>JAYKTQ010000495.1:0-600000 GCA_036010785.1 Ammospiza maritima maritima
TACCTGGCACCTCCTAACCCTAACCCTCTGCCATGGATCTGCACCTGAAAGAAAGCTAGAATGTATGTCAAACACCACCAGGATAACTCACAAGCTGCAAACACCTTATGTCAATCTAGGAATAGCATCTAGAGGCAAAGTAAACCCCACATTACAAATTCCAACTCCCCAGGGCTTGTCCTATTGCAGCAGGCCATGCGGCAGGGCAGAACAGCTCTGGCACCAATGTGTGCAGACACCCATGACACAGAACGTGACAAACAGGGGGACATTAAACACGACACATTATGCTTGTGGTGAGGGCCTCAAGGGGAGAAGGCAAAAGGGACCCCAAAGACACACTAGGTAACACAGCACACCAGACAACACGACACAGGCCAGAGCTGTTCTGCACTGCCCACCTGAAAGCTGCCATCAAAAGTAGAGCGTCTCCCTTTAGCTGTCCTAAGACCCCCTTGTGGAGAAAATTGCTTTTCCCTCTGCTAACTTTTAAATCTGTCCCAATAACTCCCAACCCACTACCCTCCCATCTCCAGGCTGTGGCCCCCAATTTATCTTTTGAATTATCGGTGATGGGAATCCACTTTGCACCTGATATGAGTCTGCCTCGGAGGGCCCTGTGATGGCCGGATAGCCTCTCAGTCAGCTACAATAAAGAAAACCAAAACCAAAGCATGAGTTCAGAGTTATGTGGGCCAAATCCCAGCAAGGGAACTACTTGCCCTCTCCTGATTATGCCTGGCTCTTTCAGGCTCCAGCTTCATCCTGATTCCAAGGCTGTGGCCTTTATTAGGAGTGGCACCTGGATTTGAAAAAACCAAAGTTAAATGGCATTCCCGTGAGTGCAGTGGATGACCTTGTGTGAGGAAGACATGAGAATGCCTCTGCTATGCTTCTGAAAAACCTCGTGTGAGGGAGCCCTCTAATAAACACCCTTTCTCACCCTGCGGCCTTCAAGCCCCCCCCCAAGAACTCTCAACTGGATTCCTGCTCACCCTCCCTTCTCCTACTCACAATCCTCAAGTCACCTGAAGCCTCAATCTCAAACATCTTCTTGGACACTGGGAAGATCACTCTTGTGACAGAAGCAATCGGCTGAAAGAAGTAATGTAATTGACACCACCTGGAATCTCTGGAAGCTGCACTCCTCCTAAAAACAATAAAAAAACATAACAAAACCAGAAATTACAAATATGCTGTATCACCCCTACACACAAAACCCAAAATCACAAACTTAAATACTCCCTGTATTCCATGGTGTTTTCTTCACAGTATTTTCCAAGCCTCAGTTGCTTTAGATGCCCAGAAACACCTGCTGAAAACAAGCTGAGATGAGCTGAAAGAGCTTCTTCACTGAAATGAGAGGAGAGCTCTTACCCCAGCACATCCCACAGAGGGAATGAAGCCCCTTAGCCAAGGCTGGGGTTAATATACCCCTGATTGTGCCCGCCTCTCATTCCCATGATGCCCGGGAAAAGGGAGGGGGCTAATCCCACCGGGTATAAAAGCCCTTAGAAGAGCTGCAGCAGTTTTCCTCCTCTGACTCAGATTAAAGGGGAGTAAAGGGCTTGTTTTAGAAGAAAACTCTTCAGAAAAACAACAGCGCTTTCTTTTTTCACAACGACTACTTGCAGCAGAAGAACAAAAAACTGGTAAGACATAAAACTTTGTATTAAGGTTACATAGCTGGATAGATTGGGTCATTTGCTGCTACCTTACATAATTATTCTTTGGTGATTGCTAAGTAGAACATCAAGTATGACTAAGTAGAGTGGAGAAGAATGGTAATGACATAAATAGCCTAAGTCTCATTGGGACTCCTAATTAGGCCTATCTACATTAGAAAGAAAAATGAGAAGAAAAACCTCCTGGGCGGCTTATGTGTTAAGTACACTCCAGGCTCGCTCTTGTCTAAGATAGCTGGTCCAAAGGCACAGAAAAAAGTGGCCAGAAATTAATATTTAAATCCTAAAAATGCTGAAAAAGACAGAGCTTCCTTCCAGTGAACCTGTAAAAATTAGAAAGCGGGGCAGTTAGCTCTGCTGAAACTGATAAAATGGCAAATAAACCAATTCTACCCTATAATTTATTTTCCAAAAATATTGTGAAAAGAAGGGTTCTCCTCAATTTAAATCCCTCCAGCAATAAAAAACCAGAATTTTTTTCGTCAATCAAAACCCTTAACAACGAGGGACAGCTGGGGAAGGTTTTCAGGAGGCACTTAAGACTCACAAAGCAACCTGACTTTGCGGTGGTGGCAGCTTGTGTCTGGGAGACATCTGGCTCGATGCACAATTTTCAGCAAGCAGCCGGCCACTCTGGGCCATAGACCTCTGAACACCAGTGTGTTCAGAAGGGCCTATAGGCCCTTTTCCCTATCAAAGAAAACTAACTAGTCCAGGTTCAAGATGGCAGTTTGCAAGAGGCACTTAGCACTACCAAAGTACCTCGACTTGTCACTGGTGCCAGCTTGGATCTGGGAGGCATATTTCACAAAATAGAATTTCAGCAGGCAGCACACCACTCCGGGCTACAGGCCCGTGAACACAAACAGTGTCCCTTTTCCCTGCCGAACAAAACTCACCAGGCCAGGTTCGCAGGAAGCAGTTGGCACTGACTATGCAGCCTGATTTTGCAGTGGTGGCGGTGTGGGCTGGAGAGGCATCCTGTGCAATGCAAAATATCAGGAGCCAGATGGGCACTCATGGCACCTGAGCCCTTGACAAAAATGCCAGCCCTTTTCCTAAGTAAACAAAACTAACCATTCCAGGTTCCTGGCGTCCCTTTGCAGGAGGCACTTGGTACTGTTAATGCGGCCTGAGTGTTCACTGGTGCCAGCTTGGGTCTGCAAGGCATCTGGTGCAATGCAGAATTTAAGGAGCCAGACAGCCACTACAGGCCACAGGCCCCCAAACACCAAAGCCAGCTCTTTTCCCTGGAAAGAAAACGCAACAGACCAGGTTCCTGATGGAAGATTGTGGGAGTGCCTTAAGACGCTCAAACCAGCCTGACCTGTGAGTTGTGCCAGCTTAGGACCTGGAGGCATCCTGTGCAATAGGGAATTTCAAAAGGCAGTGGGACACTCCGGGCCTGAGGCACCTGAAAAAAAATGCTGACCCGTTGCCCTGGGAAAAAACACTGAACAGTCCAGGGTCCTGATGGCAGATTCCAGAAGACATTGGGCACTGTCAAATCAGCCTGACGTTGCGGTGGTGGCAGCTTGGGTCCGGGAGGCATCCTGTGCAGTGCGGAATTTCAGCAGACAGCGGGACACTAAGTGCCCCTGGGCCTTGGACACCAATGCCGCCCTTTACACAGGGAAGTGTAACTCAGCCTTCCAGGTTCCTGATGGCAGATGGCAGGAGACACATGCCAAGGCCAAAGCAGCAGGAGTTGGAACTGGTGCAGGCTTGGGTCTGGTAGGCATATTTGGAAATGCAGCATTTCAGCAGACAGCCGGCCACTAAGAGCCCCTAGGCCTCCTGAACACCAGTGCCACCCTTTACACAGGTAAGTGTAACTCACCAGCTCAGGTTCCTGATGGCAGACTGCTGGAACCACTTGGGACCCTCAAACCTGCCTGACTTTGAGGTGATGGCAGCTTGGGTCTGGGAGGCATCCTGCGCAATGCGGAATTTCAGCACACAGCTGGCCACACCGGGCAACAGGCTCCTGAACACTAGTGCTGACCCTTTTCCCAGGTAAGCAAAACTCTGCATCCCAGGTTCGTGTGGCAGATTGCTGGAGGCACTTGGGACTCTCAAACCAGCCTGACTTTGTGGTGGTGGCAGCTTTGGTCCAGAAGGCATCCTGCACAACGCAGAACTTCAGCTGGCAGACAGCCGGCCACTCTGGGCCACAGGCCCCTGAACATGAGGGCTGACCCTTTTCTCAGGGGAGCAAAACTCAGCATCCCAGGTTCCTGCTTTCAGATTGCTGGAGGCGCTTGGGACTCTCAAACGAGCTCGACACAGCACAGGCAGCAGATTGGATCCAGGAGGCATCCTGCGCAATGCAGAATTTCAGCAGGCAGCCGGCCACTAAGGGCCCCTGGGCACAGGATACCAATGCCGCCCTTTACACAAGGAAGTGTAACTCACCAGCTCAGGTTTCTGATGGCAGGTTGCTGCAGCCATTTGTGACTCTCAAACCAGCCTGACTTTGCGGTGGTGGCAGCTTGGATCCGGGAGGCATCCTGCGCAATGTGGAATTTCAGCAGACACCCGGCCATGCCAGGCAACAGGCTCCTGAACACTAGTGCTGACCCTTTTCCCAGGTAAGCAAAACTCTGCAGCCCAGGTTCGTGTGGAATATTGCTGGAGGCGCTTGGGACACTCAAACGAGCTCGACACAGCACAGGCGGCAGCTTGGGTCCGGGAGGCATCCTGCGCAATGCAGAATTTCAACAGGCAGCTGGCCACTAAGGGCCCCTGGGCACAGGATAAAAATGCCACCCTTTACACAGGTAAGTGTAACTCACCAGCTCAGGTTCCTGATGGCAGACTGCTGGGACCACTTGGGACCCTCAAACCTGCCTCACTTAAAGGTGGTGGCAGTGTAGGCGTGGGAGGCATCCTGTACAATGCAGAACTTCAGCAGGCAGACAGCCGGCCATGCCTGGCAACAGGCTCCTGAACACTAGTGCTGACCCTTTTCCCAGGTAAGCAAAACTCTGCAGCCCAGGTTCCTTGCTGCAGATTGCTGGAGCCGTTTGGGACCCTCAAACCAGCCTGACTTCGAGGTGGTGGCAGCTTGGGTCCGGGAGGCATCCTGCAAAAGACAGAATTTCAACAGGCCGCCAGCCACTAAGGGCCCCGGGGCACAGGATACCAATGCCACCCTTTACGCCAGGAAGTGTAACTCACCAGCTCAGATTTCTGATGGCGGGTTGCTGTAGCCATTTGTGACGCTCAAACCAGCCTGACTTTGCGGTGGTGGCAGCTTGCGTCCGGGAGGCATCCTGCGCAATGCAGAATTTCAGCAGACAGCGGGACACTAAGTGCCCCTGGGCCTTGGACACCAATGCCGCCCTTTACACAGGGAAGCGTAACTCAGCCGCCCAGGTTCCTGATGGCAGATGGCAGGGGGAAGACACGTGCCGTGTTCAAAGCAGCAGGAGTTGGAACTGGTGCAGGCTTGGGTCCTGGAGGCATATTTGGAAATGCAGAATTTCAGCAGGCAGCCAGCTACTCCAGGCGAGGCCTCCTGAACACCAATGCCAGCCCTTTCCTAGAAGAACAAAACTCAGCATCCCAGGTTCCTGATGGCAGACTGCTGGAACCACTTGGGACCCTCAAACCAGCCTGACTTTGTGGTGGTGGCACCTTGGGTCTGGGAGGCATCCTGCGCAAGGCAGAATTTGCGAAGACAGCCAGTCACTCGGGGCCACAGGCTCCTGAACACTAGTGCTGACCCTTTTCCCAGGTAAGCAAAATTCAACAATCCAGTTTCCTGATGGCAGATTGCCGGAGCCACTTGGGACCCTCAAACCAGCCTGACTTTGTGGTGGTGGCAGCTTGGGTCCGGGAGGCATCCTGCACAATGCAGAATGGGGGAAAGGGAGCAACAGAAGGCGAATACGGGGAGATGAAAGGAGGGCTAGGGAGAGGGACAGGCGGGGAAGCCTCACTGAGCCCGGCCTGCACCCTGAGTCCGGCCCAGTGCCTCGCCCTGCCTGGGATGCTGCGCTCGGCGGAGCTTGGCTCGCTCCGGAGACACTCGGCTATAGTCGGCTCTTCGGTGCACCTCGGGTCCCTTCAGCCAAACTCGGAGCCGCTCTCTGTGCATTCGGCGCGGCTCAGCTCGGCTCCCTGAGGGCGGGCAAGTGGCGCCACCTCCTGTTAAACTCACCCGGCTCAGGGCTCTCCTGCTGCCGCGTCCCACGGGTGGCCCACCCATGGCACAGACCCGACCGGGAGCGCGGGTGGGACAGGAGCTCACTAGGTTGTGTCCGCACTCGCGCTAATTAATGCGCACGAGAGCAGGCGGCACGGTGCGGCTGGGCTCGGCTCGGTTCAGGCAGCCTCGCAAGCCTGGCCTAGGTTCGCTCGAGGCCGTCGGGTTCGATTGGTCTCGCCTTGGTTTGGCTGAGCTCGTTGGATTCGGCCGAAGGCGGCATCATTCGGTTGAGTTTTTATAAATATCTTTCAATATTGATTGTATATTTTTATATTTAGTTTTATACTTCTATAATACTTCTTTTATTCCAAATAAAAACCCCATCTCTAACCAAATAAATAAAAAAACCCCTTCTTTTAAAGGATATTGAAATTTTTTTTATTTATACTTTGTATAATTATACATTCATAGTTTAATTTATTGTTTCTTTGGATGTATTACATTAATAATGATATATAATATATATAAAATTTTAATATATTTAAATTATTATTTAAATTATGTATAATATTTATTGCTGCAACTAATTTTTTCTTAATTTTTAAATTTTATATTTCTCTGTATGTATTTATTATGTATTTCTGAACTTAGATTTCTACTTTTATATTATTTGTATTTATAATTTTTACAATCAAAACCCTGCCTTTTGACACATTAAAAAAACCCGCTTTATTTAACTATTTAAAAAATATTTCTTTATTTATAATTTTTATATTCATATTTATAATTTGTTCTAAATTACATGAGAACACACCTGCTCCGGCGCTCCAGTAGAGCTCCCTCTCCTGGGGACCTTGGGGTGCCCCAATGGCATCAGAGCCCCGAGTCTCCACCCCCTTCTCCTCTATTTAGAAACTACACTGGAACTTTTTTCTGGAAACAAAGACATTACCTAAATCCTCTCCCCGTGTCCTAGACAGATGGATATTCAGTTATTAGTTGGCTGGGCAGCAGTTTCTTAAACAGAAGGATAAACAAGATGTGAACATTTCAGCTACAAGCAAATAGGCAAATCTGAACAAGGTACTGGTGGGCGACCACTGAAGTGATTTTGAAGCAATTTTTTAAACAATACAATACTGATACCACAAAAATAAAGCAAAAAGCTAACTACTGGCTAAGAAAAAATTAACTTTTGACAGCAACAACATTCCAACCACGCAGGCTTTTTCCCAATGTCATATCTTATAACTACCTCTCTTGGGAATTCTCATCATGTATCCCAAAAGGAATAAATACTGCAGAGTGTCCTAAAGCAAAAAGTAGCACACATGAGCTCCTCACACTCCCGGGAGGCCGGCACAGCGTGCACTGAGTCTGCAACAAATTCTGCTCAGGGAGTGTCTGCAAACAAAGGTTCAACTGATGAACGGAGCTGATTTTAAAGGGATGTTTTCTAAGCACAGAAACACAACAAAGAACAAGCAGAAACAACTCTTTAAAAAATCTGCAAGTTTTGTTTAGCATATATGCGACTGATTTCCACCCTGTGGTTTCTCACTTGGATTCGTCTGTAGGTTCAGGAAGATGACAATGCACACACTCTGCCTTCCCTGAGCCCCCCACAGCAGCTGAGCGCTGCTCCGTGCGCTCAGATCATTGGGAGCTGGATTACACGTGCCCGCATGGACTGGAACTGCTCTGCTGCAGATTCAGGAGACGATGGCAGAGAGGGGCTGGCCGAGGCATCGTCCCAATTCCATTTCTGTGTGATGAGAAGTGGTTTGTTCCCAACAGCTGCAACAATCCCCAGCTCGCTTCCATGGTGAGTACCGAGGGCACACAAATGGCAGCCTGAGGAAATCGTGTTCTGGGCTCTAAGTGGTTGGGACAGGGTCTGATTTTTTGTTTTGTACTTGTATGACGATTAGTACGACAGGGCCCTGATGGATGACGTGGCAACACAGAATTAAAACCTCCTCGATAGGATTACATCGACTTCTAGGAAAAGACAAAAGCCTATCACCCTTCTGAAATCTACTTTTAATCTGAAGCACGGGGATTGTCAGTATACTGCACTTTCCAGCTTTTCAAAGCAGCTTACCTCTGAAGACCAGGAAACATTGATTTCTACAGAAACAATGGGCAACCCCCAGGCTAACCTCAGCACTGCTGTTTAATAGGGGACCTGCCAGCGTGCCAGTCCAGCTTAAAGCGTGCTTTATTTCAGTCTAACATCCCCACAATATTCTTCTCATATCTCCCAACCCTGACGTCTTATTTTTCCCTAAGGCTTTGCATCATTAGCAATTTCCAAGTAACATGGTATTTTTACAACATTAATTTTACAAAATGTCATGCTGGACTGTGCTAGAGAGTAATCTGCAAATGTAAGCTTAGCAAAGTTTGAATTGACTTGTCCAGAGAAAAAAACCTACAAGTGAACACCTACACCTGCCTACAAAGAGCTAACAAGCCCCTGGCATCTGCCAGCATCAAAGCACAGCGGATGTTTCTAATACAGGGTAAGGATAACAATATCACCTTCTGTTCTCTCCAGCTTCTTTTCCCTGCAGTCGTATTTTGCTTCTTAGGATTTTTTTAGCCTCTGCATCTTCTTGGACAGCACCGAGCCCGACGACAAGGATACGAGAGTCTTTCCCTGCTGTACGGAGAGAACCGGGAAAACAGTTAAAAAAAGAACAGGGCAGTTTGAAATTCATACTTCCAATGAGAAGCAGCACCTAACAAACAGAACAAAAGTAAACAAAGCATGATACCTCCCTGGGGACAGAAGACTTACAAACTCTCCTGGATTTACAATTCTAGCGACCAACCCCTTCAGGACAGCAGCCAAGTGTCCCATGGGGTGGTGCTGCACCAAAGAACCATCTGAGAGGTTCCAGAGTGAAATGCACAATATTTTGCAAAGCTGTAAAATCTTGCAAAATAACAAAAATACAATAGATATAAACTACAGGGCAAGAGTACAAGTGTTAACTTTAAGAGCTGGAACCATCCAGGTGAGCACCTGATAAGTGGATCCTCACCAGAGTTTGAACCCTTCAGGACACAGAAAGGTTTTCCCCAGAAATTTCACACACTGAGTTTTGATAGAAGCGCGCTCGCCGGATCCTCAGAAACGTCGCCCATTCTCCAGGTGTGTGGAGAGAACTGCAAATGGCTCTCACGTAGTTTGAGCTACTTCTGTAAGGTCTCAGGGGGAATTTCACCAGATGCAACCAAACTGGGCAACTCCCAGTGGGACAGAAGGAACCCAGAGCTTCGGTAAGCAGAGCTCCAGCAAATACCGACGAAACAGATATAACAGGGTAAAAAAAATAAACATTCTTTTTTTTTTTTTTACTCTTCTTTTTTTTTAATGCAGATGAACAAAGCAATTAAGGAGAATGTGAAAAACTCACCATTACTGAACATCTGTAAGTTGACCATCCTTAGCATAGAGGAATCCAAAGTTAAAATTCACCGATCCCTGGGAAATAAAACCAAATATTATATGATAAACAGTCAAACAACAGATGTAAAATTTTGTTTCCTCTAAGGACTTTCAGGTATGTACGTATCTTTGCATACATCCTACACATTGGAACATACGCTTTATACCATCTCCAAATATGTAAAAATTTACCTTTAAACTTTGATAGTATAGCATAAAATTATGAACTTAAATTGGTAATCTGTTATTATTAAGTTGGTGCTTAAAGTTATTTCTGCTGTCACATAAAAAAAAACATTAATTTTTTTTCTGTAATGAGAAATTGATTTCAAAGTCATCATAAGCCCATCAAAATACAAAGCTGTATTCACTGGATGGGTCTGTGAGCTAGGAGTAGTTAGGCTTGTACTTCCCTCTTGTTCTTCCAGAACCAATAAATCCTGTCAACAAAACCAGGATCTGTAGTCCACTCCTACTAGAGATTCTATAAGGATGATGGTTTGATTTGTGTTTAGAAGTTTTGATTTGAAATGGCCAATTCAATGGGTAAAGACAGTTTAAGTAGTATTACATTTCTATTATTATTATTACTACTGCTACTGTTATTATCATTTGCTACTGGAAGAAAAAAAAAACAGTAGTGTCTATACTTATTTACTTTTATTTCCAGAAAATTATAAAGAAAAAGAACCAAACAAAAAAAAATAACTTCTGACCTTTTGTAGCTCAGGATGATAAATTTCTCTTGGGCTCTTCTCCAATTTATCAAGACTCATACCACTGAAAGGCAAATGAAACAGTGCTTTATAGAAGGGCAAGTGCACATTTCAAGGCCGAAACACCAACTGATTGCAGTGACAGCAGGTACAAAATAAATCGTTCCAAGAACATCTGTTAAATGGAATGTTCTGTGGAACTGCAATTTCTTTCCCAAAATACTAACTTCCAACATTTCCTAAATGTATTTTGTTTTATAAAATAACAGAAATTAGTGACACTCTGTGCGGAGATCAGGTTTAAATTTATTTCCTTCTAAAGCAGATTGGAAAAGTCAGGAGAGTGCAAAGGTACTGTTTTCTAGCAGTTGGCAAGCTGCGCACACAATCCCAGTGTTGTACAGCTTCCTTCTTCACCTTTCCGAAGGTGCCGCTCTCTCCGGCTCCCGGAGGCGAAGAAGCGGCTTCTTCGCGCAAAGACGATTGTGCCGCTCACTGTGCACTCCTTAGCGCGGCTTCTGCCGAAAGACGCCCGGGAGCGGCTCTTAGCTCCGGACAGCATCGTACCTTCGTCTTTAGCGTCTCTTCTCGTCTACATCTTAGCAAAAAGCTTTTCCACTATGTCTGGCAAGGAGAAACTGTGCCAGCACAGAAAATATTTCCCATCGTGCTCTAGAAGTTGCAGGGAGGTCTGCCGAGTGTTTTGCAAGAAGAGAAAAAAAGTTGTCCAAAACAGCTTCCAATCGAATGTTCATGGGATTGGAAAGGGGAGGAGAGTGGGGAATTTTTGAGGAATTACCGGATTTTTGGGGGGGGAATTATGAGGAAATTTTGCGGGATTTTTTAATGAACGTTGTGAACTTTATAAATTCTGGGTTTTGGGTTGAATTTGTTGGAATTTTTTGGGAATTTTTGGGGATTTTTTTGGGATTTTTTTGGGGAATTTTTTTAGGAATTTTTTAGGGTTTTTTTTTTTTTGGATTTTTGGGTGATATTTTGGGAGAATTTTGGGGAATTTTTTGGGGAATTTTTGGAGTTTTTCCCGGATTTTTGGGGGAAATTTTGAGGAAATTTTGCGGGGTGTTTAATGAACGTTGTGAATTTGATAAATTCTGGTTTTTGGGTGTAATTTTGGCATTTTGGGGGCCAGGCCCTGCGGCAGGAGTTGGATTTCGGCACTTACCTGGGCCTGGCCGCTCACCTGGTGCCGCTCAGGGGCAGCCACAACCCCAACCTGGCCCAGGGGCTCAGCGCCCACCTGCACAGCGGCCACCACGCCACACAGGTAACTGGCCAGACTGGTTTGGACTGGGAGGGTGAGGAAACAGGGAAAAATGGGGAAAACTGGTGAAAAAACGGCGAAAATCAGTGAAAAAATGGGGAAAATTGGTGAAAATATGGTGGAAAATGGGGGGGAAAGGGTTAAAAATTGGGGAAATGGGAAATGGGGTCATTGGTTTGTACTGGTTTATACTGGTTTATACTGGTTTATACTGGGAGGGACTGGGAGGGGGAAAATGGGGGAAAAATGGGGAAAATTGGGTGAAAAAATGGGGAAATATGGCAAAAAATGGGGAAAGTGTGGTGGGAAACGGGGAAAACAGGGTTAAAAATGGGGAAAATGGGAAATGGGAAATGGGGTAACTGGTTTGGACTGGTTTGGACTGGGAGGGGGAAAATGGGGGAAAATGGTGAAAATTGGGTGAAAATTGGGGGAAAAAATGGGGAAATATGGCAAAAAATGGGGAAAGTGTGGTGGGAAATAGAGTTAAATTGGGGAAAATGGGAAATGGGAAATGGGGTTACTGGTTTGTACTGGGAGGGACTGGGAGGGGGAAAATGGGGGAAAAATGGGAAAAAACGGTGAAAATTGGGTGAAAATCGGTGAAAAAAATGGGAAATATGGCAAAAAATGGGGAAAGTGTGGTGGGAAATGGGGAAAACAGGGTTAAAAATGGGGGAAATGGGAAATGGGAAATGGGGTTACTGGTTTGGACTGGTTTGGACTGGGAGGGTAAGAAAATGGGGAAAAAACGGGGAAAAACGGTGAAAAAACGGCGAAAATCAGTGAAAAAATGGGGAAAATATGGTGGAAAATGGGGGAAAGGGTTAAAAAAGGGGGAAATGGGAAATGGGGTTACTGGGTTGGACTGGGAGGGACTGGGAGAGGGAAAATGGGGAAAAAATGGGAAAAAATGGTGAAAATTGGGTGAAAATTTGTGAAAAAAATGGGAAAATATGGCAAAAATGGGGAAAGTGTGGCGGGAAACGGGGAAAACAGGGTTAAAAATGGGAAAAATTGGGGAAATGGGAAATGGGGTAACTGGTTTGTACTGGGAGGGACTGGGAGGGGGAAAATGGGGAAAAAACGGGGAAAAACAGTGAAAATTGGGTAAAAATCGGTGGAAAATGGGGGAAATGGGATTAAAAATAGGGGGGAAAGGGTTAAAAATGGGGGAAATGGGAAATGGGGTTACTGGGTTGGACTGGGAGGGACTGGGAGGGACTGGGAGAGGGAAAATGGGGGAAAAATGGGAAAAAAATGGTGAAAATTGGGTGAAAATTGGTGAAAAATGGGGAAAATAGGGTGGAAAATGCGGGGGAAAGGGTTAAAATGGGATTTGGGGTTACTGGGTTGGACTGGTTTGTACTGGGATGAACTGGGATGAACTGGGAGTGGATTTGGGGGCTTTAAAGTGGTGAAAAATGGGCAAAAAATGGGCAATAAAGGGTGAAAAAATGGGATTTTTGGTGGTTTTTTTTCTGCTTTAACTGGTCCTTACTGGTTTGTACTGGTTTGTACTGGTCCGTACTGGTTTATACCGGGATTGGGATGAACTGGGAGTGGATTTGGGACTCTAAAATGGCAAAAAATGGGCAAAAATGGGATTTTTTGGGGTTTTTTTCCTGCTTTTATGGTCCTTACTGGTCCGTGCTGGTTTATACTGGTTTGTACTGGTCCGTACTGGTTTGTACTGGGATTGGGATGAACTGGGAGTGCATTTGGGGCTCTAAAATGGGGAAAAAATGGGCAAAAAATGGTGAAAAAATGGGATTTTTTTTTTCTGCTTTTTCTGGTCCTTACTGGTTTGTACTGGTTTGTACTGGTCCATACTGGGATTGGGATGAACTGGGAGTGGATTTGGGGCTCTAAAATGGCAAAAAATAGGCAAAAAATTGTGAAAAAATGGGATTTTTTGGGTTTTTTTTTTCGGCTTTTACTGGTCCTTACTGGTCCGTGCTGGTTTGTACTGGTTTGTACTGGTTTGTACTGGTCCATGCTGGTTTATACTGGTTTGTACTGGTCCGTACTGGTTTGTACTGGGATTGGGATGAACTGGGAGTGGATTTGGGGCTCTAAAATGGCGAAAAATGGGCACAAAATGGTGAAAAAATGGGATTTTTGGTGGGTTTTTTTCTGCTTTTACTGGTCCTTACGGGTTTATACTGGTTTGTACTGGTTTGTACTGGTTTGTACTGGTTTTAAACTGGTTTAAACTGGTTTTTCTGGGCAGTTCTGGGTCCAGGTCCCGCTGGTCCCGCCCGAGGACAGCCGCGATGACGTCATCGCCAACGAGGCCCCGCCCACCGGCGGCGATGAGGAGAACACGTGGGAGTGGTGAGGGGGAACGGGGCAAAAACCGGAGAATTCGGGCAAAAAACGGGGAAATTTTGGGGAAAAATGAGAAATTTTGGGCAAAACGGGAATTTGGGGCCGGGATTCGGGGGTTTGGGGGGAAAAAAAGTGGAAATTTGGGGTAAAAATGGGAGTTTTGGGGGGAAAAAAAGTGGAAGTCGGGGAGAAATTTGGGCATTTTTGGGGAGAAAAAATGGGAAATTTTGGGGAAAAAATGAGAAATTTGGGGGAAAAATAAGAAATTTTGGGGAAAAAAGAGAAATTTTTGGGAAAACGGAAATTTGGGGCTGGGATTTGGGGATTTGGGGGGAAAAAAGTGGAAATTTGGGGGAAAAATGGGAGTTTTGGGGGAAAAAAGTGGAAGTCGGGGAAAAATTTGAGGATTTTTGGGGAGAAAAAATGGGAAATTTGGGGGAAAAAATGGGAAATTTTGGGGAAAAAATTAGAAATTTTGGGCAAAACGGGAATTTGGGGCCGGGATTTGGGGGTTTGGGGGGAATAAAAGGGGAAATTTGGGGGGGAAATGGCAATTTTTGGGGAAAAGTTGGGAGTTTTTGGGGAGAGGAAAAGGAAAATTTGGACAAAATTTGGGAATGTAGAGGGAAAAAACCAAAAGGGCGGTTTGGAAAAAAACTTGGGATTTTGGGGATAAAAATGGGGATTTTGAATAAAAATGGGGATTTAGGGGGAAAAAAGGGAATTTGGGGGGGAAATCAGGGGATTTTGGGGTGAATTTTGGGGTGAATTTGGGCTGTTTTGAGGTGAATTTTGGGTATTTTGGGGTGAATTTTGGGGCGAATTTGAGGTGGATTTTGGGGTGAATTTTGATGAATTTGGGGTGGATTTTTGGGGTGAATTTTGGCTATTTTGGGGTGAAGTTGGGGTGAATTTTGGGGCGAATTTCAGGTGGATTTTGGGGTGAATTTTGGTGAATTTGGGGTGGATTTTGGGGGTGAATTTTGGCTATTTTGGGGTGAATTTTGGGGTGAGTTTTGGCTGTTTTGGGGTGAATTTTGGGGTGAATTCTGGATATTTTTGGGTGGATTTTGAGGTGAATTTTGGGGTGAATTTGGGCTGTTTTGGGGTGAATTTTGGGGTGAATTTCAGGTGGATTTTGGGGTGAATTTTGGCTATTTTGGGGTGAATTTTGGGGTGAGTTTTGGCTGTTTTGGGGTGAATTTTGGGGTGAGTTTTGGGTGAATTGGGGCTGTTTTGGGGTGAGTTTTGGGTGAATTGGGGCTGTTTTGGGGTGAATTTTGGGGTGAATTTGGGGTGAATTTTGGGGTGAATTTTGGTGAATTTGGGGTGGATTTTTGGGGTGAATTCTGGATATTTTTGGATGGATTTTGGGGTGAATTTTTGGGGTGAATTTGGGGTGAATTTTGGGGTGAATTTCAGGTGGATTTTGGGGTGAATTTTGGGGTGAATTTGGGGTGAATTTTGGGGTGAGTTTTGGCTGTTTTGGGGTGAATTTTGGGGTGAATTCTGGATATTTTTGGGTGGATTTTGAGGTGAATTTTGGGGTGAATTTGGGCTGTTTTGGGGTGAATTTTGGGGTGAATTTCAGGTGGATTTTGGGGTGAATTTTGGCTATTTTGGGGTGAGTTTTGGCTGTTTTGGGGTGAATTTTGGGGTGAGTTTTGGGTGAATTGGAGCTGTTTTGGGGTGAATTTTGGGGTGTACTTTGGCTGTTTTGGGGTGAATTTTGGGGTGAATTCTGGATATTTTTGGATGGATTTTGGGGTGAATTGGGGCTGTTTTGGGGTTAATTTTGGGGTGAATTTGGGGTGAATTTTGGGGTGAATTTGGGCTGTTTTGGGGTGAATTTTGGGGTGAATTTCAGGTGGATTTTGGGGTGAATTTTGGCTATTTTGGGGTGAATTTTGGGGTGAGTTTTGGCTGTTTTGGGGTGAATTTTGGGGTGAGTTTTGGGTGAATTGGAGCTGTTTTGGGGTGAATTTTGGGGTGTACTTTGGCTGTTTTGGGGTGAATTTTGGGGTGAATTCTGGATATTTTTGGATGGATTTTGGGGTGAATTTTGGCTGTTTTGGGGTGAATTTTGGGGTGAATTTGGGGTGAATTTTGGGGTGAATTTGGGGTGAATTGGGGCTGTTTTGGGCCGTTCCCCACAGGTGGCACAACTTCCGCACCCTGCTCGACTACAACAAACAGGTGGCGCTGGGTAAGGGGCGGGGCTTGGCAAAAAGGGGCGGGGCTTGTCCCAGATGGGCGGGGCTTAGCACACACTA
Organism: Ammospiza maritima maritima; assembly: GCA_036010785.1. Lineage (NCBI taxonomy): Eukaryota > Metazoa > Chordata > Aves > Passeriformes > Passerellidae > Ammospiza > Ammospiza maritima. Next base: position 15,898 of record JAYKTQ010000495.1, read on the forward strand.
CAACAAATGGGTGTCGCTGGGAAAGGGGCGGGTCTAACAGGGAAATGGGCGGGGCCTACAGCAGTGGGGTGGGGCTTAAACCAGAATGGGTGTGGCTTCACCTAGGGGGGTTGTACTGGTCCATACTGGTTTGTACTGGTTTGTACCAATTTGTACTGGTTTGTACTGGTTTGTACTGGTTTATACTGGGATTGGGATGAACTGGGAGTGGATTTGGGGCTCTAAAATGGCTAAAAATGGGTGTAAAATGGGTTTTTTTTGGGGATTTTTTCTGCTTTTTTGGTTCGTACTGGCCCATACTGGTTTGTACTGGTTTAAACTGGGACTGGGATGAACTGGGAGCGGATTTGGGGCTTTAAAATGGTGAAAAATGGGCGAAAAATTGGTGGGGAAATGAGATTTTTTTCGGGGCTTTTTTTATCATTATTGGTCCATACTGGTCTGTACTGCTCTGTACTGGTCCATACTGGTCTGTACTGGTCTGTACTGGTTTCCAGCGCTGGAGATCGGGCCGGACCTGCCGTCCCCCGAGGCCCTGGCGCGCTGGCTGGGCGAACCCGTGCGCGTGGCCTTCCTCCCCACCCGCCTCTTCCTCACCAACAAGAAAGGGTTCCCAGTGCTGGTCCGGGGCCACCAGCGCCTGCTGGGACAGCTGCTCAAGGTACTGGTTTGTACTGGTTTGTACTGGTTTGTACTGGGAGGGACCGGGAGGGCGGGAAATGGGGGAAAAGGGCGAAGAAACGGCGAAAAACGGTGAAAAAACGGGGAGAAACGGTGAGGAAATGACCCAGAAAAACGGGACGTGAAGGGTTAAAAATGGGGGAAATGTGGGGAAAAAATGGGGGAAAATGGCAAAGAAATGAGCGAAAAAATGGGGGAAAAAATGACCAAAAAAAAGGGGGGAAAAATGACCCAAAAAAAGGGGAAAAAACGGTGAAAAAATGACCACAAAATGGGGGGGGGGGGAAAATGACCAAAAAAATGGGGAAAAAACGGTGAAAAAATGACCAAAAAATGGGGGGGAAAAATGACCAAAAAAATGGGGAAAAAACGGTGAAAAAATGACCAAAAAATGGGGGGGGAAAAATGACCAAAAAAATGGGGAAAAAACGGTGAAAAAATGACCAAAAAATGGGGGGGGGGGGGGGGGGGGAATGGTGAAAAAAATGCCCAAAAATGGGGGGAAAATGGTGAAAAATATGACCAAAACTGGGGAAAAAATGGTGAAAAAAAAGACCAAAACCGGGGAAAAATGGTGAAAAGAATGACCAAAAAATGGGGGGAAAATGGTGAAAAAGTGACCAAAAAATGGGGAAAAATGGAGAAAAAACTGTGAAAAAATGATGAAAAAATGACCAAAAGTGGGGAAAAAACGGTGAAAAAATGACTGGAAAATGGGGGGAAAATGGTGGAAAAAAAAGGGATTTTTTTGGGATTTTTTCGGGGGTTTTTTTGGGATATTTTGCTCCATACTGGTCCATACTGGTTTGTACTGGTTTATACTGGTTTTATACTGGTTTGTACTGCGATTGGGATGAACTGGGAGCGGATTTTGGGCTTTAAAATGGCGAAAAATTGCCAAAAATGGGATTTTGGGGGGACTTTTTGGGGTTTTTTCTCTTTTTTGTAACCATACTGGTTTATACTGGTCTATACTGGTTTATACTGGGATTGGGATGAGCTGGGAGCGGATTTGGGGCTCTAAAATGGCGAAAAATGGGCAAAAAATGGTGAAGAAATGGGATTTTTGGGGGATTTTTTCGGGGTTTTTTTCTGCTTTTTGTAAGCATATTGGTCCGTACTGGTTTGTACTGGTTTGTACTGGGATCGGAATGAGCTGGGAGTGGATTTGGGGCTTTAAAGTGGCAAAAAATGGGCAAAAACTTGGTGAAAAACTGGGATTTTTGGGGGATTTTTTTCGGGGTTTTTTCTGTTGTTTGTGCCCATACTGGTCTGTACTGGTCTGTGCTGGTCTGTGCTGGTCTGTGCTGGTCTGTACTGGTCTGTGCTGGTTTGTGCTGGTCTGTACTGGTCTGTACTGGTCTGTGCTGGTCTGTGCTGGTCTGTGCTGGTCTGTACTGGTCTGTACTGGTCTGTGCTGGTCTGTACTGGTCTGTACTGGTCTGTGCTGGTTTGTGCTGGTCTGTACTGGTCTGTACTGGTCTGTACTGGTCTGTACTGGTTTGTGCTGGTCTGTACTGGTCTGTACTGGTCTGTACTGGTCTGTACTGGTTTGTGCTGGTCTGTACTGGTCTGTACTGGTCTGTACTGGTCTGTACTGGTCTGTAATGGTCTGTACTGGTCTGTGCTGGTCTGTACTGGTCTGTACTGGTCTGTGCTGGTCTGTACTGGTCTGTACTGGTCTGTGCTGGTCTGTACTGGTCTGTGCTGGTCTGTACTGGTCTGTACTGGTCTGTACTGGTTTGTGCTGGTTTCCCCCGCAGCTGGACGTGCAGATCGTGGTGCAGGGCAGCCCCCGGCACGGCGGGCGCCCCCTGGCCGCGTACCTGCAGTACCTGGAGCACCTGGGCCAGCACCGGCCGCCGCCCTCGGCCTACGAGCTCTACGCCAGGGGCTACGAGGGTTACCTGCAGAGCCCGCTGCAGGTGAGACCAGTATGGACCAGTTCAAACCAGTTCATCCCAGTGCAGCCCAGTAACCCCCCAGTAACCAAAAACCCCAAACCAGTAACTCCCAGTACCCAGGATTACCTGCAGAGCCTGCTGCAGGTGAGACCAGTATGGACCAGTTTGAACCAGTTCATCCCAGTGCAGCCCAGTAACCCCCCAGTAACCAAAAACCCCAAACCAGTAACTCCCAGTCCATCCCAGTTCATCCCAATCCATCCCAGTTTGATCCCAGTTCATCCCAGTCCATCCCAGTCCATCCCAGTTCAAACCAGTAACCCACTGGGAACCCCTGAGCCCAAACCAGTAACTCCCAGTAACCCCAAAACCCGTCCCAGTTCAAACCAGTAACTCCCAGTCCATCCCAGTTCCCTCCCAGTATATCCCAGTTTGATCCCAGTATAAACCAGTCCCCTCCCAGTACAAACCAGTATAAACCAGTCCTTCCCAGTATAAACCAGTATAAACCAGTCCCCTCCCAGTACAAACCAGTATAAACCAGTCCCTCCCAGTACATCCCAGTATAAATCAGTCCTTCCCAGTACAAACCAGTATAAACCAGTATAAACAAGTATAAACCAGTCCCTCCCAGTCCCTCCAGAACTTTGGAAGAATTTTGGGATTTTTTTGAGCAATTTTTGGGGAAAGTTTTTGGGAATTTTGGGGAAAATTTGGGAAATTTTGGTGTCAATTTTTGGGGAAATTTTGGGGGGAGTTTTGGGGGAAATTTGGGAAATTCTTGTGCCAATTTTTGGGGAAATTTTGGGGGGAATTTTGGGGGGAATTTTGGGGGGAATTTTGGGGGAAATTTGAGAAATTTTTGTGTCAATTTTTGGAGGAATTTTGGGGACAGTTTGGGAAATTTTGGTGTCGATTTTTGGGGGAATTTTGGGGAAATTTTGGGTGGAATTTTGGGTGAAATTTTGGGCGAATTTCTCCAGTTTTGGGGGAGTTTTTGGGGTGAATTTTTGGGAATTTTTTGGTGAATTCTGGGTGACTTTTTGCCCATTTCTGGGGTGAATTTTGGGTGAATTCCGCGGATTTTGGGTCTTGGCAGCCCCTGATGGACAACCTGGAGTCTCAGACCTACGAGGTCTTCGAGAAGGATCCAATCAAATACTGCCAATACCAGCAGGTACCGCCCCCTCATTTGCATCTCATCTGCATACCCCACCCCTTCCTCCCCCTTTGGTCCACCCTCTTTCCCCCTCATTTGCATATTCATGCGGCTAATTTGCATGGGCGCCTCCCTTCTCATTCATCGCCTTGGATCTAACTCTGCCTTAATTTGCATAAATGAATCACTGATTTATGAAAAAAATTTTGCATAAATGAATCACTGATTTATGCAAATTAACCAATGCTGAATTAATCGGCGGCGCAATAATCGATATTGCGGTAAAATAAGAAATAGAATATTCATTATTATAATATTAATAAAATAATTTGTTATTATTATTTTATATTTATATTTAATGCTTTTTTAAAATTTTTAAAATTTTTATTATTATAATTACTTGTATAAATTAGGGGGTAATTAGCATTATTTGATCGGTGTTGATTTGTGTTAATTATTGATTAGTTAAAGGTTTGAATACCTTAATTGCTGATTTGCATAATGTGTTTATTTTGCATGTATTTGTGAGTGATTTGCATAATTTAATTGGTGACTTGCATAATTTAGTTAGCTTTTTGTGTGGTTTTCTTTTAATTTGCATAATTTAACAGATGACTTGCATAATTACTGCTTTAATTTGCATAAACACCATTAAATGCAAGCACGTGGCAGTCCTTATTTCCATATTCATGACCTTATTTGCATATTAATTATTATAGTTACATACCGCTATGCTATTTGCTGTGGTATGATCTTAATTTACATTAAAGTCCCTGATTTGCCTAAAATGGTCCTAATTTGCATAGCCACGCCTCTTTTAGAGTCCATTTAAGCTATATATATGCGTAATTTGCATAGAAGCACCCCTAATTTGCATAATGCAGCTGCGATTTGCATAATGGCGCTCCTCATTTGCATAGATTTGGTTTTTTTAATTGGCTGAATGAGGCTTTGGTGGGTGTGGCCGCTGCTCTCATTTGCATGGCCACGCCCACTGTCAGGGTTAGGGCCGGTGGGGGTGGTTTGGGTGATGCCGTGCCCCTGATTTGCATAAATTGGTGTGTCTTTGCATAAATTTGCATAAATTTACATGATTTCAGGCCATCTTCAAGTGCCTGCAGGACCGAGTGCCCGAGGCAGAGGGCGAGACCAACGTGCAGTGAGTGCCCAAAATGCCCCAAATTTACCCCAAAATTCACCCCAAAATCCCCCAAAATTCACCCCAAAATCCCCCAAATTCACCCCAAAATTCACCCCAAAATGCCCCAAAATTCACACCAAAATTCACCCCAAAATCCCTCAAATTCACCCCAAAATTCACCCCAAAATGCTCCAAAATTCACCCCAAAATCCCCCAAATTCACCCCAACATTCGCCCCAAAATCACCAAAATTCACCCCAAAATCCCTCAAATTCACCCCAAAATTCACCCCAAAATTCACCCTAAAATGCCCCAAAATTCACCCCAAAATTCACCCCAAAATTCACCCTAAAATCCCTCAAATTCACCCCAAAATTCACCCCAAAATCCCCCAAATTCACCCCAAAATCTGCCCCAGTGGTTCCCATTTTTGGGGTGAATTTTCCATTTTTGGGGTGAATTTTCCCATTTTTGAGGTTTGGGTTTTGGGGGTGCTGGAGCCGATTTTGGGGTGAATTTTGGGTGACTTTTGGGTCATTTTTGGGTATTTTTGGGTTGGATTTTGGTCAATACCTGTGTTGGATTTTGGGGTGAATTTTGAAGGGTTTGGGTATTTTTAGGGGGATTTTGGGGTGAATTTTGCTGATTTTGGGGTGGATTTTGGGGTGGATTTTGAAGATTTCTGGGAATTTTTGGGGTGGATTTTGGGGTGGATTTTGAGGAATTTTGGGGTTTTTTTGCTGGGATTTTTTTGGGGATTTTTTGCGTTCCTGACCCGATTTTGGGGTGAATTTTGAAGATTTTTGGGGGGATTTTGGAGGCTTTGGGGTGAATTTTGGGGTGAATTTGGTGGTTTTGGGGTGAATTTTGATGGTTTTGGAAATTTTTGGGTGGATTTTGGGGTGGATTTTGGGTGAATTTTGGGGGTTTTTTGCTGGGATTTTTTTTTGGGTTTTTTGCGTCCCTGATCCGATTTTGGGGTGAATTTTGCCAATTTTGGGATCAATTTGGGTTGAATTTCGGGGGATTTCTTGGGGAGAATTTTTGGGATTTGGTTGGTTTTTTTTTTTTTGATGGTTTTGGAAATTTTTGGGTGGATTTTGGGGTGGATTTTGGGGTGAATTTTGAAGTTTTTTGGGGGTGGATTTTGGGGTGGATTTTGAAGATTTTGGGTTTTTTTGCTGGGATTTTTTTTTGGGTTTTTTGCGTCCCTGACCCGATTTTGGGGTGAATTTTGCCAATTTTGGGATGAATTTGGGTTGAATTTCGGGGGATTTTTTTGGGGGATTTTTGGGGTGAATTTTTGGCAATTGGGTGTTTTTTTGCTGGGAATTTTTGGGCTTTTTTTGCGTCCCTGCCCGGATTTTGGGGTGAATTTTGAAGATTTTTGGGGGGATTTTGGAGGCTTTTGGGTGAATTTTGGGGTGAATTTGGTGGTTTTGGGGTGAATTTTGATGGTTTTGGGTATTTTTGGGGGGGATTTTGGGGTGGATTTTTTGGGATTTGGGGTTTCTTTTCGCTGGGATTTTTTTGGTTTTTTTTGTGTCCCTGACCCGATTTTGGGGTGAATTTTCACAATTTTGGGGTTTTTTTTGCTGGGAATTTTTGGGCTTTTTTTCTGTCCCTGACCCAATTTTGGGGTGAATTTTGAAGATTTTTGGGGGGATTTTGGAGGTTTTTGGGTGAATTCTGGGGTGAATTTGGTGGTTTTGGGGTGAATTTTGATGGTTTTGGAAATTTTTGGGTGGATTTTGGGTGGATTTTGGGGTGAATTTTGAAGATTTTTGGGGTGGATTTTGGGGTGGATTTTGGGGTGAATTTTGGGTTTTTTTTGCTGGGCTTTTTTTTCGGGTTTTTTGAGTCCCTGACCCGATTTTGGGGTGAATTTTGAAGATTTTTGGGTGGATTTTGGAGGCTTTTGGGTGAATTTTGGGGTGAATTTTGATGGTTTTGGGTATTTTTGGGGCGGATCTTGGGGTGGATTTTGAAGATTTTTGGGGGTGGATTTTGGGGTTGATTTTGATGAATTTTGGGGGTTTTTTTTGCTGGGATTTTTTTGGGGGGGATTTTTTGCGTCTCTGACCCGATTTTGGGGTGAATTTTGCCAATTTTGGGATCAATTTGGGTTGAATTTCGGGGGATTTCTTGGGGTGAATTTTTGGGGTTTGGTTTTTTTTTTTTTTTCCTTGGATTTTTTGGGGGTTTTTGGGTGAATTTTGGGGTGAAATTGGTGGTTTTGGGGTGAATTTTGATGGTTTTGGGTATTTTGGGGGGATTTTGGGGTGAATTTTGGGGTGAATTTTGAAGATTTTGGGGTGGATTTTGGGGTGGATTTTGAAGATTTTTGGGAAATTTTGGGGTGGATTTTGGGGTGGATTTTGATGAATTTTGGTTTTTTTTTTTGCTGGGATTTTTTGGGGTTTTTTTTTTGCCTTCCTGACCCAATTTTGGGCGAATTTTGCCAATTTTGGGATCAATTTGGGTTGAATTTCGGGGGATTTCTTGGGGTGAATTTTTGGGATTTGGTTGGTTTTTTTTTTTTGCTGGGATTTTTTCGGGGTTTTTGGGTGAATTTTGGTGGTTTTGGGTATTTTTAGGGGGATTTTGGGGTGAATTTTGTTGATTTTGGGGTGGATTTTGGGTGGATTTTGAAGATTTTTGGGTATTTTTGGGGGGGATTTTGGGGTGGATTTTTTGGGATTTGAGGTTTCTTTTCGCTGGGATTTTTTTGGGTTTTTTTGTGTCCCTGACCCGATTTTGGGGTGAATTTTCACAATTTTGGGGTTTTTTTTGCTGGGAATTTTTGGGCTTTTTTTCTGTCCCTGACCCGATTTTGGGGTGAATTTTGAAGATTTTTGGGGGGATTTTGGAGGTTTTTGGGTGAATTCTGGGGTGAATTTGGTGGTTTTGGGGTGAATTTTGATGGTTTTGGAAATTTTTGGGTGGATTTTGGGTGGATTTTGGGGTGGATTTTGGGGTGAATTTTGAAGTTTTTTGGGGTGGATTTTGGGGTGAATTTTGAAGATTTTTGGGGTGGATTTTGGGGTGAATTTTGAAGATTTTGGGGTGGATTTTGGGGTGGATTTTGAAGATTTTTGGGAAATTTTGGGGTGGATTTTGGGGTTGATTTTGATGAATTTTGGGGGTTTTTTTGCTGGGATTTTTTTGGGGGGTTTTTTGCATTCCTGACCCGATTTTGGGGTGAATTTTGCCAATTTTGGGATCAATCTGGGTTGAATTTCGGGGCATTTCTTGGGGGTGAATTTTTGGGATTTGGTTGGGTTTTTTTTCTGCTTGGATTTTTTGGGGGTTTTTGGGTGAATTTTGGGGTGAAATTGGTGGTTTTGGGGTGAATTTTGATGGTTTTGGGTATTTTTGGGGGATTTTGAGCTAATGAGCGCTAATTAGCGCTAATGAGGCCGGAGAGGTGGGGGGGGAGGGGTTATTGATCACTGGCGTTTGATGGCTCCAATGTCAGAATTGATTATTGATTGATTGATTGAATGATTGGCGGGTTATTGATTAATTAATTAATGATAATTGAGGGCAGTGAGGGCTATCAATTAACTAATTAAGGCTAATGAGGGGTTTTAATGAAGCAATTAAGGCTCATTAGGAGTGGAGAAGGGTCACTGGGGTGGGATGGGGTTTATTGATCACCAATATTTTATTGATGCCTTATTAGATTTATTTCAGATTGATTGGGGGTTATTAACGATTATTAATGAGCTAATGAATTTTAATCGAGGCTAAGGAGTGGTATTAATGAATTATTAATGCTAATTGGGAGGGGAAAAGTGCCCTGGGGGGTTTGGGGAGGGTTATTGATCACCAATATTTTATTGACCTGTTATCGGAATTAACGATTGATTGATGAGAGACTTATTAAAGGCTAATAATAAACTAATTATTGTTAATAACTGTAATTCAGGCTATTAATGAACCAATTAAGGCTAATTAAGAGTGGGGAAAGTGGCCTGGTTGGGGGGTTTGGGGAGGGTTATTGATCACCGATATCCCAATGATCCCCTATGGGAATTCCATGGGGATTGATTGCAGCGTTATTAACGATTATTAATGAGCTAATGATTGTTAATTGAGGCTAATGAGTGCCACTAATGAGTTATTAATGCTAATTAAGAGCGGGAAAGTGGCCTGGTTGGGGGGTTTGGGGAGGGTTATTGATCACCGATAACCCAATGATCCCCTATGGGAATTCCATGGGCATTGATTGCCGGGTCATTAACGATTATTAACGAGCTAATTGCCGTTGATTGCCGCTAATTAGGCTGTTGAACTGCCAGTGGGAGGAGTGGGGCTTTTTTATTAGTTGGCAAGCTGCACAAAATCCCAGTGTTGTACAGCTTCCTTCTTCACCTTTCCGAAGGTGCCGCTCTCTCCGGCTCCCGGAGGCGAAGAAGCGGCTTCTTCGCGCAAAGACGATTGTGCCGCTCACAGTGCTCTTCTTAACGGTGTTTCTGCGGAAGGCCCCCGGGAGCGGCTCTTAGCTCCGGACAGCATCGTACCTTCGTGTTCAGTGTCTTTTGTAGTCTACTACTTAGCAGAAAGCTTTTCCAATATGTCTGGCAAGGCAAATCTGTGTCAGCAAAGAAAACATCTCCCATCGTGTTCTAGACATTGTACGGAAGTCTGCCAAGTGTTTGGCAGGAAGAAAAGAAAAGTTGTCCAAAACAGCTTCCAATCCAATGTTCATGTGATTGGAAAAGTCAGGAGAGTGTTAAAGTACTGTTTTCTAGCAGTTGGCAAGCTGCGCACACAATCCCAGTGTTGTACAGCTTCCTTCTTCACCCTTCCGAAGCTGCCGCTCTCTCCGGCTCCCAGAGGCGAAGAAGCGGCTTCTTCGCGCAAAGACGATTGTGCCGCTCACTGTGCACTCCTTAGCGCGGCTTCTGCCGAAAGACGCCCGGGAGCGGCTCTTAGCTCCGGAGAGCATCGTACCTTCGTCCTTAGCGTCTTTTGTGGTATACATATTAGCAGAAAGCTTTTTCACTGTGTCTGGCTAGGAAAACCTGCGCCAGCACAGAAAACATCTCCCATCGTGTTCTCCACGTTGCAGAGTGGTCTGCCGAGTGTTTAGCACGAAGAAAAGAAAAGTTGCCCAAAACAGCTTCCAATCGAATGTTCATGTGATTGGAAACGTCAGGAGATTGCAAAGGTACTGTTTTCTATCTGTTGGCAAGTTGCGCACACAATCCCAGTGTTGTACAGCTTCCTTCTTCCCGTTTCCGAAGCTGCCGCTCTCTCCAGCTCCCGGAGGCAAAGAAGCAGCTTCTTCGCCCAAAGACGATTTTGCCAGTCACACTGCTTTCCTTGGGGCGGCTTCTGTCGAAATACGACGGGAGCAGCGCTTAGCTCCGGAGAGCATCGTACCTTCGTCTTTAGCGTCTTTTGTGGTCTACATCCTAACAGAAAGCTTTTCCACTTTGTCTGGCAAGGAAAACCTGCGCCAGCACAGAAAACATCTCCCATCGTGTTCTAGATGTTGCAGGAAGGTCTGCCAAGTGTTTGGCAAGAAGAAAAGAAAAGTTGTCCAAAACAGCTTCCATTCGAATGTTCATGTGATTGGAAAAGTCAGGAGAGTGGTAAGGTACTGTTTTCTATCAGTTTGCAAGCTGCGCACACAATCCCAGTGTTGCAAAGCTTCCTTCTTCACCCTTCCGAAGCTGCCGCTCTCTCCGGCTCCTGGAGGCGAAGAATCGGCTTTTTCGCGCAAAGGTGATTGTACCGCTCACAGTGCTCTCCTTTGCTAAGCCCAGGTTGAATTACCTGCCTCCAGTCTCAGATAGGGACATGGGTTTTTAAACTAGGAAGCCCTGAGCTCCAGGCACACGGCAGCTGTGAAAGGCATCCCAAGGGGAGTGCAAAAGTGACACAACTTGGCTGCCACCACTGATATTTCCATGAGACCATCCTGAACCATAGGCTGATTTTCCTTCCTAGGGTTAAGGTTTGAGTTACGCCTAGGGTTAGTGTCCTTTAAACCAGAAAGCCCTGAGTTCCAAGAACACAGCAGCTGCGAAGGACTACCCAAGAGGAGCGCAAAAGTACCACAACATGCCTGCCTCCACAGCTTTGTCCTTGGGGACATGCCTAATTCCTGGCTGATTTGCCTTTCTCGTCTTAGGGTTGGCGTTAGGCCTAGGGCTAGGATTTTTAAAACTTGGAAGCCCTTAGCTCCAGGCACACTGCAGCTGTTCAAGGCATCCCAAGAGGGCCGCAAAAGTGACACAACTTGGCTGCCTCTGCTGCTATTCTCATGAGTCCATCCCGAACCATAGGCTGATTTTCCTTCCTAGGGTTAGGGTTAGAGTTACGCCTAGGGTAAGGGTTCTATTAACCAGAAAGCCCTGAGTTCCAAGAACACAGCAGCTGCGAAGAACTACCCAAGAGGAGCGGAAAAGTGCCACAACATGGCTGCCTCCAGCGCTTTTTCCTTGGGACCATCATGGACCCTAGGCTGATTTACTTGCCTCCAGTTGCAGCTATGGTCACGCCAAGGGATAGGGATTTTAAATCAGTAAACCCTGAGCGCCAGACTCAGTGCAGCTGCAAAAGGCTTCCCAAGGGCAGCCAAAAATTGCCTCAACATGCTCCCTCCAGCGCTTTTTTCCTTGGGAACATTCCTATAACTTGGCTGATTTATCTGCCTAGGGTTAGGTTTAGGGTTCAGCCCAGGGATAGGATGTTTTCAAACAGGAAGCCCTGAGTTCCAGGGGCACTGCAGCTGCCAAAGGCATCCCAAGGGGAAAGCAAATGTGCCACAACTTGGCTGTGTCCAGAGCTTTTTCCTTGGGACCATCCCGAAACGAAGGCTGATTTAGAAGCCTCCAGTTAGGGCTAGAGTTGTGGTTTTTGAAACCAGGAAGCCCTGTGCTCCAAGCACATTGCAGCTGTGAAAGGCATCCCAAGGGGAGCACAAACATGCCACAACATGGCTGTCTCCACAGCTTTTTCCTTGGGATAATTCCTAAACCCAGGCTGATTTAAATGACCAGGGTTAGGGTTAGGGTTAGGGTTACGCCTTGGTGTAGAGCTTTTTAAACCAGCAAGCTCTGAGCTCCAGGCACACGGCAGCTGTTCAAGGCATCCAGAGGGGAGCACAAAAGTGCCAGAAAATGGCTGCCTCCGCACGTTTTCATTGGCACCATTGCTAAGCCTAGGCTGAATTACCTGCCTCCAGTCTCAGCTAGGGACATGGTTTTTTAAACCAGGAAGCCCTGAGCTCCAGGCACACGGCAGCTGTGAAATGTGGAGAGTATTATTAATAATTGGTTAGCTGAGAAAGGCCACGCTGAAATAATGCCGCTGGTTAAGCTGAAGGAGAAAAGCCAGCAGTCAGCAAGCTAAAAGGAAAGGTCAGCAGTGACCTTGCTGCAACATGAGGAAAGGGAGTAGAGATTAGTCCTGAATATATCCTGAGAATATGTGAAAAGTATCAAAAGTAGAACCATAGGAATGCAGAAGTAGGCGTCGGTGCTGATATGTAACTGACGAATCCTGAGCTCAACTTTTGCAATATGTATGAAGCTCATTATTAACTGTATTTAGCCCGCCGTACTGATCAATAAAATTGGGCCTGTGATGATCAAATTGATGTCTGGGTCTCCATCCGTCGACAAATGGTGGAGAATGCGGGCATAACCGAATCTCTGCCCTTTTTCTCGGATTAAAAGAGAAAGGGATTACGCCACAGTCGAGGAAGTTGGGTTTGGGTTCCTGCAGCCGGGACGGTGCCGGAATTTGAAGCACCCTTAAGGTTCACAACGGTGACTTAAGCCAATACGTGTCCGCCGGAGCCTGGAGAGCTGCAACAGCGCGCGCTGATTAATAGGTATGGATAGGCAAGCGGCATATGATTTATTCGCCCCATATTTAGAGAGGCGAGAGATAAAAGGGATAGATTTAAAAAAGGAGTTACCAGGGTTATTAGCTTATGGCCATGCTAAGGGTATCTTTTCTAATCCTCATACAGTTCATGAGCTAGCAGAGTGGAAGAAGTTTGGGGAAATACTGTGGGATACAGTGTTAGACGATGATAAGTCAGCAAAGAAATTCGGGAAGTTATGGCGGGTGGTGTATAACACGTTACTTCAGCAGGTCTCTGAGAGAAAGGCAGCAGAAAGGGCAACAGAAGCTCATAAGAGGAATATAGGGTATGGTCGTGAGGATGATCCCCTGGCACCTTCTGTAACTAAGATACTTATGCCTAAGGGTCCCCAGCAAAGTGGTGTGGAGGATTTTTCTATAGGCGCAGTGGAACCGTCTGCACCTTTCCTGTCAGAGGGGGAGGGCGAGTCGGATGGTGGGGGTAAGAGCAAACCAGCTTTGCCTCCGCCACCAGCTTCAGGCGGGTCGGATGGTGGGGGTGGGAGCAAGCCAGCTTCGCCTCCGCCGCCAGCCTTGCCTCCGCCTCTTCCCCTCAGCGAGCCGGCTCCGGTTACAGCTTCGGCGGGGGGGCCGCTTCCCCCGCGCGAGCCGGCTCCAGCGGGGGGGCTGATTGCCCCCCGCGGGCCGTCTCAGCTTGAGCCGGCTCCGGTTTCACTGTCAGCTCCAGCGGGGGGGCTGCTTCCCCTGCTTCCCCCGCACGAGCCAGCCTCTGCTTCACTGCCTTCCCCGTGCGAAAACTCGGTGTCTGCACCGAAGCGCCAGCAGCATAGCACCCTTAAAGAGTCAGATCCCATCCCAGGGGCACACCGTGATCCATGGGGGGAGATGGCTAAACAGAGGAGGGAAGCTTGGGCTGCTTTGGTGAAGGAAGTAATGCAAATGGGGGATGGTGAAGCAGTGGAAATAGCTTCTAGTCTTGCATGTCCGGTAACATACACACCACAGTATGATGCACAGGGGAACCTTACGCATAATATAGCAGAATATACTCCCTTAGATTGGAAGCTGTTAACTCAGCTACGTTCTACGGTTAGTCAGTTTGGAGTAAAAAGTGAACCTGTTAGGCAAATGTTAGATTATCTTTTTAATACTCAGGTTTTATGTCCTAATGATTTAAGAGGAATAGTTCGGTTGATATTTACTCAGCATCAGCAGTTATTGTTTAATGCACATGACCCATTACATGGAGTAACAGTAAAGGAGCTGATGGGCTTAGAGGCATTTTTACGTACAGAGGCACAGATGATATCGGGAGAAGATAAACTTAGAGAGTCTATGTGGTTAGTGAGTGCTGCAATAGACATGGTTAAAGAGCCAGGAGGGTTACCGGCTTATATGGGCATTAAACAAGGTAGAGAAGAATCATTTGGAAATTTTATCGATAGAACAGCTACTGCTATAGATTGGGCTGGTGTTGCAGGGCGCTATTGAAGTAGTGTGCCTTGCAAAATAGCAATCCAGCAACCCAAAGAGTGTTAGCTACTTTAGGGGCAAATTGGGCTATTGAGGAAGCATTAGAGCGAATGGCATTAATGCCAACAGCTTCACAGGCATTTATAGTAGAAGCCTTAAAGGAATTAGGATTAGGGTTACAAAAGCAAGCAGAGTCCACTCAAAATCAGGTGCTAGCTGCTCTTGCTCCTCTCCGAAGCGGCTCACTGGCAGTCACGTAAGGAGGCTCGAGACCATTCATCAAGTGTTACCGATGCGGCAATGAGGGACAGACACAAGTTGCCGCCTGACATCGGAGACACCAGCTGCTGCCGTAACATCGTTGCTACCTCCTGTCTGCAACCCGCAACAACAGGGAGCCTCGGCTTGGACTTATCAGCAGCAGTAGACGTCACACTAATGACAAACCGGCCTGAGAGGATACCCACTGGAGTAAAGGGCCCTCTTATATTAAATGGACAAACATGTGGAGCATTATTGCTGGGACGTTCCTCTATAACTATGTTGGGATTATTTGTTTTGCCTGGTGTTATCGATGCGGACTTTACAGGGGAAATACAAATCATGGCTTACAACCTTTATCCTCCAATTAAAATTACAAAGGGACAACGCATTGCACAATTGGTACCACTGTCACAAATGACATCAGGAATACAATCATTTACTGGACAAACACGGGATGAAAAAGGTTTTGGCTCTACTGGTGTTACACTCTTAACTGTGGATTTACAAAATAGACCAAAGCAAAAGGTTGAAATTACTTATGGGCATCAAAGCATAACCCTTTATGGATTATTGGATACAGGAGCAGATACTAGCATCATTTCTCCAGAAGCATGGCCACAACATTGGCCTCTATTTCCTTCATCAAACATGCTCACAGGAGTGGGAGGATTTACATTGGCAAGCAGATCGCCGTCTTTGTCTGTGTGTATTGAGAATCAACAAATATCTGCTGTGTTTTCAATTGTTCAACTGCCTCCTACAGTTTCTTGCTTAATTGGAAGGGACATTTTAACACAATTGGGAGTGGTGTTAACTAATCAGCACCCTTTGGGGTAATTGCCATTGCTTGGACTTTCCCCATTCCACTCACCTGGAAAACGGATACACCGGTGATGGTTAAGCAATGGCCACTAAAAGGGGAGAGTCTTATGCATGCCCATGAATTGGTACAAGAACAATATACAAAAGGGACACCTACGTTTATCCACAAGCCCTTGCATATTCGCTTGTTATTGCTGCAGAGAAAATTCAGACTACAAAGCCCTGGAAATATTTGGGATGGACTCTGACGGATCAAATAGTAATACCACAAAAATTGGAATTACAATTGGACATTAAAACTCTACATGATGCACAGAAGTTGCTGGGAGACTTACAGTGGCTGAAGCCTATTGTGGGAATACCAAATCATTTATTAGAAGCCCTACGGCCTTTGTTAAAAGGCGTGGACCCTACTACTCCTGTACACCTGACAAAGGAGCATCATCTTGCTTTGCAGCAAATTAGTAACTGTGTACAGCAAGGGTATGTGTCTCGTCGACAACTCGACCACCCCATTGACCTTACTATCTGGAATAGCCCTTGCCACTTGCTTGGTGCTCTCTCTCAGTTGCAAAAGAAAACGGGGGAGATACGGGTGTTGGAATGGTTATCACCACCACTACAGCATAAGAAAACAATATCTTCAAAAATTGAACAATTGGCTGCATTAATCAAAAAGGGGCATCTCAGAATTCTTGAAGTGGATGGTAGAGAACCTGCTACTATTAGATTGCCTATGGAAAAGGAAACCTTGGACTGGTACTTGATTAATTCAAAGAATTTACAAGAAGCATTATTGATGTCACCTGCTAAAGTAGAGACTAGTAAATTAGTGCCTAGAGTTTTGCAATGGATGACAGAATGGAACTGGATCACTCGACCTTTGAGAGAAGAACGCCCCATAGAAGGAGCTATTACAGCTTTTACGGATGCAGGAAAGAAATCAAGGCGTGCTGCTGTTACCTGGCAAGAAAAGGGACAATGGAAGTATCAACTCCTCACAGCAGACCCTGCAGATAGCTTACAAACTTTGGAATTGCTAGCAGTAGTATGGGCGGTGTCCAACTTACAGGAGCCTTTAAATGTGGTCACAGACTCTATGTATGTTGCAGGAGTAGCCAAACGAATAGAGGAAGCAGCAATTAAGGAAGTGAATAATAAACGATTGTATGAGTTACTGATACAGTTAAGGAAGGCTTTACGAGAAAGAAATGCAGCATATTCTGTGATTCATATTAGGAGTCATAAATGGTCTGAAGGTTTAGGAGAAGGGAATGAACGTGCAGATAAATTGGTTACCCTACCCATTGATAATTCTTGTCCTATTGACAAGCACACATTGGCCAGAGAAGCACATAGTAGATATCATCAAAATGTAAGAGGTTTAGCAAAACACTTTGAGCTGAGTTTGTCAGAAGCCAAGGCCATTGTCAGAGCATGTCCAACATGTAGTTATCATAATGGTGGAATAGGTCTAGGCATCGGGGTTAATCCTCGAGGTTTAGAAATAAATGAGAAATGGCAAATGGATGTTACACACATAGCCAGATTTGGTAAAGTCAAGCATGTGCACGTCACCATAGATACATATAGTCATTACATATGGGCTACGGCTCAAGCAGGAGAGAAAGCTATACATGTTATCAGACACCTGTTAAGTTGTTTCGCTGTTATGGGAGTTCCAAAGAGTATTAAAACCGATAATGGTCCAGCTTATGTAAGTGCTAGGGTTCGGAAATTTTTGAATCAGTGGTCTGTTAAGCACGTGACAGGTATTCCACACTCTCCTACTGGACAGGCAATAGTGGAAAGAGCAAACGGTACCCTTAAGCGGTATATTGAAAAACATCAAGATTTGGCAGATCCACAAGCATGTTTGGCTAAGGTTTTGTATGTGATTAACCATTTATGCATTTTTGGGGAAGATGATACCCCCCCTGCAATGAAACATCATCCGAGGTCAGGTCAGGAAAATACTAAGGAAACAGAGATCTGGGTTAAGTATAAGAACCCAAGTACAGGATTATGGGAAAAACCTGCAAAAGTATTATATTAGGGTCGGGGGTATCTTTGTGTTTCCTCACCTACAGGGCCTTTGTGGGTGCCTGCTAAGTGGACTAAACCTGTTTTTGATGCAGCCTCTGGTGGATCGCCTCATGGAGGAGGACAGGGAGCGACTGGGGAAGAAACTGCTTCTAGTCCTACAACCACTACTGTTACAATTGAAGGGGTACTCGGAAGCGGTGGACAGAGCACTGACACGTCACTATCGGACGGCCCAGGAGCTGATTGGTTTTATTGACTCATTATCAACTTTTCGCTTAACAAATCCAGCGAAACTACATTGCATTGACTGTCACAATCCACATTGTGCTGCCTGGATAGCTCTACATTGTGGGGGTTGTGAAAGAACTTTTTGGATAGAACAATCATTGTTGTGGGATTTGTGGTGTCATACTTGTGAACACGAGCACACGTGGGGCAAAAGCTGGCAAGATGAATTAAGGAGACAAACAGGGCAAAACGCATATATAGCTTTAAATCTTTATGAGTCTCCTGAACAGAAAATTCTTGCTTATTATCGATGGGAAGTACAATGTATTGTAAATAGAATTAAGGTTCAAAGTAAATCACGTATAGTTTCTATAAGGTGTAGGAAATTAGTGCCTTTAACACAGCATTCAATTGTAGGACCCTTCAAAGGGGATCCTGATAGGGCATTAGATTGCTGCATTGACAAGCTGCAAAAATTGAGTTTGCAAGTGGCAGGACCAGTGAAATCAGGAGCAGCAAGATTAAAGACAGATAAGAAAAAGAAGGCAAAAAGGGAAGGGTCTCATTTGAATAAGGGTATCAGTGATTGCTAATTAATTTTCTATGATTAGAACAATTTTACAGTTGTGGGACCCTCAGGAGGATATAGTTGTTGAGGAGGATAACGAACAAGAACTACGGTTACGAAATAAGATACGCCTTGTGTTAAAGAAGGACCTTGAGCTGTTAGCCTCATATAGTAAAAAGGCAGAAGAGGCTTTGCGATCACCACCATTGAATTGGTTGCTTTGGATTGAAGAACCACAATTTTATACTGGTCCTTACTTATACTCACTTCCCTGTTATGTTTGCAAAAGGGATAATGATAAATGCTATGCATAGGTAGCTTTGCATTGTGCAGATTGTAATCAGGTTTATTGGTATTCACAGAGGTCAGTAGATTATTTATGGTGTAACCCTTGTTCTGGAAGGTGGATTCGAAATTATTTCTGGGTTAGAGCTCTTGAACAAAGTACTGGCCTGCCAGGACGGACAGGATTACAGCTCTTTGAGAGTGCAGAACAAGTGGTTATAGCATATCTTAGGTGGAAGTTGCAGGAAAACCTTAGAGTATTTGAAATTACTAAAGCCTCATGCATCATAGCAGCTCGCTGTAAAGCTGATTTGCCTTCAAACTTACCTCATGCTATACCTGTGAGCAAGGATGCTGATTTAGAATTAGATCAGTATATTCAAAAATTGACTCAGCCTTACAATAGACAATCTAACAAACCAGGGAAAAGACAGCGAAGAAAGGAAAAACAACGCAAGCAGAAGGAAGAAAGGGAGAAGCAAAGCAAGCAAAAAGAAAAATGAGGTTTGTTCTTGTTCTGCTGCTCAATGCTGTAGCAAGTGAAGCAGTAGGAATAACACACTTTAGTCAACCAAGGAAAAATTTATGGGTGACACTTGCTAATCAAACTAACCAATCATCACTTTGTCTTAGTCTTGGAGGAGTCACTAACCCATTTCGAACATGCCTGGTGGGACTTCCGGTGTGGTCTCCTGGAGAATTTTGCAGTTGGATAAACAATCAAACCTTATGTATGTCTAACATGTCAAACATCACATTGCCGGTGCAACAAGGGTATACTGCAGGTCAGAGTGATGGTTATCGCCAGTGCTTACTAATCCAATCACTTAACACTTTTTTACATTCTCCTCCTGAGGAATTAGATCTTTTTGGAAGTACGAATGCCAGCATATCTAACACTACAGCTGGTGGATGGTTTAGCTTCAGACTTTCGGGTGCTCAGAATTTAAACCAACCTAAAGAAACATGGGCCACCCTAGATTCATCCCTGAATGTGAGTGAATTCTCTCCACAGCATTACAGTCAATGTAACAGCACAAATATCACAGCACCAATGAAATTACCCACAGGAATATTTTTGATTTGTGGAGACAGGGCGTGGAATGGTATACCAGCTAAACCACAGGGTGGACCCTGTTATTTGGGAAAATTGTCACTGTTTCACCCTAATGTGTCCTTGCTAATGCAGCTGAGTCAAAATTCAAACAGGAAAAAACGTAGCATACATGACTTAGACTGCAGCAAGATAGGAGATCCACGGTTTTGGGGCACATTCAAACAGGTGGTGGTTTCAACTATCGTGCCAGGAGGATCTGCCAATAAAGCTATGAATTTAGCAAAACAATTAGGATGCTGGGCAAGGGATGAGCTGAACAAGACATCACAAATTCTAGACATGTTAACTGCAGATGTGCAAAGGGTTAACCATGCTGTTTTGCAAAATAGAGCTGCAGTAGATTTTTTGCTCTTAGCACAAGGGCATGGATGTGAAGAGTTTGAGGGAATGTGTTGCATGAATCTATCTGATCATTCGGTGTCCATTCACACTAAGATAAAAGAATTGCAACAGGGACTTCACAAACTTAAGGAAGAAGATGGTTTAGGAATTGATGAATGGCTTAAAGGCCTAGGACTTGGACCGTGGCTGAGGAACCTTGTGATCTATGCTATAGGCCTGCTGGGTGTAATCTTACTGTTTTTGCTTATTTTGCCTTGTATCTTTAACTGTATTCAAAACATGGTCAGCCGTACAATAGCAAAAACATGGCAAACTAATCTCCTTGCGCAAGAAGAAAACGGGGGAAATGTGGAGAGTATTATTATTAATTGGTTAGCTGAGAAAGGCCATACTGAAATAATGCCGCTGGTTAAGCTGAAGGAGAAAAGCCAGCAGTCAGCAAGCTAAAAGGAAAGGTCAGCAGTGACCTTGCTGCAACATGAGGAAAGGGAGTAGAGATTAGTCCTGAATATATCCTGAGAATATGTGAAAAGTATCAAAAGTAGAACCATAGGAATGCAGAAGTAGGCATAGGTGCTGATATGTAACTGACGAATCCTGAGCTCAACTTTTGCAATATGTATGAAGCTCATTATTAACTGTATTTAGCCCGCCGTACTGATCAATAAAATTGGGCCTGTGATGATCAAATTGATGCCTGGGTCTCCTTCCGTCGACAGTGAAAGGCATCCGAAGGGGAGTACAAAAGTGCAACAACATGGCAGCTTTCACAGCATTTCCTTGGCACCATCGCTATACCTAGGCTGATTTATCTGCCTAGGGTTAGGGTCAGGGTTCAGCCTAGGGCTAGGATTTTTAAAATTAGGAAGCCCTGAGTTCCAGGCTTACTGCAGCTGCCAAAGGCATCCCAAGGGGAGCGCAGAAGTGCCAAAACTTGGCTGCTTTCACAGCTTTTTCCTTAGGAAGAACCCTAATACCCGGCTGATATACCTTCCTAGGGTTACTGTTAGGCTTAGGCCTAGATGTTTTAAAATTAGGAAGCCCTGGGCTCCAGGCACACTGCAGCTGTTCAAGGCATGCCAAGGGGAGCGCAAAAGTGCCAGAAAATGGCTGCCTCCACAGGTTTTCATTGGCACCATTGCTAAGCCTAGGCTGAATTACCTGCCTCCAGTCTCAGCTAGGGACATGGTTTTTTAAACCAGGAAGCCTTGAGCTCCAGGCACACGGCAGCTGTGAAGGGCATCCCAAGGGGAGTACAAAAGTGCAACAATATGGCAGCTTTCACAGCTTTTTCCTTGGCACCATCCCTATACCTAGGCTGATTTATCTGCCTAGGGTTAGAGTTAGGGTTCAGCCTAGGGCTGGGATTTTTTTTACCAGGAAGCCCTGAGTTCAAGGCTTACTGCAGATGCCAAAGGCATCCCAAGGGGAGCACAAACGTGCCACAACATGGCTTCTTTCACAGCTTTTTCCTTAGGAAGAACCCTAATACCCGGCTGATTTACCTTCCTAGGGTTACTGTTAGGCTTAGGCCTAGGACTTTTAAAACCAGGAAGCCCTGGGCTCCAGGCACACTGCAGCTGCGAAAGGCATCCAAAGGGGAGCGCAAAAGTGACACAACTTGGCTGCCTCTGCTGCTATTCTCATGAGTCCATCCCGAACCATAGGCGGATTTTCCTTCCTAGGGTTAGGGTTAGAGTTACGCCTAGGGTTAGGGTGTTTTTAACCAGAAAGCCCTGAGTTCCAAGAACACAGCAGCTGCGAAGGACTACCCAAGAGGAGTGCAAAAGTGCCACAACATGGCTGCTTCCAGCGCTTTTTCCTTGGGACCATCATGGACCCTAGGCTGATTTACTTGCCTCCAGTTGCAGCTATGGTCACGCCAAGGGATAGGGATTTTAAATCAGTAAACCCTGAGCTCCAGACCCAGCGCAGCTGCAAAAGGCTTCCCAAGGACAGCCAAACATTGCCTCAACATGCTCCCTCCAGCGCTTTTTTCCTTCGGAACATCCCTATACCTAGGCTGATTTATCTGCCTAGGGTTAGGGTTAGGGTTCAGCCTAGGGATAGGATTTTTTCAAACAGGAAGCCCTGAGTTCCAGGGGCACTGCAGCTGCCAAAGGCATCCCAAGCGGAAAGCAAATGTGCCACAACTTGGCTGTGTCCAGAGCTTTTTTCCTTGGGACCATCCCGAAACGAAGGCTGATTTAGAAGCCTCCAGTTAGGGCTAAAGTTGTGGTTTTTTAAACCAGGAAGCCCTGAGTTCCAAGAACACAGCAGCTGCGAAGGACTACCCAAGAGGAGCGCAAAAGTACCACAACATGCCTGCCTCCACAGATTTTTCTTTGGGGACATCCCTAATTCCTGGCTGATTTGCCTTTCTCGTCATAGGGTTGGCGTTAGGCCTAGGGTTAGGATTTTTAAAATGAGGAAGCCCAGACCTCCAGGCACACTGGAGCTATGAAAGGCATCCAAAAGGGAGTGCAAAAGTGCCACAACATGGCTGCTTTCACGGCGTTTTCCTTGGCAAAAAGCCTAACACCAGGCTGATTTACCTTCCCAGAGTTAGTGTTAGGCTTAGGCCTATGGCTAGGATTTTTAAAACTAGGAAGCCCTTAGCTCCAGGCACACTGCAGCTGTTAAAGGCATCCCAAGAGTGCCGCAAAAGTGACACAACTTTGCTGCCTCTGCTGCTATTCTCATGAGGCCATCCCGAACCATAGGCTGTTTTTCCTTCCGAGGGGTAGAGTTAGAGTTAGGCCTAGGGTTAGGGTTTTTTTAACCAGAAAGCCCTGAGTTCCAAGAACACAGCAGCTGCGAAGGACTACCCAAGAGGAGCGCAAAAGTACCACAACATGGCTGCCTCCAGCACTTTTTCCTTGGCACCATCATGGACCCTAGGCTGATTTACTTGCCTCCAGAGACATCTATGGTCACGCCAAGGGATAGGGTTTTTAAATCAGTAAACCCTGAGCTCCCGACCCAGCGCAGCTGCGAAAGGCTTCCCAAGGGGAGCCAAAAATTGCCTCAACATTCTCCCTCCAGCGCTTTTTTCCTTGGGAACATCCCTATACCTACGCTGATTTATTTACCTATGGTTAGGGTTAGGGTTCAGCCTTGGGCTAGGATTTTTTTAACCAGGAAGCCCTGAGTTCCAGGCTTACTGCAGCTGCCAAAGGCATCCCAAAGGGAGTTCAAAAGTGCCAAAACTTGGCTGCTTTCACAGCTTTTTCCTTAGGAAGAACCCTAATACCCAGCTGATTTACCTTCCTAGGGTTACTGTTAGGCTTAGGCCTAGGACTTTTAAAACCAGGAAGCCCTGGGCTCCAGGCACACTGCAGCTGCGAAAGGCATCCCAAGGGGAGCGCAAAAGTGACACAACTTGGCTGCCTCCGCTGCTATTTCCATGAGACCATCCCGAACCATAGGCTGATTTTCCTTCCTAGGGTTAAGGTTTGAGTTACGCCTAGGGTTAGTGTCCTTTTAACCAGAAAGCCCTGAGTTCCAAGAACACAGCAGCTGCGAAGGACTACCCTAGAGGAGTGCAAAAGTACCACAACATGCCTGCCTCCACAGCTTTTTCCTTGGGGACATGCCTAATTCCTGGCTGATTTGCCTTTCTCGTCTTAGGGTTGGTGTTAGGCCTAGGGCTAGGATTTTTAAAATAAGGAAGCCCTGAGTTCCAGGCACACTGGAGCTGTGAAAGGCATCCAAAAGGGAGTGCAAAAGTGCCACAGCATGGCTGCTTTCACGGCTTTTTCCTTGGCAAGAAGCCTAACACCAGGCTGATTTACCTTCCCAGTGTTAGTGTTAGGTCTAGGCCTAGAATATTTAAAACTAGGAAGCCCTGGGCTCCAGGCACATGCAGCTGTTTAGGGCATCCCAAGAGGGCCGCAGAAGTGACACAACTTGGCTGCCTCTGCTGCTATTCTCATGAGTCCATCCCGAACCGTAGGCTGGTTTTCCTTCCTAGGGTTAGGGTTAGTGTTACGCCTAGGGTTAGTGTTTTTTTAACCAGAAAGCCCTGAGTTCCAAGAACACAGCAGCTGCGAAGGACTACCCAAGAGGAGCAGAAAAGTGCCACAACATGGCTGCTTCCAGCGCTTTTTCCTTGGGACCATCATGGACCCTAGGCTAATTTACTTGCCTCCAGTTGCAGCTATGGTCACGCCAAGGGATAGGGATTTTAAATCAGTAAACCCTGAGCTCCAGACCCAGCGCAGCTGCGAAGGGCTTCCCAAGGGCAGCCAAACATTGCCTTAATATGCTCCCTCCAGCGCTTTTTTCCTTGGGAATATCCCTATACCTAGGCTGATTTATCTGCCTAGGGTTAGGGTCAGGGTTCAGCCTAGGGATAGGATTTTTTAAAACAGGAAGCCCTGAGTTCCAGGGGCACTGCAGCTGCCAAAGGCAGTGTTCTACGTCAACCGCAACTTAGTCTGAAATAAATGCTTTTTCCCTGAGAGCATCTGAGAGGTTTGCATGAAGCACTGATATCTGACATTTGCAATTTTGAATAGGAGAGGAGAAAGAAAATGGGAAGAAGTTTTTAATTTTAGTGGTTTCAATGTTAATTTCCGTACACTTTTTCAAAACTCGTCAGCTCAAATGCCCATCAACATCTTTTAGTCATCTGTAAGTCAGTATTCATAAAAAATGTGCTTCAAATCAAAAGAATTTCAAATTTGCACTCCAAATTTCTATGCCTAGATTTATGATTTCCTACACATATCAGATGAAAGGAAGGCCTTTTTTACTGTGGGAGTGCTGGAACACTGGAACAGGTTGCCCAGGGAAGTTGTGGGTGTCCCATCCCTGAAAGTATTCAAGGTCAGCTTGGACGGGGCTTGGAGCAGCAACAAAGGAGAAGCTTGATGGTAGAGAAACAAAGTTGGACTATAGAAGAAACTGGGATTGAAGTATAGGAGCAAGTTTTCTCTCAGCTCTTGGGGTAAATTCAAAGTTGTACAAAATTACATTTATCTGAGCTATTCACTACTGTAACAGAAATGTTCATGAAAACTGTACAGAAGATAGCAAATTTTAAAAGAGATAAGAATTACAGCATAAAATCCATGGGATGGGTTACAACATGAGACACTCTCTAAGAGAAAATCTCTGTGTTTCAGCACTTCATCATGGTAAGATTTCATGAAGTGCCAAAGAAGGCGGCAAAATATCATTCGGGACGTTATTTCCTGGAATTCAGCCTGGCCATTAGTAGGAACTGGGTTTGAACACATCATGTAGATATACCACACACACTTTCCCTTCACTGAAAAATGACTGTTTACAACGAAGAAGCAACTGACGATCAAAATTGATTGAAAGCATCTTAAACATGTCAAGTATTTCATTGTAGATGATCTGTGATCCAAATGCTTCTTCCACCTTCGAGAGGGACAGAACAATTCTTCCATATCATGATGGTTTAAAATTGTATCAACCAATGTTTTCTGCTGAAAAGATATCATCTATGTTTTTCCATTTTTGGAAGAAAATATTCCTAGACATACAACAGGTGAGAACTAAGTAATTTTAAAGAAACAAATGAAAAGAAAATATTCTGTAAATAGAATGAAATGAAAAGCTGTGTTTTAAATAGGAGCTAAATATGAAACAGAATTTTTGTACCAGCCATTTGAATTACTGCACCAGCTCTTTTGCCCATCAAGAGAGGCGTTTAGCATTTCAGTCTTTTCCAAGGTGTTCATGATCTGCTATGCTGATCTCTGTGTGTGCCTAGGTGTGTGTGGAAGGGGGGGCATGTGAAGGGGAGTGTGTATGTTTGCTTTACAATTGTTGTGGCAGATTCATGCCTCAGCTCCACATTTTGTTTTAGAAAGGTCACACAGAGTGGATGTGAAGTTTACTATCAACAAGAGATCAATTCCCAAATCATCCATTTCACTCTACCTTATAAATCATGTGCTTTGTTGCATATTTTATCAAATCTACTTTCAAGCCAGATGGAGGAAGGAGGATGTGGCAATCCCTCCACCATCTTGCAACTTTTATGCAAGTAGGTTTTCAAGAAAATCATCATTTCTCTTTGAAATATGTCTGGAACAGGCATGATGGTAGTGTCAACCTGTTGGAGTTTTTGTTGCTGGAAGAAGTTATACAAAAGGATTGGTTTTTACATTGACCAGTTACTGAATCAAGCGCAGGAATACATTGGAAATTCAACTGGGGCTTCCTTTCCCCGGCAGACTACTTCTAGAACGAGCTTGTACACTGAAGCTTACTCTTTTGCCCTCTTTTTGTTTCTTTCCTATTTTCTTGGCTTCTTTGCCACTCTCTAGACAATTTTGGAACTTTTTTCCCAACTCAAATGGTTTCAATAGTCTGATTGTGATCATACATTTTTACAAGGAATTTTTAAAATCTTTCCTCCAGTTAAGAAAGTCAAGGACTTAGGTCTTTTTCTTCCCTTATCAATATTGCAATGAAATTGATAAGTAAAGACCAACTCTTTCTTTTTGTTTTTAACCCAAGCAGATAATTCCCATCCATTCATCCATTTGGTGGACCAATAGTTGCCATTCTGATGGAAGTTGTCACTTCTTAACAATAGGCATTCTGTGACTATGTTGACAGCACTTTGGGTGAAGATCCTAACTGGTCTTAGATACACATAGGGAGAAATTTGCTCAGCCAGTGTCAGTCTTAAGCATGCGTATCAGAAGATCTTTCTAGAGCTGGGAATTTTCCCATGAAAGGGATTCAGTTAGGGAAGAGACACTTGCCCCAGAGGTTTACATTCTTCTTGAAGACTGCTTAAGGAACTTAGATGCCATGTCCATTTGGATCTGTGTCTGCACAGAACTTTGTCATGCCAGTGCTTGAAATGCATCTTGAAGAGAATTCACTAGCACAGAATGAATGAGACTGGAAGGGGTTGGTGGGGCTAACCAGGCCCAACCCCCCTGCCTAAACCAGGATCCCTAGAGCCTCTTGCCCAGGATTCTATCTGGGTGTACTTTTAATGTCTTCCAAGATCCAGGCTCCACAATCTTTCTGGGCAGTCTGTGCCGTGGTTCACTCACCCTCACAGTAAAGAATCATTTCCTGATGTTCCTGTATTTCAGTGTGTGCCCACTGCCTCTTGTCTTTTCACTCAGCATCACTGAAAAGACACTGATTCCCTCCCCTTTGCACTATTGCTTCCATATGGATGTGTGCTGCCATGTAGAGATATGTCAAAAACCTCCCTGAAGCCCAGGCAGATAATATTCCCTTCATCTACCAGTCAAGTTGATTCATCAGAGGAGTTTAAAGTGATGTTCAGCATGAAATGCCCCTGAAAAATCATGCTAACTACATTATTGTGTCGTCTTTCATGTGCCTGGCAAGGTTTTCCAGGAAGAGCTGCTTCATCAACTTCCTGGGTATAAAAAAGAAGCTGGCTGGTTTGTACTATTGCGAGTCCTCCTAATTGCCTTTTTTGAAGATGAGTGTCATTTGCTTACATCCAGTCCTTAGCCACTCTTGTCGTCTACATCTTAGCAAAAAGCTTTTCCACTATGTCTGGAAGGGAGAAATTGTGCCAGCACAGAAAACATCTCCTATCGTGTTCTAGACGTTGCACGGAGGTGTGCCGAGTGTTTGGCATGAAGAAAAGAAAAGTTGTCCAAAACAGCTTCCAATCGAATGTTCATGTGATTGGAAAAGTCAGGAGAGTGCAAAGGTACTGTTTTCTAGCAGTTGGCAAGCTGCGCACACAATCCCAGTGTTGTACAGCTTCCTTCTTCACCTTTCCGAAGGTGCCGCTCTCTCCGGCTCCCGGAGGCGAAGAAGCGGCTTCTTCGCGCAAAGACAATTGTGCCGCTCACTGTGCACTCCTTAGCGCGGCTTCTGCCGAAAGACGCCCGGGAGCGGCTCTTAGCTCCGGACAGCATCGTACCTTCGTCTTTAGCGTCTCTTCTTGTCTACATCTTAGCAAAAATCTTTTCCACTATGTCTGGCGAGGAAAAACTGTGCCAGCACAGAAAACATCTCCCATCGTGTTCTAGACGTTGCACGGAGGTGTGCCGAGTGTTTGGCATGAAGAAAAGAAAAGTTGTCCAAAACAGCTTCCAATCGAATGTTCATGTGATTGGAAAAGTCAGGAGAGTGCAAAGGTACTGTTTTCTATCAGTTGGCAAGCTGCGCACACAATCCCAGTGTTGTACAGCTTCCTTCTTCACCTTTCCGAAGGTGCCGCTCTCTCCGGCTCCCGGAGGCGAAGAAGCGGCTTCTTCGCGCAAAGACGATTGTGCCGCTCACTGTGAACTCCTTAGCGCGGCTTCTGCCGAAAGACGCCCGGGAGCGGCTCTTAGCTCCGGACAGCATCGTACCTTCGTCTTTAGCGTCTCTTCTCGTCTACAT
This sequence comes from Ammospiza maritima maritima, assembly GCA_036010785.1. Lineage (NCBI taxonomy): Eukaryota > Metazoa > Chordata > Aves > Passeriformes > Passerellidae > Ammospiza > Ammospiza maritima. Next base: position 44,146 of record JAYKTQ010000495.1, read on the forward strand.
CGTAGCAAAAAGCTTTTCCACTATGTCTGGGGAGGAAAAACTGTGCCAGCACAGAATACATCCCCCATCGTGTGCTACACGTTGCACGATCCCTATACTTAGGCTGATTTTCCTCCCTGGGGATCGGGTTAGGGTTCAGCCTTGGGCTAGGATTTTTACCAAGGAAGCCCTGAGTACCAGGATTACTGCAACTGCCAAAGGCATCCCAAAGGGAGCGGAGAAGTGCCAGAACATGGCTGCTTTCACGGCTTTTTCCTTGGCACCATCCCTATACCTAGGCTGATTTATCTGCCTAGGGTTAGGGTTAGGCTTCAGCCTAGGGCTTGGAGTTTTTTAACCAGGAAGACCTTAGCACCAGGCACAGTGCATCTGCCAAAGGCATCCCAAAGGGATTGCAGAAGTGCCACAACATGGCTGCTTTCACGGCTTTTCCCTTAGGAAGAACCCTAATACCCGGCTGATTTATCTTCCTAGGGTTACTGTTAGGCTTAGGCCTAGGACTTTTAAAACCAGGAAGCCCTGGGCTCCAGGCACACTGCAGCTGCGAAAGGCATCCCAAGGGGAGCGCAAAAGTGACACAACTTGGCTGCCACCACTGATATTTCCATGAGACCATCCCGAACCATAGGCTGATTTTCCTTCCTAGGGTTAAGGTTTGAGTTACGCCTAGGGTAAGGGTTCTATTAACCAGAAAGCCCTGAGTTCCAAGAACACAGCAGCTGCGAAGGACTTCCCAAGAAGAGCGCAAAAGTACCACAACATGCCTGCCTCCACAGCTTTTTCCTTGGGGACATGCCTAATTCCTGGCTGATTTGCCTTTCTCGTCTTAGGGTTGGGGTTCGGCCTAGGGCTAGGATTTTTTTAACCAGGAAGCCCTGAGTTCCAGGCTTACTTCATCTGCCAAAGGCATCCCAAAGGGAGTGCAGAAGTGCCACAACATGGCTGCTTTCACGTCTTTTCCCTTAGGAAGAACCCTAATACCCGGCTGATTTACCTTCCTAGGGTTACTGTTAGGCTTAGGCCTAGGACTTTTAAAACCAGGAAGCCCTGGGCTCCAGGCACACTGCAGCTGCGAAAGGCATCCCAAGGGGAGCGCAAAAGTGACACAACTTGGCTGCCACCACTGATATTTCCATGAGACCATCCCGAATCATAGGCTGATTTTCCTTCCTAGGGTTAAGGTTTGAGTTACGCCTAGGGTAAGGGTTCTATTAACCAGAAAGCCCTGAGTTCCAAGAACACAGCAGCTGCGAAGGACTTCCCAAGAAGAGCGCAAAAGTACCACAACATGCCTGCCTCCACAGCTTTTTCCATGGGGACATGCCTAATTCCTGGCTGATTTGCCTTTCTTGTCTTAGGGTTGGGGTTCGGCCTAGGGCTAGGATTTTTTAACTAGGAAGCCCTGAGTTCCAGGCTTATTTCATCTGCCAAAGGCATCCCAAAGGGAGTGCAAAAGTGCCACAACATGGCTGCTTTCACGGCTTTTCCCTTAGGAAGAACCCTAATACCCGGCTGATTTACCTTCCGAGGGTTAATGTTAGGCTTATTCCTAACAGTAACCCTCGGAAGGTAAATCAGCCTTGAAAACCAGGAAGCCCAGGGCTCCAGGCACACTGCGGCTGCGAAAGGCATCCCAAGGGGAGCGCAAAAGTGACACAACTTGGCTGCCACCACTGATATTTCCATGAGACCATCCCGAACCATAGGCTGATTTTCCTTCCTAGGTTTAAGGTTTGAGTTACGCCTAGGATAAGGGTTCTATTAACCAGAAAGCCCTGAGTTCCAAGAACACAGCAGCTGCGAAGGACTTCCCAAGAAGAGCGCAAAAGTACCACAACATGCCTGCCTCCACAGCTTTTTCCTTGGGGACATGCCTAATTCCTGGCTGATTTGCCTTTCTCGTCTTAGGGTTGGGGTCCGGCCTAGGGCTAGGATTTTTTTAACTAGGAAGCCCTGAGTTCCAGGCTTACTGCATCTGCCAAAGGCATCCCAAAGGGAGTGCAAAAGTGCCACAACATGGCTGCTTTCACGGCTTTTCCCTTAGGAAGAACCCTAATACCCGGCTGATTTACCTTCCTAGGGTTACTGTCAGGCTTAGGCCTAGGACTTTTAAAACCAGGAAGCCCTGGGCTCCAGGACCATGCAGCTGTTAAAGCCATCAAAAGAGGACCGCAGAAGTGACACAACTTGGCTGCCTCTGCTGCTATTCTCATGAGACTATCCCGAACCATAGGCTGATTTGCCTTCCTAGGGTTAAGGTTTGAGTTACGCCTAGGGTAAGGGTTCTATTAACCAGAAAGCCCTGAGTTCCAAGAACACAGCAGCTGCGAAGGACTAGCCAAGAAGAGCGCAAAAGTACCACAACATGCCTGCCTCCACAGCTTTTTCCTTGGGGACATGCCTAATTCCTGGCTGATTTGCCTTTCTCGTCTTAGGGTTGGGGTCCGGCCTAGGGCTTGGATTTTTTTACCTAGGAAGCCCTGAGTTCCAGGCTTACTGCATCTGTCAAAGGCATCCCAAAGGGAGTGCAAAAATGCCACAACATGGCTGCTTTCACGGCTTTTCCCTTAGGAAGAACCCTAATACCCGGCTGATTTACCTTCCTAGGGTTACTGTTAGGCTTAGGCCTAGGACTTTTAAAACCAGGAAGCCCTGGGCTCCAGGCACACTGCAGCTGCGAAAGGCATCCCAAGGGGAGCGCAAAAGTGACACAACTTGGCTGCCACCACTGATATTTCCATGAGACCATCCCGAACCATAGGCTGATTTTCCTTCCTAGGTTTAAGGTTTGAGTTACGCCTAGGGTAAGGGTTCTATTAACCAGAAAGCCCTGAGTTCCAAGAACACAGCAGCTGCGAAGGACTACCCAAGAAGAGCGCAAAAGTACCACAACATGCCTGCCTCCACAGCTTTTTCCTTGGGGACATTCCTAATTCCTGGCTGATTTGCCTTTCTCGTCTTAGGGTTGGGGTCCGGCCTAGGGCTAGGATTTTTAAAATCAGGAAGCCCTGAGTTCCAGGCACACTGGAGCTGTGAAAGGCATCCCAAAGGGAGTGCAAAAGTGCCACAACATGGCTGCTTTCATGGCTTTTTCCTTGGCAAGAAGCCTAACACCAGGCTGATTTCCCTTCCCAGGGTTACTGTAAGGCTTAGGCCTAGGGCTAGGATTTTTACAACTAGGAAGGCCTTAGCTCCAGGCACACTGCAGCTGTTCAAGGCATCCCAAGGGGAGTACAAAAGTGCAACAACATGGCAGCTTTCACAGCTTTTTCCTTGGCACCATCCCTATACCTAGGCTGATTTATCTTCCTAGGGTTAGGGTTAGGCTTCAGCCTAGGGCTTGGAGTTTTTTAACCAGGAAGCCCTGAGTTCCAGGCTTACTGCATCTGCCAAAGGCGTCCCAAAGGGAGTGCAAAAGTGCCACAACATGGCTGCTTTCACGTCTTTTCCCTTAGGAAGAACCCTAATACCCGGCTGATTTACCTTCCTAGGGTTACTGTTAGGCTTAGGCCTAGGACTTTTAAAACCAGGAAGCCCTGGGCTCCAGGCACACTGCAGCTGCGAAAGGCATCGCAAGGGGAGCGCAAAAGTGACACAACTTGGCTGCCACCACTGATATTTCCATGAGACCATCCCGAATCATAGGCTGATTTTCCTTCCTAGGTTTAAGGTTTGAGTTACGCCTAGGGTAAGGGTTCTATTAACCAGAAAGCCCTGAGTTCCAAGAACACAGCAGCTGCGAAGGACTTCCCAAGAAGAGCGCAAAAGTACCACAACATGCCTGCCTCCACAGCTTTTTCCTTGGGGACATGCCTAATTCCTGGCTGATTTGCCTTTCTCGTCTTAGGGTTGGGGTTCGGCCTCGGGCTAGGATTTTTAAAATTAGGAAGCCCTGAGTTCCAGGCACACTGGAGCTGTGAAAGGCATCCAAAAGGGAGTGCAAAAGTGACAAAACATGGCTGCTTTCATGGCTTTTTCCTTGGCAAGAAGCCTAACACCAGGCTGATTTCCCTTCCCAGGGTTACTGTAAGGCTTAGGTCTAGGGCTAGGATTTTAAAAACTAGGAAGCCCTTAGCTCCAGGCACACTGCAGCTGTTCAAGTCATCCCAAGGGGAGTACAAAAGTGCAACAACATGGCAGCTTTCACAGCTTTTTCCTTGGCACCATCCCTATACCTAGGCTGATTTATCTTCCTAGAGTTAGGGTTAGGCTTCAGCCTAGGGCTTGGAGTTTTTTAACCAGGAAGCCCTGAGTTCCAGGCTTACTGCATCTGCCAAAGGCGTCCCAAAGGGAGTGCAAAAGTGCCACAACATGGCTGCTTTCACGTCTTTTCCCTTAGGAAGAACCCTAATACCCGGCTGATTTACCTTCCTAGGGTTACTGTTAGGCTTAGGCCTAGGACTTTTAAAACCAGGAAGCCCTGGGCTCCAGGCACACTGCAGCTGCGAAAGGCATCCAAAATAGCGGTGCAAAAGTGCCACAACATGGCTGCTTTCACGGCTTTTCCCTTAGGAAGAACCCTAATACCCGGCTGATTTACCTTCCTAGGGTTATTGTTAGGCTTAGGCCTAGGACTTTTAAAACCAGGAAGCCCTGGGCTCCAGGCACACTGCAGCTGCGAAAGGCATCCCAAGAGGAGCGCAAAAGTGACACAACTTGGCTGCCACCACTGATATTTCCATGAGACCATCCCGAACCATAGGCTGATTTTCCTTCCTAGGTTTAAGGTTTGAGTTACGCCTAGGGTAAGGGTTCTATTAACCAGAAAGCCCTGAGTTCCAAGAACACAGCAGCTGCGAAGGACTACCCAAGAAGAGCGCAAAAGTACCACAACATGCCTGCCTCCACAGCTTTTTCCTTGGGGACATGCCTAATTCCTGGCTGATTTGCCTTTCTCGTCTTAGGGTTGGGGTTCGGCCTCGGGCTAGGATTTTTAAAATCAGGAAGCCCTAAGTTCCAGGCACACTGGAGCTGTGAAAGGCATCCAAAAGGGAGTGCAAAAGTGCCACAACATGGCTGCTTTCATGGCTTTTTCCTTGGCAAGAAGCCTAACACCAGGCTGATTTCCCTTCCCAGGGTTACTGTAAGGCTTAGGCCTAGGGCTAGGATTTTTAAAACTAGGAAGCCCTTAGATCCAGGCACAGTGCAGCTGTTCAAGGCATCCCAAGGGGAGTACAAAAGTGCAACAACATGGCAGCTTTCACAGCTTTTTCCTTGGCACCATCCCTATACCTAGGCTGATTTATCTTCCTAGGGTTAGGGTTAGGCTTCAGCCTAGGGCTTGGAGTTTTTTAACCAGGAAGCCCTGAGTTCCAGGCTTACTGCATCTGCCAAAGGCGTCCCAAAGGGAGTGCAAAAGTGCCACAACATGGCTGCTTTCACGTCTTTTCCCTTAGGAAGAACCCTAATACCCGGCTGATTTACCTTCCAAAGGTTACTGTTAGGCTTAGGCCTAGGACTTTTAAAACCAGGAAGCCCTGGGCTCCAGGCACACTGCAGCTGCGAAAGGCATCGCAAGGGGAGCGCAAAAGTGACACAACTTGGCTGCCACCACTGATATTTCCATGAGACCATCCCGAATCATAGGCTGATTTTCCTTCCTAGGTTTAAGGTTTGAGTTACGCCTAGGGTAAGGGTTCTATTAACCAGAAAGCCCTGAGTTCCAAGAACACAGCAGCTGCGAAGGACTTCCCAAGAAGAGCGCAAAAGTACCACAACATGCCTGCCTCCACAGCTTTTTCCTTGGGGACATGCCTAATTCCTGGCTGATTTGCCTTTCTCGTCTTAGGGTTGGGGTTCGGCCTCGGACTAGGATTTTTAAAATCAGGAAGCCCTGAGTTCCAGGCACACTGGAGCTGTGAAAGGCATCCAAAAGGGAGTGCAAAAGTGACAAAACATGGCTGCTTTCATGGCTTTTTCCTTGGCAAGAAGCCTAACACCATGCTGATTTCCCTTCCCAGGGTTACTGTAAGGCTTAGGTCTAGGGCTAGGATTTTTAAAACTAGGAAGCCCTTAGCTCCAGGCACACTGCAGCTGTTCAAGTCATCCCAAGGGGAGTACAAAAGTGCAACAACATGGCAGCTTTCACAGCTTTTTCCTTGGCACCCTCCCTATACCTAGGCTGATTTATATGCCTAGGGTTAGGGTTAGGCTTCAGCCTAGGGCTTGGAGTTTTTTAACCAGGAAGCCCTGAGTTCCAGGCTTACTGCATCTGCCAAAGGCGTCCCAAAGGGAGTGCAAAAGTGCCACAACATGGCTGCTTTCACGTCTTTTCCCTTAGGAAGAACCCTAATACCCGGCTGATTTACCTTCCTAGGGTTACTGTTAGGCTTAGGCCTAGGACTTTTAAAACCAGGAAGCCCTGGGCTCCAGGCACACTGCAGCTGGGAAAGGCATCCCAAGGGGAGCGCAAAAGTGGCACAACTTGGCTGCCACCACTGATATTTCCATGAGACCATCCCGAACCATAGGCTGATTTTCCTTCCTAGGGTTAAGGTTTGAGTTACGCCTAGGATAAGGGTTCTATTAACCAGAAAGCCCTGAGTTCCAAGAACACAGCAGCTGCGAAGGACTACCCAAGAAGAGCGCAAAAGTACCACAACGTGCGTGCCTCCACAGCTTTTTCCTTGGGGACATGCCTAATTCCTGGCTGATTTGCCTTTCTCGTCTTAGGTTTGGGGTTCGGCCTAGGGCTAGGATTTTTTTAACTAGGAAGCCCTGAGTTCCAGGCTTACTTCATCTGCCAAAGGCATCCCAAAGGGAGTGCAAAAGTGCCACAACATGGCTGCTTTCACGGCTTTTCTCTTAGGAAGAACCCTAATACCCGGCTGATTTACCTTCCTAGGGTTACTGTTAGGCTTAGGCCTAGGACTTTTAAAACCAGGAAGCCCTGGGCTCCAGGACCATGCAGCTGTTAAAGCCATCAAAAGAGGGCCGCAGAAGTGACACAACTTGGCTGCCTCTGCTGCTATTCTCATGAGACTATCCCGAACCATAGGCTGATTTGCCTTCCTAGGGTTAAGGTTTGAGTTACGCCTAGGGTAAGGGTTCTATTAACCAGAAAGCCCTGAGTTCCAAGAACACAGCAGCTGCGAAGGACTAGCCAAGAAGAGCGCAAAAGTACCACAACATGCCTGCCTCCACAGCTTTTTCCTTGGGGACATGCCTAATTCCTGGCTGATTTGCCTTTCTCGTCTTAGGGTTGGGGTCCGGCCTAGGGCTTGGATTTTTTTACCTAGGAAGCCCTGAGTTCCAGGCTTACTGCATCTGTCAAAGGCATCCCAAAGGGAGTGCAGAAGTGCCACAACATGGCTGTTTTCACGGCTTTTCCCTTAGGAAGAACCCTAATACCCGGCTGATTTACCTTCCTAGGGTTACTGTTAGGCTTAGGCCTAGGACTTTTAAAACCAGGAAGCCCTGGGCTCCAGGCACACTGCAGCTGCGAAAGGCATCCCAAGGGGAGCGCAAAAGTGACACAACTTGGCTGCCACCACTGATATTTCCATGAGACCATCCCGAACCATAGGCTGATTTTCCTTCCTAGGGTTAAGGTTTGAGTTACGCCTAGGGTAAGGGTTCTATTAACCAGAAAGCCCTGAGTTCCAAGAACACAGCAGCTGCGAAGGACTTCCCAAGAAGAGCGCAAAAGTACCACAACATGCCTGCCTCCACAGCTTTTTCCTTGGGGACATGCCTAATTCCTGGCTGATTTGCCTTTCTCGTCTTAGGGTTGGGGTCCGGCCTAGGGCTAGGATTTTTAAAATCAGGAAGCCCTGAGTTCCAGGCACACTGGAGCTGTGAAAGGCATCCAAAAGGGAGTGCAAAAGTGACAAAACATGGCTGCTTTCATGGGTTTTTCCTTGGCAAGAAGCCTAACACCAGGCTGATTTCCCTTCCCAGGGTTACTGTAAGGCTTAGGCCTAGGGCTAGGATTTTTACAACTAGGAAGCCCATAGCTCCAGGCACACTGCAGCTGTTCAAGGCATCCCAAAGGGAGTGCAAAAATGCCACAACATGGCTGCTTTCACGGCTTTTCCCTTAGGAAGAACCCTAATACCCGGCTGATTTACCTTCCTAGGGTTACTGTTAGGCTTAGGCCTAGGACTTTTAAAACCAGGAAGCCCTGGGCTCCAGGCACACTGCAGCTGCGAAAGGCATCCCAAGGGGAGCGCAAAAGTGACACAACTTGGCTGCCACCACTGATATTTCCATGAGACCATCCCGAACCATAGGCTGATTTTCCTTCCTAGGTTTAAGGTTTGAGTTACGCCTAGGGTAAGGGTTCTATTAACCAGAAAGCCCTGAGTTCCAAGAACACAGCAGCTGCGAAGGACTACCCAAGAAGAGCGCAAAAGTACCACAACATGCCTGCCTCCACAGCTTTTTCCTTGGGGACATTCCTAATTCCTGGCTGATTTGCCTTTCTCGTCTTAGGGTTGGGGTCCGGCCTAGGGCTAGGATTTTTAAAATCAGGAAGCCCTGAGTTCCAGGCACACTGGAGCTGTGAAAGGCATCCCAAAGGGAGTGCAAAAGTGCCACAACATGGCTGCTTTCATGGCTTTTTCCTTGGCAAGAAGCCTAACACCAGGCTGATTTCCCTTCCCAGGGTTACTGTAAGGCTTAGGCCTAGGGCTAGGATTTTTACAACTAGGAAGGCCTTAGCTCCAGGCACACTGCAGCTGTTCAAGGCATCCCAAGGGGAGTACAAAAGTGCAACAACATGGCAGCTTTCACAGCTTTTTCCTTGGCACCATCCCTATACCTAGGCTGATTTATCTTCCTAGGGTTAGGGTTAGGCTTCAGCCTAGGGCTTGGAGTTTTTTAACCAGGAAGCCCTGAGTTCCAGGCTTACTGCATCTGCCAAAGGCGTCCCAAAGGGAGTGCAAAAGTGCCACAACATGGCTGCTTTCACGTCTTTTCCCTTAGGAAGAACCCTAATACCCGGCTGATTTACCTTCCTAGGGTTACTGTTAGGCTTAGGCCTAGGACTTTTAAAACCAGGAAGCCCTGGGCTCCAGGCACACTGCAGCTGCGAAAGGCATCCCAAGGGGAGCGCAAAAGTGACGCAACTTGGCTGCCACCACTGATATTTCCATGAGACCATCCCGAATCATAGGCTGATTTTCCTTCCTAGGTTTAAGGTTTGAGTTACGCCTAGGGTAAGGGTTCTATTAACCAGAAAGCCCTGAGTTCCAAGAACACAGCAGCTGCGAAGGACTTCCCAAGAAGAGCGCAAAAGTACCACAACATGCCTGCCTCCACAGCTTTTTCCTTGGGGACATGCCTAATTCCTGGCTGATTTGCCTTTCTCGTCTTAGGGTTGGGGTTCGGCCTCGGGCTAGGATTTTTAAAATTAGGAAGCCCTGAGTTCCAGGCACACTGGAGCTGTGAAAGGCATCCAAAAGGGAGTGCAAAAGTGACAAAACATGGCTGCTTTCATGGCTTTTTCCTTGGCAAGAAGCCTAACACCAGGCTGATTTCCCTTCCCAGGGTTACTGTAAGGCTTAGGTCTAGGGCTAGGATTTTAAAAACTAGGAAGCCCTTAGCTCCAGGCACACTGCAGCTGTTCAAGTCATCCCAAGGGGAGTACAAAAGTGCAACAACATGGCAGCTTTCACAGCTTTTTCCTTGGCACCATCCCTATACCTAGGCTGATTTATCTTCCTAGAGTTAGGGTTAGGCTTCAGCCTAGGGCTTGGAGTTTTTTAACCAGGAAGCCCTGAGTTCCAGGCTTACTGCATCTGCCAAAGGCGTCCCAAAGGGAGTGCAAAAGTGCCACAACATGGCTGCTTTCACGCCTTTTCCCTTAGGAAGAACCCTAATACCCGGCTGATTTACCTTCCTAGGGTTACTGTTAGGCTTAGGCCTAGGACTTTTAAAACCAGGAAGCCCTGGGCTCCAGGCACACTGCAGCTGCGAAAGGCATCCAAAATAGCGGTGCAAAAGTGCCACAACATGGCTGCTTTCACGGCTTTTCCCTTAGGAAGAACCCTAATACCCGGCTGATTTACCTTCCTAGGGTTATTGTTAGGCTTAGGCCTAGGACTTTTAAAACCAGGAAGCCCTGGGCTCCAGGCACACTGCAGCTGCGAAAGGCATCCCAAGAGGAGCGCAAAAGTGACACAACTTGGCTGCCACCACTGATATTTCCATGAGACCATCCCGAACCATAGGCTGATTTTCCTTCCTAGGTTTAAGGTTTGAGTTACGCCTAGGGTAAGGGTTCTATTAACCAGAAAGCCCTGAGTTCCAAGAACACAGCAGCTGCGAAGGACTACCCAAGAAGAGTGCAAAAGTACCACAACATGCCTGCCTCCACAGCTTTTTCCTTGGGGACATGCCTAATTCCTGGCTGATTTGCCTTTCTCGTCTTAGGGTTGGGGTTCGGCCTCGGGCTAGGATTTTTAAAATCAGGAAGCCCTAAGTTCCAGGCACACTGGAGCTGTGAAAGGCATCCAAAAGGGAGTGCAAAAGTGCCACAACATGGCTGCTTTCATGGCTTTTTCCTTGGCAAGAAGCCTAACACCAGGCTGATTTCCCTTCCCAGGGTTACTGTAAGGCTTAGGCCTAGGGCTAGGATTTTTAAAACTAGGAAGCCCTTAGATCCAGGCACAGTGCAGCTGTTCAAGGCATCCCAAGGGGAGTACAAAAGTGCAACAACATGGCAGCTTTCACAGCTTTTTCCTTGGCACCATCCCTATACCTAGGCTGATTTATCTTCCTAGGGTTAGGGTTAGGCTTCAGCCTAGGGCTTGGAGTTTTTTAACCAGGAAGCCCTGAGTTCCAGGCTTACTGCATCTGCCAAAGGCGTCCCAAAGGGAGTGCAAAAGTGCCACAACATGGCTGCTTTCACGTCTTTTCCCTTAGGAAGAACCCTAATACCCGGCTGATTTACCTTCCAAAGGTTACTGTTAGGCTTAGGCCTAGGACTTTTAAAACCAGGAAGCCCTGGGCTCCAGGCACACTGCAGCTGCGAAAGGCATCGCAAGGGGAGCGCAAAAGTGACACAACTTGGCTGCCACCACTGATATTTCCATGAGACCATCCCGAATCATAGGCTGATTTTCCTTCCTAGGTTTAAGGTTTGAGTTACGCCTAGGGTAAGGGTTCTATTAACCAGAAAGCCCTGAGTTCCAAGAACACAGCAGCTGCGAAGGACTTCCCAAGAAGAGCGCAAAAGTACCACAACATGCCTGCCTCCACAGCTTTTTCCTTGGGGACATGCCTAATTCCTGGCTGATTTGCCTTTCTCGTCTTAGGGTTGGGGTTCGGCCTCGGGCTAGGATTTTTAAAATCAGGAAGCCCTGAGTTCCAGGCACACTGGAGCTGTGAAAGGCATCCAAAAGGGAGTGCAAAAGTGACAAAACATGGCTGCTTTCATGGCTTTTTCCTTGGCAAGAAGCCTAACACCATGCTGATTTCCCTTCCCAGGGTTACTGTAAGGCTTAGGTCTAGGGCTAGGATTTTTAAAACTAGGAAGCCCTTAGCTCCAGGCACACTGCAGCTGTTCAAGTCATCCCAAGGGGAGTACAAAAGTGCAACAACATGGCAGCTTTCACAGCTTTTTCCTTGGCACCCTCCCTATACCTAGGCTGATTTATATGCCTAGGGTTAGGGTTAGGCTTCAGCCTAGGGCTTGGAGTTTTTTAACCAGGAAGCCCTGAGTTCCAGGCTTACTGCATCTGCCAAAGGCGTCCCAAAGGGAGTGCAAAAGTGCCACAACATGGCTGCTTTCACGTCTTTTCCCTTAGGAAGAACCCTAATACCCGGCTGATTTACCTTCCTAGGGTTACTGTTAGGCTTAGGCCTAGGACTTTTAAAACCAGGAAGCCCTGGGCTCCAGGCACACTGCAGCTGCGAAAGGCATCCCAAGGGGAGCGCAAAAGTGGCACAACTTGGCTGCCACCACTGATATTTCCATGAGACCATCCCGAACCATAGGCTGATTTTCCTTCCTAGGGTTAAGGTTTGAGTTACGCCTAGGGTAAGGGTTCTATTAACCAGAAAGCCCTGAGTTCCAAGAACACAGCAGCTGCGAAGGACTACCCAAGAAGAGCGCAAAAGTACCACAACGTGCGTGCCTCCACAGCTTTTTCCTTGGGGACATGCCTAATTCCTGGCTGATTTGCCTTTCTCGTCTTAGGTTTGGGGTTCGGCCTAGGGCTAGGATTTTTTTAACTAGGAAGCCCTGAGTTCCAGGCTTACTTCATCTGCCAAAGGCATCCCAAAGGGAGTGCAAAAGTGCCACAACATGGCTTCTTTCACGGCTTTTCTCTTAGGAAGAACCCTAATACCCGGCTGATTTACCTTCCTAGGGTTACTGTTAGGCTTAGGCCTAGGACTTTTAAAACCAGGAAGCCCTGGGCTCCAGGACCATGCAGCTGTTAAAGCCATCAAAAGAGGGCCGCAGAAGTGACACAACTTGGCTGCCTCTGCTGCTATTCTCATGAGACTATCCCGAACCATAGGCTGATTTGCCTTCCTAGGGTTAAGGTTTGAGTTACGCCTAGGGTAAGGGTTCTATTAACCAGAAAGCCCTGAGTTCCAAGAACACAGCAGCTGCGAAGGACTAGCCAAGAAGAGCGCAAAAGTACCACAACATGCCTGCCTCCACAGCTTTTTCCTTGGGGACATGCCTAATTCCTGGCTGATTTGCCTTTCTCGTCTTAGGGTTGGGGTCCGGCCTAGGGCTTGGATTTTTTTACCTAGGAAGCCCTGAGTTCCAGGCTTACTGCATCTGTCAAAGGCATCCCAAAGGGAGTGCAGAAGTGCCACAACATGGCTGTTTTCACGGCTTTTCCCTTAGGAAGAACCCTAATACCCGGCTGATTTACCTTCCTAGGGTTACTGTTAGGCTTAGGCCTAGGACTTTTAAAACCAGGAAGCCCTGGGCTCCAGGCATACTGCAGCTGCGAAAGGCATCCCAAGGGGAGCGCAAAAGTGACACAACTTGGCTGCCACCACTGATATTTCCATGAGACCATCCCGAACCATAGGCTGATTTTCCTTCCTAGGGTTAAGGTTTGAGTTACGCCTAGGGTAAGGGTTCTATTAACCAGAAAGCCCTGAGTTCCAAGAACACAGCAGCTGCGAAGGACTTCCCAAGAAGAGCGCAAAAGTACCACAACATGCCTGCCTCCACAGCTTTTTCCTTGGGGACATGCCTAATTCCTGGCTGATTTGCCTTTCTCGTCTTAGGGTTGGGGTCCGGCCTAGGGCTAGGATTTTTAAAATCAGGAAGCCCTGAGTTCCAGGCACACTGGAGCTGTGAAAGGCATCCAAAAGGGAGTGCAAAAGTGACAAAACATGGCTGCTTTCATGGGTTTTTCCGTGGCAAGAAGTCTAACACCAGGCTGATTTCCCTTCCCAGGGTTACTGTAAGGCTTAGGCCTAGGGCTAGGATTTTTACAACTAGGAAGCCCATAGCTCCAGGCACACTGCAGCTGTTCAAGGCATCCCAAAGGGATTGCAAAAATGCCACAACATGGCTGCTTTCACGGCTTTTCCCTTAGGAAGAACCCTAATACCCGGCTGATTTACCTTCCTAGGGTTACTGTTAGGCTTAGGCCTAGGACTTTTAAAACCAGGAAGCCCTGGGCTCCAGGCACACTGCAGCTGCGAAAGGCATCCCAAGGGGAGCGCAAAAGTGACACAACTTGGCTGCCACCACTGATATTTCCATGAGACCATCCCGAACCATAGGCTGATTTTCCTTCCTAGGTTTAAGGTTTGAGTTACGCCTAGGGTAAGGGTTCTATTAACCAGAAAGCCCTGAGTTCCAAGAACACAGCAGCTGCGAAGAACTACCCAAGAAGAGCGCAAAAGTACCACAACATGCCTGCCTCCACAGCTTTTTCCTTGGGGACATTCCTAATTCCTGGCTGATTTGCCTTTCTCGTCCTTGGGTTGGGGTCCGGCCTAGGGCTAGGATTTTTAAAATCAGGAAGCCCTGAGTTCCAGGCACACTGGAGCTGTGAAAGGCATCCCAAAGGGAGTGCAAAAGTGCCACAACATGGCTGCTTTCATGGCTTTTTCCTTGGCAAGAAGCCTAACACCAGGCTGATTTCCCTTCCCAGGGTTACTGTAAGGCTTAGGCCTAGGGCTAGGATTTTTACAACTAGGAAGGCCTTAGCTCCAGGCACACTGCAGCTGTTCAAGGCATCCCAAGGGGAGTACAAAAGTGCAACAACATGGCAGCTTTCACAGCTTTTTCCTTGGCACCATCCCTATACCTAGGCTGATTTATCTACCTAGGGTTAGGGTTAGGCTTCAGCCTAGGGCTTGGAGTTTTTGAACCAGGAAGCCCTGAGTTCCAGGCTTACTTCATCTGCCAAAGGCATCCCAAAGGGAGTGCAGAAGTGCCACAACATGGCTGCTTTCACGGCTTTTCCCTCAGGAAGAACCCTAATACCCGGCTGATTTACCTTCCTAGGGTTACTGTCAGGCTTAGGCCTAGGACTTTTAAAACCAGGAAGCCCTGGGCTCCAGGCACATGCAGCTGCGAAAGGCATCCCAAGAGGGCCGCAGAAGTGACACAACTTGGTTGCCTCTGTTGCTATTCTCATGAGACCATCCCGAATCATAGGCTGATTGGCCTTCCTAGGGTTAAGGTTTGAGTTACGCCTAGGGTAAGGGTTCTATTAACCAGAAAGCCCTGAGTTCCAAGAACACAGCAGCTGCGAAGGACTTCCCAAGAAGAGCGCAAAAGTACCACAACATGCCTGCCTCCACAGCTTTTTCCTGGGGACATGCCTAATTCCTGGCTGATTTGCCTTTCTCGTCTTAGGGATAGGGTTCGGCCTAGGGCTAGGATTTTTAAAATCAGGAAGCCCTGAGTTCCAGGCACACTGGAGCTGTGAAAGGCATCCAAAAGGGAGTGCAAAAGTGACACAACATGGCTGCTTTCATGGCTTTTTACTTGGCAAGAAGCCTAACACCAGGCTGATTTCCCTTCCCAGGGTTACTGTAAGGCTTAGGCCTAGGGCTAGGATTTTTAAAACTAGGAAGCCCTTAGCTCCAGGCACACTGCAGCTGTTCAAGGCATCCCAAGGGGAGTACAAAAGTGCAACAACATGGCAGCTTTCACAGCTTTTTCCTTGGCACCATCCCTATACCTAGGCTGATTTATCTGCCTAGGGTTAGGGTTAGGCTTCAGCCTAGGGCTTGGAGTTTTTTAACCAGGAAGCCCTGAGTTCCAGGCTTACTTCATCTGCCAAAGGCATCCCATAGGGAGTGCAGAAGTGCCACAACATGGCTGCTTTCACGTCTTTTCCCTTAGGAAGAACCCTAATACCCGGCTGATTTACCTTCCTAGGGTTACTGTTAGGCTTAGGCCTAGGACTTTTAAAACCAGGAAGCCCTGGGCTCCAGGCACACTGCAGCTGCGAAAGGCATCCCAAGGGGAGCGCAAAAGTGACATAACTTGGCTGCCTCTGCTTCTATTCTCATGAGACCATCCCGAACCATAGGCTGATTTTCGTTCCTAGGTTTAAGGTTTGAGTTACGCCTAGGGTAAGGGTTCTATTAACCAGAAAGCCCTGAGTTCCAAGAACACAGCAGCTGCGAAGGACTACCCAAGAAGAGCGCAAAAGTACCACAACATGCCTGCCTCCACAGCTTTTTCCTTGGGGACATGCCTAATTCCTGGCTGATTTGCCTTTCTCGTCTTAGGGTTGGGGTCCGGCCTAGGGCTAGGATTTTTAAAATCAGGAAGCCCTGAGTTCCAGGCACACTGGAGCTGTGAAAGGCATCCAAAAGGGAGTGCAAAAGTGCCACAACATGGCTGCTTTCATGGCTTTTTCCTTGGCAAGAAGCCTAACACCAGGCTGATTTCCCTTCCCAGGGTTACTGTAAGGCTTAGGCGTAGGGCTAGGATTTTTACAACTAGGAAGCCCTTAGCTCCAGGCACACTGCAGCTGTTCAAGGCATCCCAAGGGGAGTACAAAAGTGCAACAACATGGCAGCTTTCACAGCTTTTTCCTTGGCACCATCCCTATACCTAGTCTGATTTATCTGCCTAGGGTTAGGGTTAGGCTTCAGCCTAGGGCTTGGAGTTTTTTAACCAGGAAGCCCTGAGTTCCAGGCTTACTTCATCTGCCAAAGGCGTCCCAAAGGGAGTGCAGAAGTGCCACAACATGGCTGCTTTCACGTCTTTTCCCTTAGGAAGAACCCTAATACCCGGCTGATTTACCTTCCTAGGGTTACTGTTAGGCTTAGGCCTAGGACTTTTAAAACCAGGAAGCCCTGGGCTCCAGGCATATGCAGCTGTTAAAGGCATCCCAAGAGGGCCGCAGAAGTGACACAACTTGGCTGCCTCTGCTTCTATTCTCATGAGACCATCCTGAACCATAGGCAGATTTTCCTTCCTAGGGTTAAGGTTTGAGTTTCGCCTGGGGTAAGAGTTCTATTAACCAGAAAGCCCTGAGTTCCAAGAACACAGCAGCTGCGAAGGACTACCCAAGAAGAGCGCAAAAGTACCACAACATGCCTGCCTCCACAGCTTTTTCCTTGGGGACATGTCTAATTCCTGGCTGATTTGCCTTTCTCGTCTTAGGGTTGGGGTTCGGCCTCGGGCTAGGATTTTTAAAATCAGGAAGCCCTGAGTTCCAGGCACACTGGAGCTGTGAAAGGCATCCAAAAGGGAGTGCAAAAGTGACAAAACATGGCTGCTTTCATGGCTTTTTCCTTGGCAAGAAGCCTAACACCAGGCTGATTTCCCTTCCCAGGGTTACTGTAAGGCTTAGGTCTAGGGCTAGGATTTTTAAAACTAGGAAGCCCTTAGCTCCAGGCACACTGCAGCTGTTCAAGTCATCCCAAGGGGAGTACAAAAGTGCAACAACATGGCAGCTTTCACAGCTTTTTCCTTGGCACCATCCCTATACCTAGGCTGATTTATATGCCTAGGGTTAGGGTTAGGCTTCAGCCTAGGGCTTGGAGTTTTTTAACCAGGAAGCCCTGAGTTCCAGGCTTACTGCATCTGCCAAAGGCGTCCCAAAGGGAGTGCAGAAGTGCCACAACATGGCTGCTTTCACGTCTTTTTCCTTGGCAAGAACCCTAATACCCGGCTGATTTACCTTCCTAGGGTTACTGTTAGGCTTAGGCCTAGGACTTTTAAAACCAGGAAGCCCTGGGCTCCAGGCACACTGCAGCTGCGAAAGGCATCCCAAGGGGAGCGCAAAAGTGACACAACTTGGCTGCCACCACTGATATTTCCATGAGACCATCCCGAACCATAGGCTGATTTTCCTTCCTAGGTTTAAGGTTTGAGTTACGCCTAGGGTAAGGGTTCTATTAACCAGAAAGCCCTGAGTTCCAAGAACACAGCAGCTGCGAAGGACTACCCAAGAAGAGCGCAAAAGTACCACAACATGCCTGCCTCCACAGCTTTTTCCTTGGGGACATGCCTAATTCCTGGCTGATTTGCCTTTCTCGTCTTAGGGTTGGGGTCCGGCCTAGGGCTAGGATTTTTAAAATCAGGAAGCCCTGAGTTCCAGGCACACTGGAGCTGTGAAAGGCATCCAAAAGGGAGTGCAAAAGTGCCACAACATGGCTGCTTTCATGGCTTTTTCCTTGGCAAGAAGCCTAACACCAGGCTGATTTCCCTTCCCAGGGTTACTGTAAGGCTTAGGCGTAGGGCTAGGATTTTTACAACTAGGAAGCCCTTAGCTCCAGGCACACTGCAGCTGTTCAAGGCATCCCAAGGGGAGTACAAAAGTGCAACAACATGGCAGCTTTCACAGCTTTTTCCTTGGCACCATCCCTATACCTAGGCTGATTTATCTACCTAGGGTTAGGGTTAGGGTTCAGCCTAGGGCTTGGAGTTTTTTAACCAGGAAGCCCTGAGTTCCAGGCTTACTGCATCTGCCAAAGGCATCCCAAAGGGAGTGCAGAAGTGCCACAACATGGCTGCTTTCACGGCTTTTCCCTTAGGAAGAACCCTAATACCCGGCTGATTTACCTTCCTAGGGTTACTGTTAGGCTTAGGCCTAGGACTTTTAAAACCAGGAAGCCCTGGGCTCCAGGCACACTGCAGCTGGGAAAGGCATCCCAAGGGGAGCGCAAAAGTTACACAACTTTGTAAGGTTTTCTGTGTTGCTGTTCTGGTGGCCTGGAAAGGCCCAGGGATGGCCTTGGAGAGCCGACGCTTCAAAGGACGAGGAGAGACTTCTGATCTTGTCTCGGTCTTGGTGTTTATTAATTTTTTATCTAAAAGATTTCCTTTCAGCCCGACAGAGGTCTGCACAGCAAGTCAGCCATGGGCACACTGCCGAAGCCCCTGGGCGGTCACTTATCTTTATACTCGAAGTTACGTATACAATATTTATTATTTCTCCCCAATACCTTCTACCCTTATTAACCGGTGCACTTTTAGTGATGACCAATCCCAAAGTGCCACCACCACCACAGAAGATGGAGGCCAAGAAGAAGAAGAAGAAGGACAGGACACTCCCCAATTCCTCCATCTTACTTCTCTAGACCCCCCTGTACCAAAATCCTAAACCCTGTGTTTTACACTTTAACTAACTTATCCCTTCACCATTCACCCAGTGAAATCCTCCCAGTCTTCATACAGGTCTCATCTCCTGTGTAGGATCAAAATCCTGCCACCAGACACTTCTGGCAACATTCCAGGATTCCCGAGCCCCCCAAGGGTGGTCTCGGCCTCTCTGCACCTCCATCCTGAGGTGCTGAGATCCCACATCTCCCCCTTCTGTTTGCACCAGGAAGACTTCCTTTGTTATCCGATTCATAGTGTGTTTTAAACATGCAAATATGCATGGGATGACAAGTATGAGGACTAGGAGAACTATTAAAACATAGAACCCTACTCTTAAAATTTCTCTCCAAATGGGAGAGATGTCAAAGAACTCTACCCTTAAAATTCCTCTCCAAATGGGAGAGATGTCAAAGAATTCTACCATACATTTTGCTTTGGTTGATTAATAGGTAAATTATCCCCATTGCTTATTGCAATGAATGAAAGAATGATGCGCATAAGCATCATAAAACTCATGGCTTCACTTCTGTGTGACATCATTGCTTTGCTTTTCATTCAGGACCTTAACAGAGAATTCCCCCAAAGTCCTTAGTTCCTTTTTATTTCTCTTCCGAGTCGTCTTGGCAATCTGAGTCTCGACTCCTGTCTGAGTACTCGTCTCTTTGTTTTTCTTGGATCTTTGTTTCTGGGATCCGCATTTTCATGTTCTCGCACTCGAAATGGTTTCACGTGTCGTGCCAACACCCACGTCTCGATCTGTGGAGATACAAGCGAAAGCCTTGCCCCCCACTAGGTGGCGCTGTCACCGGCCTCCCCAGCTCGGATGACAGCATGAGCTCGACTGCCCCTGTCCTGTCGATTGCCGTGTTCGTGATCTCATTTGAGACCGTGTCTGCCTGGCTTTTAATTCAGCTGGAAATGGAGCTTGAACACCAGAACGTCTCCCTTGAAGGGAAGGGACTGGGACTCCGAGGGTTACAACCGAAGGTGCCAATTCCGAAGAGGGTGTGGAGCCGCTGGGACATAGGGTCCCGAGCACGGCCCCTCCTCGCCCCAGACGTCACTCTCTCCCCCTCGTTCCACCTCCGAATCTCCTCCCCTCGGTCTGTCCCGACTCTGTCTCCTCTCCCTCTGACGTTGTGTCCCTGGCTCCTCCTGCCGGTTTGTACAGCCCGCCCCCCGCCGGCACCCGGGCCCGCCCCGCAATTCGACCCGACTTCGCTCCCGGGTTTTTGCGAGTTTTGCCCGCCGCGCGCGTTCCCGCTACTCTGCCGGCCGGGCCGGCCGCCACCCCCCGGCGCCGCGCTGATAAAAGCCGCGTCTGCACTCATGTCTCCCTTTATCTCTTCACCCGCGCTCCCCGCCAGCTCCGTCGCTGCCGCGCCGTGCCCCCCGCGGGAAACGCCTCCCCCCCCGATCCCTTCTCTCCCCCCTGCACCCCCCCTTCCGATCCTGACTCCCTTGTACTCTCCGGAGTTTTCAGGACGCTTTAGGAGCTTCCTGGGGTTTTTGGGTTTTGGGACCGGGGCTTTAATATTATTTCCTGCTCTCTTTTCTCGAGAGCCCTTTCCCCTGGCTTCTTGAGGTCAGAGGTTTTTTCTTTTTTTTTTTTTTTTTTTTCTCCTGGAGCTTTGCTCCCCACCCTCCTTCTGAGGGTGCCGGCAACTTTTCGTTGCTCTCCCAGTCTTTTCGACTGTGCCGAGAGATGCCTTTCTGGCATCAATCTTGCCGGCGAGAGCAGCTTTAATGCTGTCTCGTCCTTCTTTGTTGCTAGAAAATATAAGTGCCTATTAATTTCCTGCCAAAACCCCACTTCGAATAGCAGGCATGTTTCGGCCAGTGGGTAATTAAGCCTTGCCCACAACAACAGCTGTTTTAATTCTTTTCTTGGGATCCCTTCTGTATATGCTTGAGCCACGCCTTGTAAGGCGGACAAAATTTGGTTTTGCTCCTGGGACAGTGTACACCCCATATTCTTATTTTTTGGCCTTCTCACCGACTCTGTCGTCAGAGCTGTCCGGAGGCTCCTGTCTCTGTCCAGCAGGTCACAGGAGAAGGATCCAGAGGCGCCTTCTGGCTCCGATCCGGGCTGCTCTACGAACTGCCTTCGGCAGAAGCTGAGAGATGGAATTCTCAGTGACTGCTGTTTTTTTGCAGACTCTTCTGGCCGTTTTTCTTTTCTTTCTTTTCTTCTTTCTTCTTTTCCTTTTTTTTTTTTTTTCTCAGGCTTCTCTCCTCAGGAGCTGCTCTCTCGGCTCTTCAGCTCTTCAGCTCTTCAGGGCTGATCCCCCCCCGAAAGGGTTGGTGGGGGGTGCCCACGCAGCGAACGCCACTTGTAAGGTTTTCTGTGTTGCTGTTCTGGTGGCCTGGAAAGGCCCAGGGATGGCCTTGGAGAGCCGACGCTTCAAAGGACGAGGAGAGATTTCTGATCTTGTCTCGGTCTTGGTGTTTATTAATTGTTTATCTAAAAGATTTCCTTTCAGCCCGACAGAGGTCTGCACAGCAAGTCAGCCATGGGCACACTGCCGAAGCCCCTGGGCGGTCACTTATCTTTATACTCGAAGTTACGTATACAATATTTATTATTTCTCCCCAATACCTTCTACCCTTATTAACCGGTGCACTTTTAGTAATGACCAATCCCAAAGTGCCACCACCACCACAGAAGATGGAGGCCAAGAAGAAGAAGAAGAAGGACAGGACACGCCCCAATTCCTCCATCTTACTTCTCTAGACCCCCCTGTACCAAAATCCTAAACCCTGTGTTTTACACTTTAACTAACGTATCCCTTCACCATTCACCCAGTGAAATCCTCCCAGTCTTCATACAGGTCTCATCTCCTGTGTAGGATCAAAATCCTGCCACCAGACACTTCTGGCAACATTCCAGGATTCCCGAGCCCCCCAAGGGTGGTCTCGGCCTCTCTGCACCTCCATCCTGAGGTGCTGAGATCCCACACAACTTGGCTGCCACCACTGATATTTCCATGAGACCATCCCGAACCATAGGCTGATTTGCCTTCCTAGGGTTAAGGTTTGACTTACGCCTAGGGTAAGGGTTCTATTAACCAGAAAGCCCTGAGTTCCAAGAACACAGCAGCTGCGAAGGACTTCCCAAGAAGAGCGCAAAAGTACCACAACATGCCTGCCTCCACAGCTTTTTCCTTGGGGACATGCCTAATTCCTGGCTGATTTGCCTTTCTCGTCTTAGGGTTGGGGTTCGGCCTAGGGCTAGGATTTTTTTAACTAGGAAGCCCTGAGTTCCAGGCTTACTGCATCTGCCAAAGGCATCCCAAAAGGGAGGGCAGAAGTTCCACAACATGGCTGCTTTCACGGCTTCTTCCTTGGCAAGAACCCTAACACCAGACTGATTTCCCTTCCCAGGATTACTGTAAGGCTTAGGCCTAGGGCTAGGATTTTTACAACTAGGAAGCCCTTAGCTCCAGGCACACTGCAGCTGTTCAAGGCATCCCAAGGGGAGTACAAAAGTGCAACAACATGGCAGCTTTCACAGCTTTTTCCTTGGCACCATCCCTATACCTAGGCTGATTTATCTGCCTAGGGTTAGGGTTAGGCTTCAGCCTAGGGCTTGGAGTTTTTTAACCAGGAAGCCCTGAGTTCCAGGCTTACTGCATCTGCCAAAGGCATCCCAAAGGGAGCGCAAAAGTGCCACAACATGGCTGCTTTCACGGCTTTTCCCTTAGGAAGAACCCTTATACCCGGCTGATTTACCTTCCTAGGGTTACTGTTAGGCTTAGGCCTAGGACTTTTAAAACCAGGAAGCCCTGGGCTCCAGGCACACTGCAGCTGCGAAAGGAATCCCAAGGGGAGCGCAAAAGTGACACAACTTGGCTGCCACCACTGATATTTCCATGAGACCATCCCGAACCATAGGCTGATTTTCCTTCCTAGGGTTAAGGTTTGAGTTACGCCTAGGGTAAGCGTTCTATTAACCAGAAAGCCCTGAGTTCCAAGAACACAGCAGCTGCAAAGGACTACCCAAGAAGAGCGCAAAAGTACCACAACATGCCTCCCTCCAGAGCTTTTTCCTTGGGGACATGCCTAATTCCTGGCTGATTTGCCTTTCTCGTCTTAGGGTTGGGGTTCGGCCTAGGGCTGGGATTTTTTTAACCAGGAAGCCCTGAGTTCCAGGCTTACTGCATCTGCCAAAGGCATCCCAAAGGGAGTGCAAAAGTGCCACAACATGGCTGCTTTCACGGCTTTTTCCTTGGCAAGAAGTCTAACACCCGGCTGATTTACCTTCCTAGGGTTACTGTTAGGCTTAGGCCTAGGACTTTTAAAACCAGGAAGCCCTGGGCTCCAGGCACTCTGCAACTCTCAAAGGCATCCAAAGGGGAGCGCAAAAGTGACACAACTTGGCTGCCACCACTGATATTTCCATGAGACCATCCCGAACCATAGGCTGATATTCCTTCCTAGGTTTAAGGTTTGAGTTACGCCTAGGGTAAGGGTTCTATTAACCAGAAAGCCCTGAGTTCCAAGAACACAGCAGCTGCGAAGGACTACCCAAGAAGAGCGCAAAAGTACCACAACATGCCTGCCTCCACAGCTTTTTCCTTGGGGACATGCCTAATTCCTGGCTGATTTGCCTTTCTCGTCTTAGGGTTGGGGTCCGGCTTAGGGCTAGGATTTTTAAAATCAGGAAGCCCTGAGTTCCAGGCACACTGGAGCTGTGAAAGGCATCCAAAAGGGAGTGCAAAAGTGCCACAACATGGCTGCTTTCATGGCTTTTTCCTTGGCAATAAGCCTAACACCAGGCTGATTTCCCTTCCCAGGGTTACTGTAAGGCTTAGGCGTAGGGCTAGGATTTTTACAACTAGGAAGCCCTTAGCTCCAGGCACACTGCAGCTGTTCAAGGCATCCCAAGGGGAGTACAAAAGTGCAACAACATGGCAGCTTTCACAGCTTTTTCCTTGGCACCATCCCTATACCTAGGCTGATTTATCTGCCTAGGGTTAGGGTTAGGCTTCAGCCTAGGGCTTGGAGTTTTTTAACCAGGAAGCCCTGAGTTCCAGGCTTACTTCATCTGCCAAAGGCATCCCAAAGGGAGTGCAGAAGTGCCACAACATGGCTGCTTTCACGTCTTTTCCCTTAGGAAGAACCCTAATACCCGGCTGATTTACCTTCCTAGGGTTACTGTTAGGCTTAGGCCTAGGACTTTTAAAACCAGGAAGCCCTGGGCTCCAGGCACACTGCAGCTGCGAAAGGCATCCCAAGGGGAGCGCAAAAGTGACATAACTTGGCTGCCTCTGCTTCTATTCTCATGAGACCATCCCGAACCATAGGCTGATTTTCGTTCCTAGGTTTAAGGTTTGAGTTACGCCTAGGGTAAGGGTTCTATTAACCAGAAAGCCCTGAGTTCCAAGAACACAGCAGCTGCGAAGGACTACCCAAGAAGAGCGCAAAAGTACCACAACATGCCTGCCTCCACAGCTTTTTCCTTGGGGACATTCCTAATTCCTGGTTGATTTGCCTTTCTCGTCTTAGGGTTGGGGTCCGGCCTAGGGCTAGGATTTTTAAAATCAGGAAGCCCTGAGTTCCAGGCACACTGAAGCTGTGAAAGGCATCCCAAAGGGAGTGCAAAAGTGCCACAACATGGCTGCTTTCATGGCTTTTTCCTTGGCAAGAAGCCTAACACCAGGCTGATTTCCCTTCCCAGGGTTACTGTGAGGCTTAGGCGTAGGGCTAGGATTTTTACAACTAGGAAGCCCTTAGCTCCAGGCACACTGCAGCTGTTCAAGGCATCCCAAGGGGAGTACAAAAGTGCAACAACATGGCAGCTTTCACAGCTTTTTCCTTGGCACCATCCCTATACCTAGTCTGATTTATCTGCCTAGGGTTAGGGTTAGGGTTCAGCCTAGGGCTTGGAGTTTTTTAACCAGGAAGCCCTGAGTTCCAGGCTTACTTCATCTGCCAAAGGCGTCCCAAAGGGAGTGCAGAAGTGCCACAACATGGCTGCTTTCACGTCTTTTCCCTTAGGAAGAACCCTAATACCCGGCTGATTTACCTTCCTAGGGTTACTGTTAGGCTTAGGCCTAGGACTTTTAAAACCAGGAAGCCCTGGGCTCCAGGCATATGCAGCTGTTAAAGGCATCCCAAGAGGGCCGCAGAAGTGACACAACTTGGCTGCCTCTGCTTCTATTCTCATGAGACCATCCTGAACCATAGGCAGATTTTCCTTCCTAGGGTTAAGGTTTGAGTTTCGCCTGGGGTAAGAGTTCTATTAACCAGAAAGCCCTGAGTTCCAAGAACACAGCAGCTGCGAAGGACTACCCAAGAAGAGCGCAAAAGTACCACAACATGCCTGCCTCCACAGCTTTTTCCTTGGGGACATGTCTAATTCCTGGCTGATTTGCCTTTCTCGTCTTAGGGTGGGGTTCGGCCTCGGGCTAGGATTTTTAAAATCAGGAAGCCCTGAGTTCCAGGCACACTGGAGTTGTGAAAGGCATCCAAAAGGGAGTGCAAAAGTGACAAAACATGGCTGCTTTCATGGCTTTTTCCTTGGCAAGAAGCCTAACACCAGGCTGATTTCCCTTCCCAGGGTTACTGTAAGGCTTAGGTCTAGGGCTAGGATTTTTAAAACTAGGAAGCCCTTAGCTCCAGGCACACTGCAGCTGTTCAAGTCATCCCAAGGGGAGTAAAAAAGTGCAACAACATGGCAGCTTTCACAGCTTTTTCCTTGGCACCATCCCTATACCTAGGCTGATTTATATGCCTAGGGTTAGGGTTAGGCTTCAGCCTAGGGCTTGGAGTTTTTTAACCAGGAAGCCCTGAGTTCCAGGCTTACTGCATCTGCCAAAGGCGTCCCAAAGGGAGTGCAAAAGTGCCACAACATGGCTGATTTCACGTCTTTTCCCTTAGGAAGAACCCTAATACCCGGCTGATTTACCTTCCTAGGGTTACTGTTAGGCTTAGGCCTAGGACTTTTAAAACCAGGAAGCCCTGGGCTCCAGGCACACTGCAGCTGCGAAAGGCATCCCAAGGGGAGCGCAAAAGTGACACAACTTGGCTGCCACCACTGATATTTCCATGAGACCATCCCGAACCATAGGCTGATTTTCCTTCCTAGGTTTAAGGTTTGAGTTACGCCTAGGGTAAGGGTTCTATTAACCAGAAAGCCCTGAGTTCCAAGAACACAGCAGCTGCGAAGGACTTCCCAAGAAGAGCGCAAAAGTACCACAACATGCCTGCCTCCACAGCTTTTTCCTTGGGGACATGCCTAATTCCTGGCTGATTTGCCTTTCTCGTCTTAGGGTTGGGGTTCGGCCTAGGGCTAGGATTTTTAAAATCAGGAAGCCCTGAGTTCCAGGCACACTGGAGCTGTGAAAGGCATCCAAAAGGGAGTGCAAAAGTGCCACAACATGGCTTCTTTCATGGCTTTTTCCTTGGCAAGAAGTCTAACACCAGGCTGATTTCCCTTCCCAGGGTTACTGTAAGGCTTAGGCCTAGGGCTAGGATTTTTACAACTAGGAAGCCCTTAGCTCCAGGCACACTGCAGCTGTTCAAGGCATCCCAAAGGGAGTGCAAAAGTGCCACAACATGGCTGCTTTCACGGCTTTTCCCTTAGGAAGAACCCTAATACCCGGCTGATTTACCTTCCTAGGGTTACTGTTAGGCTTAGGCCTAGGACTTTTAAAACCAGGAAGCCCTGGGCTCCAGGCACACTGCAGCTGCGAAAGGCATCCCAAGGGGAGCGCAAAAGTGACACAACTTGGCTGCCACCACTGATATTTCCATGAGACCATCCCGAACCATAGGCTGATTTTCCTTCCTAGGTTTAAGGTTTGAGTTACGCCTAGGGTAAGGGTTCTATTAACCAGAAAGCCCTGAGTTCCAAGAACACAGCAGCTGCGAAGGACTACCCAAGAAGAGCGCAAAAGTACCACAACATGCCTGCCTCCACAGCTTTTTCCTTGGGGACATGCCTAATTCCTGGCTGATTTGCCTTTCTCGTCTTAGGGTTGGGGTCCGGCCTAGGGCTAGGATTTTTAAAATCAGGAAGCCCTGAGTTCCAGGCACACTGGAGCTGTGAAAGGCATCCAAAAGGGAGTGCAAAAGTGCCACAACATGGCTGCTTTCATGGCTTTTTCCTTGGCAAGAAGCCTAACACCAGGCTGATTTCCCTTCCCAGGGTTACTGTAAGGCTTAGGCGTAGGGCTAGGATTTTTACAACTAGGAAGCCCTTAGCTCCAGGCACACTGCAGCTGTTCAAGGCATCCCAAGGGGAGTACAAAAGTGCAACAACATGGCAGCTTTCACAGCTTTTTCCTTGGCACCATCCCTATACCTAGGCTGATTTATCTACCTAGGGTTAGGGTTAGGCTTCAGCCTAGGGCTTGGAGTTTTTTAACCAGGAAGCCCTGAGTTCCAGGCTTACTGCATCTGCCAAAGGCATCCCAAAGGGAGTGCAGAAGTGCCACAACATGGCTGCTTTCACGGCTTTTCCCTTAGGAAGAACCCTAATACCCGGCTGATTTACCTTCCTAGGGTTACTGTTAGGCTTAGGCCTAGGACTTTTAAAACCAGGAAGCCCTGGGCTCCAGGCACACTGCAGCTGGGAAAGGCATCCCAAGGGGAGCGCAAAAGTTACACAACTTTGTAAGGTTTTCTGTGTTGCTGTTCTGGTGGCCTGGAAAGGCCCAGGGATGGCCTTGGAGAGCCGACGCTTCAAAGGACGAGGAGAGACTTCTGATCTTGTCTCGGTCTTGGTGTTTATTAATTTTTTATCTAAAAGATTTCCTTTCAGCCCGACAGAGGTCTGCACAGCAAGTCAGCCATGGGCACACTGCCGAAGCCCCTGGGCGGTCACTTATCTTTATACTCGAAGTTACGTATACAATATTTATTATTTCTCCCCAATACCTTCTACCCTTATTAACCGGTGCACTTTTAGTGATGACCAATCCCAAAGTGCCACCACCACCACAGAAGATGGAGGCCAAGAAGAAGAAGAAGAAGGACAGGACACTCCCCAATTCCTCCATCTTACTTCTCTAGACCCCCCTGTACCAAAATCCTAAACCCTGTGTTTTACACTTTAACTAACTTATCCCTTCACCATTCACCCAGTGAAATCCTCCCAGTCTTCATACAGGTCTCATCTCCTGTGTAGGATCAAAATCCTGCCACCAGACACTTCTGGCAACATTCCAGGATTCCCGAGCCCCCCAAGGGTGGTCTCGGCCTCTCTGCACCTCCATCCTGAGGTGCTGAGATCCCACATCTCCCCCTTCTGTTTGCACCAGGAAGACTTCCTTTGTTATCCGATTCATAGTGTGTTTTAAACATGCAAATATGCATGGGATGACAAGTATGAGGACTAGGAGAACTATTAAAACATAGAACCCTACTCTTAAAATTTCTCTCCAAATGGGAGAGATGTCAAAGAACTCTACCCTTAAAATTCCTCTCCAAATGGGAGAGATGTCAAAGAATTCTACCATACATTTTGCTTTGGTTGATTAATAGGTAAATTATCCCCATTGCTTATTGCAATGAATGAAAGAATGATGCGCATAAGCATCATAAAACTCATGGCTTCACTTCTGTGTGACATCATTGCTTTGCTTTTCATTCAGGACCTTAACAGAGAATTCCCCCAAAGTCCTTAGTTCCTTTTTATTTCTCTTCCGAGTCGTCTTGGCAATCTGAGTCTCGACTCCTGTCTGAGTACTCGTCTCTTTGTTTTTCTTGGATCTTTGTTTCTGGGATCCGCATTTTCATGTTCTCGCACTCGAAATGGTTTCACGTGTCGTGCCAACACCCACGTCTCGATCTGTGGAGATACAAGCGAAAGCCTTGCCCCCCACTAGGTGGCGCTGTCACCGGCCTCCCCAGCTCGGATGACAGCATGAGCTCGACTGCCCCTGTCCTGTCGATTGCCGTGTTCGTGATCTCATTTGAGACCGTGTCTGCCTGGCTTTTAATTCAGCTGGAAATGGAGCTTGAACACCAGAACGTCTCCCTTGAAGGGAAGGGACTGGGACTCCGAGGGTTACAACCGAAGGTGCCAATTCCGAAGAGGGTGTGGAGCCGCTGGGACATAGGGTCCCGAGCACGGCCCCTCCTCGCCCCAGACGTCACTCTCTCCCCCTCGTTCCACCTCCGAATCTCCTCCCCTCGGTCTGTCCCGACTCTGTCTCCTCTCCCTCTGACGTTGTGTCCCTGGCTCCTCCTGCCGGTTTGTACAGCCCGCCCCCCGCCGGCACCCGGGCCCGCCCCGCAATTCGACCCGACTTCGCTCCCGGGTTTTTGCGAGTTTTGCCCGCCGCGCGCGTTCCCGCTACTCTGCCGGCCGGGCCGGCCGCCACCCCCCGGCGCCGCGCTGATAAAAGCCGCGTCTGCACTCATGTCTCCCTTTATCTCTTCACCCGCGCTCCCCGCCAGCTCCGTCGCTGCCGCGCCGTGCCCCCCGCGGGAAACGCCTCCCCCCCCGATCCCTTCTCTCCCCCCTGCACCCCCCCTTCCGATCCTGACTCCCTTGTACTCTCCGGAGTTTTCAGGACGCTTTAGGAGCTTCCTGGGGTTTTTGGGTTTTGGGACCGGGGCTTTAATATTATTTCCTGCTCTCTTTTCTCGAGAGCCCTTTCCCCTGGCTTCTTGAGGTCAGAGGTTTTTTCTTTTTTTTTTTTTTTTTTTTCTCCTGGAGCTTTGCTCCCCACCCTCCTTCTGAGGGTGCCGGCAACTTTTCGTTGCTCTCCCAGTCTTTTCGACTGTGCCGAGAGATGCCTTTCTGGCATCAATCTTGCCGGCGAGAGCAGCTTTAATGCTGTCTCGTCCTTCTTTGTTGCTAGAAAATATAAGTGCCTATTAATTTCCTGCCAAAACCCCACTTCGAATAGCAGGCATGTTTCGGCCAGTGGGTAATTAAGCCTTGCCCACAACAACAGCTGTTTTAATTCTTTTCTTGGGATCCCTTCTGTATATGCTTGAGCCACGCCTTGTAAGGCGGACAAAATTTGGTTTTGCTCCTGGGACAGTGTACACCCCATATTCTTATTTTTTGGCCTTCTCACCGACTCTGTCGTCAGAGCTGTCCGGAGGCTCCTGTCTCTGTCCAGCAGGTCACAGGAGAAGGATCCAGAGGCGCCTTCTGGCTCCGATCCGGGCTGCTCTACGAACTGCCTTCGGCAGAAGCTGAGAGATGGAATTCTCAGTGACTGCTGTTTTTTTGCAGACTCTTCTGGCCGTTTTTCTTTTCTTTCTTTTCTTCTTTCTTCTTTTCCTTTTTTTTTTTTTTTCTCAGGCTTCTCTCCTCAGGAGCTGCTCTCTCGGCTCTTCAGCTCTTCAGCTCTTCAGGGCTGATCCCCCCCCGAAAGGGTTGGTGGGGGGTGCCCACGCAGCGAACGCCACTTGTAAGGTTTTCTGTGTTGCTGTTCTGGTGGCCTGGAAAGGCCCAGGGATGGCCTTGGAGAGCCGACGCTTCAAAGGACGAGGAGAGATTTCTGATCTTGTCTCGGTCTTGGTGTTTATTAATTGTTTATCTAAAAGATTTCCTTTCAGCCCGACAGAGGTCTGCACAGCAAGTCAGCCATGGGCACACTGCCGAAGCCCCTGGGCGGTC
Organism: Ammospiza maritima maritima; assembly: GCA_036010785.1. Taxonomy (NCBI): domain Eukaryota; kingdom Metazoa; phylum Chordata; class Aves; order Passeriformes; family Passerellidae; genus Ammospiza; species Ammospiza maritima. The sequence continues at coordinate 74,226 of JAYKTQ010000495.1, forward strand.
ACTTATCTTTATACTCGAAGTTACGTATACAATATTTATTATTTCTCCCCAATACCTTCTACCCTTATTAACCGGTGCACTTTTAGTAATGACCAATCCCAAAGTGCCACCACCACCACAGAAGATGGAGGCCAAGAAGAAGAAGAAGAAGGACAGGACACGCCCCAATTCCTCCATCTTACTTCTCTAGACCCCCCTGTACCAAAATCCTAAACCCTGTGTTTTACACTTTAACTAACGTATCCCTTCACCATTCACCCAGTGAAATCCTCCCAGTCTTCATACAGGTCTCATCTCCTGTGTAGGATCAAAATCCTGCCACCAGACACTTCTGGCAACATTCCAGGATTCCCGAGCCCCCCAAGGGTGGTCTCGGCCTCTCTGCACCTCCATCCTGAGGTGCTGAGATCCCACACAACTTGGCTGCCACCACTGATATTTCCATGAGACCATCCCGAACCATAGGCTGATTTGCCTTCCTAGGGTTAAGGTTTGACTTACGCCTAGGGTAAGGGTTCTATTAACCAGAAAGCCCTGAGTTCCAAGAACACAGCAGCTGCGAAGGACTTCCCAAGAAGAGCGCAAAAGTACCACAACATGCCTGCCTCCACAGCTTTTTCCTTGGGGACATGCCTAATTCCTGGCTGATTTGCCTTTCTCGTCTTAGGGTTGGGGTTCGGCCTAGGACTAGGATTTTTTTAACTAGGAAGCCCTGAGTTCCAGGCTTACTGCATCTGCCAAAGGCATCCCAAAAGGGAGTGCAGAAGTTCCACAACATGGCTGCTTTCACGGCTTCTTCCTTGGCAAGAAGCCTAACACCAGACTGATTTCCCTTCCCAGGATTACTGTAAGGCTTAGGCCTAGGGCTAGGATTTTTACAACTAGGAAGCCCTTAGCTCCAGGCACACTGCAGCTGTTCAAGGCATCCCAAGGGGAGTACAAAAGTGCAACAACATGGCAGCTTTCACAGCTTTTTCCTTGGCACCATCCCTATACCTAGGCTGATTTATCTGCCTAGGGTTAGGGTTAGGGTTCAGCCTAGGGCTTGGAGTTTTTTAACCAGGAAGCCCTGAGTTCCAGGCTTACTGCATCTGCCAAAGGCATCCCAAAGGGAGCGCAAAAGTGCCACAACATGGCTGCTTTCACGGCTTTTCCCTTAGGAAGAACCCTTATACCGGGCTGATTTACCTTCCTAGGGTTACTGTTAGGCTTAGGCCTAGGACTTTTAAAACCAGGAAGCCCTGGGCTCCAGGCACACTGCAGCTGCGAAAGGAATCCCAAGGGGAGCGCAAAAGTGACACAACTTGGCTGCCACCACTGATATTTCCATGAGACCATCCCGAACCATAGGCTGATTTTCCTTCCTAGGGTTAAGGTTTGAGTTACGCCTAGGGTAAGGGTTCTATTAACCAGAAAGCCCTGAGTTCCAAGAACACAGCAGCTGCAAAGGACTACCCAAGAAGAGCGCAAAAGTACCACAACATGCCTCCCTCCAGAGCTTTTTCCTTGGGGACATGCCTAATTCCTGGCTGATTTGCCTTTCTCGTCTTAGGGTTGGGGTTCGGCCTAGGGCTGGGATTTTTTTAACTAGGAAGCCCTGAGTTCCAGGCTTACTGCATCTGCCAAAGGCATCCCAAAGGGAGTGCAAAAGTGCCACAACATGGCTGCTTTCACGGCTTTTTCCTTGGCAAGAAGTCTAACACCCGGCTGATTTACCTTCCTAGGGTTACTGTTAGGCTTAGGCCTAGGACTTTTAAAACCAGGAAGCCCTGGGCTCCAGGCACTCTGCAACTCTCAAAGGCATCCAAAGGGGAGCGCAAAAGTGACACAACTTGGCTGCCACCACTGATATTTCCATGAGACCATCCCGAACCATAGGCTGATTTTCCTTCCTAGGGTTAAGGTTTGAGTTACGCCTAGGTTAAGGGTTCTATTAACCAGAAAGCCCTGAGTTCCAAGAACACAGCAGCTGCGCAGGACTTCCCAAGAAGAGCGCAAAAGTACCACAACATGCCTGCCTCCACAGCTTTTTCCTTGGGGACATGCCTAATTCCTGGCTGATTTGCCTTTCTCGTCTTAGGGTTGGGGTTCGGCCTAGGGCTAGGATTTTTTTAACTAGGAAGCCCTGAGTTCCAGGCTTACTGCATCTGCCAAAGGCATCCCAAAGGGAGTGCAGAAGTTCCACAACATGGCTGCTTTCACGGCTTTTCCCTTAGGAAGAACCCTAATACCCGGCTGATTTACCTTCCTAGGGTTACTGTTAGGCTTAGGCCTAGGACTTTTAAAACCAGGAAGCCCTGGGCTCCAGGAACACTGCAGCTGCGAAAGGCATCCCAAGGGGAGCGCAAAAGTGACGCAACTTGGCTGCCACCACTGATATTTCCATGAGACCATCCCGAAACATAGGCTGATTTTCCTTCCTAGGGTTAAGGTTTGAGTTACGCCTAGGGTAAGGGTTCTATTAACCAGAAAGCCCTGAGTTCCAAGAACACAGCAGCTGCGAAGGACTTCCCAAGAAGAGCGCAAAAGTACCACAACATGCCTGCCTCCACAGCTTCTTCCTTGGGGACATCCCTAATGCCTGGCTGATTTGCCTTTCTCATCTTAGGGTTGGGGTTCGGCCTAGGGCTAGGATTTTTAGAATCAGGAAGCCCTGAGTTCAGGGCACACTGGAGCTGTGAAAGGCATCCAAAAGGGAGTGCAAAAGTTCCACAACATGGCTGCTTTCACGGCTTTTTCCTTGGCAAGAAGCCTAACACCAGGCTGATTTCCCTTCCCAGGGTTACTGTAAGGCTTACGCCTAGGGCTAGGATTTTTAAAACTAGGAAGGCCTTAGCTCTAGGCACACTGCAGCTGCGAAAGGCATCCCAAGGGGAGTACAAAAGTGCAACAACATGGCAGCTTTCACAGCTTTTTCCTTGGCCCCATCCCTATACCTAGGCTGATTTATCTGCCTAGGGTTAGGGTTAGGCTTCATCCTAGGGCTTGGAGTTTTTTACCCAGGAAGCCCTGAGTTCCAGGCTTACTGCATCTGCCAAAGGCATCCCAAAGGGAGTGCAAAAGTGCCACAACATGGCTGCTTTCACGGCTTTTCCCTTAGGAAGTACCCTAATACCCGGCTGATTTACCTTCCTAGGGTTACTGTTAGGCTTAGGCCTAGGACTTTTAAAACCAGGAAGCCCTGGGCTCCAGGCACTCTGTAGCTCTCCAAGGCATGCAAAGGGGAGCGCAAAAGTGACACAACTTGGCTGCCACCACTGATATTTCCATGAGACCATCCCGAACCATAGGCTGATTTTCCTTCCTAGGGTTAAGGTTTGAGTTACGCCTAGGGTAAGGGTTCTATTAACCAGAAAGCCCTGAGTTCCAAGAACACAGCAGCTGCGAAGGACTTCCCAAGAAGAGCGCAAAAGTACCACAACATGCCCGCCTCCACAGCATTTTCCTTGGGGACATGCCTAATTCCTGGCTGATTTGACTTTCTCATCTTAGGGTTGGGGTTCGGCCTAGGGCTAGGATTTTCAGAATCAGGAAGCCCTGAGTTCCGGGCACACTGGAGGTGTGAAAGGCATCCAAAAGGGAGTGCAAAAGTTCCACAACATGGCTGCTTTCACGGCTTTTTCCTTGGCAAGAAGCCTAACACCAGGCTGATTTCCCTTCCCAGGGTTACTGTAAGGCATAGGCCTAGGGCTAGGATTTTTAAAACTAGGAAGGCCTTAGCTTCAGGCACACTGCAGCTGTTCAAGGCATCCCAAGGGGAGTACAAAAGTGCAACAACATGGCAGCTTTCAGAGCTTTTTCCTTGGCCCCATCCCTATACCTAGGCTGATTTATGTGCCTAGGGTTAGGGTTAGGCTTCATCCTAGGGCTTGGAGTTTTTTAACCAGGAAGCCCTGAGTTCCAGGCTTACTGCATCTGCCAAAGGCATCCCAAAGGGAGTGCAAAAGTGCCACAACATGGCTGCTTTCACGGCTTTTCCCTTAGGAAGTACCCTAATACCCGGCTGATTTACCTTCCTAGGGTTACTGTTAGGCTTAGGCCTAGGACTTTTAAAACCAGGAAGCCCTGGGCTCCAGGCACTCTGTAGCTCTCCAAGGCATGCAAAGGGGAGCGCAAAAGTGACACAACTTGGCTGCCACCACTGATATTTCCATGAGACCATCCCGAACCATAGGCTGATTTTCCTTCCTAGGGTTAAGGTTTGAGTTACGCCTAGGGTAAGGGTTCTATTAACCAGAAAGCCCTGAGTTCCAAGAACACAGCAGCTGCGAAGGACTTCCCAAGAAGAGCGCAAAAGTACCACAACATGCCCGCCTCCACAGCATTTTCCTTGGGGACATGCCTAATTCCTGGCTGATTTGACTTTCTCATCTTAGGGTTGGGGTTCGGCCTAGGGCTAGGATTTTCAGAATCAGGAAGCCCTGAGTTCCGGGCACACTGGAGGTGTGAAAGGCATCCAAAAGGGAGTGCAAAAGTTCCACAACATGGCTGCTTTCACGGCTTTTTCCTTGGCAAGAAGCCTAACACCAGGCTGATTTACCTTCCCAGGGTTACTGTAAGGCATAGGCCTAGGGCTAGGATTTTTAAAACTAGGAAGGCCTTAGCTTCAGGCACACTGCAGCTGTTCAAGGCATCCCAAGGGGAGTACAAAAGTGCAACAACATGGCAGCTTTCAGAGCTTTTTCCTTGGCCCCATCCCTATACCTAGGCTGATTTATGTGCCTAGGGTTAGGGTTAGGCTTCATCCTAGGGCTTGGAGTTTTTTAACCAGGAAGCCCTGAGTTCCAGGCTTACTGCATCTGCCAAAGGCATCCCAAAGGGAGTGCAAAAGTGCCACAACATGGCTGCTTTCACGGCTTTTCCCTTAGGAAGTACCCTAATACCCGGCTGATTTACCTTCCTAGGGTTACTGTTAGGCTTAGGCCTAGGACTTTTAAAACCAGGAAGCCCTGGGCTCCAGGCACTCTGTAGCTCTCCAAGGCATGCAAAGGGGAGCGCAAAAGTGACACAACTTGGCTGCCACCACTGATATTTCCATGAGACCATCCCGAACCATAGGCTGATTTTCCTTCCTAGGGTTAAGGTTTGAGTTACGCCTAGGGTAAGGGTTCTATTAACCAGAAAGCCCTGAGTTCCAAGAACACAGCAGCTGCGAAGGACTTCCCAAGAAGAGCGCAAAAGTACCACAACATGCCCGCCTCCACAGCATTTTCCTTGGGGACATGCCTAATTCCTGGCTAATTTGACTTTCTCATCTTAGGGTTGGGGTTCGGCCTAGGGCTAGGATTTTTTTAACTAGGAAGCCCTGAGTTCCAGGCTTACTGCATCTGCCAAAGGCATCCAAAAGGGAGTGCAGAAGTGCCACAACATGGCTGCTTTCACGGCTTTTCCCTTAGGAAGAACCCTAATACCCGGCTGATTTACCTTCCTAGGGTTACTGTTAGGCTTAGGCCTAGGACTTTTAAAACCAGGAAGCCCTGGGCTCCAGGCACACTGCAGCTGCAAAAGGCATCCCAAGGGGAGCGCAAAAGTGACGCAACTTGGCTGCCACCACTGATATTTCCATGAGACCATCCCGAATCATAGGCTGATTTTCCTTCCTAGGGTTAAGGTTTGAGTTACGCCTAGGGTAAGGGTTCTATTAACCAGAAAGCCCTGAGTTCCAAGAACACAGCAGCTGCGAAGGACTTCCCAAGAAGAGCGCAAAAGTACCACAACATGCCTGCCTCCACAGCTTTTTCCTTGGGGACATCCCTAATGCCTGGCTGATTTGCCTTTCTCATCTTAGGGTTGGGGTTCGGCCTAGGGCTAGGATTTTTAGAATCAGGAAGCCCTGAGTTCCGGGCACACTGGAGCTGTGAAAGGCATCCAAAAGGGAGTGCAAAAGTTCCACAACATGGCTGCTTTCACGGCTTTTTCCTTGGCAAGAAGCCTAACACCAGGCTGATTTCCCTTCCCAGGGTTACTGTAAGGCTTACGCCTAGGGCTAGGATTTTTAAAACTAGGAAGGCCTTAGCTCTAGGCACAGTGCAGCTGTTCAAGGCATCCCAAGGGGAGTACAAAAGTGCAACAACATGGCAGCTTTCACAGCTTTTTCCTTGGCCCCATCCCAATACCTAGGCTGATTTATCTGCCTAGGGTAAGGGTTAGGCTTCAGCCTAGGGCTTGGAGTTTTTTAACCAGGAAGCCCTGAGTTCCAGGCTTACTGCATCTGCCAAAGGCATCCCAAAGGGAGTGCAAAAGTGCCACAACATGGCTGCTTTCACGGCTTTTCCCTTAGGAAGAACCCTAATACCCGGCTGATTTACCTTCCTAGGGTTACTGTTAGGCTTAGGCCTAGGACTTTTAAAACCAGGAAGCTCTGGGCTCCAGGCACTCTGTAGCTCTCCAAGGCATCCCAAGGGGAGCGCAAAAGTGACACAACTTGGCTGCCACCACTGATATTTCCATGAGACCATCCCGAACCATAGGCTGATTTTCCTTCCTAGGGTTAAGGTTTGAGTTATGCCTAGGGTACGGGTTCTATTAACCAGAAAGCCCTGAGTTCCAAGAACACAGAAGCTGCGAAGGACTTCCCAAGAAGAGCGCAAAAGTACCACAACATGCCTGCCTCCACAGCTTTTTCCTTGGGGACATGCCTAATTCCTGGCTGATTTGCCTTTCTCATCTTAGGGTTGGGGTTCGGCCTAGGGCTAGGATTTTTTTAACTAGGAAGCCCTGAGTTCCAGGCTTACTGCATCTGCCAACGGCATCCCAAAGGGAGTGCAGAAGTGCCACAACATGGCTGGTTTCACGGTTTTTCCCTTAGGAAGAACCCTAATATCCGGCTGATTTAGCTTCCTAGGGTTACTGTTAGGCTTATGCCTAGGACTTTTAAAACCAGAAAGCCCTGGGCTCCAGGCACACTGCAGCTGCGGAAGGCATCCCAAGGGGAGCGCAAAAGTGACGCAACTTGGCTGCCACCACTGATATTTCCATGAGACCATCCTGAACCATAGGCTGATTTTCCTTCCTAGGGTTAAGGTTTGAGTTACGCCTAGGGTAAGTGTACTATTAACCAGAAAGCCCTGAGTTCCAAGAACACAGCAGCTGCGAAGGACTTCCCAAGAAGAGCGCAAAAGTACCACAACATGCCTGCCTCCACAGCTGTTTCCTTGGGGACACGCCTAATTCCTGGCTGATTTGCCTTTCTCGTCTTAGGGTTGGGGTTGGGCCTAGGGCTAGGATTTTTTTAACTAGGAAGCCCTGAGTTCCAGGCTTACTTCATCTGCCAAAGGCATCCCAAAGGGAGTGCAAAAGTGCCACAACATGGCTGCTTTCACGGCTTTTCCCTTAGGAAGAACCCTAATACCCGGCTGACTTACCTTCCTAGGGTTACTGTTCGGCTTAGGCCTAGGACATTTAAAACCAGGAAGCCCTGGGCTCCAGGCACATGCAGCTGCGAAAGGCATCCCAAGAGGGCTGCAGAAGTGACACAACTTGGCTGCCTCGGCTGCTATTCTCATGAGACCATCCCGAAACATAGGCTGATTTTCCTTTCTAGGGTTAAGGTTTGAGTTACGCCTAGGGTAAGGGTTCTATTAACCAGAAAGCCCTGAGTTCCAAGAACACAGCAGCTGCGAAGGACTACCCAAGAAGAGCGCAAAAGTACCACAACACGCCTGCCTCCACAGCTTTTTCCTTGGGGACATGCCTAATTCCTGGCTGATTTGCCTTTCTCGTCTTAGGGTTGGGGTTGGGCCTAGGGCTAGGATATTTTTAACTAGGAAGCCCTGAGTTCCAGGCTTACTGCATCTGCCAAAGGCATCCCAAAGGGAGTGCAAAAGTGCCACAACATGGCTGCTTTCACGGCTTTTCCATTAGGAAGAACCCTAATACCCGGCTGACTTACCTTCCTAGGGTTACTGTTAGGCTTAGGCCTAGGACATTTAAAACCAGGAAGCCCTGGGCTCCAGGCACATGCAGCTGCGAAAGGCATCCCAAGAGGGCTGCAGAAGTGACACAACTTGGTTGCCTCGGCTGCTATTCTCATGAGACCATCCCGAAACATAGGCTGATTTTCCTTCCTAGGGTTAAGGTTTGAGTTACGCCTAGGGTACGGGTTCTATTAACCAGAAAGCCCTGAGTTCCAAGAACACAGCAGCTGCGAAGGACTACCCAAGAAGAGCGCAAAAGTAGCACAACATGCCTGCCTCCACAGCTTTTTCCTTGGGGACATGCCTAATTCCTGGCTGATTTGCCTTTCTCGTCTTAGGGTTGGGGTTCGGCCTAGGGCTAGGATTTTAAAAATCATGAAGCCCTGAGTTCCAGGCACACTGGTGCTGTGAAAGGCATCCAAAAGGGAGTGCAAAAGTGCCACAACATGGCTGCTTTCACGGCTTTTTCCTTGGCAAGAAGCCTAACACCAGGCTGATTTCCCTTCCCAGGGTTACTGTAAGGCTTAGGCCTAGGGCTAGGATTTTTAAAACTAGGAAGGCCTTAGCTCCAGGCACAGTGCAGGTGTTCAAGGCATCCCAATGGGAGTACAAAAGTGCAACAACATGGCAGCTTTCACAGCTTTTTCCTTGGGGACATGCCTATACCTAGGCTGATTTATCTGCCTAGGGTTAGGGTTAGGGTTCAGCCTAGGGCTTGGAGTTTTTTAACCAGGAAGCCCTGAGTTCCAGGCTTACTGCATCTGCCAAAGGCATCCCAAAGGGAGTGCAGAAGTGCCACAACATGGCTGCTTTCACGGCTTTTCCCTTAGGAAGAACCCTAATACGCGGCTGATTTACCTTCCTAGGGTTACTGTTAGGCTTAGGCCTAGGACTTTTAAAACCAGGAAGCCCTGGGCTCCAGGCACACTGCTGTTGTGGTGTGTTGTTTAATTTCCCCAATTATTTCCCCATTTTATGTATTCTCCCCTCAGTTTTCTGTAAAATGTTTCCTCCCTCCCCTGGTTTTCCCGCCACTGCCTCCCCTGACTGCTGGTCTCCTTGGTTACCCCCTTCCCCCTCAACAGTTAATCTTCCTTATTATGTAATCACCCCTCCTTCATTCCCCTTATAATTAAGGTTTTCTTCCTCTCTGGGCCCAGTCAATCACCCCCCACTCTTCCCAAGTTTCCAGAGTCTTCTCCTCTCTGGGGGCTGTGGTTGGCTGTGGTCCCGGGGCCCCTCCTTTATGTTGTATTTATTGGTTCGTCTCCTTTGCCAATTATGTTTGTACCCTTCCCCGATTGGCTAGTTGGGGTCCCCTCCTATCTCCACCCCTTGTTTTTAAAACTGTACCTCCCCCCTCATTCCTTGCCACTTGCTGGTTGGCACCCTCCCTACCTGTTCCTGTCACCGAACCTTCAATAAACCGGAGTTAGCCCCCAGCCTGTGGTCAGCTCTGCCTTCGTTCCTTCGCTCTTCTGTCCACACCGCGCAGCCAGCTCAGCCCGAGGCCAAGACGCCGAGGGGGGCTGGCAGTACATGCGCCGGGGGTGTCGGCCACCTCCCTCGTAACAGCGGCTAGCCGGACACTCGGGCCAAATACGCCCTCGTGCAGGTTGGCGCCCAATGTGGGGCCTGAGAAGTGGACATCTGGACATCTGACCACGGACCGGACCCCGCGGTGTGGGATTCATAAATTCCATTGGCCGTCAACCTACCCCAAGGTAGTAGCAGGCCCGTTTTAGGGCAGCGCTCCCTGGGGATTGGAGTCGGGACTCCCAAGCACCCTTCGGGACGACTCCTGGAACGAAGACCCCCTCGCCTCGGTTTGTGTTGCCGCCCCAACGAGTTCGGTAAGTCCGGGCCCCTTCTCCCTGGGGACTTTCCGGGCTTCCCCCTTCGCCTTTTTAAACTCTTCCCTAGGGGTACGGGCCCTGCTCTGGGGACCTGCCCCCCACCCTTTTCCCTATTACCCAGAATTTGTTGTTTTAACTTTCCCGTGGGAGCCGGACTCTCCCCGGACGCGGGGGCCGGACCCACCACCCTAATTCCTGGTCCCTCACACCTTTTCCCTGGACTTCGGGGCGGTGGGAGGGCGAAGGCTCATTGGTCGCGGTTTGTTGTTTTAGTTTGCGTTTTCCCCGGGCGAGAGGGGAGTGTCATTGGTTTCCTTTCCCCCTTTCTAGTAGTAAAATTTTTTGCTGCTAGAAAGGCGCCATGGGTGCAGGCTTGCGAAAGGAACAAAAAGAGGTTTACTATTATGTTAAAGGTTTACTGTTAACTGGTGGGCACAAGGCGCCCAAACCAGAGTTAAAATTGCTAGTTAAGTGGGTCTTTTCGAAGTTCCCCAATGCCTCCTCGGAAATTGTTAAACAGCCACATTTTTGGACAGCCGTTGTGGCCAAATTGAACGAAACAGTGTAGTCCGGGGAGGCAAAACTGGTTAACGTGGCGTACTGGGCTGGTGTTGTGCTCGCCACTCTCTGCCCAGTAGGGGAGCCGAAGAAAGGGCCCACAAGTTCTGTTTTGTCCCCCCGTTCCCCACGTTCGCTTGCCCTTGTCCCTCATTCCGCTCCCTCATCCCATAGGCAGGAGCCCTCGAGGGGGATTTTAAAGGCCGACAAGAAGCAGGGGGTTCCACCTGCCCCTGCTCTCCCTCGACCTGCTCGGCCTTCCCCTTCGAGGAGCCCTGGCCAGGCTTCTCCTCTTCCCGATCCCTCTGTCCCTACCCCCAAGTCCCCAGTTGTTAAACCGAAAGTTCGGTTCGTTGAAGGTTTTGAAGATGGCTCCCAGGGTGCCCAAAATGGCGCCGGCCACATGGCCGCTCCCGCCAGGGCCCCTTCTCTTCCCCAGAATCCCTTTCTCCCAAATCCCAACCCCTTTTTCCCTCCTGACCAAACCCCGTTTTCAGCTGCCCCTCCCTCATATTCTGCTCCTCCCTCTACTCCCTATATTCCTCCGCCCACGGTTCAACCCTCTATTGATCCCGCCCCTGTCCCTCCCATTCAGTTGGCTCCTCCCTCTGCTCCTCCCATATCTCCTCCCCCAGTCCAGCCCCCCGCAGACCCCTCCCCTGTCACGCCTTCATGTTTGGCTCCGCCCCCATGTTCCACCCAGGGGGCGGAGAGGGGTGGTGTGCTGTGCCCGCCCCCTCGTCCCGCCTCGCTGTCAGGCCCCGCCTCAACCTCCTCCACTTCCGGTTCCCACGCCTTCCCTTCCGGTTCCCACGCTTTGTGTTCTGGGGGGGGGGGTGGATGACCGGAGGCCGGGACAGGCGCCCTTGTTGGAAGCCGCCCCGGTTTCGTACACCCTAAGCAGAGAGGGAGTTCTCTGGCGCAGTGGGTGCCTTTAGCACCAGCCAGGATCAAGGAACTGTGCAAGGCGCAGAAGGACTACTCCCGGGAGTCTGAATACTTCCGGGGGTTGCTCCGTGATGCCCTTGCACGGGGAGACCTGGTACCCGCTGACCTTAGGGCTCTCTTCTCCAGCTTAACCGGCCCGATGGAGTTCCGGATTTGGGTGGCGGAGTGGAGGAGGGAGATAGTGGAGGTTCTCCCAAACCTTTGGGGGAGCCCTACCACTTCTCATGACGCGGATGGTCTGATAGTGCAGGAAGAACACCTGTTGGGCGAGGGGCAATGGGCAAATGGGGCAGCCCAGGCTCGGGCTCTTTTCCCCCAACACCTGATGGAGACGGCTCAGGCTGCGGAGCGAGCCTTCTTTAGGCTGGCAGTAGTCACCTCCCAATGGGAGGAGGACGAAGTGCGGCAGGGTGCACAGGAGCCCTACCTAGCCTTCATTGAACGCCTCTACCGCTTCGTAGAAGCACAGGTGTCTGGGGACCGGGAGGGAGAGTGCATGTTAAGAAAAATGGCATATTATAATGCCAATGTGGAATGCCGAAAGGCAATTCGCACTCTCCCCCGGACCCCCCGGCCCACGGTAGAGGCGATGATGGAGGTGGTAGTGGCTCACGTACCACTCTCTGCGCGCCCACGCCGAAGTTCCGTGGCCTTTGCCGACCTCCCAGAGCCCGAGCCGTTCGAGCTGGAGGCTGCCCCCGCTGCTGGGCCACCGACACCAGGGCCCAGCAGAAGAACGACAGACACCCACCCCTGCCATTTGTGTGGCGAGATGGGGCACTGGATGCCCCAGTGTCCCATGAGGGCAGACTATCTTAATTTCAGGAGGCAAAGGGAGAGGGAGAAGTCTGCAAAAAACTAGAACGAGAGCGCAGCCCCTCCCTGCGCGCAGACAAAAATGCGGCGGGCAGAGCAACAACACGCGGGGAGGAGGAAGATAAGGGAGTGTCGCCGCCATGTTTCGTCTTGCCAGACTTTACTCAACTATCGGATGTGACAAATACCTGTGGTGCAGTTCCTGCGCTTAACACCTTGTCCTCTGCTTCCCCTTACAGGCTGCAGCTAACTAGGAATTTTTACATCCCTAACAGTAACATCCAGCTGGTGTCTGTCGACCTCCATCATCCGGGTCGCTGGAGGAAACTAGGACGTTGCAGGTGGACTGTCATCGGTGACACAAAGCGCACGCCGCGAGACGTGCACATTATCCCCGGGCTGGTCACTACCGACCGGGATCGTTTCGCGGTAGGGCTGTACTGTGTCCGACCCCCACTTCTCCTTCCCAAGGGACAGGTCATCGCCCAGGCCATCCCCGTTCCCGACCAAGACCACTGGAGTAGCGGCGCGGAGAGGACATCGCCTCCGTCGGTGGCCTGGGCACAGCTCGTAGGGAGGGAGAAGCCCCGCCTGACATGTCAGCTTTCGTTGGGCGGGGATCGTAAGGTCATCAGGGGTCTCTTGGACACGGGTGCAGATGTGACGATCATTCCCTCTCGGGAGTGGCCGTCGCATTGGGATTTGCAAAGTGCAGCGGGCACGATTTCTGGTGTCGGGGGTCTACAATTGGCCAAACAATCAAGGAGCACTGTACAAATTAAGGGGCCCGACGGGCAATTGGCTTCAGTGCGCCCGTTCGTTTTGGATTACAGCGAGCCTCTCTGGGGGAGAGATCTGCTAGCCCAGTGGGGGGCCAGAATTGACCTGCCAAAGGCTCCCCAGGTTTTTCGGGCAGTGGCCACTGATGAGCGCCGGACTTGGAAGCTGGATTGGCTTTCTGATAGACCAGTACAAGTCCAACAGTGGCCACTTAACAAACAGAAATTGAAGGCGCTCAACGAGCTCGTGCAGGAGCAGCTACTTAAGGGCAATATCGAGGAGTCCATGTCCCCATGGAACTCCCCGGTTTTTGTCATCAAGAAGCCCAATAAAGATAAGTGGCGGCTCCTGACCGACCTCCGCCAAATTAACGATATAATTGTTGACATGGGATCTCTCCAACCAGGGATGCCATCCCCAGCAATGCTCCCCCAAAATTGGAATCTGGCCGTCATTGATATAAAGGATTGTTTCTTCCAAATTCCCCTTCACCCGGACGATGCCCCGCGCTTTGCTTTCACGGTGCCGTCAATCAACCGTGAGTCCCCGGCCAAGCGCTATCATTGGCGGGTATTACCACAGGGAATGAAGAACAGCCCTGTGATCTGCCAATGGTACGTCGCTTCGCTGCTGTCACCTTTACGTACAGCCCTCGGGGATGCCGTCATCATCCATCATTACATGGACGACATCCTCGTGTGTGCGGCCGACCACAGTCTACTTGCCCATGCGCTTGACCTGACAACCAATGCGTTGGTTGCTGCAGGGTTCGAGCTCCAGCAGGATAAGATTCAGCGGATGCCACCTTGGAAGTACCTGGGCCTCGAAATCACAAAGCGGACCATTGTTCCGCAAAAATTGGCTATTCGGACGAAAGTCCAGACCCTAGCGGATGTCCATCAACTGTGTGGGTCTTTAAATTGGGTGAGACCCTGGCTAGGCATCCCCACCGAAGACCTAGCCCCCCTTTTCAATTTGTTGAAAGGGGGAGAGGGGCTTAGTTCCCCTAGGACTCTCACCCCAGAGGCGGGGGTGGCTCTGGAGAAGGTACAAAAGACTATTTCGGCCAGGCAGGCCCATCGGTACCATCCGGGCCTGCCATTCAAATTTATTGTGCTGGGAAAGCTGCCACACCTCCATGGCATAATCCACCAGTGGGACCAAGACCTAAAGGACCAGGGCCTGGGTGACCCCCTCTTAATTATAGAGTGGGTGTTCCTCAGCCACAATAGGTCCAAAAGGATGACACGGCCACAGGAGTTGGTAGCCGAACTGATCCTCAAGGCAAGATCGAGGATCAGGGAGTTGGCAGGGTGTGATTTTTCATGCATACACATCCCAATTAAATTGGAATCGGGCCAATTAAAATTGAAAACCTTCGAAGAATTGCTGCAAACAAATGAATATCTTCAGTTTGCACTCGACAGCTACACTGGGCGCATCGCAGTTGATCGGCCGGCCCACAAATTATTTAATTCGGAGTTCAAATTATCTCTCAAAAAGGTCCAAAGCAGGGAACCATTGGATGCCGTGACAGTTTTTACTGACGCGTCTGGAGCATCCCACAAGTCAGTGATGACTTGGAAGGATCCTCAGACTCAGCAGTGGGAGACCGATGTTGTTGTTGTGGAGGGTTCTCCACAGATTGCTGAGTTGGACGCAGTCGTCAGGGCATTCCAGAGATTCCCAGGACCTTTTCATTTGGTAACAGATTCTGCGTATGTAGCTGGTGTAGTGTCAAGAGCTGAGTGCGCAGTTCTTCAGGAGGTTTCCAACAAAAATTTATTTGATTTACTGAATAGGCTCGTCGAGTTGGTCTCCAACCGCGAGCATCCGTTCTACGTTATGCATGTTAGATCACACACAGATCTGCCTGGGTTTATTGCGGAAGGCAACCGTCGTGCCGATTCTTTGGCCGTGGCTGCTGTGACGCAGGGCCCTCTCCCGGATGTGTTCGGCCAGGCTAAGATCAGCCACCAACTCTTCCATCAGAATGCGCCCGGCCTGGTTCGGCAATTCAATCTGACGCAGGACCAGGCCAAGGCGATTGTGGCCACATGTCCCCAATGCCAACGAGATCAAATGCCCACCGTGGTCTCGGGGGCTAATCCCCGAGGCCTGGCGAGCTGTGAGGTGTGGCAGACGGACATAACACATGTTCCATCTTTTGGCCGGTTGTGTTACGTCCACGTCTCAGTGGATACCTTCTCCGGTGCCATCTACGCTTCTGCCCACGCAGGGGAAAAGGCAGCGGATGTTCAGAAGCATCTGCTTCAGGCATTCGCTGTCTTGGGCATCCCTAGGGCCCTAAAAACCGATAATGGCCCTGCGTATGTTTCTAAGGAACTGCGGAGCTTCCTACAGCAATGGGGAATAGTCCATAAGACCGGCATCCCCTATTCCCCGACAGGCCAAGCCATGGTGGAAAGGGCCCACCAGAGCCTTAAGAAGACCCTGTCCCGACAACAACCGGCGATGAAGGTGGAGACCCCCCACGTCCGGCTGTCGAGAGCATTGTATACCCTAAACTTCCTTAATTGCTCTTTCGACAGCCAAAATCCTCCAGTGGTTCGGCACTTTGGCAGCCACCAGCAGCTGCAGCCCAAAGTCAGGCCTCCGGTTCTAGTTAAGGATCCGGAGACCTGGCGGACGGAGGGCCCCTTCGACTTGGTGACCTGGGGGAGGGGATACGCTTGTGTGTCTACCCCCTCAGGTCCCAAGTGGGTTCCATCCAAGTGGGTAAGGCCCTTCGTCCCGAAGCAGGGGACAAAAGCGGGAACTGTACCGCAAGTTCGGCAGGCGTGTTGGCGGCGACGGAGGAGACCCCACCATCTGTCATCTGCTCCTCCAAATCTCCCCTCCGTGGAGGAAGAGCCTTCCCCTCTGGCCTCTCCTCCACCGTTGGACCTCCGCCTCCATGTTTCCACCTGTTCTCCCCCTCTCCCTGATTTATCCCCTCGTATGTTTTATTTAAGTTGGCTTTTCGGGGAGGAACCATATTTATAGTTTTGATATACTCTCACCTTTCTTTGTCGTTTCAGTTCCATCTCCCTAATGGCCCCCGCTTGGTCACCGCTGGCCCCAAGCCCTGGAGTGCTGACCATCTTTATAACCACCTACTGGCTCCTGACACCATCCGTGGAGCCGTGGGTCGTCCCCCAGCCCAAGGTCAACGTCTGGCGTGCCTTGGCTCAATCACTTGGACAAGATAGTATTTGCCTGGACACCGGCGCAGCAGAGGACCCGATGTCGTCTTGCCTTGTGGGGATCCCATTCTCTCCAGGCGAGTTCCCTCCCACCTTCCAACGTTCCTTTTACCCGATTTTGGCCAGGAGCCTCACTATCCTCCCAAGTTTTGACGCCTCAAATGCCTGGAGAGACGGAGTGTTCAGGCTGGCTCCTGCAACCTCCGAGCCCACTGAATTACACCTGCTCGGCTCCGCCAATGCCTCTGTTTGTTTTCAGTTTGATTATGGTATCACCCCCGTAGAGAAGGGCAGTGAGGTGGTCCTCCAGACTAAAAAGGAATACCAGGCCAGGCAGTGGTGTCAGGCGGTTCTGAAAATCCTTGGCCCCACCACTACTGGCCGGACCCCTTACTCCCTTCCTCGGGGTGTGTTCTTAATTTGCGGAGACCGAGCGTGGGCAGGCATCCCCTCTGGCCTGGTCGGAGGGCCATGTACTCTTGGCCGGCTGACGCTGTTTACCCCTAACCTGACCCAAATTGCTAATTGGAAAAGAAATAATGTCACAGATGAATTGGGCAGAGCCAAAAGAGATCTTAAGGATCTCACAGAGGATTGTGACGACGAAATTACTCATTGGTCACATTCAAAGTCCGTCGCCTTTACCATTTTATTGCCTTGGGTATCGGTGGCGAAGGCTCTAGGTGAATTGGGCCGCCTAGAGTGTTGGGTGGCTAAACAAGCCAACTTTACTTCAGCCGCGCTCTACGACCTCCTTACAGACGAGGAAATTACGAGGAAGGCGACACTCCAGAACAGGGCAGCGATAGATTTTCTATTGCTGCTCCACCACCATCACTGTGAGGAGTTTGAGGGCCTCTGCTGCTTGAACTTGTCCACCCGAGCCGAGGATGCCAGACAATCCATACGCAAGCTGCAAGACCTTGTCCATAAAGTCCAGCAAGAGACATCAGACTGGCTGGGGGACCTTTTCAAGGGTTGGGGCCTGAGCGGGTGGGCCACATCTATTTTAGAATCTGTTATTAAGGTTGTTTTGAGTTTGGTTGCTTTTTCAGTTTTCATCATGGTGATCCGCGGTCTGGTCCAAAGACTGATATCAAAAGCCACTTCGCCCAGTGTCAACCATGCCACAATGCCCGCAGAGGAGCACATCGACCTGGGGGACCTCTCCTCGGAGGCCGAAGAAGCTGCGGATGAGGAGGGGTCAATCGTGCCGCCCGCTGACCACCTATGGGCGGACGAGCCCCAGCTCGAAGAAAGCGAAGATTGGCCGGACCAGCCGCGGGTCCTCGAAGTTTAAGTTTATATGGACTCTTTTGTTCCTTTTCTTTATTTGTTAAGAAACGGGGAGATGTTGTGGTGTGCTGTTTAATTTCCCCAATTATTTCCCCATTTTATGTATTCTCCCCTCAGTTTTCTGTAAAATGGTTCCTCCCTCCCCTGGTTTTCCCGCCACTGCCTCCCCTGACTGCTGGTCTCCTTGGTTACCCCCTTCCCCCTCAACAGTCAATCTTCCTTATTGTGTAATCACCCCTCCTTCATTCCCCTTATAAGTAAGGTTTTCCTCCTCCCTGGGCCCAGTCAATCACCCCCCACTCCTCCCAAGTTTCCAGAATCTTCTCTCTGGGGGCTGTGGTTGGCTGTGGTCCCGGGGCCCCTCCTTTATGTTGTATTTATTGGTTCGTCTCCTTTGCCAACTATGTTTGTACCCTTCCCCGATTGGCTAGTTGGGCTCCCCTCCTATCTCCACCCCTTGTTTTTAAAACTGTACCTCCCCCCTCATTCCTTGCCACTTGCTGGTTGGCACCCTCCCTACCTGTTCCTGTCACCGAACCTTCAATAAACCGGAGTTAGCCCCCAGCCTGTGGTCAGCTCTGCCTTCGTTCCTCCGCGCTTCTGTCCACACGGCGCAGCCAGATCAGCCCGAGGCCAAGACGCCGAGGGGGGGTGGCAGTACATGCGCCGGGGGTGTCGGCCACCTCCCTCGTAACAGCGGCTAGCAGGACACTCGGGCCAAATACGCCCTAGCGCACACAGCAGCTGCGAAAGGCATCCCAAGGGGAGCGCAAAAGTGACACAACTTGGCTGCCACCACTGATATTTCCATGAGACCATCCCGAACCATAGGCTGATTTTCCTTCCTAGGTTTAAGGTTTGAGTTACGCCTAGGGTAAGGGTTCTATTAACCAGAAAGCCCTGAGTTCCAAGAACAGAGCAGCTGCGAAGGACTTCCCAAGAAGAGCGCAAAAGTACCACAACATGACTGCCTCCACAGCTTTTTCCTTGGGGACATCCCTAATGCCTGGCTGATTTGCCTTTCTCATCTTAGGGTTGGGGTTCGGCCTAGGGCTAGGATTTTTAGAATCAGGAAGCCCTGAGTTCCGGGCACACTGGAGCTGTGAAAGGCATCCAAAAGGGAGTGCAAAAGTTCCACAACATGGCTGCTTTCACGGCTTTTTCCTTGGCAAGAAGCCTAACACCAGGCTGATTTCCCTTCCCAGGGTTACTGTAAGGCTTACGCCTAGGGCTAGGATTTTTAAAACTAGGAAGGCCTTAGCTCTAGGCACAGTGCAGCTGTTCAAGGCATCCCAAGGGGAGTACAAAAGTGCAACAACATGGCAGCTTTCACAGCTTTTTCCTTGGCCCCATCCCAATACCTAGGCTGATTTATCTGCCTAGGGTAAGGGTTAGGCTTCAGCCTAGGGCTTGGAGTTTTTTAACCAGGAAGCCCTGAGTTCCAGGCTTACTGCATCTGCCAAAGGCATCCCAAAGGGAGTGCAAAAGTGCCACAACATGGCTGCTTTCACGGCTTTTCCCTTAGGAAGAACCCTAATACCCGGCTGATTTACCTTCCTAGGGTTACTGTTAGGCTTAGGCCTAGGACTTTTAAAACCAGGAAGCTCTGGGCTCCAGGCACTCTGTAGCTCTCCAAGGCATCCCAAGGGGAGCGCAAAAGTGACACAACTTGGCTGCCACCACTGATATTTCCATGAGACCATCCCGAACCATAGGCTGATTTTCCTTCCTAGGGTTAAGGTTTGAGTTATGCCTAGGGTACGGGTTCTATTAACCAGAAAGCCCTGAGTTCCAAGAACACAGAAGCTGCGAAGGACTTCCCAAGAAGAGCGCAAAAGTACCACAACATGCCTGCCTCCACAGCTTTTTCCTTGGGGACATGCCTAATTCCTGGCTGATTTGCCTTTCTCATCTTAGGGTTGGGGTTCGGCCTAGGGCTAGGATTTTTTTAACTAGGAAGCCCTGAGTTCCAGGCTTACTGCATCTGCCAACGGCATCCCAAAGGGAGTGCAGAAGTGCCACAACATGGCTGGTTTCACGGTTTTTCCCTTAGGAAGAACCCTAATATCCGGCTGATTTAGCTTCCTAGGGTTACTGTTAGGCTTATGCCTAGGACTTTTAAAACCAGAAAGCCCTGGGCTCCAGGCACACTGCAGCTGCGGAAGGCATCCCAAGGGGAGCGCAAAAGTGACGCAACTTGGCTGCCACCACTGATATTTCCATGAGACCATCCTGAACCATAGGCTGATTTTCCTTCCTAGGGTTAAGGTTTGAGTTACGCCTAGGGTAAGTGTACTATTAACCAGAAAGCCCTGAGTTCCAAGAACACAGCAGCTGCGAAGGACTTCCCAAGAAGAGCGCAAAAGTACCACAACATGCCTGCCTCCACAGCTGTTTCCTTGGGGACACGCCTAATTCCTGGCTGATTTGCCTTTCTCGTCTTAGGGTTGGGGTTGGGCCTAGGGCTAGGATTTTTTTAACTAGGAAGCCCTGAGTTCCAGGCTTACTTCATCTGCCAAAGGCATCCCAAAGGGAGTGCAAAAGTGCCACAACATGGCTGCTTTCACGGCTTTTCCCTTAGGAAGAACCCTAATACCCGGCTGACTTACCTTCCTAGGGTTACTGTTCGGCTTAGGCCTAGGACATTTAAAACCAGGAAGCCCTGGGCTCCAGGCACATGCAGCTGCGAAAGGCATCCCAAGAGGGCTGCAGAAGTGACACAACTTGGCTGCCTCGGCTGCTATTCTCATGAGACCATCCCGAAACATAGGCTGATTTTCCTTTCTAGGGTTAAGGTTTGAGTTACGCCTAGGGTAAGGGTTCTATTAACCAGAAAGCCCTGAGTTCCAAGAACACAGCAGCTGCGAAGGACTACCCAAGAAGAGCGCAAAAGTACCACAACACGCCTGCCTCCACAGCTTTTTCCTTGGGGACATGCCTAATTCCTGGCTGATTTGCCTTTCTCGTCTTAGGGTTGGGGTTGGGCCTAGGGCTAGGATATTTTTAACTAGGAAGCCCTGAGTTCCAGGCTTACTGCATCTGCCAAAGGCATCCCAAAGGGAGTGCAAAAGTGCCACAACATGGCTGCTTTCACGGCTTTTCCATTAGGAAGAACCCTAATACCCGGCTGACTTACCTTCCTAGGGTTACTGTTAGGCTTAGGCCTAGGACATTTAAAACCAGGAAGCCCTGGGCTCCAGGCACATGCAGCTGCGAAAGGCATCCCAAGAGGGCTGCAGAAGTGACACAACTTGGTTGCCTCGGCTGCTATTCTCATGAGACCATCCCGAAACATAGGCTGATTTTCCTTCCTAGGGTTAAGGTTTGAGTTACGCCTAGGGTACGGGTTCTATTAACCAGAAAGCCCTGAGTTCCAAGAACACAGCAGCTGCGAAGGACTACCCAAGAAGAGCGCAAAAGTAGCACAACATGCCTGCCTCCACAGCTTTTTCCTTGGGGACATGCCTAATTCCTGGCTGATTTGCCTTTCTCGTCTTAGGGTTGGGGTTCGGCCTAGGGCTAGGATTTTAAAAATCATGAAGCCCTGAGTTCCAGGCACACTGGTGCTGTGAAAGGCATCCAAAAGGGAGTGCAAAAGTGCCACAACATGGCTGCTTTCACGGCTTTTTCCTTGGCAAGAAGCCTAACACCAGGCTGATTTCCCTTCCCAGGGTTACTGTAAGGCTTAGGCCTAGGGCTAGGATTTTTAAAACTAGGAAGGCCTTAGCTCCAGGCACAGTGCAGGTGTTCAAGGCATCCCAATGGGAGTACAAAAGTGCAACAACATGGCAGCTTTCACAGCTTTTTCCTTGGGGACATGCCTATACCTAGGCTGATTTATCTGCCTAGGGTTAGGGTTAGGGTTCAGCCTAGGGCTTG
The DNA here is from genome assembly GCA_036010785.1 of Ammospiza maritima maritima. NCBI lineage: Eukaryota > Metazoa > Chordata > Aves > Passeriformes > Passerellidae > Ammospiza > Ammospiza maritima. Next base: position 95,481 of record JAYKTQ010000495.1, read on the forward strand.
GAGTTTTTTAACCAGGAAGCCCTGAGTTCCAGGCTTACTGCATCTGCCAAAGGCATCCCAAAGGGAGTGCAGAAGTGCCACAACATGGCTGCTTTCACGGCTTTTCCCTTAGGAAGAACCCTAATACGCGGCTGATTTACCTTCCTAGGGTTACTGTTAGGCTTAGGCCTAGGACTTTTAAAACCAGGAAGCCCTGGGCTCCAGGCACACTGCTGTTGTGGTGTGTTGTTTAATTTCCCCAATTATTTCCCCATTTTATGTATTCTCCCCTCAGTTTTCTGTAAAATGTTTCCTCCCTCCCCTGGTTTTCCCGCCACTGCCTCCCCTGACTGCTGGTCTCCTTGGTTACCCCCTTCCCCCTCAACAGTCAATCTTCCTTATTATGTAATCACCCCTCCTTCATTCCCCTTATAATTAAGGTTTTCTTCCTCTCTGGGCCCAGTCAATCACCCCCCACTCTTCCCAAGTTTCCAGAGTCTTCTCCTCTCTGGGGGCTGTGGTTGGCTGTGGTCCCGGGGCCCCTCCTTTATGTTGTATTTATTGGTTCGTCTCCTTTGCCAATTATGTTTGTACCCTTCCCCGATTGGCTAGTTGGGGTCCCCTCCTATCTCCACCCCTTGTTTTTAAAACTGTACCTCCCCCCTCATTCCTTGCCACTTGCTGGTTGGCACCCTCCCTACCTGTTCCTGTCACCGAACCTTCAATAAACCGGAGTTAGCCCCCAGCCTGTGGTCAGCTCTGCCTTCGTTCCTTCGCTCTTCTGTCCACACCGCGCAGCCAGCTCAGCCCGAGGCCAAGACGCCGAGGGGGGCTGGCAGTACATGCGCCGGGGGTGTCGGCCACCTCCCTCGTAACAGCGGCTAGCCGGACACTCGGGCCAAATACGCCCTCGTGCAGGTTGGCGCCCAATGTGGGGCCTGAGAAGTGGACATCTGGACATCTGACCACGGACCGGACCCCGCGGTGTGGGATTCATAAATTCCATTGGCCGTCAACCTACCCCAAGGTAGTAGCAGGCCCGTTTTAGGGCAGCGCTCCCTGGGGATTGGAGTCGGGACTCCCAAGCACCCTTCGGGACGACTCCTGGAACGAAGACCCCCTCGCCTCGGTTTGTGTTGCCGCCCCAACGAGTTCGGTAAGTCCGGGCCCCTTCTCCCTGGGGACTTTCCGGGCTTCCCCCTTCGCCTTTTTAAACTCTTCCCTAGGGGTACGGGCCCTGCTCTGGGGACCTGCCCCCCACCCTTTTCCCTATTACCCAGAATTTGTTGTTTTAACTTTCCCGTGGGAGCCGGACTCTCCCCGGACGCGGGGGCCGGACCCACCACCCTAATTCCTGGTCCCTCACACCTTTTCCCTGGACTTCGGGGCGGTGGGAGGGCGAAGGCTCATTGGTCGCGGTTTGTTGTTTTAGTTTGCGTTTTCCCCGGGCGAGAGGGGAGTGTCATTGGTTTCCTTTCCCCCTTTCTAGTAGTAAAATTTTTTGCTGCTAGAAAGGCGCCATGGGTGCAGGCTTGCGAAAGGAACAAAAAGAGGTTTACTATTATGTTAAAGGTTTACTGTTAACTGGTGGGCACAAGGCGCCCAAACCAGAGTTAAAATTGCTAGTTAAGTGGGTCTTTTCGAAGTTCCCCAATGCCTCCTCGGAAATTGTTAAACAGCCACATTTTTGGACAGCCGTTGTGGCCAAATTGAACGAAACAGTGTAGTCCGGGGAGGCAAAACTGGTTAACGTGGCGTACTGGGCTGGTGTTGTGCTCGCCACTCTCTGCCCAGTAGGGGAGCCGAAGAAAGGGCCCACAAGTTCTGTTTTGTCCCCCCGTTCCCCACGTTCGCTTGCCCTTGTCCCTCATTCCGCTCCCTCATCCCATAGGCAGGAGCCCTCGAGGGGGATTTTAAAGGCCGACAAGAAGCAGGGGGTTCCACCTGCCCCTGCTCTCCCTCGACCTGCTCGGCCTTCCCCTTCGAGGAGCCCTGGCCAGGCTTCTCCTCTTCCCGATCCCTCTGTCCCTACCCCCAAGTCCCCAGTTGTTAAACCGAAAGTTCGGTTCGTTGAAGGTTTTGAAGATGGCTCCCAGGGTGCCCAAAATGGCGCCGGCCACATGGCCGCTCCCGCCAGGGCCCCTTCTCTTCCCCAGAATCCCTTTCTCCCAAATCCCAACCCCTTTTTCCCTCCTGACCAAACCCCGTTTTCAGCTGCCCCTCCCTCATATTCTGCTCCTCCCTCTACTCCCTATATTCCTCCGCCCACGGTTCAACCCTCTATTGATCCCGCCCCTGTCCCTCCCATTCAGTTGGCTCCTCCCTCTGCTCCTCCCATATCTCCTCCCCCAGTCCAGCCCCCCGCAGACCCCTCCCCTGTCACGCCTTCATGTTTGGCTCCGCCCCCATGTTCCACCCAGGGGGCGGAGAGGGGTGGTGTGCTGTGCCCGCCCCCTCGTCCCGCCTCGCTGTCAGGCCCCGCCTCAACCTCCTCCACTTCCGGTTCCCACGCCTTCCCTTCCGGTTCCCACGCTTTGTGTTCTGGGGGGGGGGGTGGATGACCGGAGGCCGGGACAGGCGCCCTTGTTGGAAGCCGCCCCGGTTTCGTACACCCTAAGCAGAGAGGGAGTTCTCTGGCGCAGTGGGTGCCTTTAGCACCAGCCAGGATCAAGGAACTGTGCAAGGCGCAGAAGGACTACTCCCGGGAGTCTGAATACTTCCGGGGGTTGCTCCGTGATGCCCTTGCACGGGGAGACCTGGTACCCGCTGACCTTAGGGCTCTCTTCTCCAGCTTAACCGGCCCGATGGAGTTCCGGATTTGGGTGGCGGAGTGGAGGAGGGAGATAGTGGAGGTTCTCCCAAACCTTTGGGGGAGCCCTACCACTTCTCATGACGCGGATGGTCTGATAGTGCAGGAAGAACACCTGTTGGGCGAGGGGCAATGGGCAAATGGGGCAGCCCAGGCTCGGGCTCTTTTCCCCCAACACCTGATGGAGACGGCTCAGGCTGCGGAGCGAGCCTTCTTTAGGCTGGCAGTAGTCACCTCCCAATGGGAGGAGGACGAAGTGCGGCAGGGTGCACAGGAGCCCTACCTAGCCTTCATTGAACGCCTCTACCGCTTCGTAGAAGCACAGGTGTCTGGGGACCGGGAGGGAGAGTGCATGTTAAGAAAAATGGCATATTATAATGCCAATGTGGAATGCCGAAAGGCAATTCGCACTCTCCCCCGGACCCCCCGGCCCACGGTAGAGGCGATGATGGAGGTGGTAGTGGCTCACGTACCACTCTCTGCGCGCCCACGCCGAAGTTCCGTGGCCTTTGCCGACCTCCCAGAGCCCGAGCCGTTCGAGCTGGAGGCTGCCCCCGCTGCTGGGCCACCGACACCAGGGCCCAGCAGAAGAACGACAGACACCCACCCCTGCCATTTGTGTGGCGAGATGGGGCACTGGATGCCCCAGTGTCCCATGAGGGCAGACTATCTTAATTTCAGGAGGCAAAGGGAGAGGGAGAAGTCTGCAAAAAACTAGAACGAGAGCGCAGCCCCTCCCTGCGCGCAGACAAAAATGCGGCGGGCAGAGCAACAACACGCGGGGAGGAGGAAGATAAGGGAGTGTCGCCGCCATGTTTCGTCTTGCCAGACTTTACTCAACTATCGGATGTGACAAATACCTGTGGTGCAGTTCCTGCGCTTAACACCTTGTCCTCTGCTTCCCCTTACAGGCTGCAGCTAACTAGGAATTTTTACATCCCTAACAGTAACATCCAGCTGGTGTCTGTCGACCTCCATCATCCGGGTCGCTGGAGGAAACTAGGACGTTGCAGGTGGACTGTCATCGGTGACACAAAGCACACGCCGCGAGACGTGCACATTATCCCCGGGCTGGTCACTACCGACCGGGATCGTTTCGCGGTAGGGCTGTACTGTGTCCGACCCCCACTTCTCCTTCCCAAGGGACAGGTCATCGCCCAGGCCATCCCCGTTCCCGACCAAGACCACTGGAGTAGCGGCGCGGAGAGGACATCGCCTCCGTCGGTGGCCTGGGCACAGCTCGTAGGGAGGGAGAAGCCCCGCCTGACATGTCAGCTTTCGTTGGGCGGGGATCGTAAGGTCATCAGGGGTCTCTTGGACACGGGTGCAGATGTGACGATCATTCCCTCTCGGGAGTGGCCGTCGCATTGGGATTTGCAAAGTGCAGCGGGCACGATTTCTGGTGTCGGGGGTCTACAATTGGCCAAACAATCAAGGAGCACTGTACAAATTAAGGGGCCCGACGGGCAATTGGCTTCAGTGCGCCCGTTCGTTTTGGATTACAGCGAGCCTCTCTGGGGGAGAGATCTGCTAGCCCAGTGGGGGGCCAGAATTGACCTGCCAAAGGCTCCCCAGGTTTTTCGGGCAGTGGCCACTGATGAGCGCCGGACTTGGAAGCTGGATTGGCTTTCTGATAGACCAGTACAAGTCCAACAGTGGCCACTTAACAAACAGAAATTGAAGGCGCTCAACGAGCTCGTGCAGGAGCAGCTACTTAAGGGCAATATCGAGGAGTCCATGTCCCCATGGAACTCCCCGGTTTTTGTCATCAAGAAGCCCAATAAAGATAAGTGGCGGCTCCTGACCGACCTCCGCCAAATTAACGATATAATTGTTGACATGGGATCTCTCCAACCAGGGATGCCATCCCCAGCAATGCTCCCCCAAAATTGGAATCTGGCCGTCATTGATATAAAGGATTGTTTCTTCCAAATTCCCCTTCACCCGGACGATGCCCCGCGCTTTGCTTTCACGGTGCCGTCAATCAACCGTGAGTCCCCGGCCAAGCGCTATCATTGGCGGGTATTACCACAGGGAATGAAGAACAGCCCTGTGATCTGCCAATGGTACGTCGCTTCGCTGCTGTCACCTTTACGTACAGCCCTCGGGGATGCCGTCATCATCCATCATTACATGGACGACATCCTCGTGTGTGCGGCCGACCACAGTCTACTTGCCCATGCGCTTGACCTGACAACCAATGCGTTGGTTGCTGCAGGGTTCGAGCTCCAGCAGGATAAGATTCAGCGGATGCCACCTTGGAAGTACCTGGGCCTCGAAATCACAAAGCGGACCATTGTTCCGCAAAAATTGGCTATTCGGACGAAAGTCCAGACCCTAGCGGATGTCCATCAACTGTGTGGGTCTTTAAATTGGGTGAGACCCTGGCTAGGCATCCCCACCGAAGACCTAGCCCCCCTTTTCAATTTGTTGAAAGGGGGAGAGGGGCTTAGTTCCCCTAGGACTCTCACCCCAGAGGCGGGGGTGGCTCTGGAGAAGGTACAAAAGACTATTTCGGCCAGGCAGGCCCATCGGTACCATCCGGGCCTGCCATTCAAATTTATTGTGCTGGGAAAGCTGCCACACCTCCATGGCATAATCCACCAGTGGGACCAAGACCTAAAGGACCAGGGCCTGGGTGACCCCCTCTTAATTATAGAGTGGGTGTTCCTCAGCCACAATAGGTCCAAAAGGATGACACGGCCACAGGAGTTGGTAGCCGAACTGATCCTCAAGGCAAGATCGAGGATCAGGGAGTTGGCAGGGTGTGATTTTTCATGCATACACATCCCAATTAAATTGGAATCGGGCCAATTAAAATTGAAAACCTTCGAAGAATTGCTGCAAACAAATGAATATCTTCAGTTTGCACTCGACAGCTACACTGGGCGCATCGCAGTTGATCGGCCGGCCCACAAATTATTTAATTCGGAGTTCAAATTATCTCTCAAAAAGGTCCAAAGCAGGGAACCATTGGATGCCGTGACAGTTTTTACTGACGCGTCTGGAGCATCCCACAAGTCAGTGATGACTTGGAAGGATCCTCAGACTCAGCAGTGGGAGACCGATGTTGTTGTTGTGGAGGGTTCTCCACAGATTGCTGAGTTGGACGCAGTCGTCAGGGCATTCCAGAGATTCCCAGGACCTTTTCATTTGGTAACAGATTCTGCGTATGTAGCTGGTGTAGTGTCAAGAGCTGAGTGCGCAGTTCTTCAGGAGGTTTCCAACAAAAATTTATTTGATTTACTGAATAGGCTCGTCGAGTTGGTCTCCAACCGCGAGCATCCGTTCTACGTTATGCATGTTAGATCACACACAGATCTGCCTGGGTTTATTGCGGAAGGCAACCGTCGTGCCGATTCTTTGGCCGTGGCTGCTGTGACGCAGGGCCCTCTCCCGGATGTGTTCGGCCAGGCTAAGATCAGCCACCAACTCTTCCATCAGAATGCGCCCGGCCTGGTTCGGCAATTCAATCTGACGCAGGACCAGGCCAAGGCGATTGTGGCCACATGTCCCCAATGCCAACGAGATCAAATGCCCACCGTGGTCTCGGGGGCTAATCCCCGAGGCCTGGCGAGCTGTGAGGTGTGGCAGACGGACATAACACATGTTCCATCTTTTGGCCGGTTGTGTTACGTCCACGTCTCAGTGGATACCTTCTCCGGTGCCATCTACGCTTCTGCCCACGCAGGGGAAAAGGCAGCGGATGTTCAGAAGCATCTGCTTCAGGCATTCGCTGTCTTGGGCATCCCTAGGGCCCTAAAAACCGATAATGGCCCTGCGTATGTTTCTAAGGAACTGCGGAGCTTCCTACAGCAATGGGGAATAGTCCATAAGACCGGCATCCCCTATTCCCCGACAGGCCAAGCCATGGTGGAAAGGGCCCACCAGAGCCTTAAGAAGACCCTGTCCCGACAACAACCGGCGATGAAGGTGGAGACCCCCCACGTCCGGCTGTCGAGAGCATTGTATACCCTAAACTTCCTTAATTGCTCTTTCGACAGCCAAAATCCTCCAGTGGTTCGGCACTTTGGCAGCCACCAGCAGCTGCAGCCCAAAGTCAGGCCTCCGGTTCTAGTTAAGGATCCGGAGACCTGGCGGACGGAGGGCCCCTTCGACTTGGTGACCTGGGGGAGGGGATACGCTTGTGTGTCTACCCCCTCAGGTCCCAAGTGGGTTCCATCCAAGTGGGTAAGGCCCTTCGTCCCGAAGCAGGGGACAAAAGCGGGAACTGTACCGCAAGTTCGGCAGGCGTGTTGGCGGCGACGGAGGAGACCCCACCATCTGTCATCTGCTCCTCCAAATCTCCCCTCCGTGGAGGAAGAGCCTTCCCCTCTGGCCTCTCCTCCACCGTTGGACCTCCGCCTCCATGTTTCCACCTGTTCTCCCCCTCTCCCTGATTTATCCCCTCGTATGTTTTATTTAAGTTGGCTTTTCGGGGAGGAACCATATTTATAGTTTTGATATACTCTCACCTTTCTTTGTCGTTTCAGTTCCATCTCCCTAATGGCCCCCGCTTGGTCACCGCTGGCCCCAAGCCCTGGAGTGCTGACCATCTTTATAACCACCTACTGGCTCCTGACACCATCCGTGGAGCCGTGGGTCGTCCCCCAGCCCAAGGTCAACGTCTGGCGTGCCTTGGCTCAATCACTTGGACAAGATAGTATTTGCCTGGACACCGGCGCAGCAGAGGACCCGATGTCGTCTTGCCTTGTGGGGATCCCATTCTCTCCAGGCGAGTTCCCTCCCACCTTCCAACGTTCCTTTTACCCGATTTTGGCCAGGAGCCTCACTATCCTCCCAAGTTTTGACGCCTCAAATGCCTGGAGAGACGGAGTGTTCAGGCTGGCTCCTGCAACCTCCGAGCCCACTGAATTACACCTGCTCGGCTCCGCCAATGCCTCTGTTTGTTTTCAGTTTGATTATGGTATCACCCCCGTAGAGAAGGGCAGTGAGGTGGTCCTCCAGACTAAAAAGGAATACCAGGCCAGGCAGTGGTGTCAGGCGGTTCTGAAAATCCTTGGCCCCACCACTACTGGCCGGACCCCTTACTCCCTTCCTCGGGGTGTGTTCTTAATTTGCGGAGACCGAGCGTGGGCAGGCATCCCCTCTGGCCTGGTCGGAGGGCCATGTACTCTTGGCCGGCTGACGCTGTTTACCCCTAACCTGACCCAAATTGCTAATTGGAAAAGAAATAATGTCACAGATGAATTGGGCAGAGCCAAAAGAGATCTTAAGGATCTCACAGAGGATTGTGACGACGAAATTACTCATTGGTCACATTCAAAGTCCGTCGCCTTTACCATTTTATTGCCTTGGGTATCGGTGGCGAAGGCTCTAGGTGAATTGGGCCGCCTAGAGTGTTGGGTGGCTAAACAAGCCAACTTTACTTCAGCCGCGCTCTACGACCTCCTTACAGACGAGGAAATTACGAGGAAGGCGACACTCCAGAACAGGGCAGCGATAGATTTTCTATTGCTGCTCCACCACCATCACTGTGAGGAGTTTGAGGGCCTCTGCTGCTTGAACTTGTCCACCCGAGCCGAGGATGCCAGACAATCCATACGCAAGCTGCAAGACCTTGTCCATAAAGTCCAGCAAGAGACATCAGACTGGCTGGGGGACCTTTTCAAGGGTTGGGGCCTGAGCGGGTGGGCCACATCTATTTTAGAATCTGTTATTAAGGTTGTTTTGAGTTTGGTTGCTTTTTCAGTTTTCATCATGGTGATCCGCGGTCTGGTCCAAAGACTGATATCAAAAGCCACTTCGCCCAGTGTCAACCATGCCACAATGCCCGCAGAGGAGCACATCGACCTGGGGGACCTCTCCTCGGAGGCCGAAGAAGCTGCGGATGAGGAGGGGTCAATCGTGCCGCCCGCTGACCACCTATGGGCGGACGAGCCCCAGCTCGAAGAAAGCGAAGATTGGCCGGACCAGCCGCGGGTCCTCGAAGTTTAAGTTTATATGGACTCTTTTGTTCCTTTTCTTTATTTGTTAAGAAACGGGGAGATGTTGTGGTGTGCTGTTTAATTTCCCCAATTATTTCCCCATTTTATGTATTCTCCCCTCAGTTTTCTGTAAAATGGTTCCTCCCTCCCCTGGTTTTCCCGCCACTGCCTCCCCTGACTGCTGGTCTCCTTGGTTACCCCCTTCCCCCTCAACAGTCAATCTTCCTTATTGTGTAATCACCCCTCCTTCATTCCCCTTATAAGTAAGGTTTTCCTCCTCCCTGGGCCCAGTCAATCACCCCCCACTCCTCCCAAGTTTCCAGAATCTTCTCTCTGGGGGCTGTGGTTGGCTGTGGTCCCGGGGCCCCTCCTTTATGTTGTATTTATTGGTTCGTCTCCTTTGCCAACTATGTTTGTACCCTTCCCCGATTGGCTAGTTGGGCTCCCCTCCTATCTCCACCCCTTGTTTTTAAAACTGTACCTCCCCCCTCATTCCTTGCCACTTGCTGGTTGGCACCCTCCCTACCTGTTCCTGTCACCGAACCTTCAATAAACCGGAGTTAGCCCCCAGCCTGTGGTCAGCTCTGCCTTCGTTCCTCCGCGCTTCTGTCCACACGGCGCAGCCAGATCAGCCCGAGGCCAAGACGCCGAGGGGGGGTGGCAGTACATGCGCCGGGGGTGTCGGCCACCTCCCTCGTAACAGCGGCTAGCAGGACACTCGGGCCAAATACGCCCTAGCGCACACAGCAGCTGCGAAAGGCATCCCAAGGGGAGCGCAAAAGTGACACAACTTGGCTGCCACCACTGATATTTCCATGAGACCATCCCGAACCATAGGCTGATTTTCCTTCCTAGGTTTAAGGTTTGAGTTACGCCTAGGGTAAGGGTTCTATTAACCAGAAAGCCCTGAGTTCCAAGAACAGAGCAGCTGCGAAGGACTTCCCAAGAAGAGCGCAAAAGTACCACAACATGACTGCCTCCACAGCTTTTTCCTTGGGGACATGCCTAATTCCTGGCTGATTTGCCTTTCTCGTCTTAGGGTTGGGGTTCGGCCTAGGGCTAGGATTTTTAAAATCAGGAAGCCCTGAGTTCCAGGCACACTGGAGCTGTGAAAGTCATCCAAAAGGGAGTGCAAAAGTGCCACAACATGGCCGCTTTCATGGCTTTTTCCTTGGCAAGAAGCCTAACACCAGGCTGATTTCCCTTCCCAGGGTTCCTGTACGGCTTAGGTCTAGGCCTAGAATTTTTAAAACTAGGAAGCCCTTAGCTCCAGGCACACTGCAGCTGTTCAAGGCATCCCAAGGGGAGTACAAAAGTGCAACAACATGGCAGCTTTCACAGCTTTTTCCTTGGCACCATCCCTATACCTAGGCTGATTTATCTGCCTAGGGTTAGGGTTAGGGTTCAGCCTAGGCCTTGGAGTTTTTTAACCAGGAAGCCCTGAGTTCCAGGCTTACTGCATCTGCCAAAGGCATCCCAAAGGGAGTGCAGAAGTGCCACAACATGGCTGCTTTCACTGCTTTTCCCTTAGGAAGAACCCTAACACCCGGCTGATTTACCTTCCTAGGGTTACTGTTAGGCTTAGGCCTAGGACTTTTAAAACCAGGAAGCCCTGGGCTCCAGGCACACTGCAGCTGCGAAAGGCATCCCAAGGGGAGCACAAAAGTGACACAACTTGGCTGCCACCACTGATATTTCCATGAGCCCATCCCAAACCATAGGCTGATTTTCCTTCCTAGGTTTAAGGTTTGAGTTACGCCTAGGATAAGGGTTCTATTAACAAGAAAGCCCTGATTTCCAAGAACACAGCAGCTGCGAAGGACTTCCCAAGAAGAGCGCAAAAGTACCACAACATGCCTGCCTCCACAGCTTTTTCCTTGGGGACATGCCTAATTCCTGGCTGATTTGCCTTTCTCGTCTTAGGGTTGGGGTCCGGCCTAGGGCTTGGATTTTTTTACCTAGGAAGCTCTGAGTTCCAGGCTTACTGCATCTGTCAAAGGCATCCCAAAGGGAGTGCAGAAATGCCACAACATGGCTGTTTTCATGGCATTTTCCTTGGCAAGAAACCTAACACCAGGCTGATTTACCTTCCTAGGGTAACTGTTAGGCTTAGGCCTAGGACTTTTAAAACCAGGAAGCCCTGGGCTCCAGGCACACTGCAGCTGTTCAAAGCATCCCAAGGGGAGTACAAAAGTGCAACAACATGGCAGCTTTCACAGCTTTTTCCTTGGCACCATCCCTATACCTAGGCTGATTTATCTGCCTAGGGTTAGGGTTAGGCTTCAGCCTAGGGCTTGGAGTTTTTTAACCAGGAAGCCCTGAGTTCCAGGCTTACTGCATCTGCCAAAGGCATCCCAAAGGGAGTGCAAAAGTGCCACAACATGGCTGCTTTCACGTCTTTTCCCTTAGGAAGAACCCTAATACGCGGCTGATTTACCTTCCTAGGGTTACTGTTAGGCTTAGGCCTAGGACTTTTAAAACCAGGAAGCCCTGGGCTCCCAGCACACTGCAGCTGCGAAAGGCATCCCAAGGGGAGCGCAAAAGTGACACAACTTGGCTGCCACCACTGATATTTCCATGAGACCATCCCGAACCATAGGCTGATTTTCCTTCCTAGGTTTAAGGTTTGAGTTACGCCTAGGATAAGGGTTCTATAACCAGAAAGCCCTGAGTTCCAAGAACACAGCAGCTGCGAAGGACTTCCCAAGAAGAGCGCAAAAGTACCACAACATGCCTGCCTCCACAGCTTTTTCCTTGGGGACATGCCTAATTCCTGGCTGATTTGCCTTTCTCATCTTAGGGTTGGGGTTCGGCCTAGGGCTAGGATTTTTTTAACTAGGAAGCCCTGAGTTCCAGGCTTACTGCATCTGCCAAAGGCATCCCAAAGCGAGTGCAAAAGTGCCACAACATGGCTGCTTTCACGGCTTTTCCCTTAGGAAGAACCCTAATACCTGGCTGATTTACCTTCCTAGGGTTACTGTTAGGCTTAGGCCTAGGACTTTTAAAACCAGGAAGCCCTGGGCTCCAGGCACACTGCAGCTGCGAAAGGTATCCCAAGGGGAGCGCAAAAGTGACACAACTTGGCTGCCACCACTGATATTTCCATGAGACCATCCCGAACCATAGGCTGATTTGCCTTCCTCGGGTTAAGGTTTGAGTTACGCCTAGGGTAATGGTTCTATTAACCAGAAAGCCCTGAGTTCCAAGAAAACAGCAGCTGCGAAGGACTACCCAAGAAGAGCGCAAAAGTACCACAACATGCCTGCCTCCACAGCTTTTTCCTTGGGGACATGCCTAATTCCTGGCTGACTTGCCTTTCTCGTCTTAGGGTTGGGGTTCGGCCTAGGGCTAGGAGTTTTTTAACCAGGAAGCCCTGAGTTTCAGGCTTACTGCATCTGCCAAAGGCATCCCAATGGGAGTGCAGAAGTGCCACAACATGGCTGCTTTCACGGCTTTTCCCTTAGGAAGAACCCTAATACCCGGCTGATTTACCTTCCTAGGGTTACTGTTAGGCTTAGGCCTAGGACTTTTAAAACCAGGAAGCCCTGGGCTCCAGGCACACTGCAGCTGCGAAAGGCATCCCAAGGGGAGCGCAAAAGTGACACAACTTGGCTGCCACCACTGATATTTCCATGAGACCATCCCGAACCATAGGCTGATTTTCCTTCCTAGGTTTAAGGTTTGAGTTACGCCTAGGGTAAGGGTTCTATTAACCAGAAAGCCCTGAGTTCCAAGAACACAGCAGCTGCGAAGGACTACCCAAGAAGAGCGCAAAAGTACCACAACATGCCTGCCTCCACAGCATTTGCCTTGGGGACATGCATAATTCCAGGCTGATTTGCCTTTCTCATCTTAGGGTTGGGGTTCGGCCTAGGCCTAGGATTTTTTTAACTAGGAAGCCCTGAGTTCCAGGCTTAATGCATCTGCCAAAGGCATCCCAAAGGGAGTGCAAAAGTGCCACAACATGGCTGCTTTCACGGCTTTTCCCTTAGGAAGAACCCTAATACCTGGCTGATTTACCTTCCTAGGGTTACTGTTAGGCTTAGGCCTAGGGCTAGGATTTTTAAAACTAGGAAGCCCTTAGCTCCAGGCACACTGCAGCTGCGAAAGGCATCCCAAGGGGAGTACAAAAGTGCAACAACATGGCAGCTTTCACAGCTTTTTCCTTGGCACCATCCCTATATCTAGGCTGATTTATCTGCCTAGGGTTAGGGTTAGGCTTCAGCCTAGGGCTTGGAGTTTTTTAACCAGGAAGCCCTGAGTTCCAGGCTTACTGCATCTGCCAAAGGCATCCCAAAGGGAGTGCAAAAGTGCCACAACATGGCTGCTTTCACGGCCTTTCCCTTAGGAAGAACCCTAATACCTGGCTGATTTACCTTCCTAGGGTTACTGTTAGGCTTAGGCCTAGGGCTAGGATTTTTAAAACTAGGAAGCCCTTAGCTCCAGGCACACTGCAGCTGCGAAAGGCATCCCAAGGGGAGTACAAAAGTGCAACAACATGGCAGCTTTCACAGCTTTTTCCTTGGCACCATCCCTATACCTAGGCTGATTTATCTGCCTAGGGTTAGGGTTAGGGTTCAGCCTAGGGCTTGGAGTTTTTTAACCAGGAAGCCCTGAGTTCCAGGCTTACTGCATCTGCCAAAGGCATCCCAAAGGGAGTGCAGAAGTGCCACAACATGGCTGCTTTCACGGCTTTTCCCTTAGGAAGAACCCTAATACGCGGCTGATTTACCTTCCTAGGGTTACTGTTAGGCTTAGGCCTAGGACTTTTAAAACCAGGAAGCCCTGGGCTCCAGGCACACTGCAGCTGCGAAAGGCATCCCAAGGGGAGCGCAAAAGTGACACAACTTGGCTGCCACCACTGATATTTCCATGAGACCATCCCGAACCATAGGCTGATTTTCCTTCCTAGGTTTAAGGTTTGAGTTACGCCTAGGATAAGGGTTCTATAACCAGAAAGCCCTGAGTTCCAAGAACACAGCAGCTGCGAAGGACTTCCCAAGAAGAGCGCAAAAGTACCACAACATGCCTGCCTCCACAGCTTTTTCCTTGGGGACATGCCTAATTCCTGGCTGATTTGCCTTTCTCATCTTAGGGTTGGGGTTCGGCCTAGGGCTAGGATTTTTTTAACTAGGAAGCCCTGAGTTCCAGGCTTACTGCATCTGCCAAAGGCATCCCAAAGGGAGTGCAGAAGTGCCACAACATGGCTGCTTTCACTGCTTTTCCCTTAGGAAGAACCCTAACACCCGGCTGATTTACCTTCCTAGGGTTACTGTTAGGCTTAGGCCTAGGACTTTTAAAACCAGGAAGCCCTGGGCTCCAGGCACACTGCAGCTGCGAAAGGCATCCCAAGGGGAGCACAAAAGTGACACAACTTGGCTGCCACCACTGATATTTCCATGAGCCCATCCCAAACCATAGGCTGATTTTCCTTCCTAGGTTTAAGGTTTGAGTTTTGCCTAGGATAAGGGTTCTATTAACAAGAAAGCCCTGATTTCCAAGAACACAGCAGCTGCGAAGGACTTCCCAAGAAGAGCGCAAAAGTACCACAACATGCCTGCCTCCACAGCTTTTTCCTTGGGGACATGCCTAATTCCTGGCTGATTTGCCTTTCTCGTCTTAGGGTTGGGGTCCGGCCTAGGGCTTGGATTTTTTTACCTAGGAAGCTCTGAGTTCCAGGCTTACTGCATCTGTCAAAGGCATCGCAAAGGGAGTGCAGAAATGCCACAACATGGCTGTTTTCATGGCATTTTCCTTGGCAAGAAACCTAACACCAGGCTGATTTACCTTCCTAGGGTAACTGTTAGGCTTAGGCCTAGGACTTTTAAAACCAGGAAGCCCTGGGCTCCAGGCACACTGCAGCTGTTCAAGGCATCCCAAGGGGAGTACAAAAGTGCAACAACATGGCAGCTTTCACAGCTTTTTCCTTGGCACCATCCCTATACCTAGGCTGATTTATCTGCCTAGGGTTAGGGTTAGGCTTCAGCCTAGGGCTTGGAGTTTTTTAACCAGGAAGCCCTGAGTTCCAGGCTTACTGCATCTGCCAAAGGCATCCCAAAGGGAGTGCAAAAGTGCCACAACATGGCTGCTTTCACGTCTTTTCCCTTAGGAAGAACCCTAATACGCGGCTGATTTACCTTCCTAGGGTTACTGTTAGGCTTAGGCCTAGGACTTTTAAAACCAGGAAGCCCTGGGCTCCCAGCACACTGCAGCTGCGAAAGGCATCCCAAGGGGAGCGCAAAAGTGACACAACTTGGCTGCCACCACTGATATTTCCATGAGACCATCCCGAACCATAGGCTGATTTTCCTTCCTAGGTTTAAGGTTTGAGTTACGCCTAGGATAAGGGTTCTATAACCAGAAAGCCCTGAGTTCCAAGAACACAGCAGCTGCGAAGGACTTCCCAAGAAGAGCGCAAAAGTACCACAACATGCCTGCCTCCACAGCTTTTTCCTTGGGGACATGCCTAATTCCTGGCTGATTTGCCTTTCTCATCTTAGGGTTGGGGTTCGGCCTAGGGCTAGGATTTTTTTAACTAGGAAGCCCTGAGTTCCAGGCTTACTGCATCTGCCAAAGGCATCCCAAAGCGAGTGCAAAAGTGCCACAACATGGCTGCTTTCACGGCTTTTCCCTTAGGAAGAACCCTAATACCTGGCTGATTTACCTTCCTAGGGTTACTGTTAGGCTTAGGCCTAGGACTTTTAAAACCAGGAAGCCCTGGGCTCCAGGCACACTGCAGCTGCGAAAGGTATCCCAAGGGGAGCGCAAAAGTGACACAACTTGGCTGCCACCACTGATATTTCCATGAGCCCATCCCGAACCATAGGCTGATTTGCCTTCCTCGGGTTAAGGTTTGAGTTACGCCTAGGGTAATGGTTCTATTAACCAGAAAGCCCTGAGTTCCAAGAAAACAGCAGCTGCGAAGGACTACCCAAGAAGAGCGCAAAAGTACCACAACATGCCTGCCTCCACAGCTTTTTCCTTGGGGACATGCCTAATTCCTGGCTGACTTGCCTTTCTCGTCTTAGGGTTGGGGTTCGGCCTAGGGCTAGGAGTTTTTTAACCAGGAAGCCCTGAGTTTCAGGCTTACTGCATCTGCCAAAGGCATCCCAAAGGGAGTGCAGAAGTGCCACAACATGGCTGCTTTCACGGCTTTTCCCTTAGGAAGAACCCTAATACCCGGCTGATTTACCTTCCTAGGGTTACTGTTAGGCTTAGGCCTAGGACTTTTAAAACCAGGAAGCCCTGGGCTCCAGGCACACTGCAGCTGCGAAAGGCATCCCAAGGGGAGCGCAAAAGTGACACAACTTGGCTGCCACCACTGATATTTCCATGAGACCATCCCGAATCATAGGCTGATTTTCCTTCCTAGGTTTAAGGTTTGAGTTACGCCTAGGGTAAGGGTTCTATTAACCAGAAAGCCCTGAGTTCCAAGAACACAGCAGCTGCGAAGGACTACCCAAGAAGAGCGCAAAAGTACCACAACATGCCTGCCTCCACAGCATTTGCCTTGGGGACATGCATAATTCCAGGCTGATTTGCCTTTCTCATCTTAGGGTTGGGGTTCGGCCTAGGCCTAGGATTTTTTTAACTAGGAAGCCCTGAGTTCCAGGCTTAATGCATCTGCCAAAGGCATCCCAAAGGGAGTGCAAAAGTGCCACAACATGGCTGCTTTCACGGCTTTTCCCTTAGGAAGAACCCTAATACCTGGCTGATTTACCTTCCTAGGGTTACTGTTAGGCTTAGGCCTAGGGCTAGGATTTTTAAAACTAGGAAGCCCTTAGCTCCAGGCACACTGCAGCTGCGAAAGGCATCCCAAGGGGAGTACAAAAGTGCAACAACATGGCAGCTTTCACAGCTTTTTCCTTGGCACCATCCCTATACCTAGGCTGATTTATCTGCCTAGGGTTAGGGTTAGGCTTCAGCCTAGGGCTTGGAGTTTTTTAACCAGGAAGCCCTGAGTTCCAGGCTTACTGCATCTGCCAAAGGCATCCCAAAGGGAGTGCAAAAGTGCCACAACATGGCTGCTTTCACGGCCTTTCCCTTAGGAAGAACCCTAATACCTGGCTGATTTACCTTCCTAGGGTTACTGTTAGGCTTAGGCCTAGGGCTAGGATTTTTAAAACTAGGAAGCCCTTAGCTCCAGGCACACTGCAGCTGCGAAAGGCATCCCAAGGGGAGTACAAAAGTGCAACAACATGGCAGCTTTCACAGCTTTTTCCTTGGCACCATCCCTATACCTAGGCTGATTTATCTGCCTAGGGTTAGGGTTAGGGTTCAGCCTAGGGCTTGGAGTTTTTTAACCAGGAAGCCCTGAGTTCCAGGCTTACTGCATCTGCCAAAGGCATCCCAAAGGGAGTGCAGAAGTGCCACAACATGGCTGCTTTCACGGCTTTTCCCTTAGGAAGAACCCTAATACGCGGCTGATTTACCTTCCTAGGGTTACTGTTAGGCTTAGGCCTAGGACTTTTAAAACCAGGAAGCCCTGGGCTCCAGGCACACTGCAGCTGCGAAAGGCATCCCAAGGGGAGCGCAAAAGTGACACAACTTGGCTGCCACCACTGATATTTCCATGAGACCATCCCGAACCATAGGCTGATTTTCCTTCCTAGGTTTAAGGTTTGAGTTACGCCTAGGATAAGGGTTCTATAACCAGAAAGCCCTGAGTTCCAAGAACACAGCAGCTGCGAAGGACTTCCCAAGAAGAGCGCAAAAGTACCACAACATGCCTGCCTCCACAGCTTTTTCCTTGGGGACATGCCTAATTCCTGGCTGATTTGCCTTTCTCATCTTAGGGTTGGGGTTCGGCCTAGGGCTAGGATTTTTTTAACTAGGAAGCCCTGAGTTCCAGGCTTACTGCATCTGCCAAAGGCATCCCAAAGGGAGTGCAAAAGTGCCACAACATGGCTGCTTTCACGGCTTTTCCCTTAGGAAGAACCCTAATACCTGGCTGATTTACCTTCCTAGGGTTACTGTTAGGCTTAGGCCTAGGGCTAGGATTTTTAAAACTAGGAAGCCCTTAGCTCCAGGCACACTGCAGCTGTTCAAGGCATCCCAAGGGGAGTACAAAAGTGCAAGAACATGGCAGCTTTCACAGCTTATTCCTTGGCACCATCCCTATACCTAGGCTGATTTATCTGCCTAGGGTTAGGGTTAGGCTTCAGCCTAGGGCTTGGAGTTTTTTAACCAGGAAGCCCTGAGTTCCAGGCTTACTGCATCTGCCAAAGGCATCCCAAAGGGAGTGCAAAAGTGCCACAACATGGCTGCTTTAACGGCTTTTCCCTTAGGAAGAACCCTAATACCTGGCTGATTTACCTTCCTAGGGTTACTGTTAGGCTTAGGCCTAGGGCTAGGATTTTTAAAACTAGGAAGCCCTTAGCTCCAGGCACACTGCAGCTGCGAAAGGCATCCCAAGGGGAGTACAAAAGTGCAACAACATGGCAGCTTTCACAGCTTTTTCCTTGGCACCATCCCTATACCTAGGCTGATTTATCTGCCTAGGGTTAGGGTTAGGCTTCAGCCTAGGGCTTGGAGTTTTTTAACCAGGAAGCCCTGAGTTCCAGGCTTACTGCATCTGCCAAAGGCATCCCAAAGGGAGTGCAAAAGTGCCACAACATGGCTGCTTTCACGGCTTTTCCCTTAGGAAGAACCCTAATACGCGGCTGATTTACCTTCCTAGGGTTACTGTTAGGCTTAGGCCTAGGACTTTTAAAACCAGGAAGCCCTGGGCTCCAGGCACACTGCAGCTGCGAAAGGCATCCCAAGGGGAGCGCAAAAGTGACACAACTTGGCTGCCACCACTGATATTTCCATGAGACCATCCCGAACCATAGGCTGATTTTCCTTCCTAGGTTTAAGGTTTGAGTTACGCCTAGGATAAGGGTTCTATAACCAGAAAGCCCTGAGTTCCAAGAACAAAGCAGCTGCGAAGTACTTCCCAAGAAGAGCGCAAAAGTACCACAACATGCCTGCCTCCACAGCTTTTACCTTGGGGACATGCCTAATTCCTGGCTGACTTGCCTTTCTCGTCTTAGGGTTGGGGTTCGGCCTAGGGCTAGGAATTTTTAACTAGGAAGCCCTGAGTTCCAGGCTTACTGCATCTGCCAAAGGCATCCAAAAGTGAGTGCAGATGTGCCACAACATGGCTGCTTTCACGGCTTTTCCATTAGGAAGAACCGTAATACCCGGCTGATTTACCTTCCTAGGGTTACTGTTAGGCTTAGGCCTAGGACTTTTAAAACCAGGAAGCCCTGGGCTCCAGGCACTCTGCAGCTGCGAAAGGCATCCAAAGGGGAGCCCAAAAGTGACACAACTTGGCTGCCACCACTGATATTTCCATGAGACCATCCCGAACCATAGGCTGATTTTCCTTCCTAGGTTTAAGGTTTGAGTTACGCCTAGGGTAAGGGTTCTATTAACCAGAAAGCCCTGAGTTCCAAGAACACAGCAGCTGCGAAGGGCTACCCAAGAAGTGCGCAAAAGTACCACAACATGCCTGCCTCCACAGCATTTGCCTTGGGGACATGCCTAATTCCTGGCTGATTTGCCTTTCTCGTCTTAGGGTTGGGGTTCGGCCTAGGGCTAGGATTTTTAAAATCAGGAAGCCCTGAGTTCCAGGCACACTGGAGCTGTGAAAGGCATCCCAAAGGGAGTGCAAAAGTGCCACAACATGGCTGCTTTCATGGCTTTTTCCTTGGCAAGAAGCCTAAGAGCAGGCTGATTTCCCTTCCCAGGGTTACTGTTAGGCTTAGGCCTAGGGCTAGGATTTTTAAAACTAGGAAGCCCTTAGCTCCAGGCACACTGCAGCTGTTCAAGGCATCCCAAGGGGAGTACAAAAGTGCAACAACATGGCAGCTTTCACAGCTTTTTCCTTGGCACCATCCCTATACCTAGGCTGATTTATCTGCCTAGGGTTAGGGTTAGGCTTCAGCCTAGGGCTTGGAGTTTTTTAACCAGGAAGCCCTGAGTTCCAGGCTTACTGCATCTGCCAAAGGCATCCCAAAGGGAGTGCAAAAGTGCCACAACATGGCTGCTTTCACGGCTTTTCCCTTAGGAAGAACCCTAATACGCGGCTGATTTACCTTCCTAGGGTTACTGTTAGGCTTAGGCCTAGGACTTTTAAAACCAGGAAGCCCTGGGCTCCAGGCACACTGCAGCTGCGAAAGGCATCCCAAGGGGAGCGCAAAAGTGACACAACTTGGCTGCCACCACTGATATTTCCATGAGACCATCCCGAACCATAGGCTGATTTTCCTTCCTAGGTTTAAGGTTTGAGTTACGCCTAGGGTAAGGGTTCTATTAACCAGAAAGCACTGAGTTCCAAGAACACAGCAGCTGCGAAGGACTACCCAAGAAGAGCGCAAAAGTACCACAACATGCCTGCCTCCACAGCTTTTTCCTTGGGGACATGCCTAATTCCTGGCTGATTTGCCTTTCTCGTCTTAGGGTTGGGGTTCGGCCTAGGGCTAGGATTTTTTTACCTAGGAAGCCCTGAGTTCCAGGCTTACTGCATCTGCCAAAGGCATCCCAAAGGGAGTGCAAAAGTGCCACAACATGGCTGCTTTCACGGCTTTTCCCTTAGGAAGAACCCTAATACCTGGCTGATTTACCTTCCTAGGGTTACTGTTAGGCTTAGGCCTAGGGCTAGGATTTTTAAAACTAGGAAGCCCTTAGCTCCAGGCACACTGCAGCTGTTCAAGGCATCCCAAGGGGAGTACAAAAGTACAACAACATGGCAGCTTTCACAGCTTTTTCCTTGGCACCATCCCTATACCTAGGCTGATTTATCTGCCTAGGGTTAGGGTTAGGGTGCAGCCTAGGGCTTGGAGTTTTTTAACCAGGAAGCCCTGAGTTCCAGGCTTACTGCATCTGCCAAAGGCATCCCAAAGGGAGTGCAAAAGTGCCACTACATGGCTGCTTTCACGGCTTTTCCCTTAGGAAGAACCCTAATACCCGCCTGATTTACCTTCCTAGGGTTACTGTTAGGCTTAGGCCTAGGACTTTTAAAACCAGGAAGCCCTGGGCTCCAGGCACACTGCAGCTGCGAAAGGCATCCCAAGGGGAGCGAAAAAGTGACACAACTTGGCTGCCACCACTGATATTTCCATGAGACCATCCCGAACCATAGGCTGATTTTCCTTCCTAGGTTTAAGGTTTGAGTTACGCCTAGGGTAAGGGTTCTATTAACCAGAAAGCCCTGAGTTCCAAGAACACAGCAGCTGCGAAGGACTACCCAAGAAGAGCGCAAAAGTACCACAACATGCCTGCCTCCACAGCATTTGCCTTGGGGACATGCATAATTCCTGGCTGATTTGCCTTTCTCATCTTAGGGGTGGGGTTCGGCCTAGGGCTAGGATTTTTGTAACTAGGAAGCCCTGAGTTCCAGGCTTACTGCATCTGCCAAAGGCATCCCAAAGGGAGTGCAAAAGTGCCACAACATGGCTGCTTTCACGGCTTTTCCCTTAGGAAGAACCCTAATACCTGGCTGATTTACCTTCCTAGGGTTACTGTTAGGCTTAGGCCTAGGGCTAGGATTTTTAAAACTAGGAAGCCCTTAGCTCCAGGCACACTGCAGCTGTTCAAGGCATCCCAAGGGGAGTACAAAAGTGCAACAACATGGCAGCTTTCACAGCTTTTTCCTTGGCACCATCCCTATACCTAGGCTGATTTATATGCCTAGGGTTAGGGTTAGGCTTCAGCCTAGGGCTTGGAGTTTTTTAACCAGGAAGCCCTGAGTTCCAGGCTTACTGCATCTGCCAAAGGCATCCCAAAGGGAGTGCAAAAGTGCCACAACATGGCTGCTTTCACGGCTTTTCCCTTAGGAAGAACCCTAATACCTGGCTGATTTACCTTCCTAGGGTTACTGTTAGGCTTAGGCCTAGGACTTTTAAAACCAGGAAGCCCTGGGCTCCAGGCACACTGCAGCTGCGAAAGGCATCCCAAGGGGAGCGCAAAAGTGACACAACTTGGCTGCCACCACTGATATTTCCATGAGACCATCCCGAACCATAGGCTGATTTTCCTTCCTAGGTTTAAGGTTTGAGTTACGCCTAGGATAAGGGTTCTATAACCAGAAAGCCCTGAGTTCCAAGAACACAGCAGCTGCGAAGGACTTCCCAAGAAGAGCGCAAAAGTACCACAACATGCCTGCCTCCACAGCTTTTTCCTTGGGGACATGCCTAATTCCTGGCTGATTTGCCTTTCTCATCTTAGGGTTGGGGTTCGGCCTAGGGCTAGGATTTTTTTAACTAGGAAGCCCTGAGTTCCAGGCTTACTGCATCTGCCAAAGGCATCCCAAAGGGAGTGCAAAAGTGCCACAACATGGCTGCTTTCACGGCTTTTCCCTTAGGAAGAACCCTAATACCTGGCTGATTTACCTTCCTAGGGTTACTGTTAGGCTTAGGCCTAGGGCTAGGATTTTTAAAACTAGGAAGCCCTTAGCTCCAGGCACACTGCAGCTGTTCAAGGCATCCCAAGGGGAGTACAAAAGTGCAAGAACATGGCAGCTTTCACAGCTTATTCCTTGGCACCATCCCTATACCTAGGCTGATTTATCTGCCTAGGGTTAGGGTTAGGCTTCAGCCTAGGGCTTGGAGTTTTTTAACCAGGAAGCCCTGAGTTCCAGGCTTACTGCATCTGCCAAAGGCATCCCAAAGGGAGTGCAAAAGTGCCACAACATGGCTGCTTTCACGGCTTTTCCCTTAGGAAGAACCCTAATACCTGGCTGATTTACCTTCCTAGGGTTACTGTTAGGCTTAGGCCTAGGGCTAGGATTTTTAAAACTAGGAAGCCCTTAGCTCCAGGCACACTGCAGCTGTTCAAGGCATCCCAAGGGGAGTACAAAAGTGCAAGAACATGGCAGCTTTCACAGCTTTTTCCTTGGCACCATCCCTATACCTAGGCTGATTTATCTGCCTAGGGTTAGGGTTAGGCTTCAGCCTAGGGCTTGGAGTTTTTTAACCAGGAAGCCCTGAGTTCCAGGCTTACTGCATCTGCCAAAGGCATCCCAAAGGGAGTGCAAAAGTGCCACAACATGGCTGCTTTCACGGCTTTTCCCTTAGGAAGAACCCTAATACCTGGCTGATTTACCTTCCTAGGGTTACTGTTAGGCTTAGGCCTAGGGCTAGGATTTTTAAAACTAGGAAGCCCTTAGCTCCAGGCACACTGCAGCTGCGAAAGGCATCCCAAGGGGAGTACAAAAGTGCAACAACATGGCAGCTTTCACAGCTTTTTCCTTGGCACCATCCCTATACCTAGGCTGATTTATCTGCCTAGGGTTAGGGTTAGGCTTCAGCCTAGGGCTTGGAGTTTTTTAACCAGGAAGCCCTGAGTTCCAGGCTTACTGCATCTGCCAAAGGCATCCCAAAGGGAGTGCAAAAGTGCCACAACATGGCTGCTTTCACGGCTTTTCCCTTAGGAAGAACCCTAATACGCGGCTGATTTACCTTCCTAGGGTTACTGTTAGGCTTAGGCCTAGGACTTTTAAAACCAGGAAGCCCTGGGCTCCAGGCACACTGCAGCTGCGAAAGGCATCCCAAGGGGAGCGCAAAAGTGACACAACTTGGCTGCCACCACTGATATTTCCATGAGACCATCCCGAACCATAGGCTGATTTTCCTTCCTAGGTTTAAGGTTTGAGTTACGCCTAGGGTAAGGGTTCTATAACCAGAAAGCCCTGAGTTCCAAGAACAAAGCAGCTGCGAAGTACTTCCCAAGAAGAGCGCAAAAGTACCACAACATGCCTGCCTCCACAGCTTTTACCTTGGGGACATGCCTAATTCCTGGCTGACTTGCCTTTCTCGTCTTAGGGTTGGGGTTCGGCCTAGGGCTAGGAATTTTTAACTAGGAAGCCCTGAGTTCCAGGCTTACTGCATCTGCCAAAGGCATCCAAAAGTGAGTGCAGATGTGCCACAACATGGCTGCTTTCACGGCTTTTCCATTAGGAAGAACCGTAATACCCGGCTGATTTACCTTCCTAGGGTTACTGTTAGGCTTAGGCCTAGGACTTTTAAAACCAGGAAGCCCTGGGCTCCAGGCACTCTGCAGCTGCGAAAGGCATCCAAAGGGGAGCCCAAAAGTGACACAACTTGGCTGCCACCACTGATATTTCCATGAGACCATCCCGAACCATAGGCTGATTTTCCTTCCTAGGTTTAAGGTTTGAGTTACGCCTAGGGTAAGGGTTCTATTAACCAGAAAGCCCTGAGTTCCAAGAACACAGCAGCTGCGAAGGGCTACCCAAGAAGAGCGCAAAAGTACCACAACATGCCTGCCTCCACAGCATTTGCCTTGGGGACATGCCTAATTCCTGGCTGATTTGCCTTTCTCGTCTTAGGGTTGGGGTTCGGCCTAGGGCTAGGATTTTTAAAATCAGGAAGCCCTGAGTTCCAGGCACACTGGAGCTGTGAAAGGCATCCCAAAGGGAGTGCAAAAGTGCCACAACATGGTTGCTTTCACGGCTTTTTCCTTGGCAAGAAGCCTAAGAGCAGGCTGATTTCCCTTCCCAGGGTTACTGTTAGGCTTAGGCCTAGGGCTAGGATTTTTAAAACTAGGAAGCCCTTAGCTCCAGGCACACTGCAGCTGTTCAAGGCATCTCAAGGGGAGTACAAAAGTGCAACAACATGGCAGCTTTCACAGCTTTTTCCTTGGCACCATCCCTATACCTAGGCTGATTTATCTGCCTAGGGTTAGGGTTAGGCTTCAGCCTAGGGCTTGGAGTTTTTTAACCAGGAAGCCCTGAGTTCCAGGCTTACTGCATCTGCCAAAGGCATCCCAAAGGGAGTGCAAAAGTGCCACAACATGGCTGCTTTCACGGCTTTTCCCTTAGGAAGAACCCTAATACCTGGCTGATTTACCTTCCTAGGGTTACTGTTAGGCTTAGGCCTAGGACTTTTAAAACCAGGAAGCCCTGGGCTCCAGGCACACTGCAGCTGCGAAAGGCATCCCAAGGGGAGCGCAAAAGTGACACAACTTGGCTGCCACCACTGATATTTCCATGAGACCATCCCGAACCATAGGCTGATTTTCCTTCCTAGGTTTAAGGTTTGAGTTACGCCTAGGGTAAGGGTTCTATTAACCAGAAAGCACTGAGTTCCAAGAACACAGCAGCTGCGAAGGACTACCCAAGAAGAGCGCAAAAGTACCACAACATGCCTGCCTCCACAGCTTTTTCCTTGGGGACATGCCTAATTCCTGGCTGATTTGCCTTTCTCGTCTTAGGGTTGGGGTTCGGCCTAGGGCTAGGATTTTTTTACCTAGGAAGCCCTGAGTTCCAGGCTTACTGCATCTGCCAAAGGCATCCCAAAGGGAGTGCAAAAGTGCCACAACATGGCTGCTTTCACGGCTTTTCCCTTAGGAAGAACCCTAATACCTGGCTGATTTACCTTCCTAGGGTTACTGTTAGGCTTAGGCCTAGGGCTAGGATTTTTAAAACTAGGAAGCCCTTAGCTCCAGGCACACTGCAGCTGTTCAAGGCATCCCAAGGGGAGTACAAAAGTACAACAACATGGCAGCTTTCACAGCTTTTTCCTTGGCACCATCCCTATACCTAGGCTGATTTATCTGCCTAGGGTTAGGGTTAGGCTTCAGCCTAGGGCTTGGAGTTTTTTAACCAGGAAGCCCTGAGTTCCAGGCTTACTGCATCTGCCAAAGGCATCCCAAAGGGAGTGCAAAAGTGCCACTACATGGCTGCTTTCACGGCTTTTCCCTTAGGAAGAACCCTAATACCCGCCTGATTTACCTTCCTAGGGTTACTGTTAGGCTTAGGCCTAGGACTTTTAAAACCAGGAAGCCCTGGGCTCCAGGCACACTGCAGCTGCGAAAGGTATCCCAAGGGGAGCGCAAAAGTGACACAACTTGGCTGCCTCTGCTGCTATTCTCATGAGGCCATCCCGAACCATAGGCTGATTTGCCTTCCTCGGGTTAAGGTTTGAGTTACGCCTAGGGTAATGGTTCTATTAACCAGAAAGCCCTGAGTTCAAAGAAAACAGCAGCTGCGAAGGACTACCCAAGAAGAGCGCAAAAGTACCACAACATGCCTGCCTCCACAGCTTTTTCCTTGGGGACATGCCTAATTCCTGGCTGATTTGCCTTTCTCGTCTTAGGGTTGGGGTTCGGCCTAGGGCTAGGATTTTTTTAACTAGGAAGCCCTGAGTTCCAGGCTTACTGCATCTGCCAAAGGCATCCCAAAGGGAGTGCAGAAGTGCCACAACATGGCTGCTTTCACGGCTTTTCCCTTAGGAAGAACCCTAATACGCGGCTGATTTACCTTCCTAGGGTTACTGTTAGGCTTAGGCCTAGGACTTTTAAAACCAGGAAGCCCTGGGCTCCAGGCACATGCAGCTGCGAAAGGCATCCCAAGAGGGCCGCAGAAGCGACACAACTTGGCTGCCTCTGCTTCTATTCTCATGAGACCATCCTGAACCATAGGCTGATTTTCCTTCCTAGGGTTAAGGTTTGAGTTACGCCTAGGGTAAGAGTTCTATTAACCAGAAAGCCCTGAGTTCCAAGAACACAGCAGCTGCGAAGGACTACCCAAGAAGAGCGCAAAAGTACCACAACGTGCCTGCCTCCACAGCTTTTTCCTTGGGGACATGCCTAATTCCTGGCTGATTTGCCTTTCTCGTCTTAGGGTTGGGGTTCGGCCTAGGGCTAGGATATTTTTAACTAGGAAGCCCTGAGTACCAGGCTTACTTCATCTGCCAAAGGCATCCCAAAGGGAGTGCAAGAGTGCCACAACATGGTTGCTTTCACGGCTTTTTCCTTGGCAAGAAGCCTAACACCAGGCTGATTTCCCTTCCCAGGGTTACTGTGAGGCTTAGGCCTAGGGCTAGGATTTTTAAAACTAGGAAGCCCTGGGCTCCAGGCACACTGCAGCTGTTCAAGGCATCCCAAGGGGAGTACAAAAGTGCAACAACATGGCAGCTTTCACAGCTTTTTCCTTGGCACCATCCCTATACCTAGGCTGATTTATCTGCCTAGGGTTAGGGTTAGGGTTCAGCCTAGGGCTTGGAGTTTTTTAACCAGGAAGCCCTGAGTTCCAGGCTTACTGCATCTGCCAAAGGCATCCCAAAGGGAGTGCAAAAGTGCCACAAGATGGCTGCTTTCACAGCCTTTCCCTTAGGAAGAACCCTAATACGCGGCTGATTTACCTTCCTAGGGTTACTGTTAGGCTTAGGCCTAGGACTTTTAAAACCAGGAAGCCCTGGGCTCCAGGCACACTGCAGCTGTTAAAGGCATCCCAAGAGGGCTGCAGAAGTGACACAACTTGGCTGCCTCTGCTGCTATTCTCATGAGACCATCCCGAACCATAGGCTGATTTTCCTTCCTAGGGTTAAGGTTTGAGTTACGCCTAGGGTAAGGGTTCTATTAACCAGAAAGCCCTGAGTTCCAAGAACACAGCAGCTGCGAAGGACTTCCCAAGAAGAGCGCAAAAGTACCACAACGTGCCTGCCTCCACAGCTTTTTCCTTGGGGACATGCCTAATTCCTGGCTGATTTGCCTTTCTCGTCTTAGGGTTGGGGTTCGGCCTAGGGCTAGGACTTTTAAAATCAGGAAGCCCTGAGTTCCAGGCACACTGGAGCTGTTAAAGGCATCCAAAAGGGAGTGCAAAGTGCCACAACATGGTTGCTTTCACTGCTTTTTCGTTGGCAAGAAGCTTAACACCCGGCTAATTTCCCTTCCCTTGGTTACTGTTAGGCTTAGGCCTAGGGCTAGGATTTTTAAAACTAGGAAGCCCTTAGATCCAGGCACACTGCAGCTGTTCAAGGCATCCCAAGGGGAGTACAAAAGTGCAACAACATGGCAGCTTTCACAGCTTTTTCCTTGGCACCATCCCTATACCTTGGCTGTTTTATCTGCCTAGGGTTAGGGTTAGGGTGCAGCCTAGGGCTTGGAGTTTTTTACCCAGGAAGCCCTGAGTTCCAGGCTTACTGCATCTGCCAAAGGCATCCCAAAGGGAGTGCAGAAGTGCCACAACATGGCTGCTTTCACGGCTTTTCCCTTAGGAAGAACCCTAATACGCGGCTGATTTACCTTCCTAGGGTTACTGTTAGGCTTAGGCCTAGGACTTTTAAAACCAGGAAGCCCTGGGCTCCAGGCACACTGCAGCTGCGAAAGGCATCCCAAGGGGAGCGCAAAAGTGACACAACTTGGCTGCCTCTGCTGCTATTCTCATGAGACCATCCCGAACCATAGGCTGATTTTCCTTCCTAGGGTTAAGGTTTGAGTTACGCCTGGGGTAAGGGTTCTATTAACCAGAAAGCCCTGAGTTCCAAGAACACAGCAGCTGCGAAGGACTACCCAAGAAGAGCGCAAAAGTACCACAACATGCCTGCCTCCACAGCTTTTTCCTTGGGCACATGCCTAATTCCTGGCTGATTTGCCTTTCTCGTCTTAGGGTTGGGGTTCGGCCTAGGGCTAGGATTTTTTTAACTAGGAAGCCCTGAGTTCCAGGCTTACTGCATCTGCCAAAGGCATCCCAAAGGGAGTGCAGAAGTGCCACAACATGGCTGCTTTCACGGCTTTTCCCTTAGGAAGAACCCTAATACGCGGCTGATTTACCTTCCTAGGGTTACTGTTAGGCTTAGGCCTAGGACTTTTAAAACCAGGAAGCCCTGGGCTCCAGGCACATGCAGCAACGAAAGGCATCCCAAGAGGGCCGCAGAAGCGACACAACTTGGCTGCCTCTGCTTCTATTCTCATGAGACCATCCTGAACCATAGGCTGATTTTCCTTCCTAGGGTTAAGGTTTGAGTTACGCCTAGGGTAAGAGTTCTATTAACCAGAAAGCCCTGAGTTCCAAGAACACAGCAGCTGCGAAGGACTACCCAAGAAGAGCGCAAAAGTACCACAACGTGCCTGCCTCCACAGCTTTTTCCTTGGGGACATGCCTAATTCCTGGCTGATTTGCCTTTCTCGTCTTAGGGTTGGGGTTCGGCCTAGGGCTAGGATATTTTTAACTAGGAAGCCCTGAGTACCAGGCTTACTTCATCTGCCAAAGGCATCCCAAAGGGAGTGCAAGAGTGCCACAACATGGTTGCTTTCACGGCTTTTTCCTTGGCAAGAAGCCTAACACCAGGCTGATTTCCCTTCCCAGGGTTACTGTGAGGCTTAGGCCTAGGGCTAGGATTTTTAAAACTAGGAAGCCCTGGGCTCCAGGCACACTGCAGCTGTTCAAGGCATCCCAAGGGGAGTACAAAAGTGCAACAACATGGCAGCTTTCACAGCTTTTTCCTTGGCACCATCCCTATACCTAGGCTGATTTATCTGCCTAGGGTTAGGGTTAGGCTTCAGCCTAGGGCTTGGAGTTTTTTAACCAGGAAGCCCTGAGTTCCAGGCTTACTGCATCTGCCAAAGGCATCCCAAAGGGAGTGCAAAAGTGCCACAAGATGGCTGCTTTCACAGCCTTTCCCTTAGGAAGAACCCTAATACGCGGCTGATTTACCTTCCTAGGGTTACTGTTAGGCTTAGGCCTAGGACTTTTAAAACCAGGAAGCCCTGGGCTCCAGGCACACTGCAGCTGTTAAAGGCATCCCAAGAGGGCTGCAGAAGTGACACAACTTGGCTGCCTCTGCTGCTATTCTCATGAGACCATCCCGAACCATAGGCTGATTTTCCTTCCTAGGGTTAAGGTTTGAGTTACGCCTAGGGTAAGGGTTCTATTAACCAGAAAGCCCTGAGTTCCAAGAACACAGCAGCTGCGAAGGACTTCCCAAGAAGAGCGCAAAAGTACCACAACGTGCCTGCCTCCACAGCTTTTTCCTTGGGGACATGCCTAATTCCTGGCTGATTTGCCTTTCTCGTCTTAGGCTTGGGGTTCGGCCTAGGGCTAGGACTTTTAAAATCAGGAAGCCCTGAGTTCCAGGCACACTGGAGCTGTTAAAGGCATCCAAAAGGGAGTGCAAAGTGCCACAACATGGTTGCTTTCACTGCTTTTTCGTTGGCAAGAAGCTTAACACCCGGCTAATTTCCCTTCCCTTGGTTACTGTTAGGCTTAGGCCTAGGGCTAGGATTTTTAAAACTAGGAAGCCCTTAGATCCAGGCACACTGCAGCTGTTCAAGGCATCCCAAGGGGAGTACAAAAGTGCAACAACATGGCAGCTTTCACAGCTTTTTCCTTGGCACCATCCCTATACCTTGGCTGTTTTATCTGCCTAGGGTTAGGGTTAGGGTGCAGCCTAGGGCTTGGAGTTTTTTACCCAGGAAGCCCTGAGTTCCAGGCTTACTGCATCTGCCAAAGGCATCCCAAAGGGAGTGCAGAAGTGCCACAACATGGCTGCTTTCACGGCTTTTCCCTTAGGAAGAACCCTAATACGCGGCTGATTTACCTTCCTAGGGTTACTGTTAGGCTTAGGCCTAGGACTTTTAAAACCAGGAAGCCCTGGGCTCCAGGCACACTGCAGCTGCGAAAGGCATCCCAAGGGGAGCGCAAAAGTGACACAACTTGGCTGCCTCTGCTGCTATTCTCATGAGACCATCCCGAACCATAGGCTGATTTTCCTTCCTAGGGTTAAGGTTTGAGTTACGCCTGGGGTAAGGGTTCTATTAACCAGAAAGCCCTGAGTTCCAAGAACACAGCAGCTGCGAAGGACTACCCAAGAAGAGCGCAAAAGTACCACAACATGCCTGCCTCCACAGCTTTTTCCTTGGGCACATGCCTAATTCCTGGCTGATTTGCCTTTCTCGTCTTAGGGTTGGGGTTCGGCCTAGGGCTAGGATTTTTTTAACTAGGAAGCCCTGAGTTCCAGGCTTACTGCATCTGCCAAAGGCATCCCAAAGGGAGTGCAGAAGTGCCACAACATGGCTGCTTTCACGGCTTTTCCCTTAGGAAGAACCCTAATACGCGGCTGATTTACCTTCCTAGGGTTACTGTTAGGCTTAGGCCTAGGACTTTTAAAACCAGGAAGCCCTGGGCTCCAGGCACATGCAGCAACGAAAGGCATCCCAAGAGGGCCGCAGAAGCGACACAACTTGGCTGCCTCTGCTTCTATTCTCATGAGACCATCCTGAACCATAGGCTGATTTTCCTTCCTAGGGTTAAGGTTTGAGTTACGCCTAGGGTAAGAGTTCTATTAACCAGAAAGCCCTGAGTTCCAAGAACACAGCAGCTGCGAAGGACTACCCAAGAAGAGCGCAAAAGTACCACAACGTGCCTGCCTCCACAGCTTTTTCCTTGGGGACATGCCTAATTCCTGGCTGATTTGCCTTTCTCGTCTTAGGGTTGGGGTTCGGCCTAGGGCTAGGATATTTTTAACTAGGAAGCCCTGAGTACCAGGCTTACTTCATCTGCCAAAGGCATCCCAAAGGGAGTGCAAGAGTGCCACAACATGGTTGCTTTCACGGCTTTTTCCTTGGCAAGAAGCCTAACACCAGGCTGATTTCCCTTCCCAGGGTTACTGTGAGGCTTAGGCCTAGGGCTAGGATTTTTAAAACTAGGAAGCCCTGGGCTCCAGGCACACTGCAGCTGTTCAAGGCATCCCAAGGGGAGTACAAAAGTGCAACAACATGGCAGCTTTCACAGCTTTTTCCTTGGCACCATCCCTATACCTAGGCTGATTTATCTGCCTAGGGTTAGGGTTAGGGTTCAGCCTAGGGCTTGGAGTTTTTTAACCAGGAAGCCCTGAGTTCCAGGCTTACTGCATCTGCCAAAGGCATCCCAAAGGGAGTGCAAAAGTGCCACAAGATGGCTGCTTTCACAGCCTTTCCCTTAGGAAGAACCCTAATACGCGGCTGATTTACCTTCCTAGGGTTACTGTTAGGCTTAGGCCTAGGACTTTTAAAACCAGGAAGCCCTGGGCTCCAGGCACACTGCAGCTGTTAAAGGCATCCCAAGAGGGCTGCAGAAGTGACACAACTTGGCTGCCTCTGCTGCTATTCTCATGAGACCATCCCGAACCATAGGCTGATTTTCCTTCCTAGGGTTAAGGTTTGAGTTACGCCTAGGGTAAGGGTTCTATTAACCAGAAAGCCCTGAGTTCCAAGAACACAGCAGCTGCGAAGGACTTCCCAAGAAGAGCGCAAAAGTACCACAACGTGCCTGCCTCCACAGCTTTTTCCTTGGGGACATGCCTAATTCCTGGCTGATTTGCCTTTCTCGTCTTAGGCTTGGGGTTCGGCCTAGGGCTAGGACTTTTAAAATCAGGAAGCCCTGAGTTCCAGGCACACTGGAGCTGTTAAAGGCATCCAAAAGGGAGTGCAAAGTGCCACAACATGGTTGCTTTCACTGCTTTTTCGTTGGCAAGAAGCTTAACACCCGGCTAATTTCCCTTCCCTTGGTTACTGTTAGGCTTAGGCCTAGGGCTAGGATTTTTAAAACTAGGAAGCCCTTAGATCCAGGCACACTGCAGCTGTTCAAGGCATCCCAAGGGGAGTACAAAAGTGCAACAACATGGCAGCTTTCACAGCTTTTTCCTTGGCACCATCCCTATACCTTGGCTGTTTTATCTGCCTAGGGTTAGGGTTAGGGTGCAGCCTAGGGCTTGGAGTTTTTTACCCAGGAAGCCCTGAGTTCCAGGCTTACTGCATCTGCCAAAGGCATCCCAAAGGGAGTGCAGAAGTGCCACAACATGGCTGCTTTCACGGCTTTTCCCTTAGGAAGAACCCTAATACGCGGCTGATTTACCTTCCTAGGGTTACTGTTAGGCTTAGGCCTAGGACTTTTAAAACCAGGAAGCCCTGGGCTCCAGGCACACTGCAGCTGCGAAAGGCATCCCAAGGGGAGCGCAAAAGTGACACAACTTGGCTGCCTCTGCTGCTATTCTCATGAGACCATCCCGAACCATAGGCTGATTTTCCTTCCTAGGGTTAAGGTTTGAGTTACGCCTGGGGTAAGGGTTCTATTAACCAGAAAGCCCTGAGTTCCAAGAACACAGCAGCTGCGAAGGACTACCCAAGAAGAGCGCAAAAGTACCACAACATGCCTGCCTCCACAGCTTTTTCCTTGGGCACATGCCTAATTCCTGGCTGATTTGCCTTTCTCGTCTTAGGGTTGGGGTTCGGCCTAGGGCTAGGATTTTTTTAACTAGGAAGCCCTGAGTTCCAGGCTTACTGCATCTGCCAAAGGCATCCCAAAGGGAGTGCAGAAGTGCCACAACATGGCTGCTTTCACGGCTTTTCCCTTAGGAAGAACCCTAATACGCGGCTGATTTACCTTCCTAGGGTTACTGTTAGGCTTAGGCCTAGGACTTTTAAAACCAGGAAGCCCTGGGCTCCAGGCACATGCAGCAACGAAAGGCATCCCAAGAGGGCCGCAGAAGCGACACAACTTGGCTGCCTCTGCTTCTATTCTCATGAGACCATCCTGAACCATAGGCTGATTTTCCTTCCTAGGGTTAAGGTTTGAGTTACGCCTAGGGTAAGAGTTCTATTAACCAGAAAGCCCTGAGTTCCAAGAACACAGCAGCTGCGAAGGACTACCCAAGAAGAGCGCAAAAGTACCACAACGTGCCTGCCTCCACAGCTTTTTCCTTGGGGACATGCCTAATTCCTGGCTGATTTGCCTTTCTCGTCTTAGGGTTGGGGTTCGGCCTAGGGCTAGGATATTTTTAACTAGGAAGCCCTGAGTACCAGGCTTACTTCATCTGCCAAAGGCATCCCAAAGGGAGTGCAAGAGTGCCACAACATGGTTGCTTTCACGGCTTTTTCCTTGGCAAGAAGCCTAACACCAGGCTGATTTCCCTTCCCAGGGTTACTGTGAGGCTTAGGCCTAGGGCTAGGATTTTTAAAACTAGGAAGCCCTGGGCTCCAGGCACACTGCAGCTGTTCAAGGCATCCCAAGGGGAGTACAAAAGTGCAACAACATGGCAGCTTTCACAGCTTTTTCCTTGGCACCATCCCTATACCTAGGCTGATTTATCTGCCTAGGGTTAGGGTTAGGGTTCAGCCTAGGGCTTGGAGTTTTTTAACCAGGAAGCCCTGAGTTCCAGGCTTACTGCATCTGCCAAAGGCATCCCAAAGGGAGTGCAAAAGTGCCACAAGATGGCTGCTTTCACAGCCTTTCCCTTAGGAAGAACCCTAATACGCGGCTGATTTACCTTCCTAGGGTTACTGTTAGGCTTAGGCCTAGGACTTTTAAAACCAGGAAGCCCTGGGCTCCAGGCACACTGCAGCTGTTAAAGGCATCCCAAGAGGGCTGCAGAAGTGACACAACTTGGCTGCCTCTGCTGCTATTCTCATGAGACCATCCCGAACCATAGGCTGATTTTCCTTCCTAGGATTAAGGTTTGAGTTACGCCTAGGGTAAGGGTTCTATTAACCAGAAAGCCCTGAGTTCCAAGAACACAGCAGCTGCGAAGGACTTCCCAAGAAGAGCGCAAAAGTACCACAACGTGCCTGCCTCCACAGCTTTTTCCTTGGGGACATGCCTAATTCCTGGCTGATTTGCCTTTCTCGTCTTAGGCTTGGGGTTCGGCCTAGGGCTAGGACTTTTAAAATCAGGAAGCCCTGAGTTCCAGGCACACTGGAGCTGTTAAAGGCATCCAAAAGGGAGTGCAAAGTGCCACAACATGGTTGCTTTCACTGCTTTTTCGTTGGCAAGAAGCTTAACACCCGGCTAATTTCCCTTCCCTTGGTTACTGTTAGGCTTAGGCCTAGGGCTAGGATTTTTAAAACTAGGAAGCCCTTAGATCCAGGCACACTGCAGCTGTTCAAGGCATCCCAAGGGGAGTACAAAAGTGCAACAACATGGCAGCTTTCACAGCTTTTTCCTTGGCACCATCCCTATACCTTGGCTGTTTTATCTGCCTAGGGTTAGGGTTAGGGTGCAGCCTAGGGCTTGGAGTTTTTTACCCAGGAAGCCCTGAGTTCCAGGCTTACTGCATCTGCCAAAGGCATCCCAAAGGGAGTGCAGAAGTGCCACAACATGGCTGCTTTCACGGCTTTTCCCTTAGGAAGAACCCTAATACGCGGCTGATTTACCTTCCTAGGGTTACTGTTAGGCTTAGGCCTAGGACTTTTAAAACCAGGAAGCCCTGGGCTCCAGGCACACTGCAGCTGCGAAAGGCATCCCAAGGGGAGCGCAAAAGTGACACAACTTGGCTGCCTCTGCTGCTATTCTCATGAGACCATCCCGAACCATAGGCTGATTTTCCTTCCTAGGGTTAAGGTTTGAGTTACGCCTGGGGTAAGGGTTCTATTAACCAGAAAGCCCTGAGTTCCAAGAACACAGCAGCTGCGAAGGACTACCCAAGAAGAGCGCAAAAGTACCACAACATGCCTGCCTCCACAGCTTTTTCCTTGGGCACATGCCTAATTCCTGGCTGATTTGCCTTTCTCGTCTTAGGGTTGGGGTTCGGCCTAGGGCTAGGATTTTTTTAACTAGGAAGCCCTGAGTTCCAGGCTTACTGCATCTGCCAAAGGCATCCCAAAGGGAGTGCAGAAGTGCCACAACATGGCTGCTTTCACGGCTTTTCCCTTAGGAAGAACCCTAATACGCGGCTGATTTACCTTCCTAGGGTTACTGTTAGGCTTAGGCCTAGGACTTTTAAAACCAGGAAGCCCTGGGCTCCAGGCACATGCAGCAACGAAAGGCATCCCAAGAGGGCCGCAGAAGCGACACAACTTGGCTGCCTCTGCTTCTATTCTCATGAGACCATCCTGAACCATAGGCTGATTTTCCTTCCTAGGGTTAAGGTTTGAGTTACGCCTAGGGTAAGAGTTCTATTAACCAGAAAGCCCTGAGTTCCAAGAACACAGCAGCTGCGAAGGACTACCCAAGAAGAGCGCAAAAGTACCACAACGTGCCTGCCTCCACAGCTTTTTCCTTGGGGACATGCCTAATTCCTGGCTGATTTGCCTTTCTCGTCTTAGGGTTGGGGTTCGGCCTAGGGCTAGGATATTTTTAACTAGGAAGCCCTGAGTACCAGGCTTACTTCATCTGCCAAAGGCATCCCAAAGGGAGTGCAAGAGTGCCACAACATGGTTGCTTTCACGGCTTTTTCCTTGGCAAGAAGCCTAACACCAGGCTGATTTCCCTTCCCAGGGTTACTGTGAGGCTTAGGCCTAGGGCTAGGATTTTTAAAACTAGGAAGCCCTGGGCTCCAGGCACACTGCAGCTGTTCAAGGCATCCCAAGGGGAGTACAAAAGTGCAACAACATGGCAGCTTTCACAGCTTTTTCCTTGGCACCATCCCTATACCTAGGCTGATTTATCTGCCTAGGGTTAGGGTTAGGGTTCAGCCTAGGGCTTGGAGTTTTTTAACCAGGAAGCCCTGAGTTCCAGGCTTACTGCATCTGCCAAAGGCATCCCAAAGGGAGTGCAAAAGTGCCACAAGATGGCTGCTTTCACAGCCTTTCCCTTAGGAAGAACCCTAATACGCGGCTGATTTACCTTCCTAGGGTTACTGTTAGGCTTAGGCCTAGGACTTTTAAAACCAGGAAGCCCTGGGCTCCAGGCACACTGCAGCTGTTAAAGGCATCCCAAGAGGGCTGCAGAAGTGACACAACTTGGCTGCCTCTGCTGCTATTCTCATGAGACCATCCCGAACCATAGGCTGATTTTCCTTCCTAGGGTTAAGGTTTGAGTTACGCCTAGGGTAAGGGTTCTATTAACCAGAAAGCCCTGAGTTCCAAGAACACAGCAGCTGCGAAGGACTTCCCAAGAAGAGCGCAAAAGTACCACAACGTGCCTGCCTCCACAGCTTTTTCCTTGGGGACATGCCTAATTCCTGGCTGATTTGCCTTTCTCGTCTTAGGCTTGGGGTTCGGCCTAGGGCTAGGACTTTTAAAATCAGGAAGCCCTGAGTTCCAGGCACACTGGAGCTGTTAAAGGCATCCAAAAGGGAGTGCAAAGTGCCACAACATGGTTGCTTTCACTGCTTTTTCGTTGGCAAGAAGCTTAACACCCGGCTAATTTCCCTTCCCTTGGTTACTGTTAGGCTTAGGCCTAGGGCTAGGATTTTTAAAACTAGGAAGCCCTTAGATCCAGGCACACTGCAGCTGTTCAAGGCATCCCAAGGGGAGTACAAAAGTGCAACAACATGGCAGCTTTCACAGCTTTTTCCTTGGCACCATCCCTATACCTTGGCTGTTTTATCTGCCTAGGGTTAGGGTTAGGGTGCAGCCTAGGGTTTGGAGTTTTTTACCCAGGAAGCCCTGAGTTCCAGGCTTACTGCATCTGCCAAAGGCATCCCAAAGGGAGTGCAGAAGTGCCACAACATGGCTGCTTTCACGGCTTTTCCCTTAGGAAGAACCCTAATACGCGGCTGATTTACCTTCCTAGGGTTACTGTTAGGCTTAGGCCTAGGACTTTTAAAACCAGGAAGCCCTGGGCTCCAGGCACACTGCAGCTGCGAAAGGCATCCCAAGGGGAGCGCAAAAGTGACACAACTTGGCTGCCTCTGCTGCTATTCTCATGAGACCATCCCGAACCATAGGCTGATTTTCCTTCCTAGGGTTAAGGTTTGAGTTACGCCTGGGGTAAGGGTTCTATTAACCAGAAAGCCCTGAGTTCCAAGAACACAGCAGCTGCGAAGGACTACCCAAGAAGAGCGCAAAAGTACCACAACATGCCTGCCTCCACAGCTTTTTCCTTGGGCACATGCCTAATTCCTGGCTGATTTGCCTTTCTCGTCTTAGGGTTGGGGTTCGGCCTAGGGCTAGGATTTTTTTAACTAGGAAGCCCTGAGTTCCAGGCTTACTGCATCTGCCAAAGGCATCCCAAAGGGAGTGCAGAAGTGCCACAACATGGCTGCTTTCACGGCTTTTCCCTTAGGAAGAACCCTAATACGCGGCTGATTTACCTTCCTAGGGTTACTGTTAGGCTTAGGCCTAGGACTTTTAAAACCAGGAAGCCCTGGGCTCCAGGCACATGCAGCAACGAAAGGCATCCCAAGAGGGCCGCAGAAGCGACACAACTTGGCTGCCTCTGCTTCTATTCTCATGAGACCATCCTGAACCATAGGCTGATTTTCCTTCCTAGGGTTAAGGTTTGAGTTACGCCTAGGGTAAGAGTTCTATTAACCAGAAAGCCCTGAGTTCCAAGAACACAGCAGCTGCGAAGGACTACCCAAGAAGAGCGCAAAAGTACCACAACGTGCCTGCCTCCACAGCTTTTTCCTTGGGGACATGCCTAATTCCTGGCTGATTTGCCTTTCTCGTCTTAGGGTTGGGGTTCGGCCTAGGGCTAGGATATTTTTAACTAGGAAGCCCTGAGTACCAGGCTTACTTCATCTGCCAAAGGCATCCCAAAGGGAGTGCAAGAGTGCCACAACATGGTTGCTTTCACGGCTTTTTCCTTGGCAAGAAGCCTAACACCAGGCTGATTTCCCTTCCCAGGGTTACTGTGAGGCTTAGGCCTAGGGCTAGGATTTTTAAAACTAGGAAGCCCTGGGCTCCAGGCACACTGCAGCTGTTCAAGGCATCCCAAGGGGAGTACAAAAGTGCAACAACATGGCAGCTTTCACAGCTTTTTCCTTGGCACCATCCCTATACCTAGGCTGATTTATCTGCCTAGGGTTAGGGTTAGGGTTCAGCCTAGGGCTTGGAGTTTTTTAACCAGGAAGCCCTGAGTTCCAGGCTTACTGCATCTGCCAAAGGCATCCCAAAGGGAGTGCAAAAGTGCCACAAGATGGCTGCTTTCACAGCCTTTCCCTTAGGAAGAACCCTAATACGCGGCTGATTTACCTTCCTAGGGTTACTGTTAGGCTTAGGCCTAGGACTTTTAAAACCAGGAAGCCCTGGGCTCCAGGCACACTGCAGCTGTTAAAGGCATCCCAAGAGGGCTGCAGAAGTGACACAACTTGGCTGCCTCTGCTGCTATTCTCATGAGACCATCCCGAACCATAGGCTGATTTTCCTTCCTAGGGTTAAGGTTTGAGTTACGCCTAGGGTAAGGGTTCTATTAACCAGAAAGCCCTGAGTTCCAAGAACACAGCAGCTGCGAAGGACTTCCCAAGAAGAGCGCAAAAGTACCACAACGTGCCTGCCTCCACAGCTTTTTCCTTGGGGACATGCCTAATTCCTGGCTGATTTGCCTTTCTCGTCTTAGGCTTGGGGTTCGGCCTAGGGCTAGGACTTTTAAAATCAGGAAGCCCTGAGTTCCAGGCACACTGGAGCTGTTAAAGGCATCCAAAAGGGAGTGCAAAGTGCCACAACATGGTTGCTTTCACTGCTTTTTCGTTGGCAAGAAGCTTAACACCCGGCTAATTTCCCTTCCCTTGGTTACTGTTAGGCTTAGGCCTAGGGCTAGGATTTTTAAAACTAGGAAGCCCTTAGATCCAGGCACACTGCAGCTGTTCAAGGCATCCCAAGGGGAGTACAAAAGTGCAACAACATGGCAGCTTTCACAGCTTTTTCCTTGGCACCATCCCTATACCTTGGCTGTTTTATCTGCCTAGGGTTAGGGTTAGGGTGCAGCCTAGGGCTTGGAGTTTTTTACCCAGGAAGCCCTGAGTTCCAGGCTTACTGCATCTGCCAAAGGCATCCCAAAGGGAGTGCAGAAGTGCCACAACATGGCTGCTTTCACGGCTTTTCCCTTAGGAAGAACCCTAATACGCGGCTGATTTACCTTCCTAGGGTTACTGTTAGGCTTAGGCCTAGGACTTTTAAAACCAGGAAGCCCTGGGCTCCAGGCACACTGCAGCTGCGAAAGGCATCCCAAGGGGAGCGCAAAAGTGACACAACTTGGCTGCCTCTGCTGCTATTCTCATGAGACCATCCCGAACCATAGGCTGATTTTCCTTCCTAGGGTTAAGGTTTGAGTTACGCCTGGGGTAAGGGTTCTATTAACCAGAAAGCCCTGAGTTCCAAGAACACAGCAGCTGCGAAGGACTACCCAAGAAGAGCGCAAAAGTACCACAACATGCCTGCCTCCACAGCTTTTTCCTTGGGCACATGCCTAATTCCTGGCTGATTTGCCTTTCTCGTCTTAGGGTTGGGGTTCGGCCTAGGGCTAGGATTTTTTTAACTAGGAAGCCCTGAGTTCCAGGCTTACTGCATCTGCCAAAGGCATCCCAAAGGGAGTGCAGAAGTGCCACAACATGGCTGCTTTCACGGCTTTTCCCTTAGGAAGAACCCTAATACGCGGCTGATTTACCTTCCTAGGGTTACTGTTAGGCTTAGGCCTAGGACTTTTAAAACCAGGAAGCCCTGGGCTCCAGGCACATGCAGCAACGAAAGGCATCCCAAGAGGGCCGCAGAAGCGACACAACTTGGCTGCCTCTGCTTCTATTCTCATGAGACCATCCTGAACCATAGGCTGATTTTCCTTCCTAGGGTTAAGGTTTGAGTTACGCCTAGGGTAAGAGTTCTATTAACCAGAAAGCCCTGAGTTCCAAGAACACAGCAGCTGCGAAGGACTACCCAAGAAGAGCGCAAAAGTACCACAACGTGCCTGCCTCCACAGCTTTTTCCTTGGGGACATGCCTAATTCCTGGCTGATTTGCCTTTCTCGTCTTAGGGTTGGGGTTCGGCCTAGGGCTAGGATATTTTTAACTAGGAAGCCCTGAGTACCAGGCTTACTTCATCTGCCAAAGGCATCCCAAAGGGAGTGCAAGAGTGCCACAACATGGTTGCTTTCACGGCTTTTTCCTTGGCAAGAAGCCTAACACCAGGCTGATTTCCCTTCCCAGGGTTACTGTGAGGCTTAGGCCTAGGGCTAGGATTTTTAAAACTAGGAAGCCCTGGGCTCCAGGCACACTGCAGCTGTTCAAGGCATCCCAAGGGGAGTACAAAAGTACAACAACATGGCAGCTTTCACAGCTTTTTCCTTGGCACCATCCCTATACCTAGGCTGATTTATCTGCCTAGGGTTAGGGTTAGGCTTCAGCCTAGGGCTTGGAGTTTTTTAACCAGGAAGCCCTGAGTTCCAGGCTTACTGCATCTGCCAAAGGCATCCCAAAGGGAGTGCAAAAGTGCCACTACATGGCTGCTTTCACGGCTTTTCCCTTAGGAAGAACCCTAATACCCGCCTGATTTACCTTCCTAGGGTTACTGTTAGGCTTAGGCCTAGGACTTTTAAAACCAGGAAGCCCTGGGCTCCAGGCACACTGCAGCTGCGAAAGGTATCCCAAGGGGAGCGCAAAAGTGACACAACTTGGCTGCCACCACTGATATTTCCATGAGACCATCCCGAACCATAGGCTGATTTGCCTTCCTCGGGTTAAGGTTTGAGTTACGCCTAGGGTAATGGTTCTATTAACCAGAAAGCCCTTAGTTCAAAGAAAACAGCAGCTGCGAAGGACTACCCAAGAAGAGCGCAAAAGTACCACAACATGCCTGCCTCCACAGCTTTTTCCTTGGGGACATGCCTAATTCCTGGCTGACTTGCCTTTCTCGTCTTAGGGTTGGGGTTCGGCCTAGGGCTAGGAGTTTTTTAACCAGGAAGCCCTGAGTTTCAGGCTTACTGCATCTGCCAAAGGCATCCCAAAGGGAGTGCAGAAGTGCCACAACATGGCTGCTTTCACGGCTTTTCCCTTAGGAAGAACCCTAATACCCGGCTGATTTACCTTCCTAGGGTTACTGTTAGGCTTAGGCCTAGGACTTTTAAAACCAGGAAGCCCTGGGCTCCAGGCACACTGCAGCTGCGAAAGGCATCCCAAGGGGAGCGAGAAAGTGACACAACTTGGCTGCCACCACTGATATTTCCATGAGACCATCCCGAACCATAGGCTGATTTTCCTTCCTAGGTTTAAGGTTTGAGTTACGCCTAGGGTAAGGGTTCTATTAACCAGAAAGCCCTGAGTTCCAAGAACACAGCAGCTGCGAAGGACTACCCAAGAAGAGCGCAAAAGTACCACAACATTCCTGCCTCCACAGCATTTGCCTTGGGGACATGCATAATTCCTGGCTGATTTGCCTTTCTCATCTTAGGGGTGGGGTTCGGCCTAGGCCTAGGATTTTTGTAACTAGGAAGCCCTGAGTTCCAGGCTTACTGCATCTGCCAAAGGCATCCCAAAGGGAGTGCAAAAGTGCCACAACATGGCTGCTTTCACGGCTTTTCCCTTAGGAAGAACCCTAATACCTGGCTGATTTACCTTCCTAGGGTTACTGTTAGGCTTAGGCCTAGGGCTAGGATTTTTAAAACTAGGAAGCCCTTAGCTCCAGGCACACTGCAGCTGTTCAAGGCATCCCAAGGGGAGTACAAAAGTGCAACAACATGGCAGCTTTCACAGCTTTTTCCTTGGCACCATCCCTATACCTAGGCTGATTTATCTGCCTAGGGTTAGGGTTAGGCTTCAGCCTAGGGCTTGGAGTTTTTTAACCAGGAAGCCCTGAGTTCCAGGCTTACTGCATCTGCCCAAGGCATCCCAAGGGGAGTGCAAAAGTGCCACAAGATGGCTGCTTTCACAGCCTTTCCCTTAGGAAGAACCCTAATACGCGGCTGATTTACCTTCCTAGGGTTAATGTTAGGCTTAGACCTAGGACTTTTAAAACCAGGAAGCCCTGGGCTCCAAGCACACTGCAGCTGTTAAAGGCATCCCAAGAGGGCTGCAGAAGTGACACAACTTGGCTGCCTCTGCTGCTATTCTCATGAGACCATCCCGAACCATAGGCTGATTTTCCTTCCTAGGGTTAAGGTTTGAGTTACGCCTAGGGTAAGAGTTCTATTAACCAGAAAGCCCTGAGTTCCAAGAACACAGCAGCTGCGAAGGACTTCCCAAGAAGAGCGCAAAAGTACCACAACATGCCTGCCTCCACAGCTTTTTCCTTGGGGACATGCCTAATTCCTGGCTGATTTGCCTTTCTCGTCTTAGGCTTGGGGTTTGGCCTAGGGCTAGGATTTTTAAAATCAGGAAGCCCTGAGTTCCAGGCACACTGGAACTGTGAAAGCCATCCAAAAGGGAGTGCAAAGTGCCACAACATGGTTGCTTTCACTGCTTTTTCCTTGGCAAGAAGCTTAACACCCGGCTGATTTCCCTTCCCTTGGTTACTGTTAGGCTTAGGACTAGGGCTAGGATTTTTAAAACTAGGAAGCCCTTAGCTCCAGGCACACTGCAGCTGTTCAAGGCATCCCAAGGGGAGTACAAAAGTGCAACAACATGGCAGCTTTCACAGCTTTTTCCTTGGCACCATCCCTATACCTAGGCTGATTTATCTGCCTAGGGTTAGGGTTAGGGTTCAGCCTAGGCCTTGGAGTTTTTTAACCAGGAAGCCCTGAGTTCCAGGCTTACTTCATCTGCCAAAGGCATCCCAAAGGGAGTGCAGAAGTGCCACAACATGGCTGCTTTCACGGCTTTTCCCTTAGGAAGAACCCTAATACGCGGCTGATTTACCTTCCTAGGGTTACTGTTAGGCTTAGGCCTAGGACTTTTAAAACCAGGAAGCCCTGGGCTCCAGGCACACTGCAGCTGCGAAAGGCATCCCAAGGGGAGCGCAAAAGTGACACAACTTGGCTGCCTCTGCTGCTATTCTCATGAGGCCATCCCGAACCATAGGCTGATTTTCCTTCCTAGGGTTAAGGTTTGAGTTACGCCTGGGGTAAGGGTTCTATTAACCAGAAAGCCCTGAGTTCCAAGAACACAGCAGCTGCGAAGGACTACCCAAGAAGAGCGCAAAAGTACCACAACATGCCTGCCTCCACAGCTTTTTCCTTGGGGACATGCCTAATTCCTGGCTGATTTGCCTTTCTCGTCTTAGGGTTGGGGTTCGGCCTAGGGCTAGGATTTTTTTAACTAGGAAGCCCTGAGTTCCAGGCTTACTGCATCTGCCAAAGGCATCCCAAAGGGAGTGCAGAAGTGCCACAACATGGCTGCTTTCACGGCTTTTCCCTTAGGAAGAACCCTAATACGCGGCTGATTTACCTTCCTAGGGTTACTGTTAGGCTTAGGCCTAGGACTTTTAAAACCAGGAAGCCCTGGGCTCCAGGCACATGCAGCTGCGAAAGGCATCCCAAGAGGGCCGCAGAAGCGACA
The DNA here is from genome assembly GCA_036010785.1 of Ammospiza maritima maritima. NCBI lineage: Eukaryota > Metazoa > Chordata > Aves > Passeriformes > Passerellidae > Ammospiza > Ammospiza maritima. The sequence continues at coordinate 139,064 of JAYKTQ010000495.1, forward strand.
CAACTTGGCTGCCTCTGCTTCTATTCTCATGAGACCATCCTGAACCATAGGCTGATTTTCCTTCCTAGGGTTAAGGTTTGAGTTACGCCTAGGGTAAGAGTTCTATTAACCAGAAAGCCCTGAGTTCCAAGAACACAGCAGCTGCGAAGGACTACCCAAGAAGAGCGCAAAAGTACCACAACGTGCCTGCCTCCACAGCTTTTTCCTTGGGGACATGCCTAATTCCTGGCTGATTTGCCTTTCTCGTCTTAGGGTTGGGGTTCGGCCTAGGGCTAGGATATTTTTAACTAGGAAGCCCTGAGTACCAGGCTTACTTCATCTGCCAAAGGCATCCCAAAGGGAGTGCAAGAGTGCCACAACATGGTTGCTTTCACGGCTTTTTCCTTGGCAAGAAGCCTAACACCAGGCTGATTTCCCTTCCCAGGGTTACTGTGAGGCTTAGGCCTAGGGCTAGGATTTTTAAAACTAGGAAGCCCTGGGCTCCAGGCACACTGCAGCTGTTCAAGGCATCCCAAGGGGAGTACAAAAGTGCAACAACATGGCAGCTTTCACAGCTTTTTCCTTGGCACCATCCCTATACCTAGGCTGATTTATCTGCCTAGGGTTAGGGTTAGGGTTCAGCCTAGGGCTTGGAGTTTTTTAACCAGGAAGCCCTGAGTTCCAGGCTTACTGCATCTGCCAAAGGCATCCCAAAGGGAGTGCAAAAGTGCCACAAGATGGCTGCTTTCACAGCCTTTCCCTTAGGAAGAACCCTAATACGCGGCTGATTTACCTTCCTAGGGTTACTGTTAGGCTTAGGCCTAGGACTTTTAAAACCAGGAAGCCCTGGGCTCCAGGCACACTGCAGCTGTTAAAGGCATCCCAAGAGGGCTGCAGAAGTGACACAACTTGGCTGCCTCTGCTGCTATTCTCATGAGACCATCCCGAACCATAGGCTGATTTTCCTTCCTAGGGTTAAGGTTTGAGTTACGCCTAGGGTAAGGGTTCTATTAACCAGAAAGCCCTGAGTTCCAAGAACACAGCAGCTGCGAAGGACTTCCCAAGAAGAGCGCAAAAGTACCACAACGTGCCTGCCTCCACAGCTTTTTCCTTGGGGACATGCCTAATTCCTGGCTGATTTGCCTTTCTCGTCTTAGGCTTGGGGTTCGGCCTAGGGCTAGGACTTTTAAAATCAGGAAGCCCTGAGTTCCAGGCACACTGGAGCTGTTAAAGGCATCCAAAAGGGAGTGCAAAGTGCCACAACATGGTTGCTTTCACTGCTTTTTCGTTGGCAAGAAGCTTAACACCCGGCTAATTTCCCTTCCCTTGGTTACTGTTAGGCTTAGGCCTAGGGCTAGGATTTTTAAAACTAGGAAGCCCTTAGATCCAGGCACACTGCAGCTGTTCAAGGCATCCCAAGGGGAGTACAAAAGTGCAACAACATGGCAGCTTTCACAGCTTTTTCCTTGGCACCATCCCTATACCTTGGCTGTTTTATCTGCCTAGGGTTAGGGTTAGGGTGCAGCCTAGGGCTTGGAGTTTTTTACCCAGGAAGCCCTGAGTTCCAGGCTTACTGCATCTGCCAAAGGCATCCCAAAGGGAGTGCAGAAGTGCCACAACATGGCTGCTTTCACGGCTTTTCCCTTAGGAAGAACCCTAATACGCGGCTGATTTACCTTCCTAGGGTTACTGTTAGGCTTAGGCCTAGGACTTTTAAAACCAGGAAGCCCTGGGCTCCAGGCACACTGCAGCTGCGAAAGGCATCCCAAGGGGAGCGCAAAAGTGACACAACTTGGCTGCCTCTGCTGCTATTCTCATGAGACCATCCCGAACCATAGGCTGATTTTCCTTCCTAGGGTTAAGGTTTGAGTTACGCCTGGGGTAAGGGTTCTATTAACCAGAAAGCCCTGAGTTCCAAGAACACAGCAGCTGCGAAGGACTACCCAAGAAGAGCGCAAAAGTACCACAACATGCCTGCCTCCACAGCTTTTTCCTTGGGCACATGCCTAATTCCTGGCTGATTTGCCTTTCTCGTCTTAGGGTTGGGGTTCGGCCTAGGGCTAGGATTTTTTTAACTAGGAAGCCCTGAGTTCCAGGCTTACTGCATCTGCCAAAGGCATCCCAAAGGGAGTGCAGAAGTGCCACAACATGGCTGCTTTCACGGCTTTTCCCTTAGGAAGAACCCTAATACGCGGCTGATTTACCTTCCTAGGGTTACTGTTAGGCTTAGGCCTAGGACTTTTAAAACCAGGAAGCCCTGGGCTCCAGGCACATGCAGCAACGAAAGGCATCCCAAGAGGGCCGCAGAAGCGACACAACTTGGCTGCCTCTGCTTCTATTCTCATGAGACCATCCTGAACCATAGGCTGATTTTCCTTCCTAGGGTTAAGGTTTGAGTTACGCCTAGGGTAAGAGTTCTATTAACCAGAAAGCCCTGAGTTCCAAGAACACAGCAGCTGCGAAGGACTACCCAAGAAGAGCGCAAAAGTACCACAACGTGCCTGCCTCCACAGCTTTTTCCTTGGGGACATGCCTAATTCCTGGCTGATTTGCCTTTCTCGTCTTAGGGTTGGGGTTCGGCCTAGGGCTAGGATATTTTTAACTAGGAAGCCCTGAGTACCAGGCTTACTTCATCTGCCAAAGGCATCCCAAAGGGAGTGCAAGAGTGCCACAACATGGTTGCTTTCACGGCTTTTTCCTTGGCAAGAAGCCTAACACCAGGCTGATTTCCCTTCCCAGGGTTACTGTGAGGCTTAGGCCTAGGGCTAGGATTTTTAAAACTAGGAAGCCCTGGGCTCCAGGCACACTGCAGCTGTTCAAGGCATCCCAAGGGGAGTACAAAAGTGCAACAACATGGCAGCTTTCACAGCTTTTTCCTTGGCACCATCCCTATACCTAGGCTGATTTATCTGCCTAGGGTTAGGGTTAGGGTTCAGCCTAGGGCTTGGAGTTTTTTAACCAGGAAGCCCTGAGTTCCAGGCTTACTGCATCTGCCAAAGGCATCCCAAAGGGAGTGCAAAAGTGCCACAAGATGGCTGCTTTCACAGCCTTTCCCTTAGGAAGAACCCTAATACGCGGCTGATTTACCTTCCTAGGGTTACTGTTAGGCTTAGGCCTAGGACTTTTAAAACCAGGAAGCCCTGGGCTCCAGGCACACTGCAGCTGTTAAAGGCATCCCAAGAGGGCTGCAGAAGTGACACAACTTGGCTGCCTCTGCTGCTATTCTCATGAGACCATCCCGAACCATAGGCTGATTTTCCTTCCTAGGATTAAGGTTTGAGTTACGCCTAGGGTAAGGGTTCTATTAACCAGAAAGCCCTGAGTTCCAAGAACACAGCAGCTGCGAAGGACTTCCCAAGAAGAGCGCAAAAGTACCACAACGTGCCTGCCTCCACAGCTTTTTCCTTGGGGACATGCCTAATTCCTGGCTGATTTGCCTTTCTCGTCTTAGGCTTGGGGTTCGGCCTAGGGCTAGGACTTTTAAAATCAGGAAGCCCTGAGTTCCAGGCACACTGGAGCTGTTAAAGGCATCCAAAAGGGAGTGCAAAGTGCCACAACATGGTTGCTTTCACTGCTTTTTCGTTGGCAAGAAGCTTAACACCCGGCTAATTTCCCTTCCCTTGGTTACTGTTAGGCTTAGGCCTAGGGCTAGGATTTTTAAAACTAGGAAGCCCTTAGATCCAGGCACACTGCAGCTGTTCAAGGCATCCCAAGGGGAGTACAAAAGTGCAACAACATGGCAGCTTTCACAGCTTTTTCCTTGGCACCATCCCTATACCTTGGCTGTTTTATCTGCCTAGGGTTAGGGTTAGGGTGCAGCCTAGGGCTTGGAGTTTTTTACCCAGGAAGCCCTGAGTTCCAGGCTTACTGCATCTGCCAAAGGCATCCCAAAGGGAGTGCAGAAGTGCCACAACATGGCTGCTTTCACGGCTTTTCCCTTAGGAAGAACCCTAATACGCGGCTGATTTACCTTCCTAGGGTTACTGTTAGGCTTAGGCCTAGGACTTTTAAAACCAGGAAGCCCTGGGCTCCAGGCACACTGCAGCTGCGAAAGGCATCCCAAGGGGAGCGCAAAAGTGACACAACTTGGCTGCCTCTGCTGCTATTCTCATGAGACCATCCCGAACCATAGGCTGATTTTCCTTCCTAGGGTTAAGGTTTGAGTTACGCCTGGGGTAAGGGTTCTATTAACCAGAAAGCCCTGAGTTCCAAGAACACAGCAGCTGCGAAGGACTACCCAAGAAGAGCGCAAAAGTACCACAACATGCCTGCCTCCACAGCTTTTTCCTTGGGCACATGCCTAATTCCTGGCTGATTTGCCTTTCTCGTCTTAGGGTTGGGGTTCGGCCTAGGGCTAGGATTTTTTTAACTAGGAAGCCCTGAGTTCCAGGCTTACTGCATCTGCCAAAGGCATCCCAAAGGGAGTGCAGAAGTGCCACAACATGGCTGCTTTCACGGCTTTTCCCTTAGGAAGAACCCTAATACGCGGCTGATTTACCTTCCTAGGGTTACTGTTAGGCTTAGGCCTAGGACTTTTAAAACCAGGAAGCCCTGGGCTCCAGGCACATGCAGCAACGAAAGGCATCCCAAGAGGGCCGCAGAAGCGACACAACTTGGCTGCCTCTGCTTCTATTCTCATGAGACCATCCTGAACCATAGGCTGATTTTCCTTCCTAGGGTTAAGGTTTGAGTTACGCCTAGGGTAAGAGTTCTATTAACCAGAAAGCCCTGAGTTCCAAGAACACAGCAGCTGCGAAGGACTACCCAAGAAGAGCGCAAAAGTACCACAACGTGCCTGCCTCCACAGCTTTTTCCTTGGGGACATGCCTAATTCCTGGCTGATTTGCCTTTCTCGTCTTAGGGTTGGGGTTCGGCCTAGGGCTAGGATATTTTTAACTAGGAAGCCCTGAGTACCAGGCTTACTTCATCTGCCAAAGGCATCCCAAAGGGAGTGCAAGAGTGCCACAACATGGTTGCTTTCACGGCTTTTTCCTTGGCAAGAAGCCTAACACCAGGCTGATTTCCCTTCCCAGGGTTACTGTGAGGCTTAGGCCTAGGGCTAGGATTTTTAAAACTAGGAAGCCCTGGGCTCCAGGCACACTGCAGCTGTTCAAGGCATCCCAAGGGGAGTACAAAAGTGCAACAACATGGCAGCTTTCACAGCTTTTTCCTTGGCACCATCCCTATACCTAGGCTGATTTATCTGCCTAGGGTTAGGGTTAGGGTTCAGCCTAGGGCTTGGAGTTTTTTAACCAGGAAGCCCTGAGTTCCAGGCTTACTGCATCTGCCAAAGGCATCCCAAAGGGAGTGCAAAAGTGCCACAAGATGGCTGCTTTCACAGCCTTTCCCTTAGGAAGAACCCTAATACGCGGCTGATTTACCTTCCTAGGGTTACTGTTAGGCTTAGGCCTAGGACTTTTAAAACCAGGAAGCCCTGGGCTCCAGGCACACTGCAGCTGTTAAAGGCATCCCAAGAGGGCTGCAGAAGTGACACAACTTGGCTGCCTCTGCTGCTATTCTCATGAGACCATCCCGAACCATAGGCTGATTTTCCTTCCTAGGGTTAAGGTTTGAGTTACGCCTAGGGTAAGGGTTCTATTAACCAGAAAGCCCTGAGTTCCAAGAACACAGCAGCTGCGAAGGACTTCCCAAGAAGAGCGCAAAAGTACCACAACGTGCCTGCCTCCACAGCTTTTTCCTTGGGGACATGCCTAATTCCTGGCTGATTTGCCTTTCTCGTCTTAGGCTTGGGGTTCGGCCTAGGGCTAGGACTTTTAAAATCAGGAAGCCCTGAGTTCCAGGCACACTGGAGCTGTTAAAGGCATCCAAAAGGGAGTGCAAAGTGCCACAACATGGTTGCTTTCACTGCTTTTTCGTTGGCAAGAAGCTTAACACCCGGCTAATTTCCCTTCCCTTGGTTACTGTTAGGCTTAGGCCTAGGGCTAGGATTTTTAAAACTAGGAAGCCCTTAGATCCAGGCACACTGCAGCTGTTCAAGGCATCCCAAGGGGAGTACAAAAGTGCAACAACATGGCAGCTTTCACAGCTTTTTCCTTGGCACCATCCCTATACCTTGGCTGTTTTATCTGCCTAGGGTTAGGGTTAGGGTGCAGCCTAGGGCTTGGAGTTTTTTACCCAGGAAGCCCTGAGTTCCAGGCTTACTGCATCTGCCAAAGGCATCCCAAAGGGAGTGCAGAAGTGCCACAACATGGCTGCTTTCACGGCTTTTCCCTTAGGAAGAACCCTAATACGCGGCTGATTTACCTTCCTAGGGTTACTGTTAGGCTTAGGCCTAGGACTTTTAAAACCAGGAAGCCCTGGGCTCCAGGCACACTGCAGCTGCGAAAGGCATCCCAAGGGGAGCGCAAAAGTGACACAACTTGGCTGCCTCTGCTGCTATTCTCATGAGACCATCCCGAACCATAGGCTGATTTTCCTTCCTAGGGTTAAGGTTTGAGTTACGCCTGGGGTAAGGGTTCTATTAACCAGAAAGCCCTGAGTTCCAAGAACACAGCAGCTGCGAAGGACTACCCAAGAAGAGCGCAAAAGTACCACAACATGCCTGCCTCCACAGCTTTTTCCTTGGGCACATGCCTAATTCCTGGCTGATTTGCCTTTCTCGTCTTAGGGTTGGGGTTCGGCCTAGGGCTTGGAGTTTTTTAACTAGGAAGCCCTGAGTTCCAGGCTTACTGCATCTGCCAAAGGCATCCCAAAGGGAGTGCAGAAGTGCCACAACATGGCTGCTTTCACGGCTTTTCCCTTAGGAAGAACCCTAATACGCGGCTGATTTACCTTCCTAGGGTTACTGTTAGGCTTAGGCCTAGGACTTTTAAAACCAGGAAGCCCTGGGCTCCAGGCACATGCAGCAACGAAAGGCATCCCAAGAGGGCCGCAGAAGCGACACAACTTGGCTGCCTCTGCTTCTATTCTCATGAGACCATCCTGAACCATAGGCTGATTTTCCTTCCTAGGGTTAAGGTTTGAGTTACGCCTAGGGTAAGAGTTCTATTAACCAGAAAGCCCTGAGTTCCAAGAACACAGCAGCTGCGAAGGACTACCCAAGAAGAGCGCAAAAGTACCACAACGTGCCTGCCTCCACAGCTTTTTCCTTGGGGACATGCCTAATTCCTGGCTGATTTGCCTTTCTCTTCTTAGGGTTGGGGTTCGGCCTAGGGCTAGGATATTTTTAACTAGGAAGCCCTGAGTACCAGGCTTACTTCATCTGCCAAAGGCATCCCAAAGGGAGTGCAAGAGTGCCACAACATGGTTGCTTTCACGGCTTTTTCCTTGGCAAGAAGCCTAACACCAGGCTGATTTCCCTTCCCAGGGTTACTGTGAGGCTTAGGCCTAGGGCTAGGATTTTTAAAACTAGGAAGCCCTGGGCTCCAGGCACACTGCAGCTGTTCAAGGCATCCCAAGGGGAGTACAAAAGTGCAACAACATGGCAGCTTTCACAGCTTTTTCCTTGGCACCATCCCTATACCTAGGCTGATTTATCTGCCTAGGGTTAGGGTTAGGGTTCAGCCTAGGGCTTGGAGTTTTTTAACCAGGAAGCCCTGAGTTCCAGGCTTACTGCATCTGCCAAAGGCATCCCAAAGGGAGTGCAAAAGTGCCACAAGATGGCTGCTTTCACAGCCTTTCCCTTAGGAAGAACCCTAATACGCGGGCTGATTTACCTTCCTAGGGTTACTGTTAGGCTTAGGCCTAGGACTTTTAAAACCAGGAAGCCCTGGGCTCCAGGCACACTGCAGCTGTTAAAGGCATCCCAAGAGGGCTGCAGAAGTGACACAACTTGGCTGCCTCTGCTGCTATTCTCATGAGACCATCCCGAACCATAGGCTGATTTTCCTTCCTAGGGTTAAGGTTTGAGTTACGCCTAGGGTAAGGGTTCTATTAACCAGAAAGCCCTGAGTTCCAAGAACACAGCAGCTGCGAAGGACTTCCCAAGAAGAGCGCAAAAGTACCACAACGTGCCTGCCTCCACAGCTTTTTCCTTGGGGACATGCCTAATTCCTGGCTGATTTGCCTTTTCTCGTCTTAGGCTTGGGGTTCGGCCTAGGGCTAGGACTTTTAAAATCAGGAAGCCCTGAGTTCCAGGCACACTGGAGCTGTTAAAGGCATCCAAAAGGGAGTGCAAAGTGCCACAACATGGTTGCTTTCACTGCTTTTTCGTTGGCAAGAAGCTTAACACCCGGCTAATTTCCCTTCCCTTGGTTACTGTTAGGCTTAGGCCTAGGGCTAGGATTTTTAAAACTAGGAAGCCCTTAGATCCAGGCACACTGCAGCTGTTCAAGGCATCCCAAGGGGAGTACAAAAGTGCAACAACATGGCAGCTTTCACAGCTTTTTCCTTGGCACCATCCCTATACCTTGGCTGTTTTATCTGCCTAGGGTTAGGGTTAGGGTGCAGCCTAGGGCTTGGAGTTTTTTACCCAGGAAGCCCTGAGTTCCAGGCTTACTGCATCTGCCAAAGGCATCCCAAAGGGAGTGCAGAAGTGCCACAACATGGCTGCTTTCACGGCTTTTCCCTTAGGAAGAACCCTAATACGCGGCTGATTTACCTTCCTAGGGTTACTGTTAGGCTTAGGCCTAGGACTTTTAAAACCAGGAAGCCCTGGCTCCAGGCACACTGCAGCTGCGAAAGGCATCCCAAGGGGAGCGCAAAAGTGACACAACTTGGCTGCCTCTGCTGCTATTCTCATGAGACCATCCCGAACCATAGGCTGATTTTCCTTCCTAGGGTTAAGGTTTGAGTTACGCCTGGGGTAAGGGTTCTATTAACCAGAAAGCCCTGAGTTCCAAGAACACAGCAGCTGCGAAGGACTACCCAAGAAGAGCGCAAAAGTACCACAACATGCCTGCCTCCACAGCTTTTTCCTTGGGCACATGCCTAATTCCTGGCTGATTGCCTTTCTCGTCTTAGGGTTGGGGTTCGGCCTAGGGCTAGGATTTTTTTAACTAGGAAGCCCTGAGTTCCAGGCTTACTGCATCTGCCAAAGGCATCCCAAAGGGAGTGCAGAAGTGCCACAACATGGCTGCTTTCACGGCTTATTTCCCTTAGGAAGAACCCTAATACGCGGCTGATTTACCTTCCTAGGGTTACTGTTAGGCTTAGGCCTAGGACTTTTAAAACCAGGAAGCCCTGGGCTCCAGGCACATGCAGCTGCGAAAGGCATCCCAAGAGGGCCGCAGAAGCGACACAACTTGGCTGCCTCTGCTTCTATTCTCATGAGACCATCCTGAACCATAGGCTGATTTTCCTTCCTAGGGTTAAGGTTTGAGTTACGCCTAGGGTAAGAGTTCTATTAACCAGAAAGCCCTGAGTTCCAAGAACACAGCAGCTGCGAAGGACTACCCAAGAAGAGCGCAAAAGTACCACAACGTGCCTGCCTCCACAGCTTTTTCCTTGGGGACATGCCTAATTCCTGGCTGATTTGCCTTTCTCGTCTTAGGGTTGGGGTTCGGCCTAGGGCTAGGATATTTTTAACTAGGAAGCCCTGAGTACCAGGCTTACTTCATCTGCCAAAGGCATCCCAAAGGGAGTGCAAGAGTGCCACAACATGGTTGCTTTCACGGCTTTTTCCTTGGCAAGAAGCCTAACACCAGGCTGATTTCCCTTCCCAGGGTTACTGTGAGGCTTAGGCCTAGGGCTAGGATTTTTAAAACTAGGAAGCCCTGGGCTCCAGGCACACTGCAGCTGTTCAAGGCATCCCAAGGGGAGTACAAAAGTGCAACAACATGGCAGCTTTCACAGCTTTTTCCTTGGCACCATCCCTATACCTAGGCTGATTTATCTGCCTAGGGTTAGGGTTAGGGTTCAGCCTAGGGCTTGGAGTTTTTTAACCAGGAAGCCCTGAGTTCCAGGCTTACTGCATCTGCCAAAGGCATCCCAAAGGGAGTGCAAAAGTGCCACAAGATGGCTGCTTTCACAGCCTTTCCCTTAGGAAGAACCCTAATACGCGGCTGATTTACCTTCCTAGGGTTACTGTTAGGCTTAGGCCTAGGACTTTTAAAACCAGGAAGCCCTGGGCTCCAGGCACACTGCAGCTGTTAAAGGCATCCCAAGAGGGCTGCAGAAGTGACACAACTTGGCTGCCTCTGCTGCTATTCTCATGAGACCATCCCGAACCATAGGCTGATTTTCCTTCCTAGGATTAAGGTTTGAGTTACGCCTAGGGTAAGGGTTCTATTAACCAGAAAGCCCTGAGTTCCAAGAACACAGCAGCTGCGAAGGACTTCCCAAGAAGAGCGCAAAAGTACCACAACGTGCCTGCCTCCACAGCTTTTTCCTTGGGGACATGCCTAATTCCTGGCTGATTTGCCTTTCTCGTCTTAGGGTTGGGGTTCGGCCTAGGGCTAGGACTTTTAAAATCAGGAAGCCCTGAGTTCCAGGCACACTGGAGCTGTTAAAGGCATCCAAAAGGGAGTGCAAAGTGCCACAACATGGTTGCTTTCACTGCTTTTTCGTTGGCAAGAAGCTTAACACCCGGCTAATTTCCCTTCCCTTGGTTACTGTTAGGCATAGGCCTAGGGCTAGGATTTTTAAAACTAGGAAGCCCTTAGATCCAGGCACACTGCAGCTGTTCAAGGCATCCCAAGGGGAGTACAAAAGTGCAACAACATGGCAGCTTTCACAGCTTTTTCCTTGGCACCATCCCTACACCTAGGCTGATTTATCTGCCTAGGGTTAGGGTTAGGGTTCAGCCTAGGGCTTGGAGTTTTTTACCCAGGAAGCCCTGAGTTCCAGGCTTACTGCATCTGCCAAAGGCATCCCAAAGGGAGTGCAGAAGTGCCACAACATGGCTGCTTTCACGGCTTTTCCCTTAGGAAGAACCCTAATACGCGGCTGATTTACCTTCCTAGGGTTACTGTTAGGCTTAGGCCTAGGACTTTTAAAACCAGGAAGCCCTGGGCTCCAGGCACACTGCAGCTGCGAAAGGCATCCCAAGGGGAGCGCAAAAGTGACACAACTTGGCTGCCTCTGCTGCTATTCTCATGAGACCATCCCGAACCATAGGCTGATTTTCCTTCCTAGGGTTAAGGTTTGAGTTACGCCTGGGGTAAGGGTTCTATTAACCAGAAAGCCCTGAGTTCCAAGAACACAGCAGCTGCGAAGGACTAGCCAAGAAGAGCGCAAAAGTACCACAACATGCCTGCCTCCACAGCTTTTTCCTTGGGCACATGCCTAATTCCTGGCTGATTTGCCTTTCTCGTCTTAGGGTTGGGGTTCGGCCTAGGGCTAGGATATTTTTAACTAGGAAGCCCTGAGTTCCAGGCTTACTTCATCTGCCAAAGGCATCCAAAAGGGAGGGCAAAAGTGCCACAACATGGTTGCTTTCACGGCTTTTTCCTTGGCAAGAAGCCTAACACCAGGCTGATTTCCCTTCCCAGGGTTACTGTAAGGCTTAGGCCTAGGGCTAGGATTTTTAAAACTAGGAAGCCCGTAGATCCAGGCACACTGCAGCTGTTCAAGGCATCCCAAGGGGAGTACAAAAGTGCAACAACATGGCAGCTTTCACAGCTTTTTCCTTGGCACCATCCCTATACCTAGGCTGATTTATCTGCCTAGGGTTAGGGTTAGGGTTCAGCCTAGGGCTTGGAGTTTTTTAACCAGGAAGCCCTGAGTTCCAGGCTTACTGCATCTGCCAAAGGCATCCCAAAGGGAGTGCAGAAGTGCCACAACATGGCTGCTTTCACGGCTTTTCCCTTAGGAAGAACCCTAATACGCGGCTGATTTACCTTCCTAGGGTTACTGTTAGGCTTAGGCCTAGGACTTTTAAAACCAGGAAGCCCTGGGCTCCAGGCACACTGCAGCTGCGAAAGGCATCCCAAGGGGAGCGCAAAAGTGACACAACTTGGCTGCCTCTGCTGCTATTCTCATGAGACCATCCCGAACCATAGGCTGATTTTCCTTCCTAGGGTTAAGGTTTGAGTTACGCCTAGGGTAAGAGTTCTATTAACCAGAAAGCCCTGAGTTCCAAGAACACAGCAGCTGCGAAGGACTAGCCAAGAAGAGCGCAAAAGTACCACAACATGCCTGCCTCCACAGCTTTTTCCTTGGGGACATGCCTAATTCCTGGCTGATTTGCCTTTCTCGTCTTAGACTTGGGGTTCGGCCTAGGGCTAGGATATTTTTAACTAGGAAGCCCTGAGTTCCAGGCTTACTGCATCTGCCAAAGGCATCCCAAAGGGAGTGCAGAAGTGCCACAACATGGCTGCTTTCACGGCTTTTCCCTTAGGAAGAACCCTAATACGCGGCTGATTTACCTTCCTAGGGTTACTGTTAGGCTAAGGCCTAGGACTTTTAAAACCAGGAAGCCCTGGGCTCCAGGCACATGCAGCTGCGAAAGGCATCCCAAGAGGGCCGCAGAAGCGACACAACTTGGCTGCCTCTGCTTCTATTCTCATGAGACCATCCTGAACCATAGGCTGATTTTCCTTCCTAGGGTTAAGGTTTGAGTTACGCCTAGGGTAAGAGTTCTATTAACCAGAAAGCCCTGAGTTCCAAGAACACAGCAGCTGCGAAGGACTACCCAAGAAGAGCGCAAAAGTACCACAACGTGCCTGCCTCCACAGCTTTTTCCTTGGGGACATGCCTAATTCCTGGCTGATTTGCCTTTCTCGTCTTAGGGTTGGGGTTCGGCCTAGGGCTAGGATATTTTTAACTAGGAAGCCCTGAGTACCAGGCTTACTTCATCTGCCAAAGGCATCCCAAAGGGAGTGCAAAAGTGCCACAACATGGTTGCTTTCACGGCTTTTTCCTTGGCAAGAAGCCTAACACCAGGCTGATTTCCCTTCCCAGGGTTACTGTGAGGCTTAGGCCTAGGGCTAGGATTTTTAAAACTAGGAAGCCCTGGGCTCCAGGCACACTGCAGCTGTTCAAGGCATCCCAAGGGGAGTACAAAAGTGCAACAACATGGCAGCTTTCACAGCTTTTTCCTTGGCACCATCCCTATACCTAGGCTGATTTATCTGCCTAGGGTTAGGGTTAGGGTTCAGCCTAGGGCTTGGAGTTTTTTAACCAGGAAGCCCTGAGTTCCAGGCTTACTGCATCTGCCAAAGGCATCCCAAAGGGAGTGCAAAAGTGCCACAAGATGGCTGCTTTCACAGCCTTTCCCTTAGGAAGAACCCTAATACGCGGCTGATTTACCTTCCTAGGGTTACTGTTAGGCTTAGGCCTAGGACTTTTAAAACCAGGAAGCCCTGGGCTCCAGGCACACTGCAGCTGTTAAAGGCATCCCAAGAGGGCTGCAGAAGTGACACAACTTGGCTGCCTCTGCTGCTATTCTCATGAGACCATCCCGAACCATAGGCTGATTTTCCTTCCTAGGATTAAGGTTTGAGTTACGCCTAGGGTAAGGGTTCTATTAACCAGAAAGCCCTGAGTTCCAAGAACACAGCAGCTGCGAAGGACTTCCCAAGAAGAGCGCAAAAGTACCACAACGTGCCTGCCTCCACAGCTTTTTCCTTGGGGACATGCCTAATTCCTGGCTGATTTGCCTTTCTCGTCTTAGGCTTGTGGTTCGGCCTAGGGCTAGGACTTTTAAAATCAGGAAGCCCTGAGTTCCAGGCACACTGGAGCTGTTAAAGGCATCCAAAAGGGAGTGCAAAGTGCCACAACATGGTTGCTTTCACTGCTTTTTCGTTGGCAAGAAGCTTAACACCCGGCTGATTTCCCTTCCCTTGGTTACTGTTAGGCATAGGCCTAGGGCTAGGATTTTTAAAACTAGGAAGCCCTTAGATCCAGGCACACTGCAGCTGTTCAAGGCATCCCAAGGGGAGTACAAAAGTGCAACAACATGGCAGCTTTCACAGCTTTTTCCTTGGCACCATCCCTACACCTAGGCTGATTTATCTGCCTAGGGTTAGGGTTAGGGTTCAGCCTAGGGCTTGGAGTTTTTTACCCAGGAAGCCCTGAGTTCCAGGCTTACTGCATCTGCCAAAGGCATCCCAAAGGGAGTGCAGAAGTGCCACAACATGGCTGCTTTCACGGCTTTTCCCTTAGGAAGAACCCTAATACGCGGCTGATTTACCTTCCTAGGGTTACTGTTAGGCTTAGGCCTAGGACTTTTAAAACCAGGAAGCCCTGGGCTCCAGGCACACTGCAGCTGCGAAAGGCATCCCAAGGGGAGCGCAAAAGTGACACAACTTGGCTGCCTCTGCTGCTATTCTCATGAGACCATCCCGAACCATAGGCTGATTTTCCTTCCTAGGGTTAAGGTTTGAGTTACGCCTGGGGTAAGGGTTCTATTAACCAGAAAGCCCTGAGTTCCAAGAACACAGCAGCTGCGAAGGACTAGCCAAGAAGAGCGCAAAAGTACCACAACATGCCTGCCTCCACAGCTTTTTCCTTGGGCACATGCCTAATTCCTGGCTGATTTGCCTTTCTCGTCTTAGGGTTGGGGTTCGGCCTAGGGCTAGGATATTTTTAACTAGGAAGCCCTGAGTTCCAGGCTTACTTCATCTGCCAAAGGCATCCAAAAGGGAGGGCAAAAGTGCCACAACATGGTTGCTTTCACGGCTTTTTCCTTGGCAAGAAGCCTAACACCAGGCTGATTTCCCTTCCCAGGGTTACTGTAAGGCTTAGGCCTAGGGCTAGGATTTTTAAAACTAGGAAGCCCGTAGATCCAGGCACACTGCAGCTGTTCAAGGCATCCCAAGGGGAGTACAAAAGTGCAACAACATGGCAGCTTTCACAGCTTTTTCCTTGGCACCATCCCTATACCTAGGCTGATTTATCTGCCTAGGGTTAGGGTTAGGGTTCAGCCTAGGGCTTGGAGTTTTTTAACCAGGAAGCCCTGAGTTCCAGGCTTACTGCATCTGCCAAAGGCATCCCAAAGGGAGTGCAGAAGTGCCACAACATGGCTGCTTTCACGGCTTTTCCCTTAGGAAGAACCCTAATACGCGGCTGATTTACCTTCCTAGGGTTACTGTTAGGCTTAGGCCTAGGACTTTTAAAACCAGGAAGCCCTGGGCTCCAGGCACACTGCAGCTGCGAAAGGCATCCCAAGGGGAGCGCAAAAGTGACACAACTTGGCTGCCTCTGCTGCTATTCTCATGAGACCATCCCGAACCATAGGCTGATTTTCCTTCCTAGGGTTAAGGTTTGAGTTACGCCTAGGGTAAGAGTTCTATTAACCAGAAAGCCCTGAGTTCCAAGAACACAGCAGCTGCGAAGGACTAGCCAAGAAGAGCGCAAAAGTACCACAACATGCCTGCCTCCACAGCTTTTTCCTTGGGGACATGCCTAATTCCTGGCTGATTTGCCTTTCTCGTCTTAGACTTGGGGTTCGGCCTAGGGCTAGGATATTTTTAACTAGGAAGCCCTGAGTTCCAGGCTTACTGCATCTGCCAAAGGCATCCCAAAGGGAGTGCAGAAGTGCCACAACATGGCTGCTTTCACGGCTTTTCCCTTAGGAAGAACCCTAATACGCGGCTGATTTACCTTCCTAGGGTTACTGTTAGGCTAAGGCCTAGGACTTTTAAAACCAGGAAGCCCTGGGCTCCAGGCACATGCAGCTGCGAAAGGCATCCCAAGAGGGCCGCAGAAGCGACACAACTTGGCTGCCTCTGCTTCTATTCTCATGAGACCATCCTGAACCATAGGCTGATTTTCCTTCCTAGGGTTAAGGTTTGAGTTACGCCTAGGGTAAGAGTTCTATTAACCAGAAAGCCCTGAGTTCCAAGAACACAGCAGCTGCGAAGGACTAGCCAAGAAGAGCGCAAAAGTACCACAACATGCCTGCCTCCACAGCTTTTTCCTTGGGGACATGCCTAATTCCTGGCTGATTTGCCTTTCTCGTCTTAGGGTTGGGGTTCGGCCTAGGGCTAGGATATTTTTAACTAGGAAGCCCTGAGTACCAGGCTTACTTCATCTGCCAAAGGCATCCCAAAGGGAGTGCAAAAGTGCCACAACATGGTTGCTTTCACGGCTTTTTCCTTGGCAAGAAGCCTAACACCAGGCTGATTTCCCTTCCCAGGGTTACTGTGAGGCTTAGGCCTAGGGCTAGGATTTTTAAAACTAGGAAGCCCTGGGCTCCAGGCACACTGCAGCTGTTCAAGGCATCCCAAGGGGAGTACAAAAGTGCAACAACATGGCAGCTTTCACAGCTTTTTCCTTGGCACCATCCCTATACCTAGGCTGATTTATCTGCCTAGGGTTAGGGTTAGGCTTCAGCCTAGGGCTTGGAGTTTTTTAACCAGGAAGCCCTGAGTTCCAGGCTTACTGCATCTGCCAAAGGCATCCCAAAGGGAGTGCAAAAGTGCCACAAGATGGCTGCTTTCACAGCCTTTCCCTTAGGAAGAACCCTAATACGCGGCTGATTTACCTTCCTAGGGTTACTGTTAGGCTTAGGCCTAGGACTTTTAAAACCAGGAAGCCCTGGGCTCCAGGCACACTGCAGCTGTTAAAGGCATCCCAAGAGGGCTGCAGAAGTGACACAACTTGGCTGCCTCTGCTGCTATTCTCATGAGACCATCCCGAACCATAGGCTGATTTTCCTTCCTAGGATTAAGGTTTGAGTTACGCCTAGGGTAAGGGTTCTATTAACCAGAAAGCCCTGAGTTCCAAGAACACAGCAGCTGCGAAGGACTTCCCAAGAAGAGCGCAAAAGTACCACAACGTGCCTGCCTCCACAGCTTTTTCCTTGGGGACATGCCTAATTCCTGGCTGATTTGCCTTTCTCGTCTTAGGCTTGTGGTTCGGCCTAGGGCTAGGACTTTTAAAATCAGGAAGCCCTGAGTTCCAGGCACACTGGAGCTGTTAAAGGCATCCAAAAGGGAGTGCAAAGTGCCACAACATGGTTGCTTTCACTGCTTTTTCGTTGGCAAGAAGCTTAACACCCGGCTGATTTCCCTTCCCTTGGTTACTGTTAGGCTTAGGCCTAGGGCTAGGATTTTTAAAACTAGGAAGCCCTTAGATCCAGGCACACTGCAGCTGTTCAAGGCATCCCAAGGGGAGTACAAAAGTGCAACAACATGGCAGCTTTCACAGCTTTTTCCTTGGCACCATCCCTACACCTAGGCTGATTTATCTGCCTAGGGTTAGGGTTAGGGTTCAGCCTAGGGCTTGGAGTTTTTTACCCAGGAAGCCCTGAGTTCCAGGCTTACTGCATCTGCCAAAGGCATCCCAAAGGGAGTGCAGAAGTGCCACAACATGGCTGCTTTCACGGCTTTTCCCTTAGGAAGAACCCTAATACGCGGCTGATTTACCTTCCTAGGGTTACTGTTAGGCTTAGGCCTAGGACTTTTAAAACCAGGAAGCCCTGGGCTCCAGGCACATGCAGCTGCGAAAGGCATCCCAAGAGGGCCGCAGAAGCGACACAACTTGGCTGCCTCTGCTTCTATTCTCATGAGACCATCCTGAACCATAGGCTGATTTTCCTTCCTAGGGTTAAGGTTTGAGTTACGCCTAGGGTAAGAGTTCTATTAACCAGAAAGCCCTGAGTTCCAAGAACACAGCAGCTGCGAAGGACTACCCAAGAAGAGCGCAAAAGTACCACAACGTGCCTGCCTCCACAGCTTTTTCCTTGGGGACATGCCTAATTCCTGGCTGATTTGCCTTTCTCGTCTTAGGGTTGGGGTTCGGCCTAGGGCTAGGATATTTTTAACTAGGAAGCCCTGAGTACCAGGCTTACTTCATCTGCCAAAGGCATCCCAAAGGGAGTGCAAAAGTGCCACAACATGGTTGCTTTCACGGCTTTTTCCTTGGCAAGAAGCCTAACACCAGGCTGATTTCCCTTCCCAGGGTTACTGTGAGGCTTAGGCCTAGGGCTAGGATTTTTAAAACTAGGAAGCCCTGGGCTCCAGGCACACTGCAGCTGTTCAAGGCATCCCAAGGGGAGTACAAAAGTGCAACAACATGGCAGCTTTCACAGCTTTTTCCTTGGCACCATCCCTATACCTAGGCTGATTTATCTGCCTAGGGTTAGGGTTAGGGTTCAGCCTAGGGCTTGGAGTTTTTTAACCAGGAAGCCCTGAGTTCCAGGCTTACTGCATCTGCCAAAGGCATCCCAAAGGGAGTGCAAAAGTGCCACAAGATGGCTGCTTTCACAGCCTTTCCCTTAGGAAGAACCCTAATACGCGGCTGATTTACCTTCCTAGGGTTACTGTTAGGCTTAGGCCTAGGACTTTTAAAACCAGGAAGCCCTGGGCTCCAGGCACACTGCAGCTGTTAAAGGCATCCCAAGAGGGCTGCAGAAGTGACACAACTTGGCTGCCTCTGCTGCTATTCTCATGAGACCATCCCGAACCATAGGCTGATTTTCCTTCCTAGGATTAAGGTTTGAGTTACGCCTAGGGTAAGGGTTCTATTAACCAGAAAGCCCTGAGTTCCAAGAACACAGCAGCTGCGAAGGACTTCCCAAGAAGAGCGCAAAAGTACCACAACGTGCCTGCCTCCACAGCTTTTTCCTTGGGGACATGCCTAATTCCTGGCTGATTTGCCTTTCTCGTCTTAGGCTTGTGGTTCGGCCTAGGGCTAGGACTTTTAAAATCAGGAAGCCCTGAGTTCCAGGCACACTGGAGCTGTTAAAGGCATCCAAAAGGGAGTGCAAAGTGCCACAACATGGTTGCTTTCACTGCTTTTTCGTTGGCAAGAAGCTTAACACCCGGCTGATTTCCCTTCCCTTGGTTACTGTTAGGCATAGGCCTAGGGCTAGGATTTTTAAAACTAGGAAGCCCTTAGATCCAGGCACACTGCAGCTGTTCAAGGCATCCCAAGGGGAGTACAAAAGTGCAACAACATGGCAGCTTTCACAGCTTTTTCCTTGGCACCATCCCTACACCTAGGCTGATTTATCTGCCTAGGGTTAGGGTTAGGGTTCAGCCTAGGGCTTGGAGTTTTTTACCCAGGAAGCCCTGAGTTCCAGGCTTACTGCATCTGCCAAAGGCATCCCAAAGGGAGTGCAGAAGTGCCACAACATGGCTGCTTTCACGGCTTTTCCCTTAGGAAGAACCCTAATACGCGGCTGATTTACCTTCCTAGGGTTACTGTTAGGCTTAGGCCTAGGACTTTTAAAACCAGGAAGCCCTGGGCTCCAGGCACACTGCAGCTGCGAAAGGCATCCCAAGGGGAGCGCAAAAGTGACACAACTTGGCTGCCTCTGCTGCTATTCTCATGAGACCATCCCGAACCATAGGCTGATTTTCCTTCCTAGGGTTAAGGTTTGAGTTACGCCTGGGGTAAGGGTTCTATTAACCAGAAAGCCCTGAGTTCCAAGAACACAGCAGCTGCGAAGGACTAGCCAAGAAGAGCGCAAAAGTACCACAACATGCCTGCCTCCACAGCTTTTTCCTTGGGCACATGCCTAATTCCTGGCTGATTTGCCTTTCTCGTCTTAGGGTTGGGGTTCGGCCTAGGGCTAGGATATTTTTAACTAGGAAGCCCTGAGTTCCAGGCTTACTTCATCTGCCAAAGGCATCCAAAAGGGAGGGCAAAAGTGCCACAACATGGTTGCTTTCACGGCTTTTTCCTTGGCAAGAAGCCTAACACCAGGCTGATTTCCCTTCCCAGGGTTACTGTAAGGCTTAGGCCTAGGGCTAGGATTTTTAAAACTAGGAAGCCCGTAGATCCAGGCACACTGCAGCTGTTCAAGGCATCCCAAGGGGAGTACAAAAGTGCAACAACATGGCAGCTTTCACAGCTTTTTCCTTGGCACCATCCCTATACCTAGGCTGATTTATCTGCCTAGGGTTAGGGTTAGGGTTCAGCCTAGGGCTTGGAGTTTTTTAACCAGGAAGCCCTGAGTTCCAGGCTTACTGCATCTGCCAAAGGCATCCCAAAGGGAGTGCAGAAGTGCCACAACATGGCTGCTTTCACGGCTTTTCCCTTAGGAAGAACCCTAATACGCGGCTGATTTACCTTCCTAGGGTTACTGTTAGGCTTAGGCCTAGGACTTTTAAAACCAGGAAGCCCTGGGCTCCAGGCACACTGCAGCTGCGAAAGGCATCCCAAGGGGAGCGCAAAAGTGACACAACTTGGCTGCCTCTGCTGCTATTCTCATGAGACCATCCCGAACCATAGGCTGATTTTCCTTCCTAGGGTTAAGGTTTGAGTTACGCCTAGGGTAAGAGTTCTATTAACCAGAAAGCCCTGAGTTCCAAGAACACAGCAGCTGCGAAGGACTACCCAAGAAGAGCGCAAAAGTACCACAACATGCCTGCCTCCACAGCTTTTTCCTTGGGGACATGCCTAATTCCTGGCTGATTTGCCTTTCTCGTCTTAGGCTTGGGGTTCGGCCTAGGGCTAGGATATTTTTAACTAGGAAGCCCTGAGTTCCAGGCTTACTGCATCTGCCAAAGGCATCCCAAAGGGAGTGCAGAAGTGCCACAACATGGCTGCTTTCACGGCTTTTCCCTTAGGAAGAACCCTAATACGCGGCTGATTTACCTTCCTAGGGTTACTGTTAGGCTAAGGCCTAGGACTTTTAAAACCAGGAAGCCCTGGGCTCCAGGCACATGCAGCTGCGAAAGGCATCCCAAGAGGGCCGCAGAAGCGACACAACTTGGCTGCCTCTGCTTCTATTCTCATGAGACCATCCTGAACCATAGGCTGATTTTCCTTCCTAGGGTTAAGGTTTGAGTTACGCCTAGGGTAAGAGTTCTATTAACCAGAAAGCCCTGAGTTCCAAGAACACAGCAGCTGCGAAGGACTAGCCAAGAAGAGCGCAAAAGTACCACAACATGCCTGCCTCCACAGCTTTTTCCTTGGGGACATGCCTAATTCCTGGCTGATTTGCCTTTCTCGTCTTAGGGTTGGGGTTCGGCCTAGGGCTAGGATATTTTTAACTAGGAAGCCCTGAGTACCAGGCTTACTTCATCTGCCAAAGGCATCCCAAAGGGAGTGCAAAAGTGCCACAACATGGTTGCTTTCACGGCTTTTTCCTTGGCAAGAAGCCTAACACCAGGCTGATTTCCCTTCCCAGGGTTACTGTGAGGCTTAGGCCTAGGGCTAGGATTTTTAAAACTAGGAAGCCCTGGGCTCCAGGCACACTGCAGCTGTTCAAGGCATCCCAAGGGGAGTACAAAAGTGCAACAACATGGCAGCTTTCACAGCTTTTTCCTTGGCACCATCCCTATACCTAGGCTGATTTATCTGCCTAGGGTTAGGGTTAGGCTTCAGCCTAGGGCTTGGAGTTTTTTAACCAGGAAGCCCTGAGTTCCAGGCTTACTGCATCTGCCAAAGGCATCCCAAAGGGAGTGCAAAAGTGCCATAAGATGGCTGCTTTCACAGCCTTTCCCTTAGGAAGAACCCTAATACGCGGCTGATTTACCTTCCTAGGGTTACTGTTAGGCTTAGGCCTAGGACTTTTAAAACCAGGAAGCCCTGGGCTCCAGGCACACTGCAGCTGTTAAAGGCATCCCAAGAGGGCTGCAGAAGTGACACAACTTGGCTGCCTCTGCTGCTATTCTCATGAGACCATCCCGAACCATAGGCTGATTTTCCTTCCTAGGATTAAGGTTTGAGTTACGCCTAGGGTAAGGGTTCTATTAACCAGAAAGCCCTGAGTTCCAAGAACACAGCAGCTGCGAAGGACTTCCCAAGAAGAGCGCAAAAGTACCACAACGTGCCTGCCTCCACAGCTTTTTCCTTGGGGACATGCCTAATTCCTGGCTGATTTGCCTTTCTCCTCTTAGGGTTGGGGTTCGGCCTAGGGCTAGGACTTTTAAAATCAGGAAGCCCTGAGTTCCAGGCACACTGGAGCTGTTAAAGGCATCCAAAAGGGAGTGCAAAGTGCCACAACATGGTTGCTTTCACTGCTTTTTCGTTGGCAAGAAGCTTAACACCCGGCTGATTTCCCTTCCCTTGGTTACTGTTAGGCTTAGGCCTAGGGCTAGGATTTTTAAAACTAGGAAGCCCTTAGATCCAGGCACACTGCAGCTGTTCAAGGCATCCCAAGGGGAGTACAAAAGTGCAACAACATGGCAGCTTTCACAGCTTTTTCCTTGGCACCATCCCTACACCTAGGCTGATTTATCTGCCTAGGGTTAGGGTTAGGGTTCAGCCTAGGGCTTGGAGTTTTTTACCCAGGAAGCCCTGAGTTCCAGGCTTACTGCATCTGCCAAAGGCATCCCAAAGGGAGTGCAGAAGTGCCACAACATGGCTGCTTTCACGGCTTTTCCCTTAGGAAGAACCCTAATACGCGGCTGATTTACCTTCCTAGGGTTACTGTTAGGCTTAGGCCTAGGACTTTTAAAACCAGGAAGCCCTGGGCTCCAGGCACACTGCAGCTGCGAAAGGCATCCCAAGGGGAGCGCAAAAGTGACACAACTTGGCTGCCTCTGCTGCTATTCTCATGAGACCATCCCGAACCATAGGCTGATTTTCCTTCCTAGGGTTAAGGTTTGAGTTACGCCTGGGGTAAGGGTTCTATTAACCAGAAAGCCCTGAGTTCCAAGAACACAGCAGCTGCGAAGGACTACCCAAGAAGAGCGCAAAAGTACCACAACGTGCCTGCCTCCACAGCTTTTTCCTTGGGGACATGCCTAATTCCTGGCTGATTTGCCTTTCTCCTCTTAGGGTTGGGGTTCGGCCTAGGGCTAGGATATTTTTAACTAGGAAGCCCTGAGTTCCAGGCTTACTTCATCTGCCAAAGGCATCCAAAAGGGAGTGCAAAAGTGCCACAACATGGTTGCTTTCACGGCTTTTTCCTTGGCAAGAAGCCTAACACCAGGCTGATTTCCCTTCCCAGGGTTACTGTAAGGCTTAGGCCTAGGGCTAGGATTTTTAAAACTAGGAAGCCCTGGGCTCCAGGCACACTGCAGCTGTTCAAGGCATCCCAAGGGGAGTACAAAAGTGCAACAACATGGCAGCTTTCACAGCTTTTTCCTTGGCACCATCCCTATACCTAGGCTGATTTATCTGCCTAGGGTTAGGGTTAGGGTTCAGCCTAGGGCTTGGAGTTTTTTAACCAGGAAGCCCTGAGTTCCAGGCTTACTGCATCTGCCAAAGGCATCCCAAAGGGAGTGCAAAAGTGCCACAAGATGGCTGCTTTCACAGCCTTTCCCTTAGGAAGAACCCTAATACGCGGCTGATTTACCTTCCTAGGGTTACTGTTAGGCTTAGACCTAGGACTTTTAAAACCAGGAAGCCCTGGGCTCCAAGCACACTGCAGCTGTTAAAGGCATCCCAAGAGGGCTGCAGAAGTGACACAACTTGGCTGCCTCTGCTGCTATTCTCATGAGACCATCCCGAACCATAGGCTGATTTTCCTTCCTAGGGTTAAGGTTTGAGTTACGCCTAGGGTAAGAGTTCTATTAACCAGAAAGCCCTGAGTTCCAAGAACACAGCAGCTGCGAAGGACTTCCCAAGAAGAGCGCAAAAGTACCACAACATGCGTGCCTCCACAGCTTTTTCCTTGGGGACATGCCTAATTCCTGGCTGATTTGCCTTTCTCGTCTTAGGGTTGGGGTTCGGCCTAGGGCTAGGACTTTTAAAATCAGGAAGCCCTGAGTTCCAGGCTTACTGCATCTGCCAAAGGCATCCAAAAGAGAGTGCAAAAGTGCCACAACATGGTTGCTTTCACGGCTTTTTCCTTGGCAAGAAGCTTAACACCCGGCTGATTTCCCTTCCCTTGCTTACTGTTAGGCTTAGGCCTAGGGCAAGGATTTTTAAAACTAGGAAGCCCTTAGATCCAGGCTCACTGCAGCTGTTCAAGGCATCCCAAGGGGAGTACAAAAGTGCAACAACATGGCAGCTTTCACAGCTTTTTCCTTGGCACCATCCCTATACCTTGGCTGTTTTATCTGCCTAGGGTTAGGGTTAGGCTTCAGCCTAGGGCTTGGAGTTTTTTAACCAGGAAGCCCTGAGTTCCAGGCTTACTGCATCTGCCAAAGGCATCCCAAAGGGAGTGCAGAAGTGCCACAACATGGCTGCTTTCACGGCTTTTCCCTTAGGAAGAACCCTAATAGGCGGCTGATTTACCTTCCTAGGGATACTGTTAGGCTTAGGCCTAGGACTTTTAAAACCAGGAAGCCCTGGGCTCCAGGCACATGCAGCTGCGAAAGGCATCCCAAGGGGAGCGCAAAAGTGACACAACTTGGCTGCTTTCACTGCTTTTCCCTTAGGAAGAACCCTAATACGCGGCTGATTTACCTTCCTAGGGTTACTGTTAGGCTTAGGCCTAGGACTTTTAAAACCAGGAAGCCCTGGGCTCCAGGCACTCTGCAGCTGCGAAAGGCATCCCAAGGGGAGCGCAAATGTGACACAACTTGGCTGCCTCTGCTGCTATTCTCATGAGACCATCCCGAACCATAGGCTGATTTTCCTTCCTAGGGTTAAGGTTTGAGTTAGGCCTGGGGTAAGGGTTCTATTAACCAGAAAGCCCTGAGTTCCAAGAACACAGCAGCTGCGAAGGACTAGCCAAGAAGAGCGCAAAAGTACCACAACATGCCTGCGTCGATAGCTTTTTCCTTGGGGACATGCCTAATTCCTGGCTGATTTGCCTTTCTCGTCTTAGGCTTGGGGTTCGGCCTAGGGCTAGGATTTTTTTAACTAGGAAGCCCTGAGTTCCAGGCTTACTGCATCTGCCAAAGGCATCCCAAAGGGAGTGCAGAAGTGCCACAACATGGCTGCTTTCACGGCTTTTCCCTTAGGAAGAACCCTAATACGCGGCTGATTTACCTTCCTAGGGTTACTGTTAGGCTTAGGCCTAGGACTTTTAAAACCAGGAAGCCCTGGGCTCCAGGCACACTGCAGCTGCGAAAGGCATCCCAAGGGGAGCGCAAAAGTGACACAACTTGGCTGCCACCACTGATATTTCCATGAGACCATCCCGAACCATAGGCTGATTTTCCTTCCTAGGGTTAAGGTTTGAGTTTCGCCTGGGGTAAGGGTTCTATTAACCAGAAAGCCCTGAGTTCCAAGAACACAGCAGCTGCGAAGGACTACCCAAGAAGAGCGCAAAAGTACCACAACGTGCCTGCCTCCACAGCTTTTTCCTTGGGGACATGCCTAATTCCTGGCTGATTTGCCTTTCTCGTCTTAGGGTTGGGGTTCGGCCTAGGGCTAGGATATTTTTAACTAGGAAGCCCTGAGTTCCAGGCTTACTTCATCTGCCAAAGGCATCCCAAAGGGAGTGCAAAAGTGCCACAACATGGCTGCTTTCACGGCTTTTCCCTTAGGAAGAACCCTAATACCCGGCTGATTTACCTTCCTAGGGTTACTGTTAGGCTTAGGCCTAGGACTTTTAAAACCAGGAAGCCCTGGGCTCCAGGCACACTGCAGCTGCGAACGGCATCCCAAGGGGAGCGCAAAAGTGACACAACTTGGCTGCCTCTGCTGCTATTCTCATGAGACCATCCCGAACCATAGGCTGATTTTCCTTCCTAGGGTTAAGGTTTGAGTTACGCCTAGGGTAAGAGTTCTATTAACCAGAAAGACCTGAGTTCCAAGAACACAGCAGCTGCGAAGGACTACCCAAGAAGAGCGCAAAAGTACCACAACGTGCCTGCCTCCACAGCTTTTTCCTTGGGGACATGCCTAATTCCTGGCTGATTTGCCTTTCTCGTCTTAGGGTTGGGGTTCGGCCTAGGGCTAGGATTTTTTTAACTAGGAAGCCCTGAGTTCCAGGCTTACTGCATCTGCCAAAGGCATCCCAAAGGGAGTGCAGAAGTGCCACAACATGGCTGCTTTACTGCTTTTCCCTTAGGAAGAACCCTAATACGCGGCTGATTTACCTTCCTAGGGTTACTGTTAGGCTTAGGCCTAGGACTTTTAAAACCAGGAAGCCCTGGGCTCCAGGCACACTGCAGCTGCGAAAGGCATCCCAAGGGGAGCGCAAAAGTGACACGACTTGTCTGCCACCACTGATATTTCCATGAGACCATCCCGAACCATAGGCTGATTTTCCTTCCTAGGGTTAAGGTTTGAGTTTCGCCTGGGGTAAGGGTTCTATTAACCAGAAAGCCCTGAGTTCCAAGAACACAGCAGCTGCGAAGGACTACCCAAGAAGAGCGCAAAAGTACCACAACGTGCCTGCCTCCACAGCTTTTTCCTTGGGGACATGCCTAATTCCTGGCTGATTTGCCTTTCTCGTCTTAGGGTTGGGGTTCGGCCTAGGGCTAGGATTTTTAAAATCAGGAAGCCCTGAGTTCCAGGCACATTGGAGCTGTGAAAGGCATCCAAAAGGGAGTGCAAAAGTGCCACAACATGGCTACTTTCACGGCTTTTTCCTTGGCAAGAAGCCTAACACAAGGCTGATTTCCCTTCCCAGGGTTACTGTAAGGCTTAGGCCTAGGGCTAGGATTTTTAAAACTAGGAAGCCCTTAGCTCCAGGCACACTGCAGCTGTTCAAGGCATCCCAAGGGGAGCACAAAAGTGCAACAACATGGCAGCTTTCACAGCTTTTTCCTTGGCACCATCCCTATACCTAGGCTGATTTATCTGCCTAGGGTTAGGGTTAGGGTTCAGCCTAGGGCTTGGAGATTTTAACCCGGAAGCCCTGAGTTCCAGGCTTACTGCATCTGCCAAAGGCATCCCAAAGGGAGTGCAAAAGTGCCACAAGATGGCTGCTTTCACGGCTCTTCCCTTAGGAAGAACCCTAATACTCGGCTGATTTACCTTCCTAGGGTTACTGTTAGGCTTAGGCCTAGGACTTTTAAAACCAGGAAGCCCTGGGCTCCAGGCACACTGCAGCTGCGAAAGGCATCCCAAGGGGAGCGCAAAAGTGACACAACTTGGCTGCCACCACTGATATTTCCATGAGACCATCCTGAACCATAGGCTGATTTTCCTTCCTAGGGTTAAGGTTTGAGTTACGCCTAGGGTAAGGGTTCTATTAACCAGAGAGGCCTGAGTTCCAAGAACACAGCAGCTGCGAAGGACTTCCCAAGAAGAGCGCAAAAGTACCACAACATGCCTGCCTCCACAGCTTTTTCCTTGGGGACATGCCTAATTCCTGGCTGATTTGCCTTTCTCGTCTTAGGGTTGGGGTTCGTCCTAGGGCTAGGATTTTTTTAACTAGGAAGCCCTGAGTTCCAGGCTTACTTCATCTGCAAAAGGCATCCCAAAGGGAGTGCAGAAGTGTCACAACATGGCTGCTTTCACGGCTTTTCCCTTAGGAAGAACCCTAATACGCGGCTGATTTACCTTCCTAGGGTTACTGTTAGGCTTAGGCCTAGGACTTTTAAAACCAGGAAGCCCTGGGCTCCAGGCACACTGCAGCTGTGAAAGGCATCCCAAGGGGAGCGCAAAAGTGACGCAACTTGGCTGCCACCACTGATATTTTCATGAGACCATCCCGAACCATAGGCTGATTTTCCTTCCTAGGGTTAAGGTTTGAGTTACGCCTAGGGTAAGGGTTCTATTAACCAGAGAGCCCTGAGTTCCAAGAACACAGCAGCTGCGAAGGACTACCCAAGAAGAGCGCAAAAGTACCACAACATGCCTGCCTCCACAGCTTTTTCCTTGGGGACATGCCTAATTCCTGGCTGATTTGCCTTTCTCGTCTTAGGGTTGGGGTTCGGCCTAGGGCTAGGATTTTTAAAGTCAGGAAGCCCTGAGTTCCAGGCACACTGGAGCTGTGAAAGGCATCCAAAAGGGAGTGCAAAAGTGCCACAACATGGCTGCTTTCCCGGCTTTTTCCTTGGCAAGAAGCCTAACACCAGGCTGATTTACCTTCCTAGGGTTACTGTAAGGCTTAGGCCTAGGGCTAGGATTTTTAAAACTAGGAAGCCCTTAGCTCCAGGCACACTGCAGCTGTTCAAGGCATCCCAAGAGGGCCGCAGAAGTGACACAACTTGGCTGCCTCTGCTGCTATTCTCATGAGTCCATCCCGAACCATAGGCTGATTTTCCTTCCTAGGGTGAGGGTTAGAGTTACGCCTAGGGTTAGTGTTTTTTTAACCAGAAAGCCCTGAGTTCCAAGAACACAGCAGCTGCGAAGGACTACCCAAGAGGAGGGGAAAAGTGCCACAACATGGCTGCCTCCAGCGCTTTTTCCTTGGGACCATCATTGAACCTAGGCTGATTTACTTGCCTCCAGTTGCACCTATGGTCACGCCAAGAGATAGGGATTTTAAATCAGTAAACCCTGAGCTCCAGACCCAGTGCAGCTGCAAAAGGCTTCCCAAGGGCAGCCAAAAATTGCCTCAACATGCTCCTTCCAGTGCTTTTTTCCTTGGCAACATCCCTATACCCAGGCTGATTTATCTGCCTAGGGTTAGGGTTAGGGTTCAGCCTAGAGATAGGATTTTTTCAAACAGGAAGCCCTGAATTCCAGGCACACTGCAGCTGTTAAAGGCAGTGTTCTACGTCAACCGCAACTTAGTCTGAAATAAATGCTTTTTCCCTGAGAGCATCTGAGAGGTTTGCATGAAGCACTGATATCTGACATTTGCAATTTTGAATAGGAGAGGAGAAAGAAAATGGGAAGAAGTTTTTAATTTTAGTGGTTTCAATGTTAATTTCCGTACACTTTTTCAAAACTCGTCAGCTCAAATGCCCATCAACATCTTTTAGTCATCTGTAAGTCAGTATTCATAAAAAATGTGCTTCAAATCAAAAGAATTTCAAATTTGCACTCCAAATTTCTATGCCTAGATTTATGATTTCCTACACATATCAGATGAAAGGAAGGCCTTTTTTACTGTGGGAGTGCTGGAACACTGGAACAGGTTGCCCAGGGAAGTTGTGGGTGTCCCATCCCTGAAAGTATTCAAGGTCAGCTTGGACGGGGCTTGGAGCAGCAACAAAGGAGAAGCTTGATGGTAGAGAAACAAAGTTGGACTATAGAAGAAACTGGGATTGAAGTATAGGAGCAAGTTTTCTCTCAGCTCTTGGGGTAAATTCAAAGTTGTACAAAATTACATTTATCTGAGCTATTCACTACTGTAACAGAAATGTTCATGAAAACTGTACAGAAGATAGCAAATTTTAAAAGAGATAAGAATTACAGCATAAAATCCATGGGATGGGTTACAACATGAGACACTCTCTAAGAGAAAATCTCTGTGTTTCAGCACTTCATCATGGTAAGATTTCATGAAGTGCCAAAGAAGGCGGCAAAATATCATTCGGGACGTTATTTCCTGGAATTCAGCCTGGCCATTAGTAGGAACTGGGTTTGAACACATCATGTAGATATACCACACACACTTTCCCTTCACTGAAAAATGACTGTTTACAACGAAGAAGCAACTGACGATCAAAATTGATTGAAAGCATCTTAAACATGTCAAGTATTTCATTGTAGATGATCTGTGATCCAAATGCTTCTTCCACCTTCGAGAGGGACAGAACAATTCTTCCATATCATGATGGTTTAAAATTGTATCAACCAATGTTTTCTGCTGAAAAGATATCATCTATGTTTTTCCATTTTTGGAAGAAAATATTCCTAGACATACAACAGGTGAGAACTAAGTAATTTTAAAGAAACAAATGAAAAGAAAATATTCTGTAAATAGAATGAAATGAAAAGCTGTGTTTTAAATAGGAGCTAAATATGAAACAGAATTTTTGTACCAGCCATTTGAATTACTGCACCAGCTCTTTTGCCCATCAAGAGAGGCGTTTAGCATTTCAGTCTTTTCCAAGGTGTTCATGATCTGCTATGCTGATCTCTGTGTGTGCCTAGGTGTGTGTGGAAGGGGGGGCATGTGAAGGGGAGTGTGTATGTTTGCTTTACAATTGTTGTGGCAGATTCATGCCTCAGCTCCACATTTTGTTTTAGAAAGGTCACACAGAGTGGATGTGAAGTTTACTATCAACAAGAGATCAATTCCCAAATCATCCATTTGACTCTACCTTATAAATCATGTGCTTTGTTGCATATTTTATCAAATCTACTTTCAAGCCAGATGGAGGAAGGAGGATGTGGCAATCCCTCCACCATCTTGCAACTTTTATGCAAGTAGGTTTTCAAGAAAATCATCATTTCTCTTTGAAATATGTCTGGAACAGGCATGATGGTAGTGTCAACCTGTTGGAGTTTTTGTTGCTGGAAGAAGTTATACAAAAGGATTGGTTTTTACATTGACCAGTTACTGAATCAAGCTCAGGAATACATTGGAAATTCAACTGGGGCTTCCTTTCCCCGGCAGACTACTTCTAGAACGAGCTTGTACACTGAAGCTTACTCTTTTGCCCTCTTTTTGTTTCTTTCCTATTTTCTTGGCTTCTTTGCCACTCTCTAGACAATTTTGGAACTTTTTTCCCAACTCAAATGGTTTCAATAGTCTGATTGTGATCATACATTTTTACAAGGAATTTTTAAAATCTTTCCTCCAGTTAAGAAAGTCAAGGACTTAGGTCTTTTTCTTCCCTTATCAATATTGCAATGAAATTGATAAGTAAAGACCAACTCTTTCTTTTTGTTTTTAACCCAAGCAGATAATTCCCATCCATTCATCCATTTGGTGGACCAATAGTTGCCATTCTGATGGAAGTTGTCACTTCTTAACAGTAGGCATTCTGTGACTATGTTGACAGCACTTTGGCTGAAGATCCTAACTGGTCTTAGATACACATAGGGAGAAATTTGCTCAGCCAGTGTCAGTCTTAAGCATGCGTATCAGAAGATCTTTCTAGAGCTGGGAATTTTCCCATGAAAGGGATTCAGTTAGGGAAGAGACACTTGCCCCAGAGGTTTACATTCTTCTTGAAGACTGCTTAAGGAACTTAGATGCCATGTCCATTTGGATCTGTGTCTGCGCAGAACTTTGTCATGCCAGTGCTTGAAATGCATCTTGAATTCACTAGCACAGAATGAATGAGAGTGGAAGGGGTTGGTGGGGCTAACCAGGCCCAACCCCCCTGCCTAAACCAGGATCCCTAGAGCCTCTTGCCCAGGATTCTATCTGGGTGTACTTTTAATGTCTTCAAAGATCCAGGCTCCACAATCTTTCTGGGCAGTCTGTGCCGTGGTTCACTCACCCTCACAGTAAAGAATCATTTCCTGATGTTCCTGTATTTCAGTGTGTGCCCACTGCCTCTTGTCTTTTCACTCAGCATCACTGAAAAGACACTGATTCCCTCCCCTTTGCACTATTGCTTCCATATGGATGTGTGCTGCCATGTAGAGATATGTCAAAAACCTCCCTGAAGCCCAGGCAGATAATATTCCCTTCATCTACCAGTCAAGTTGATTCATCAGAGGAGTTTCAAGTGATGTTCAGCATGAAACATGCCCCTGAAAAATCATGCTAACTACATTATTGTGTCGTCTTTCATGTGCCTGGCAAGGTTTTCCAGGAAGAGCTGCTTCATCAACTTCCTGGGTATAAAAAAGAAGCTGGCTGGTTTGTACGATTGCGAGTCCTCCTAATTGCCTTTTTTGAAGATGAGTGTCATTTGCTTACATCCAGTCCTTAGCCTCTCTTGTCTACATCTTAGCAAAAAGCTTTTCCACTATGTCTGGCGAGGAAAAACTGTGCCAGCACAGAAAACATCTCCCATCGTGTTCTAGACGTTGCACGGAGGTGTGCCGAGTGTTTGGCATGAAGGAAAGAAAAGTTGTCCAAAACAGCTTCCAATCGAATGTTCATGTGATTGGAAAAGTCAGGAGAGTGCAAAGGTACTGTTTTCTAGCAGTTGGCAAGCTGCGCACACAATCCCAGTGTTGTACAGCTTCCTTCTTCACCTTTCCGAAGGTGCCGCTCTCTCCGGCTCCCGGAGGCGAAGAAGCGGCTTCTTCGCGCAAAGACGATTGTGCCGCTCACTGTGCACTCCTTAGCGCGGCTTCTGCCGAAAGACGCCCGGGAGCAGCTCTTAGCTCCGGACAGCATCGTACCTTCGTCTTTAGCGTCTCTTCTCGTCTACATCTTAGCAAAAAGCTTTTCCACTATGTCTGGCGAGGAAAAACTGTGCCAGCACAGAAAACATCTCCCATCGTGTTCTAGACGTTGCACGGAGGTGTGCCGAGTGTTTGGCATGAAGAAAAGAAAAGTTGTCCAAAACAGCTTCCAATCGAATGTTCATGTGATTGGAAAAGTCAGGAGAGTGCAAAGGTACTGTTTTCTAGCAGTTGGCAAGCTGCGCACACAATCCCAGTGTTGTACAGCTCCCTTCTTCACCTTTCCGAAGGTGCCGCTCTCTCCGGCTCCCGGAGGCGAAGAAGCGGCTTCTTCGCGCAAAGACGATTGTGCCGCTCACTGTGCACTCCTTAGCGCGGCTTCTGCCGAAAGACGCCCGGGAGCAGCTCTTAGCTCCGGACAGCATCGTACCTTCGTCTTTAGCGTCTCTTCTCGTCTACATCTTAGCAAAAAGCTTTTCCACTATGTCTGGCGAGGAAAAACTGTGTCACCACAGTAAACATCTCCCATCGTGTTCTAGACGTTGCACGGGGGGGTGCCGAGTGTTTGGCATGAAGGAAAGAAAAGGTGTCCAAAACAGCTTCCAATCGAATGTTCATGTGATTGGAAAAGTCAGGAGAGTGCAAAGGTACTGTTTTCTAGCAGTTGGCAAGCTGCGCACACAATCCCAGTGTTGTACAGCTTCCTTCTTCACCTTTCCGAAGGTGCCGCTCTCTCCGGCTCCCGGAGGCGAAGAAGCGGCTTCTTCGCGCAAAGACGATTGTGCCGCTCACTGTGCACTCCTTAGCGCGGCTTCTGCCGAAAGACGCCCGGGAGCAGCTCTTAGCTCCGGAGAGCATCGTACCTTCGTCTTTAGCGTCTCTTCTCGTCTACATCTTAGCAAAAAGCTTTTCCACTATGTCTGGCGAGGAAAAACTGTGCCAGCACAGAAAACATCTCCCATCGTGTTCTAGACGTTGCACGGAGGTGTGCCGAGTGTTTGGCATGAAGGAAAGAAAAGTTGTCCAAAACAGCTTCCAATCGAATGTTCATGTGATTGGAAAAGTCAGGAGAGTGCAAAGGTACTGTTTTCTAGCAGTTGGCAAGCTGCGCACACAATCCCAGTGTTGTACAGCTCCCTTCTTCACCTTTCCGAAGGTGCCGCTCTCTCCGGCTCCCGGAGGCGAAGAAGCGGCTTCTTCGCGCAAAGACGATTGTGCCGCTCACTGTGCACTCCTTAGCGCGGCTTCTGCCGAAAGACGCCCGGGAGCGGCTCTTAGCCCCGGAGAGAATCGTACCTACGTCTTTAGCGTCTCTTCTCGTCTACATCTTAGCAAAAAGCTTTTCCACTATGTCTGGCGAGGAAAAACTGTGCCAGCACAGAAAACATCTCCCATCGTGTTCTAGACGTTGCACGGAGGTGTGCCGAGTGTTTGGCATGAAGGAAAGAAAAGTTGTCCATAACAGCTTCCAATCGAATGTTCATGTGATTGGAAAAGTCAGGAGAGTGCAAAGGTACTGTTTTCTATCAGTTGGCAAGCTGCGCACACAATCCCAGTGTTGTACAGCTTCCTTCTTCACCTTTCCGAAGGTGCCGCTCTCTCCGGCTCCCGGAGGCGAAGAAGCGGCTTCTTCGCGCAAAGACGATTGTGCCGCTCACTGTGCACTCCTTAGTGCGGCTTCTGCCGAAAGACGCCCGGGAGCGGCTCTTAGCTCCGGACAGCATCGTACCTTCGTCTTTAGCGTCTCTTCTCGTCTACATCTTAGCAAAAAGCTTTTCCACTATGTCTGGCGAGGAAAAACTGTGCCAGCACAGAAAACATCTCCCATCGTGTTCTAGACGTTGCACGGGGGTGTGCCGAGTGTTTGGCATGAAGGAAAGAAAAGTTGTCCAAAACAGCTTCCAATCGAATGTTCATGTGATTGGAAAAGTCAGGAGAGTGCAAAGGTACTGTTTTCTAGCAGTTGGCAAGCTGCGCACACAATCCCAGTGTTGTACAGCTTCCTTCTTCACCTTTCCGAAGGTGCCGCTCTCTCCGGCTCCCGGAGGCGAAGAAGCGGCTTCTTCGCGCAAAGACGATTGTGCCGCTCACTGTGCACTCCTTAGCGCGGCTTCTGCCGAAAGACGCCCGGGAGCGGCTCTTAGCCCCGGAGAGAATCGTACCTACGTCTTTAGCGTCTCTTCTCGTCTACATCTTAGCAAAAAGCTTTTCCACTATCTCTGGCGAGGAAAAACTGTGCCAGCACAGAAAACATCTCCCATCGTGTTCTAGACGTTGCACGGAGGTGTGCCGAGTGTTTGGCATGAAGGAAAGAAAAGTTGTCCATAACAGCTTCCAATCGAATGTTCATGTGATTGGAAAAGTCAGGAGAGTGCAAAGGTACTGTTTTCTAGCAGTTGGCAAGCTGCGCACACAATCCCAGTGTTGTACAGCTTCCTTCTTCACCTTTCCGAAGGTGCCGCTCTCTCCGGCTCCCGGAGGCGAAGAAGCGGCTTCTTCGCGCAAAGACGATTGTGCCGCTCACTGTGCACTCCTTAGCGCGGCTTCTGCCGAAGGACGCCCGGGAGCGGCTCTTAGCTCCGGACAGCATCGTACCTTCGTCTTTAGCGTCTCTTCTCGTCTACATCTTAGCAAAAAGCTTTTCCACTATGTCTGGCGAGGAAAAACTGTGCCAGCACAGAAAACATCTCCCATCGTGTTCTAGACGTTGCACGGAGGTCTGCCAAGTGCTTGGCATGAAGGAAAGAAAAGTTGTCCAAAACAGCTTCCAATCGAATGTTCATGTGATTGGGAAAGTCAGGAGAGTGCAAAGGTACTGTTTTCTAGCAGTTGGCAAGCTACGCACACAATCCCAGTGTTGTACAGCTTCCTTCTTCACCTTTCCGAAGGTGCCGCTCTCTCCGGCTCCCGGAGGCGAAGAAGCGGCTTCTTCGCGCAAAGACGATTGTGCCGCTCACTGTGCACTCCTTAGCGCGGCTTCTGCCGAAAGACGCCCGGGAGCGGCTCTTAGCCCCGGAGAGAATCGTACCTTCGTCTTTAGCCTCTCTTCTCGTCTACATCTTAGCAAAAAGCTTTTCCACTATGTCTGGCGAGGAAAAACTGTGCCAGCACAGAAAACATCTCCCATCGTGTTCTAGACGTTGCACGGAGGTGTGCCGAGTGTTTGGCATGAAGGAAAGAAAAGTTGTCCAAAACAGCTTCCAATCGAATGTTCATGTGATTGGAAAAGTCAGGAGAGTGCAAAGGTACTGTTTTCTATCAGTTGGCAAGCTGCGCACACAATCCCAGTGTTGTACAGCTTCCTTCTTCACCTTTCCGAAGGTGCCGCTCTCTCCGGCTCCCGGAGGCGAAGAAGCGGCTTCTTCGCGCAAAGACGATTGTGCCGCTCACTGTGCACTCCTTAGCGCGGCTTCTGCCGAAAGACGCCCGGGAGCGGCTCTTAGCTCCGGACAGCATCATACCTTCGTCTTTAGCGTCTCTTCTCGTCTACATCTTAGCAAAAAGCTTTTCCACTATGTCTGGCGAGGAAAAACTGTGCCAGCACAGAAAACATCTCCCATCGTGTTCTAGACGTTGCACGGAGGTGTGCCAAGTGCTTGGCATGAAGAAAAGAAAAGTTGTCCAAAACAGCTTCCAATCGAATGTTCATGTGATTGGGAAAGTCAGGAGAGTGCAAAGGTACTGTTTTCTAGCAGTTGGCAAGCTGCGCACACAATCCCAGTGTTGTACAGCTTCCTTCTTCACCTTTCCGAAGGTGCCGCTCTCTCCGGCTCCCGGAGGCGAAGAAGCGGCTTCTTCGCGCAAAGACGATTGTGCCGCTCACTGTGCACTCCTTAGCGCGGCTTCTGCCGAAAGACGCCCGGGAGCGGCTCTTAGCTCCGGACAGCATCGTACCTTCGTCTTTAGCGTCTCTTCTCGTCTACATCTTAGCAAAAAGCTTTTCCACTATGTCTGGCGAGGAAAAACTGTGCCAGCACAGAAAACATCTCCCATCGTGTTCTAGACGTTGCACGGAGGTCTGCCAAGTGCTTGGCATGAAGACAAGAAAAGTTGTCCAAAACAGCTTCCAATCGAATGTTCATGTGATTGGAAAAGTCAGGAGAGTGCAAAGGTACTGTTTTCTAGCAGTTGGCAAGCTGCGCACACAATCCCAGTGTTGTACAGCTTCCTTCTTCACCTTTCCGAAGGTGCCGCTCTCTCCGGCTCCCGGAGGCGAAGAAGCGGCTTCTTCGCGCAAAGACGATTGTGCCGCTCACTGTGCACTCCTTAGCGCGGCTTCTGCCGAAAGACGCCCGGGAGCGGCTCTTAGCTCCGGACAGCATCGTACCTTCGTCTTTAGCGTCTCTTCTCGTCTACATCTTAGCAAAAAGCTTTTCCACTATGTCTGGCGAGGAAAAACTGTGCCAGCACAGAAAACATCTCCCATCGTGTTCTAGACGTTGCACGGAGGTGTGCCAAGTGCTTGGCATGAAGAAAAGAAAAGTTGTCCAAAACAGCTTCCAATCGAATGTTCATGTGATTGGGAAAGTCAGGAGAGTGCAAAGGTACTGTTTTCTAGCAGTTGGCAAGCTACGCACACAATCCCAGTGTTGTACAGCTTCCTTCTTCACCTTTCCGAAGGTGCCGCTCTCTCCGGCTCCCGGAGGCGAAGAAGCGGCTTCTTCGCGCAAAGACGATTGTGCCGCTCACTGTGCACTCCTTAGCGCGGCTTCTGCCGAAAGACGCCCGGGAGCGGCTCTTAGCTCCGGACAGCATCGTACCTTCGTCTTTAGCGTCTCTTCTCGTCTACATCTTAGCAAAAAGCTTTTCCACTATGTCTGGCGAGGAAAAACTGTGCCAGCACAGAAAACATCTCCCATCGTGTTCTAGACGTTGCACGGAGGTCTGCCAAGTGCTTGGCATGAAGAAAAGAAAAGTTGTCCATAACAGCTTCCAATCGAATGTTCATGTGATTGGAAAAGTCAGGAGAGTGCAAAGGTACTGTTTTCTATCAGTTGGCAAGCTGCGCACACAATTCCAGTGTTGTACAGCTTCCTTCTTCACCTTTCCGAAGGTGCCGCTCTCTCCGGCTCCCGGAGGCGAAGAAGCGGCTTCTTCGCGCAAAGACGATTGTGCCGCTCACTGTGCACTCCTTAGCGCGGCTTCTGCCGAAAGACGCCCGGGAGCGGCTCTTAGCCCCGGAGAGAATCGTACCTACGTCTTTAGCGTCTCTTCTCGTCTACATCTTAGCAAAAAGCTTTTCCACTATCTCTGGCGAGGAAAAACTGTGCCAGCACAGAAAACATCTCCCATCGTGTTCTAGACGTTGCACGGAGGTGTGCCGAGTGTTTGGCATGAAGGAAAGAAAAGTTGTCCATAACAGCTTCCAATCGAATGTTCATGTGATTGGAAAAGTCAGGAGAGTGCAAAGGTACTGTTTTCTAGCAGTTGGCAAGCTGCGCACACAATCCCAGTGTTGTACAGCTTCCTTCTTCACCTTTCCGAAGGTGCCGCTCTCTCCGGCTCCCGGAGGCGAAGAAGCGGCTTCTTCGCGCAAAGACGATTGTGCCGCTCACTGTGCACTCCTTAGCGCGGCTTCTGCCGAAGGACGCCCGGGAGCGGCTCTTAGCTCCGGACAGCATCGTACCTTCGTCTTTAGCGTCTCTTCTCGTCTACATCTTAGCAAAAAGCTTTTCCACTATGTCTGGCGAGGAAAAACTGTGCCAGCACAGAAAACATCTCCCATCGTGTTCTAGACGTTGCACGGAGGTCTGCCAAGTGCTTGGCATGAAGGAAAGAAAAGTTGTCCAAAACAGCTTCCAATCGAATGTTCATGTGATTGGGAAAGTCAGGAGAGTGCAAAGGTACTGTTTTCTAGCAGTTGGCAAGCTACGCACACAATCCCAGTGTTGTACAGCTTCCTTCTTCACCTTTCCGAAGGTGCCGCTCTCTCCGGCTCCCGGAGGCGAAGAAGCGGCTTCTTCGCGCAAAGACGATTGTGCCGCTCACTGTGCACTCCTTAGCGCGGCTTCTGCCGAAAGACGCCCGGGAGCGGCTCTTAGCCCCGGAGAGAATCGTACCTTCGTCTTTAGCCTCTCTTCTCGTCTACATCTTAGCAAAAAGCTTTTCCACTATGTCTGGCGAGGAAAAACTGTGCCAGCACAGAAAACATCTCCCATCGTGTTCTAGACGTTGCACGGAGGTGTGCCGAGTGTTTGGCATGAAGGAAAGAAAAGTTGTCCAAAACAGCTTCCAATCGAATGTTCATGTGATTGGAAAAGTCAGGAGAGTGCAAAGGTACTGTTTTCTATCAGTTGGCAAGCTGCGCACACAATCCCAGTGTTGTACAGCTTCCTTCTTCACCTTTCCGAAGGTGCCGCTCTCTCCGGCTCCCGGAGGCGAAGAAGCGGCTTCTTCGCGCAAAGACGATTGTGCCGCTCACTGTGCACTCCTTAGCGCGGCTTCTGCCGAAAGACGCCCGGGAGCGGCTCTTAGCTCCGGACAGCATCATACCTTCGTCTTTAGCGTCTCTTCTCGTCTACATCTTAGCAAAAAGCTTTTCCACTATGTCTGGCGAGGAAAAACTGTGCCAGCACAGAAAACATCTCCCATCGTGTTCTAGACGTTGCACGGAGGTGTGCCAAGTGCTTGGCATGAAGAAAAGAAAAGTTGTCCAAAACAGCTTCCAATCGAATGTTCATGTGATTGGGAAAGTCAGGAGAGTGCAAAGGTACTGTTTTCTAGCAGTTGGCAAGCTGCGCACACAATCCCAGTGTTGTACAGCTTCCTTCTTCACCTTTCCGAAGGTGCCGCTCTCTCCGGCTCCCGGAGGCGAAGAAGCGGCTTCTTCGCGCAAAGACGATTGTGCCGCTCACTGTGCACTCCTTAGCGCGGCTTCTGCCGAAAGACGCCCGGGAGCGGCTCTTAGCTCCGGACAGCATCGTACCTTCGTCTTTAGCGTCTCTTCTCGTCTACATCTTAGCAAAAAGCTTTTCCACTATGTCTGGCGAGGAAAAACTGTGCCAGCACAGAAAACATCTCCCATCGTGTTCTAGACGTTGCACGGAGGTGTGCCAAGTGCTTGGCATGAAGACAAGAAAAGTTGTCCAAAACAGCTTCCAATCGAATGTTCATGTGATTGGAAAAGTCAGGAGAGTGCAAAGGTACTGTTTTCTAGCAGTTGGCAAGCTGCGCACACAATCCCAGTGTTGTACAGCTTCCTTCTTCACCTTTCCGAAGGTGCCGCTCTCTCCGGCTCCCGGAGGCGAAGAAGCGGCTTCTTCGCGCAAAGACGATTGTGCCGCTCACTGTGCACTCCTTAGCGCGGCTTCTGCCGAAAGACGCCCGGGAGCAGCTCTTAGCTCCGGACAGCATCGTACCTTCGTCTTTAGCGTCTCTTCTCGTCTACATCTTAGCAAAAAGCTTTTCCACTATGTCTGGCGAGGAAAAACTGTGCCAGCACAGAAAACATCTCCCATCGTGTTCTAGACGTTGCACGGAGGTGTGCCAAGTGCTTGGCATGAAGAAAAGAAAAGTTGTCCAAAACAGCTTCCAATCGAATGTTCATGTGATTGGGAAAGTCAGGAGAGTGCAAAGGTACTGTTTTCTAGCAGTTGGCAAGCTACGCACACAATCCCAGTGTTGTACAGCTTCCTTCTTCACCTTTCCGAAGGTGCCGCTCTCTCCGGCTCCCGGAGGCGAAGAAGCGGCTTCTTCGCGCAAAGACGATTGTGCCGCTCACTGTGCACTCCTTAGCGCGGCTTCTGCCGAAAGACGCCCGGGAGCGGCTCTTAGCTCCGGACAGCATCGTACCTTCGTCTTTAGCGTCTCTTCTCGTCTACATCTTAGCAAAAAGCTTTTCCACTATGTCTGGCGAGGAAAAACTGTGCCAGCACAGAAAACATCTCCCATCGTGTTCTAGACGTTGCACGGAGGTCTGCCAAGTGCTTGGCATGAAGAAAAGAAAAGTTGTCCATAACAGCTTCCAATCGAATGTTCATGTGATTGGAAAAGTCAGGAGAGTGCAAAGGTACTGTTTTCTATCAGTTGGCAAGCTGCGCACACAATTCCAGTGTTGTACAGCTTCCTTCTTCACCTTTCCGAAGGTGCCGCTCTCTCCGGCTCCCGGAGGCGAAGAAGCGGCTTCTTCGCGCAAAGACGATTGTGCCGCTCACTGTGCACTCCTTAGCGCG
The DNA here is from genome assembly GCA_036010785.1 of Ammospiza maritima maritima. Taxonomy (NCBI): domain Eukaryota; kingdom Metazoa; phylum Chordata; class Aves; order Passeriformes; family Passerellidae; genus Ammospiza; species Ammospiza maritima. The sequence continues at coordinate 178,945 of JAYKTQ010000495.1, forward strand.
GCTTCTGCCGAAAGACGCCCGGGAGCGGCTCTTAGCTCCGGACAGCATCGTACCTTCGTCTTTAGCGTCTCTTCTCGTCTACATCTTAGCAAAAAGCTTTTCCACTATGTCTGGCGAGGAAAAACTGTGCCAGCACAGAAAACATCTCCCATCGTGTTCTAGACGTTGCACGGGGGTGTGCCGAGTGTTTGGCATGAAGGAAAGAAAAGTTGTCCAAAACAGCTTCCAATCGAATGTTCATGTGATTGGAAAAGTCAGGAGAGTGCAAAGGTACTGTTTTCTAGCAGTTGGCAAGCTACGCACACAATCCCAGTGTTGTACAGCTTCCTTCTTCACCTTTCCGAAGGTGCCGCTCTCTCCGGCTCCCGGAGGCGAAGAAGCGGCTTCTTCGCGCAAAGACGATTGTGCCGCTCACTGTGCACTCCTTAGCGCGGCTTCTGCCGAAAGACGCCCGGGAGCGGCTCTTAGCTCCGGACAGCATCGTACCTTCGTCTTTAGCGTCTCTTCTCGTCTACATCTTAGCAAAAAGCTTTTCCACTATGTCTGGCGAGGAAAAACTGTGCCAGCACAGAAAACATCTCCCATCGTGTTCTAGACGTTGCACGGAGGTGTGCCAAGTGCTTGGCATGAAGAAAAGAAAAGTTGTCCAAAACAGCTTCCAATCGAATGTTCATGTGATTGGAAAAGTCAGGAGAGTGCAAAGGTACTGTTTTCTAGCAGTTGGCAAGCTGCGCACACAATCCCAGTGTTGTACAGCTTCCTTCTTCACCTTTCCGAAGGTGCCGCTCTCTCCGGCTCCCGGAGGCGAAGAAGCGGCTTCTTCGCGCAAAGACGATTGTGCCGCTCACTGTGCACTCCTTAGCGCGGCTTCTGCCGAAAGACGCCCGGGAGCAGCTCTTAGCTCCGGACAGCATCATACCTTCGTCTTTAGCGTCTCTTCTCGTCTACATCTTAGCAAAAAGCTTTTCCACTATGTCTGGCGAGGAAAAACTGTGCCAGCACAGAAAACATCTCCCATCGTGTTCTAGACGTTGCACGGAGGTGTGCCAAGTGCTTGGCATGAAGAAAAGAAAAGTTGTCCAAAACAGCTTCCAATCGAATGTTCATGTGATTGGGAAAGTCAGGAGAGTGCAAAGGTACTGTTTTCTAGCAGTTGGCAAGCTACGCACACAATCCCAGTGTTGTACAGCTTCCTTCTTCACCTTTCCGAAGGTGCCGCTCTCTCCGGCTCCCGGAGGCGAAGAAGCGGCTTCTTCGCGCAAAGACGATTGTGCCGCTCACTGTGCACTCCTTAGCGCGGCTTCTGCCGAAAGACGCCCGGGAGCGGCTCTTAGCTCCGGACAGCATCGTACCTTCGTCTTTAGCGTCTCTTCTCGTCTACATCTTAGCAAAAAGCTTTTCCACTATGTCTGGCGAGGAAAAACTGTGCCAGCACAGAAAACATCTCCCATCGTGTTCTAGACGTTGCACGGAGGTCTGCCAAGTGCTTGGCATGAAGAAAAGAAAAGTTGTCCAAAACAGCTTCCAATCGAATGTTCATGTGATTGGGAAAGTCAGGAGAGTGCAAAGGTACTGTTTTCTAGCAGTTGGCAAGCTACGCACACAATCCCAGTGTTGTACAGCTTCCTTCTTCACCTTTCCGAAGGTGCCGCTCTCTCCGGCTCCCGGAGGCGAAGAAGCGGCTTCTTCGCGCAAAGACGATTGTGCCGCTCACTGTGCACTCCTTAGCGCGGCTTCTGCCGAAAGACGCCCGGGAGCAGCTCTTAGCTCCGGACAGCATCGTACCTTCGTCTTTAGCGTCTCTTCTCGTCTACATCTTAGCAAAAAGCTTTTCCACTATGTCTGGCGAGGAAAAACTGTGCCAGCACAGAAAACATCTCCCATCGTGTTCTAGACGTTGCACGGAGGTGTGCCAAGTGCTTGGCATGAAGAAAAGAAAAGTTGTCCAAAACAGCTTCCAATCGAATGTTCATGTGATTGGGAAAGTCAGGAGAGTGCAAAGGTACTGTTTTCTAGCAGTTGGCAAGCTACGCACACAATCCCAGTGTTGTACAGCTTCCTTCTTCACCTTTCCGAAGGTGCCGCTCTCTCCGGCTCCCGGAGGCGAAGAAGCGGCTTCTTCGCGCAAAGACGATTGTGCCGCTCACTGTGCACTCCTTAGCGCGGCTTCTGCCGAAAGACGCCCGGGAGCGGCTCTTAGCTCCGGACAGCATCGTACCTTCGTCTTTAGCGTCTCTTCTCGTCTACATCTTAGCAAAAAGCTTTTCCACTATGTCTGGCGAGGAAAAACTGTGCCAGCACAGAAAACATCTCCCATCGTGTTCTAGACGTTGCACGGAGGTCTGCCAAGTGCTTGGCATGAAGAAAAGAAAAGTTGTCCATAACAGCTTCCAATCGAATGTTCATGTGATTGGAAAAGTCAGGAGAGTGCAAAGGTACTGTTTTCTATCAGTTGGCAAGCTGCGCACACAATTCCAGTGTTGTACAGCTTCCTTCTTCACCTTTCCGAAGGTGCCGCTCTCTCCGGCTCCCGGAGGTGAAGAAGCGGCTTCTTCGCGCAAAGACGATTGTGCCGCTCACTGTGCACTCCTTAGCGCGGCTTCTGCCGAAAGACGCCCGGGAGCGGCTCTTAGCTCCGGACAGCATCGTACCTTCGTCTTTAGCGTCTCTTCTCGTCTACATCTTAGCAAAAAGCTTTTCCACTATGTCTGGCGAGGAAAAACTGTGCCAGCACAGAAAACATCTCCCATCGTGTTCTAGACGTTGCACGGGGGTGTGCCGAGTGTTTGGCATGAAGGAAAGAAAAGTTGTCCAAAACAGCTTCCAATCGAATGTTCATGTGATTGGAAAAGTCAGGAGAGTGCAAAGGTACTGTTTTCTAGCAGTTGGCAAGCTGCGCACACAATCCCAGTGTTGTACAGCTTCCTTCTTCACCTTTCCGAAGGTGCCGCTCTCTCCGGCTCCCGGAGGCGAAGAAGCGGCTTCTTCGCGCAAAGACGATTGTGCCGCTCACTGTGCACTCCTTAGCGCGGCTTCTGCCGAAAGACGCCCGGGAGCGGCTCTTAGCTCCGGACAGCATCGTACCTTCGTCTTTAGCGTCTCTTCTCGTCTACATCTTAGCAAAAAGCTTTTCCACTATGTCTGGCGAGGAAAAACTGTGCCAGCACAGAAAACATCTCCCATCGTGTTCTAGACGTTGCACGGAGGTGTGCCAAGTGCTTGGCATGAAGAAAAGAAAAGTTGTCCAAAACAGCTTCCAATCGAATGTTCATGTGATTGGAAAAGTCAGGAGAGTGCAAAGGTACTGTTTTCTAGCAGTTGGCAAGCTGCGCACACAATCCCAGTGTTGTACAGCTTCCTTCTTCACCTTTCCGAAGGTGCCGCTCTCTCCGGCTCCCGGAGGCGAAGAAGCGGCTTCTTCGCGCAAAGACGATTGTGCCGCTCACTGTGCACTCCTTAGCGCGGCTTCTGCCGAAAGACGCCCGGGAGCAGCTCTTAGCTCCGGACAGCATCGTACCTTCGTCTTTAGCGTCTCTTCTCGTCTACATCTTAGCAAAAAGCTTTTCCACTATGTCTGGCGAGGAAAAACTGTGCCAGCACAGAAAACATCTCCCATCGTGTTCTAGACGTTGCACGGAGGTGTGCCAAGTGCTTGGCATGAAGAAAAGAAAAGTTGTCCAAAACAGCTTCCAATCGAATGTTCATGTGATTGGGAAAGTCAGGAGAGTGCAAAGGTACTGTTTTCTAGCAGTTGGCAAGCTACGCACACAATCCCAGTGTTGTACAGCTTCCTTCTTCACCTTTCCGAAGGTGCCGCTCTCTCCGGCTCCCGGAGGCGAAGAAGCGGCTTCTTCGCGCAAAGACGATTGTGCCGCTCACTGTGCACTCCTTAGCGCGGCTTCTGCCGAAAGACGCCCGGGAGCGGCTCTTAGCTCCGGACAGCATCGTACCTTCGTCTTTAGCGTCTCTTCTCGTCTACATCTTAGCAAAAAGCTTTTCCACTATGTCTGGCGAGGAAAAACTGTGCCAGCACAGAAAACATCTCCCATCGTGTTCTAGACGTTGCACGGAGGTCTGCCAAGTGCTTGGCATGAAGAAAAGAAAAGTTGTCCAAAACAGCTTCCAATCGAATGTTCATGTGATTGGGAAAGTCAGGAGAGTGCAAAGGTACTGTTTTCTAGCAGTTGGCAAGCTACGCACACAATCCCAGTGTTGTACAGCTTCCTTCTTCACCTTTCCGAAGGTGCCGCTCTCTCCGGCTCCCGGAGGCGAAGAAGCGGCTTCTTCGCGCAAAGACGATTGTGCCGCTCACTGTGCACTCCTTAGCGCGGCTTCTGCCGAAAGACGCCCGGGAGCAGCTCTTAGCTCCGGACAGCATCGTACCTTCGTCTTTAGCGTCTCTTCTCGTCTACATCTTAGCAAAAAGCTTTTCCACTATGTCTGGCGAGGAAAAACTGTGCCAGCACAGAAAACATCTCCCATCGTGTTCTAGACGTTGCACGGAGGTGTGCCAAGTGCTTGGCATGAAGAAAAGAAAAGTTGTCCAAAACAGCTTCCAATCGAATGTTCATGTGATTGGGAAAGTCAGGAGAGTGCAAAGGTACTGTTTTCTAGCAGTTGGCAAGCTACGCACACAATCCCAGTGTTGTACAGCTTCCTTCTTCACCTTTCCGAAGGTGCCGCTCTCTCCGGCTCCCGGAGGCGAAGAAGCGGCTTCTTCGCGCAAAGACGATTGTGCCGCTCACTGTGCACTCCTTAGCGCGGCTTCTGCCGAAAGACGCCCGGGAGCGGCTCTTAGCTCCGGACAGCATCGTACCTTCGTCTTTAGCCTCTCTTCTCGTCTACATCTTAGCAAAAAGCTTTTCCACTATGTCTGGCGAGGAAAAACTGTGCCAGCACAGAAAACATCTCCCATCGTGTTCTAGACGTTGCACGGAGGTCTGCCAAGTGCTTGGCATGAAGAAAAGAAAAGTTGTCCATAACAGCTTCCAATCGAATGTTCATGTGATTGGAAAAGTCAGGAGAGTGCAAAGGTACTGTTTTCTATCAGTTGGCAAGCTGCGCACACAATTCCAGTGTTGTACAGCTTCCTTCTTCACCTTTCCGAAGGTGCCGCTCTCTCCGGCTCCCGGAGGCGAAGAAGCGGCTTCTTCGCGCAAAGACGATTGTGCCGCTCACTGTGCACTCCTTAGCGCGGCTTCTGCCGAAAGACGCCCGGGAGCGGCTCTTAGCTCCGGACAGCATCGTACCTTCGTCTTTAGCGTCTCTTCTCGTCTACATCTTAGCAAAAAGCTTTTCCACTATGTCTGGCGAGGAAAAACTGTGCCAGCACAGAAAACATCTCCCATCGTGTTCTAGACGTTGCACGGGGGTGTGCCGAGTGTTTGGCATGAAGGAAAGAAAAGTTGTCCAAAACAGCTTCCAATCGAATGTTCATGTGATTGGAAAAGTCAGGAGAGTGCAAAGGTACTGTTTTCTAGCAGTTGGCAAGCTGCGCACACAATCCCAGTGTTGTACAGCTTCCTTCTTCACCTTTCCGAAGGTGCCGCTCTCTCCGGCTCCCGGAGGCGAAGAAGCGGCTTCTTCGCGCAAAGACGATTGTGCCGCTCACTGTGCACTCCTTAGCGCGGCTTCTGCCGAAAGACGCCCGGGAGCGGCTCTTAGCTCCGGACAGCATCGTACCTTCGTCTTTAGCGTCTCTTCTCGTCTACATCTTAGCAAAAAGCTTTTCCACTATGTCTGGCGAGGAAAAACTGTGCCAGCACAGAAAACATCTCCCATCGTGTTCTAGACGTTGCACGGAGGTGTGCCAAGTGCTTGGCATGAAGAAAAGAAAAGTTGTCCAAAACAGCTTCCAATCGAATGTTCATGTGATTGGGAAAGTCAGGAGAGTGCAAAGGTACTGTTTTCTAGCAGTTGGCAAGCTACGCACACAATCCCAGTGTTGTACAGCTTCCTTCTTCACCTTTCCGAAGGTGCCGCTCTCTCCGGCTCCCGGAGGCGAAGAAGCGGCTTCTTCGCGCAAAGACGATTGTGCCGCTCACTGTGCACTCCTTAGCGCGGCTTCTGCCGAAAGACGCCCGGGAGCGGCTCTTAGCTCCGGACAGCATCGTACCTTCGTCTTTAGCGTCTCTTCTCGTCTACATCTTAGCAAAAAGCTTTTCCACTATGTCTGGCGAGGAAAAACTGTGCCAGCACAGAAAACATCTCCCATCGTGTTCTAGACGTTGCACGGAGGTGTGCCAAGTGCTTGGCATGAAGAAAAGAAAAGTTGTCCAAAACAGCTTCCAATCGAATGTTCATGTGATTGGGAAAGTCAGGAGAGTGCAAAGGTACTGTTTTCTAGCAGTTGGCAAGCTACGCACACAATCCCAGTGTTGTACAGCTTCCTTCTTCACCTTTCCGAAGGTGCCGCTCTCTCCGGCTCCCGGAGGCGAAGAAGCGGCTTCTTCGCGCAAAGACGATTGTGCCGCTCACTGTGCACTCCTTAGCGCGGCTTCTGCCGAAAGACGCCCGGGAGCAGCTCTTAGCTCCGGACAGCATCGTACCTTCGTCTTTAGCGTCTCTTCTCGTCTACATCTTAGCAAAAAGCTTTTCCACTATGTCTGGCGAGGAAAAACTATGCCAGCACAGAAAACATCTCCCATCGTGTTCTAGACGTTGCACGGAGGTGTGCCGAGTGTTTGGCATGAAGAAAAGAAAAGTTGTCCAAAACAGCTTCCAATCGAATGTTCATGTGATTGGAAAAGTCAGGAGAGTGCAAAGGTACTGTTTTCTAGCAGTTGGCAAGCTGCGCACACAATCCCAGTGTTGTACAGCTTCCTTCTTCACCTTTCCGAAGGTGCCGCTCTCTCCGGCTCCCGGAGGCGAAGAAGCGGCTTCTTCGCACAAAGACGATTGTGCCGCTCACTGTGCACTCCTTAGCGCGGCTTCTGCCGAAAGACGCCCGGGAGCGGCTCTTAGCTCCGGACAGCATCGTACCTTCGTCTTTAGCGTCTCTTCTCGTCTACATCTTAGCAAAAAGCTTTTCCACTATGTCTGGCGAGGAAAAACTGTGCCAGCACAGAAAACATCTCCCATCGTGTTCTAGACGTTGCACGGAGGTGTGCCGAGTGTTTGGCATGAAGGAAAGAAAAGGTGTCCAAAACAGCTTCCAATCGAATGTTCATGTGATTGGAAAAGTCAGGAGAGTGCAAAGGTACTGTTTTCTAGCAGTTGGCAAGCTGCGCACACAATCCCAGTGTTGTACAGCTTCCTTCTTCACCTTTCCGAAGGTGCCGCTCTCTCCGGCTCCCGGAGGCGAAGAAGCGGCTTCGCGCAAAGACGATTGTGCCGCTCACTGTGCACTCCTTAGCGCGGCTTCTGCCGAAAGACGCCCGGGAGCAGCTCTTAGCTCCGGACAGCATCGTACCTTCGTCTTTAGCGTCTCTTCTCGTCTACATCTTAGCAAAAAGCTTTTCCACTATGTCTGGCGAGGAAAAACTGTGCCAGCACAGAAAACATCTCCCATCGTGTTCTAGACGTTGCACGGAGGTGTGCCGAGTGTTTGGCATGAAGAAAAGAAAAGGTGTCCAAAACAGCTTCCAATCGAATGTTCATGTGATTGGAAAAGTCAGGAGAGTGCAAAGGTACTGTTTTCTAGCAGTTGGCAAGCTGCGCACACAATCCCAGTGTTGTACAGCTTCCTTCTTCACCTTTCCGAAGGTGCCGCTCTCTCCGGCTCCCGGAGGCGAAGAAGCGGCTTCTTCGCGCAAAGACGATTGTGCCGCTCACTGTGCACTCCTTAGCGCGGCTTCTGCCGAAAGACGCCCGGGAGCGGCTCTTAGCTCCGGACAGCATCGTACCTTCGTCTTTAGCGTCTCTTCTCGTCTACATCTTAGCAAAAAGCTTTTCTACTATGTCTGGCGAGGAAAAACTGTGCCAGCACAGAAAACATCTCCCATCGTGTTCTAGACGTTGCACGATCCCTATACATAGGCTGATTTCTTTCCTGGGGATAGGGTTAGGCTTCAGCCTAGGGCTTGGAGTTTTTTACCCAGGAAGCCCTGAGTTCCAGGCTTACTGCATCTGCCAAAAGCATCCCAAAGGGAGTGCAGAAGTGCCACAACATGGCTGCTTTCACGGCTTTTCCCTTAGGAAGAACCCTAATACGCGGCTGATTTACCTTCCTAGGGTTACTGTTAGGCTTAGGCCTAGGACTTTTAAAACCAGGAAGCCCTGGGCTCCAGGCACATGCAGCTGCGAAAGGCATCCCAAGGGGAGCGCAAAAGTGACACAACTTGGCTGCTTTCACTGCTTTTCCCTTAGGAAGAACCCTAATACGCGGCTGATTTACCTTCCTAGGGTTACTGTTAGGCTTAGGCCTAGGACTTCTAAAACCAGGAAGCCCTGGGCTCCAGGCACACTGCAGCTGCGAAAGGCATCCCAAGGGGAGCGCAAAAGTGACACAACTTGGCTGCCTCTGCTGCTATTCTCATGAGACCATCCCGAACCATAGGCTGATTTTCCTTCCTAGGGTTAAGGTTTGAGTTACGCCTAGGGTAAGAGTTCTATTAACCAGAAAGCCCTGAGTTCCAAGAACACAGCAGCTGCGAAGGACTAGCCAAGAAGAGCGCAAAAGTACCACAACATGCCTGCCTCCACAGCTTTTTCCTTGGGGACATGCCTAATTCCTGGCTGATTTGCCTTTCTCGTCTTAGGGTTGGGGTTCGGCCTAGGGCTAGGACTTTTAAAATCAGGAAGCCCTGAGTTCCAGGCACACTGGAGCTGTGAAAGGCATCCAAAAGGGAGTGCAAAAGTGCCACAACATGGTTGCTTTCACGGCTTTTTCCTTGGCAAGAAGCCTAACACCAGGCTGATTTCCCTTCCCAGGGTTACTGTGAGGCTTAGGCCTAGGGCTAGGATTTTTAAAACTAGGCAGCCCTGGGCTCCAGGCACACTGCAGCTGTTCAAGGCATCCCAAGGGGAGTACAAAAGTGCAACAACATGGCAGCTTTCACAGCTTTTTCCTTGGCACCATCCCTATACCTAGGCTGATTTATCTGCCTAGGGTTAGGGTTAGGGTTCAGCCTAGGGCTTGGAGTTTTTTAACCAGGAAGCCCTGAGTTCCAGGCTTACTGCATCTGCCAAAGGCATCCCAAAGGGAGTGCAAAAGTGCCACAAGATGGCTGCTTTCACGGCTTTTCCCTTAGGAAGAACCCTAATACGCGGCTGATTTACCTTCCTAGGGTTACTGTTAGGCTTAGACCTAGGACTTTTAAAACCAGGAAGCCCTGGGCTCCAGGCACACTGCAGCTGTTTAAGGCATCCCAAGAGGGCTGCAGAAGTGACACAACTTGGCTGCCTCTGCTTCTATTCTCATGAGACCATCCCAAATCATGGGCTGATTTTCCTTCCTAGGGTTAAGGTTTGAGTTACGCCTAGGGTAAGAGTTCTATTAACCAGAAAGCCCTGAGTTCCAAGAACACAGCAGCTGCGAAGGACTTCCCAAGAAGAGCGCAAAAGTACCACAACATGCCTGCCTCCCCAGCTTTTTCCTTGGGGACATGCCTAATTCCTGGCTGATTTGCCTTTCTCGTCTTAGGCTTGGGGTTCGGCCTAGGGCTAGGACTTTTAAAATCAGGAAGCCCTGAGTTCCAGGCACACTGGAGCTGTGAAAGGCATCCAAAAGGGAGTGCAAAAGTGCCACAACATGGTTGCTTTCAAGGCTTTTTCCTTGGCAAGAAGCTTAACACCCGGCTGATTTCGCTTCCCTTGGTTACTGTTAGGCTTAGGCCTAGGGCTAGGATTTTTAAAACTAGGAAGCCCTTAGATCCAGGCACACTGCAGCTGTTCAAGGCATCCCAAGGGGAGTTCAAAGTGCAACAACATGGCAGCTTTCACAGCTTTTTCCTTGGCACCATCCCTATACCTTGGCTGTTTTATCTGCCTAGGGTTAGGGTTAGGGTTCAGCCTAGGGCTTGGAGTTTTTTACCCAGGAAGCCCTGAGTTCCAGGCTTACTGCATCTGCCAAAGGCATCCCAAAGGGAGTGCAGAAGTGCCACAACATGGCTGCTTTCACGGCTTTTCCCTTAGGAAGAACCCTAATACGCGGCTGATTTACCTTCCTAGGGTTACTGTTAGGCTTAGGCCTAGGACTTTTAAAACCAGGAAGCCCTGGGCTCCAGGCACATGCAGCTGCGAAAGGCATCCCAAGGGGAGCGCAAAAGTGACACAACTTGGCTGCTTTCACTGCTTTTCCCTTAGGAAGAACCCTAATACCCGGCTGATTTACCTTCCTAGGGTTACTGTTAGGCTTAGGCCTAGGACTTTTAAAACCAGGAAGCCCTGGGCTCCAGGCACACTGCAGCTGCGAAAGGCATCCCAAGGGGAGCGCAAAAGTGACACAACTTGGCTGCCTCTGCTGCTATTCTCATGAGACCATCCCGAACCATAGGCTGATTTTCCTTCCTAGGGTTAAGGTTTGAGTTACGCCTGGGGTAAGGGTTCTATTAACCAGAAAGCCCTGAGTTCCAAGAACACAGCAGCTGCGAAGGACTACCCAAGAAGAGCGCAAAAGTACCAAAACATGCGTGCCTCCCCAGCTTTTTCCTTGGGGACATGCCTAATTCCTGGCTGATTTGCCTTTCTCGTCTTAGGGTTGGGGTTCGGCCTAGGGCTAGGATATTTTTAACTAGGAAGCCCTGAGTTCCAGGCTTACTTCATCTGCAAAAAGCATCCCAAAGGGAGTGCAGAAGTGCCACAACATGGCTGCTTTCACGGCTTTTCCCTTAGGAAGAACCCTAATACGCGGCTGATTTACCTTCCTAGGGTTACTGTTAGGCTTAGGCCTAGGACTTTTAAAACCAGGAAGCCCTGGGCTCCAGGCACATGCAGCTGCGAAAGGCATCCCAAGAGGGCCGCAGAAGTGACACAACTTGGCTGCCTCTGCTTCTATTCTCATGAGACCATCCTGAACCATAGGCTGATTTTCCTTCCTAGGGTTAAGGTTTGAGTTACGCCTAGGGTAAGGGTTCTATTAACCAGAAAGCCCTGAGTTCCAAGAACACAGCAGCTGCGAAGGACTACTCAAGAAGAGCGCAAAAGTACCACAAAGTGCCTGCCTCCACAGCTTTTTCCTTGGGGACATGCCTAATTCCTGGCTGATTTGCCTTTCTCGTCTTAGGGTTGGGGTTCGGCCTAGGGCTAGGATTTTTAAAATCAGGAAGCCCTGAGTTCCAGGCTTACTTCATCTGCAAAAAGCATCCCAAAGGGAGTGCAGAAGTGCCACAACATGGCTGCTTTCACGGCTTTTCCCTTAGGAAGAACCCTAATACGCGGCTGATTTACCTTCCTAGGGTTACTGTTAGGCTTAGGCCTAGGACTTTTAAAGCCAGGAAGCCCTGGGCTCCAGGCACATGCAGCTGCGAAAGGCATCCCAAGAGGGCCGCAGAAGTGACACAACTTGGCTGCCTCTGCTTCTATTCTCATGAGAACATCCCGAACCATAGGCTGATTTTCCTTCCTAGGGTTAAGGTTTGAGTTACGCCTAGGGTAAGAGTTCTATTAACCAGAAAGACCTGAGTTCCAAGAACACAGCGTCTGCGAAGGACTACCCAAGAAGAGCGCAAAAGTACCACAAAGTGCCTGCCTCCACAGCTTTTTCCTTGGGGACATGCCTAATTCCTGGCTGATTTGCCTTTCTCGTCTTGGGGTTGGGGTTCGGCCTAGGGCTAGGATTTTTTTAACTAGGAAGCCCTGAGTTCCAGGCTTACTGCATCTGCCAAAGGCATCCCAAAGGGAGTGCAAAAGTGCCACAACATGGCTGCTTTCACGGCTTTTCCCTTTGGAAGAACCCTAATACCCGGCTGATTTACCTTCCTAGGGTTACTGTTAGGCTTAGGCCTAGGACTTTTAAAACCAGGAAGCCCTGGGCTCCAGGCACACTGCAGCTGCGAAAGGCATCCCAAGGGGAGCGCAAAAGTGACACAACTTGGCTGCCTCTGCTGCTATTCTCATGAGACCATCCCGAACCATAGGCTGATTTTCCTTCCTAGGGTTAAGGTTTGACTTACGCCTAGGGTAAGGGTTCTATTAACCAGAAAGCCATGAGTACCAAGAACACAGCAGCTGCGAAGGACTAGCCAAGAAGAGCGCAAAAGTACCACAACATGCCTGCCTCCACAGCTTTTTCCTTGGGGACATGCCTAATTCCTGGCTGATTTGCCTTTCTCGTCTTAGGCTTGGGGTTCGGCCTAGGGCTAGGATATTTTTAACTAGGAAGCCCTGAGTTCCAGGCTTACTTCATCTACCAAAGGCATCCCAAAGGGAGTGCAAAAGTGCCACAACATGGTTGCTTTCACGGCTTTTTCCTTGGGAAGAAGCCTAACACCAGGCTGATTTCCCTTCCCAGGGTTACTGTGAGGCTTAGGCCTAGGGCTAGGATTTTTAAAACTAGGCAGCCCTGGGCTCCAGGCACACTGCAGCTGTTCAAGGCATCCCAAGGGGAGTACAAAAGTGCAACAACATGGCAGCTTTCACAGCTTTTTCCTTGGCACCATCCCTATACCTAGGCTGATTTATCTGCCTAGGGTTAGGGTTAGGGTTCAGCCTAGGTCTTGGAGTTTTTTAACCAGGAAGCTCTGAGTTCCAGGCTTACTGCATCTGCCAAAGGCATCCCAAAGGGAGTGCAAAAGTGCCACAAGATGGCTGCTTTCACGGCTTTTCCCTTAGGAAGAACCCTAATACGCGGCTGATTTACCTTCCTAGGGTTACTGTTAGGCTTAGACCTAGGACTTTTAAAACCAGGAAGCCCTGGGCTCCAGGCACACTGCAGCTGTTTAAGGCATCCCAAGGGGGCTGCAGAAGTGACACAACTTGGCTGCCTCTGCTTCTATTCTCATGAGACCATCCCAAATCATAGGCTGATTTTCCTTCCTAGGGTTAAGGTTTGAGTTACGCCTAGGGTAAGAGTTCTATTAACCAGAAAGCCCTGAGTTCCAAGAACACAGCAGCTGCGAAGGACTTCCCAAGAAGAGCGCAAAAGTACCACAACATGCCTGCCTCCCCAGCTTTTTCCTTGGGGACATGCCTAATTCCTGGCTGATTTGCCTTTCTCGTCTTAGGCTTGGGGTTCGGCCTAGGGCTAGGACTTTTAAAATCAGGAAGCCCTGAGTTCCAGGCACACTGGAGCTGTGAAAGGCATCCAAAAGGGAGTGCAAAAGTGCCACAACATGGTTGCTTTCACGGCTTTTTCCTTGGCAAGAAGCTTAACACCCGGCTGATTTCGCTTCCCTTGGTTACTGTTAGGCTTAGGCCTAGGGCAAGGATTTTTAAAACTAGGAAGCCCTTAGATCCAGGCACACTGCAGCTGTTCAAGGCATCCCAAGGGGAGTACAAAAGTGCAACAACATGGCAGCTTTCACAGCTTTTTCCTTGGCACCATCCCTATACCTTGGCTGTTTTATCTGCCTAGGGTTAGGGTTAGGGTTCAGCCTAGGGCTTGGAGTTTTTTACCCAGGAAGCCCTGAGTTCCAGGCTTACTGCATCTGCCAAAGGCATCCCAAAGGGAGTGCAGAAGTGCCACAACATGGCTGCTTTCACGGCTTTTCCCTTAGGAAGAACCCTAATACGCGGCTGATTTACCTTCCTAGGGTTACTGTAAGGCTTAGGCCTAGGACTTTTAAAACCAGGAAGCCCTGGGCTCCAGGCACATGCAGCTGCGAAAGGCATCCCAAGGGGAGCGCAAAAGTGACACAACTTGGCTGCTTTCACTGCTTTTCCCTTAGGAAGAACCCTAATACGCGGCTGATTTACCTTCCTAGGGTTACTGTTAGGCTTAGGCCTAGGACTTTTAAAACCAGGAAGCCCTGGGCTCCAGGCACACTGCAGCTGCGAAAGGCATCCCAAGGGGAGCGCAAAAGTGACACAACTTGGCTGCCTCTGCTACTATTCTCATGAGACCATCCCGAACCATAGGCTGATTTTCCTTCCTAGGGTTAAGGTTTGAGTTACGCCTGGGGTAAGGGTTCTATTAACCAGAAAGCCCTGAGTTCCAAGAACACAGCAGCTGCGAAGGACTACCCAAGAAGAGCGCAAAAGTACCACAACATGCGTGCCTCCACAGCTTTTTCCTTGGGGACATGCCTAATTCCTGGCTGATTTGCCTTTCTCGTCTTAGGGTTGGGGTTCGGCCTAGGGCTAGGATATTTTTAACTAGGAAGCCCTGAGTTCCAGGCTTACTTCATCTGCAAAAAGCATCCCAAAGGGAGTGCAGATGTGCCACAACATGGCTGCTTTCACGGCTTTTCCCTTAGGAAGAACCCTAATACGCGGCTGATTTACCTTCCTAGGGTTACTGTTAGGCTTAGGCCTAGGACTTTTAAAACCAGGAAGCCCTGGGCTCCAGGCACATGCAGCTGCGAAAGGCATCCCAAGAGGGCTGCAGAAGTGACACAACTTGGCTGCCTCTGCTTCTATTCTCATGAGACCATCCCGAACCATAGGCTGATTTTCCTTCCTAGGGTTAAGGTTTGAGTTACGCCTAGGGTAAGGGTTCTATTAACCAGAAAGCCCTGAGTTCCAAGAACACAGCAGCTGCGAAGGACTACTCAAGAAGAGCGCAAAAGTACCACAACGTGCCTGCCTCCACAGCTTTTTCCTTGGGGACATGCCTAATTCCTGGCTGATTTGCCTTTCTCGGCTTAGGCTTGGGGTTCGGCCTAGGGCTAGGATTTTTAAAATCAGGAAGCCCTGAGTTCCAGGCTTACTTCATCTGCAAAAAGCATCCCAAAGGGAGTGCAGAAGTGCCACAACATGGCTGCTTTCACGGCTTTTCCCTTAGGAAGAACCCTAATACCCGGCTGATTTACCTTCCTAGGGTTACTGTTAGGCTTAGGCCTAGGACTTTTAAAACCAGGAAGCCCTGGGCTCCAGGCACATGCAGCTGCGAAAGGCATCCCAAGAGGGCTGCAGAAGTGACACAACTTGGCTGCCTCTGCTTCTATTCTCATGAGACCATCCCGAACCATAGGCTGATTTTCCTTCCTAGGGTTAAGGTTTGAGTTACGCCTAGGGTAAGAGTTCTATTAACCAGAAAGACCTGAGTTCCAAGAACACAGCATCTGCGAAGGACTACCCAAGAAGAGCGCAAAAGCACCACAAAGTGCCTGCCTCCACAGCTTTTTCCTTGGGGACATGCCTAATTCCTGGCTGATTTGCCTTTCTCGTCTTAGGGTTGGGGTTCGGCCTAGGGCTAGGATTTTTTTAACTAGGAAGCCCTGAGTTCCAGGCTTACTGCATCTGCCAAAGGCATCCCAAAGGGAGTGCAGAAGTGACACAACATGGCTGCTTTCACGGCTTTTCCCTTAGGAAGAACCCTAATACGCGGCTGATTTACCTTCCTAGGGTTACTGTTAGGCTTAGGCCTAGGACTTTTAAAACCAGGAAGCCCTGGGCTCCAGGCACACTGCAGCTGCGAAAGGCATCCCAAGGGGAGCGCAAAAGTGACACAACTTGGCTGCCTCTGCTGCTATTCTCATGAGACCATCCCGAACCATAGGCTGATTTTCCTTCCTAGGGTTAAGGTTTGACTTACGCCTAGGGTAAGGGTTCTATTAACCAGAAAGCCATGAGTACCAAGAACACAGCAGCTGCGAAGGACTAGCCAAGAAGAGCGCAAAAGTACCACAACATGCCTGCCTCCACAGCTTTTTCCTTGGGGACATGCCTAATTCCTGGCTGATTTGCCTTTCTCGTCTTAGGCTTGGGGTTCGGCCTAGGGCTAGGACTTTTAAAATCAGGAAGCCCTGAGTTCCAGGCACACTGGAGCTGTGAAAGGCATCCAAAAGGGAGTGCAAAAGTGCCACAACATGGTTGCTTTCACGGCTTTTTCCTTGGCAAGAAGCTTAACACCCGGCTGATTTCGCTTCCCTTGGTTACTGTTAGGCTTAGGCCTAGGGCTAGGATTTTTAAAACTAGGCAGCCCTGGGCTCCAGGCACACTGCAGCTGTTCAAGGCATCCCAAGGGGAGTACAAAAGTGCAACAACATGGCAGCTTTCACAGCTTTTTCCTTGGCACCATCCCTATACCTAGGATGATTTATCTGCCTAGGGTTAGGGTTAGGGTTCAGCCTAGGTCTTGGAGTTTTTTAACCAGGAAGCCCTGAGTTCCAGGCTTACTGCATCTGCCAAAGGCATCCCAAAGGGAGTGCAAAAGTGCCACAAGATGGCTGCTTTCACGGCTTTTCCCTTAGGAAGAACCCTAATACGCGGCTGATTTACCTTCCTAGGGTTACTGTTAGGCTTAGACCTAGGACTTTTAAAACCAGGAAGCCCTGGGCTCCAGGCACACTGCAGCTGTTTAAGGCATCCCAAGGGGAGCGCAAAAGTGACACAACTTGGCTGCTTTCACTGCTTTTCCCTTAGGAAGAACCCTAATACGCGGCTGATTTACCTTCCTAGGGTTACTGTTAGGCTTAGGCCTAGGACTTTTAAAACCAGGAAGCCCTGGGCTCCAGGCACACTGCAGCTGCGAAAGGCATCCCAAGGGGAGCGCAGAAGTGACACAACTTGGCTGCCTCTGCTGCTATTCTCATGAGACCATCCCGAAACATAGGCTGATTTTCCTTCCTAGGGTTAAGGTTTGAGTTACGCCTGGGGTAAGGGTTCTATTAACCAGAAAGCCCTGAGTTCCAAGAACACAGCAGCTGCGAAGGACTACCCAAGAAGAGCGCAAAAGTACCACAACATGCGTGCCTCCACAGCTTTTTCCTTGGGGACATGCCTAATTCCTGGCTGATTTGCCTTTCTCGTCTTAGGGTTGGGGTTCGGCCTAGGGCTAGGATATTTTTAACTAGGAAGCCCTGAGTTCCAGGCTTACTTCATCTGCAAAAAGCATCCCAAAGGGAGTGCAGAAGTGCCACAACATGGCTGCTTTCACGGCTTTTCCCTTAGGAAGAACCCTAATACGCGGCTGATTTACCTTCCTAGGGTTACTGTTAGGCTTAGGCCTAGGACTTTTAAAACCAGGAAGCCCTGGGCTCCAGGCACATGCAGCTGCGAAAGGCATCCCAAGAGGGCTGCAGAAGTGACACAACTTGGCTGCCTCTGCTGCTATTCTCATGAGACCATCCCGAACCATAGGCTGATTTTCCTTCCTAGGGTTAAGGTTTGAGTTACGCCTAGGGTAAGTGTTCTATTAACCAGAAAGACCTGAGTTCCAAGAACACAGCAGCTGCGAAGGACTACCCAAGAAGAGCGCAAAAGTACCACAACGTGCCTGCCTCCACAGCTTTTTCCTTGGGCACATGCCTAATTCCTGGCTGATTTGCCTTTCTCGTCTTAGGGTTGGGGTTCGGCCTAGGGCTAGGATTTTTTTAACTAGGAAGCCCTGAGTTCCAGGCCTACTGCATCTGCCAAAGGCATCCCAAAGGGAGTGCAAAAGTGCCACAACATGGCTGCTTTCACGGCTTTTCCGTTTGGAAGAACCCTAATACGCGGCTGATTTACCTTCCTAGGGTTACTGTTAGGCTTAGGCCTAGGACTTTTAAAACCAGGAAGCCCTGGGCTCCAGGCACACTGCAGCTGCGAAAGGCATCCCAAGGGGAGCGCAAAAGTGACACAACTTGGCTGCCTCTGCTGCTATTCTCATGAGACCATCCCGAACCATAGGCTGATTTTCCTTCCTAGGCTTAAGGTTTGAGTTACGCCTAGGGTAAGGGTTCTATTAACCAGAAAGCCATGAGTACCAAGAACACAGCAGCTGCGAAGGACTGCCCAAGAAGAGCGCAAAAGTACCACAACATGCCTGCCTCCTCAGCTTTTTCCTTGGGGACATGCCTAATTCCTGGCTGATTTGCCTTTCTCGGCTTAGGCTTGGGGTTCGGCCTAGGGCTAGGACTTTTAAAATCAGGAAGCCCTGAGTTCCAGGCACACTGGAGCTGTGAAAGGCATCCAAAAGGGAGTGCAAAAGAGCCACAACATGGTTGCTTTCACGGCTTTTTCCTTGGCAAGAAGCCTAACACCAGGCTGATTTCCCTTCCCAGGGTTACTGTGAGGCTTAGGCCTAGGGCTAGGACTTTTAAAACTAGGAAGCCCTGGGCTCCAGGCACACTGCAGCTGTTCAAGGCATCCCAAGGGGAGTACAAAAGTGCAACAACATGGCAGCTTTCACAGCTTTTTCCTTGGCACCATCCCTATACCTAGGCTGATTTATCTGCCTAGGGTTAGGGTTAGGGTTCAGCCTAGGTCTTGGAGTTTTTTAACCAGGAACCCCTGAGTTCCAGGCTTACTGCATCTGCCAAAGGCATCCCAAAGGGAGTGCAAAAGTGCCACAACATGGCTGCATTCACGGCTTTTCCCTTAGGAAGAACCCTAATACGCGGCTGATTTACCTTCCTAGGGTTACTGTTAGGCTTAGACCTAGGACTTTTAAAACCAGGAAGCCCTGGGCTCCAGGCACACTGCAGCTGCGAAAGGCATCCCAAGGGGAGCGCAAAAGTGACACGACTTGGCTGCCACCACTGATATTTCCATGAGACCATCCCGAACCATAGGCTGATTTTCCTTCCTAGGGTTAAGGTTTGAGTTTCGCCTGGGGTAAGGGTTCTATTAACCAGAAAGCCCTGAGTTCCAAGAACACAGCAGCTGCGAAGGACTACCCAAGAAGAGCGCAAAAGTACCACAACGTGCCTGCCTCCACAGCTTTTTCCTTGGGGACATGCCTAATTCCTGGCTGATTTGCCTTTCTCGTCTTAGGGTTGGGGTTCGGCCTAGGGCTAGGATTTTTAAAATCAGGAAGCCCTGAGTTCCAGGCACACTGGAGCTGTGAAAGGCATCCAAAAGGGAGTGCAAAAGTGCCACAACATGGCTACTTTCACGGCTTTTTCCTTGGCAAGAAGCCTAACACCAGGCTGATTTCCCTTCCCAGGGTTACTGTAAGGCTTAGGCCTAGGGCTAGGATTTTTAAAACTAGGAAGCCCTTAGCTCCAGGCACACTGCAGCTGTTCAAGGCATCCCAAGGGGAGTACAAAAGTGCAACAACATGGCAGCTTTCACAGCTTTTTCCTTGGCACCATCCCTATACCTAGGCTGATTTATCTGCCTAGGGTTAGGGTTAGGGTTCAGCCTAGGGCTTGGAGATTTTAACCCGGAAGCCCTGAGTTCCAGGCTTACTGCATCTGCCAAAGGCATCCCAAAGGGAGTGCAAAAGTGCCACAAGATGGCTGCTTTCACGGCTCTTCCCTTAGGAAGAACCCTAATACTCGGCTGATTTACCTTCCTAGGGTTACTGTTAGGCTTAGGCCTAGGACTTTTAAAACCAGGAAGCCCTGGGCTCCAGGCACACTGCAGCTGCGAAAGGCATCCCAAGGGGAGCGCAAAAGTGACACAACTTGGCTGCCACCACTGATATTTCCATGAGACCATCCTGAACCATAGGCTGATTTTCCTTCCTAGGGTTAAGGTTTGAGTTACGCCTAGGATAAGGGTTCTATTAACCAGAAAGGCCTGAGTTCCAAGAACACAGCAGCTGCGAAGGACTACCCAAGAAGAGCGCAAAAGTACCACAACATGCCTGCCTCCACAGCTTTTTCCTTGGGGACATGCCTAATTCCTGGCTGATTTGCCTTTCTCGTCTTAGGGTTGGGGTTCGGCCTAGGGCTAGGATTTTTTTAACTAGGAAGCCCTGAGTTCCAGGCTTACTTCATCTGCAAAAGGCATCCCAAAGGGAGTGCAGAAGTGTCACAACATGGCTGCTTTCACGGCTTTTCCCTTAGGAAGAACCCTAATACGCGGCTGATTTACCTTCCTAGGGTTACTGTTAGGCTTAGGCCTAGGACTTTTAAAACCAGGAAGCCCTGGGCTCCAGGCACACTGCAGCTGCGAAAGGCATCCCAAGGGGAGCGCAAAAGTGACGCAACTTGGCTGCCACCACTGATATTTTCATGAGACCATCCCGAACCATAGGCTGATTTTCCTTCCTAGGGTTAAGGTTTGAGTTACGCCTAGGGTAAGGGTTCTATTAACCAGAAAGCCCTGAGTTCCAAGAACACAGCAGCTGCGAAGGACTACCCAAGAAGAGCGCAAAAGTACCACAACATGCCTGCCTCCACAGCTTTTTCCTTGGGGACATGCCTAATTCCTGGCTGATTTGCCTTTCTCGTCTTAGGGTTGGGGTTCGGCCTAGGGCTAGGATTTTTAAAGTCAGGAAGCCCTGAGTTCCAGGCACACTGGAGCTGTGAAAGGCATCCAAAAGGGAGTGCAAAAGTGCCACAACATGGTTGCTTTCCCGGCTTTTTCCTTGGCAAGAAGCCTAACACCAGGCTGATTTACCTTCCTAGGGTTACTGTAAGGCTTAGGCCTAGGGCTAGGATTTTTAAAACTAGGAAGCCCTTAGCTCCAGGCACACTGCAGCTGTTCAAGGCATCCCAAGAGGGCCGCAGAAGTGACACAACTTGGCTGCCTCTGCTGCTATTCTCATGAGTCCATCCCGAACCATAGGCTGATTTTCCTTCCTAGGGTGAGGGTTAGAGTTACGCCTAGGGTTAGTGTTTTTTTAACCAGAAAGCCCTGAGTTCCAAGAACACAGCAGCTGCGAAGGACTACCCAAGAGGAGGGGAAAAGTGCCACAACATGGCTGCCTCCAGCGCTTTTTCCTTGGGACCATCATTGAACCTTGGCTGATTTACTTGCCTCCAGTTGCACCTATGGTCACGCCAAGAGATAGGGATTTTAAATCAGTAAACCCTGAGCTCCAGACCCAGTGCAGCTGCAAAAGGCTTCCCAAGGGCAGCCAAAAATTGCCTCAACATGCTCCTTCCAGTGCTTTTTTCCTTGGGAACATCCCTATACCCAGGCTGATTTATCTGCCTAGGGTTAGGGTTAGGGTTCAGCCTAGAGATAGGATTTTTTCAAACAGGAAGCCCTGAATTCCAGGCACACTGCAGCTGTTAAAGGCAGTGTTCTACGTCAACCGCAACTTAGTCTGAAATAAATGCTTTTTCCCTGAGAGCATCTGAGAGGTTTGCATGAAGCACTGATATCTGACATTTGCAATTTTGAATAGGAGAGGAGAAAGAAAATGGGAAGAAGTTTTTAATTTTAGTGGTTTCAATGTTAATTTCCGTACACTTTTTCAAAACTCGTCAGCTCAAATGCCCATCAACATCTTTTAGTCATCTGTAAGTCAGTATTCATAAAAAATGTGCTTCAAATCAAAAGAATTTCAAATTTGCACTCCAAATTTCTATGCCTAGATTTATGATTTCCTACACATATCAGATGAAAGGAAGGCCTTTTTTACTGTGGGAGTGCTGGAACACTGGAACAGGTTGCCCAGGGAAGTTGTGGGTGTCCCATCCCTGAAAGTATTCAAGGTCAGCTTGGACGGGGCTTGGAGCAGCAACAAAGGAGAAGCTTGATGGTAGAGAAACAAAGTTGGACTATAGAAGAAACTGGGATTGAAGTATAGGAGCAAGTTTTCTCTCAGCTCTTGGGGTAAATTCAAAGTTGTACAAAATTACATTTATCTGAGCTATTCACTACTGTAACAGAAATGTTCATGAAAACTGTACAGAAGATAGCAAATTTTAAAAGAGATAAGAATTACAGCATAAAATCCATGGGATGGGTTACAACATGAGACACTCTCTAAGAGAAAATCTCTGTGTTTCAGCACTTCATCATGGTAAGATTTCATGAAGTGCCAAAGAAGGCGGCAAAATATCATTCGGGACGTTATTTCCTGGAATTCAGCCTGGCCATTAGTAGGAACTGGGTTTGAACACATCATGTAGATATACCACACACACTTGCCCTTCACTGAAAAATGACTGTTTACAACGAAGAAGCAACTGACGATCAAAATTGATTGAAAGCATCTTAAACATGTCAAGTATTTCATTGTAGATGATCTGTGATCCAAATGCTTCTTCCACCTTCGAGAGGGACAGAACAATTCTTCCATGTCATGATGGTTTAAAATTGTATCAACCAATGTTTTCTGCTGAAAAGATATCATCTATGTTTTTCCATTTTTGGAAGAAAATATTCCTAGACATACAACAGGTGAGAACTAAGTAATTTTAAAGAAACAAATGAAAAGAAAATATTCTGTAAATAGAATGAAATGAAAAGCTGTGTTTTAAATAGGAGCTAAATATGAAACAGAATTTTTGTACCAGCCATTTGAATTACTGCACCAGCTCTTTTGCCCATCAAGAGAGGCGTTTAGCATTTCAGTCTTTTCCAAGGTGTTCATGATCTGCTATGCTGATCTCTGTGTGTGCCTAGGTGTGTGTGGAAGGGGGGGCATGTGAAGGGGAGTGTGTATGTTTGCTTTACAATTGTTGTGGCAGATTCATGCCTCAGCTCCACATTTTGTTTTAGAAAGGTCACACAGAGTGGATGTGAAGTTTACTATCAACAAGAGATCAATTCCCAAATCATCCATTTGACTCTACCTTATAAATCATGTGCTTTGTTGCATATTTTATCAAATCTACTTTCAAGCCAGATGGAGGAAGGAGGATGTGGCAATCCCTCCACCATCTTGCAACTTTTATGCAAGTAGGTTTTCAAGAAAATCATCATTTCTCTTTGAAATATGTCTGGAACAGGCATGATGGTAGTGTCAACCTGTTGGAGTTTTTGTTGCTGGAAGAAGTTATACAAAAGGATTGGTTTTTACATTGACCAGTTACTGAATCAAGCTCAGGAATACATTGGAAATTCAACTGGGGCTTCCTTTCCCCGGCAGACTACTTCTAGAACGAGCTTGTACACTGAAGCTTACTCTTTTGCCCTCTTTTTGTTTCTTTCCTATTTTCTTGGCTTCTTTGCCACTCTCTAGACAATTTTGGAACTTTTTTCCCAACTCAAATGGTTTCAATAGTCTGATTGTGATCATACATTTTTACAAGGAATTTTTAAAATCTTTCCTCCAGTTAAGAAAGTCAAGGACTTAGGTCTTTTTCTTCCCTTATCAATATTGCAATGAAATTGATAAGTAAAGACCAACTCTTTCTTTTTGTTTTTAACCCAAGCAGATAATTCCCATCCATTCATCCATTTGGTGGACCAATAGTTGCCATTCTGATGGAAGTTGTCACTTCTTAACAGTAGGCATTCTGTGACTATGTTGACAGCACTTTGGCTGAAGATCCTAACTGGTCTTAGATACACATAGGGAGAAATTTGCTCAGCCAGTGTCAGTCTTAAGCATGCGTATCAGAAGATCTTTCTAGAGCTGGGAATTTTCCCATGAAAGGGATTCAGTTAGGGAAGAGACACTTGCCCCAGAGGTTTACATTCTTCTTGAAGACTGCTTAAGGAACTTAGATGCCATGTCCATTTGGATCTGTGTCTGCGCAGAACTTTGTCATGCCAGTGCTTGAAATGCATCTTGAATTCACTAGCACAGAATGAATGAGAGTGGAAGGGGTTGGTGGGGCTAACCAGGCCCAACCCCCCTGCCTAAACCAGGATCCCTAGAGCCTCTTGCCCAGGATTCTATCTGGGTGTACTTTTAATGTCTTCAAAGATCCAGGCTCCACAATCTTTCTGGGCAGTCTGTGCCGTGGTTCACTCACCCTCACAGTAAAGAATCATTTCCTGATGTTCCTGTATTTCAGTGTGTGCCCACTGCCTCTTGTCTTTTCACTCAGCATCACTGAAAAGACACTGATTCCCTCCCCTTTGCACTATTGCTTCCATATGGATGTGTGCTGCCATGTAGAGATATGTCAAAAACCTCCCTGAAGCCCAGGCAGATAATATTCCCTTCATCTACCAGTCAAGTTGATTCATCAGAGGAGTTTAAAGTTATGTTCAGCATGAAACATACCCCTGAAAAATCATGCTAACTACATTATTGTGTCGTCTTTCATGTGCCTGGCAAGGTTTTCCAGGAAGAGCTGCTTCATCAACTTCCTGGGTATAAAAAAGAAGCTGGCTGGTTTGTACGATTGCAAGTCCTCCTAATTGCCTTTTTTGAAGATGAGTGTCATTTGCTTACATCCAGTCCTTAGCCTCTCTTGTCTACATCTTAGCAAAAAGCTTTTCCACTATGTCTGGCGAGGAAAAACTGTGCCAGCACAGAAAACATCTCCCATCGTGTTCTAGACGTTGCACGGAGGTGTGCCGAGTGTTTGGCATGAAGGAAAGAAAAGTTGTCCAAAACAGCTTCCATCGAATGTTCATGTGATTGGAAAAGTCAGGAGAGTGCAAAGGTACTGTTTTCTAGCAGTTGGCAAGCTGCGCACACAATCCCAGTGTTGTACAGCTTCCTTCTTCACCTTTCCGAAGGTGCCGCTCTCTCCGGCTCCCGGAGGCGAAGAAGCGGCTTCTTCGCGCAAAGACGATTGTGCCGCTCACTGTGCACTCCTTAGCGCGGCTTCTGCCGAAAGACGCCCGGGAGCGGCTCTTAGCTCCGGACAGCATCATACCTTCGTCTTTAGCGTCTCTTCTCGTCTACATCTTAGCAAAAAGCTTTTCCACTATGTCTGGCGAGGAAAAACTGTGCCAGCACAGAAAACATCTCCCATCGTGTTCTAGACGTTGCACGGGGGTGTGCCAAGTGCTTGGCATGAAGAAAAGAAAAGTTGTCCAAAACAGCTTCCAATCGAATGTTCATGTGATTGGAAAAGTCAGGAGAGTGCAAAGGTACTGTTTTCTAGCAGTTGGCAAGCTGCGCACACAATCCCAGTGTTGTACAGCTCCCTTCTTCACCTTTCCGAAGGTGCCGCTCTCTCCGGCTCCCGGAGGCGAAGAAGCGGCTTCTTCGCGCAAAGACGATTGTGCCGCTCACTGTGCACTCCTTAGCGCGGCTTCTGCCGAAAGACGCCCGGGAGCGGCTCTTAGCCCCGGAGAGAATCGTACCTACGTCTTTAGCGTCTCTTCTCGTCTACATCTTAGCAAAAAGCTTTTCCACTATGTCTGGCGAGGAAAAACTGTGCCAGCACAGAAAACATCTCCCATCGTGTTCTAGACGTTGCACGGAGGTGTGCCGAGTGTTTGGCATGAAGGAAAGAAAAGTTGTCCAAAACAGCTTCCAATCGAATGTTCATGTGATTGGAAAAGTCAGGAGAGTGCAAAGGTACTGTTTTCTAGCAGTTGGCAAGCTGCGCACACAATCCCAGTGTTGTACAGCTTCCTTCTTCACCTTTCCGAAGGTGCCGCTCTCTCCGGCTCCCGGAGGCGAAGAAGCGGCTTCTTCGCGCAAAGACGATTGTGCCGCTCACTGTGCACTCCTTAGCGCGGCTTCTGCCGAAAGACGCCCGGGAGCGGCTCTTAGCTCCGGACAGCATCGTACCTTCGTCTTTAGCGTCTCTTCTCGTCTACATCTTAGCAAAAAGCTTTTCCACTATGTCTGGCGAGGAAAAACTGTGCCAGCACAGAAAACATCTCCCATCGTGTTCTAGACGTTGCACGGAGGTCTGCCAAGTCCTTGGCATGAAGGAAAGAAAAGTTGTCCAAAACAGCTTCCAATCGAATGTTCATGTGATTGGAAAAGTCAGGAGAGTGCAAAGGTACTGTTTTCTAGCAGTTGGCAAGCTACGCACACAATCCCAGTGTTGTACAGCTTCCTTCTTCACCTTTCCGAAGGTGCCGCTCTCTCCGCTCCCGGAGGCGAAGAAGCGGCTTCTTCGCGCAAAGACGATTGTGCCGCTCACTGTGCACTCCTTAGCGCGGCTTCTGCCGAAAGACGCCCGGGAGCGGCTCTTAGCCCCGGAGAGAATCGTACCTTCGTCTTTAGCGTCTCTTCTCGTCTACATCTTAGCAAAAAGCTTTTCCACTATGTCTGGCGAGGAAAAACTGTGCCAGCACAGAAAACATCTCCCATCGTGTTCTAGACGTTGCACGGAGGTGTGCCGAGTGTTTGGCATGAAGGAAAGAAAAGTTGTCCAAAACAGCTTCCAATCTAATGTTCATGTGATTGGAAAAGTCAGGAGAGTGCAAAGGTACTGTTTTCTAGCAGTTGGCAAGCTACGCACACAATCCCAGTGTTGTACAGCTTCCTTCTTCACCTTTCCGAAGGTGCCGCTCTCTCCGGCTCCCGGAGGCGAAGAAGCGGCTTCTTCGCGCAAAGACGATTGTGCCGCTCACTGTGCACTCCTTAGCGCGGCTTCTGCCGAAAGACGCCCGGGAGCGGCTCTTAGCTCCGGACAGCATCATACCTTCGTCTTTAGCGTCTCTTCTCGTCTACATCTTAGCAAAAAGCTTTTCCACTATGTCTGGCGAGGAAAAACTGTGTCACCACAGTAAACATCTCCCATCGTGTTCTAGACGTTGCACGGAGGTGTGCCGAGTGTTTGGCATGAAGGAAAGAAAAGTTGTTCAAAACAGCTTCCAATCGAATGTTCATGTGATTGGAAAAGTCAGGAGAGTGCAAAGGTACTGTTTTCTAGCAGTTGGCAAGCTACGCACACAATCCCAGTGTTGTACAGCTCCCTTCTTCACCTTTCCGAAGGTGCCGCTCTCTCCGGCTCCCGGAGGCGAAGAAGCGGCTTCTTCGCGCAAAGACGATTGTGCCGCTCACTGTGCACTCCTTAGCGCGGCTTCTGCCGAAAGACGCCCGGGAGCGGCTCTTAGCTCCGGACAGCATCATACCTTCGTCTTTAGCGTCTCTTCTCGTCTACATCTTAGCAAAAAGCTTTTCCACTATGTCTGGCGAGGAAAAACTGTGCCAGCACAGAAAACATCTCCCATCGTGTTCTAGACGTTGCACGGAGGTGTGCCAAGTGCTTGGCATGAAGAAAAGAAAAGTTGTCCAAAACAGCTTCCAATCGAATGTTCATGTGATTGGGAAAGTCAGGAGAGTGCAAAGGTACTGTTTTCTAGCAGTTGGCAAGCTACGCACACAATCCCAGTGTTGTACAGCTTCCTTCTTCACCTTTCCGAAGGTGCCGCTCTCTCCGGCTCCCGGAGGCGAAGAAGCGGCTTCTTCGCGCAAAGACGATTGTGCCGCTCACTGTGCACTCCTTAGCGCGGCTTCTGCCGAAAGACGCCCGGGAGCGGCTCTTAGCTCCGGACAGCATCGTACCTTCGTCTTTAGCGTCTCTTCTCGTCTACATCTTAGCAAAAAGCTTTTCCACTATGTCTGGCGAGGAAAAACTGTGCCAGCACAGAAAACATCTCCCATCGTGTTCTAGACGTTGCACGGAGGTGTGCCAAGTGCTTGGCATGAAGAAAAGAAAAGTTGTCCAAAACAGCTTCCAATCGAATGTTCATGTGATTGGAAAAGTCAGGAGAGTGCAAAGGTACTGTTTTCTAGCAGTTGGCAAGCTACGCACACAATCCCAGTGTTGTACAGCTCCCTTCTTCACCTTTCCGAAGGTGCCGCTCTCTCCGGCTCCCGGAGGCGAAGAAGCGGCTTCTTCGCGCAAAGACGATTGTGCCGCTCACTGTGCACTCCTTAGCGCGGCTTCTGCCGAAAGACGCCCGGGAGCGGCTCTTAGCCCCGGACAGCATCGTACCTTCGTCTTTAGCGTCTCTTCTCGTCTACATCTTAGCAAAAAGCTTTTCCACTATGTCTGGCGAGGAAAAACTGTGTCACAACAGTAAACATCTCCCATCGTGTTCTAGACGTTGCACGGGGGTGTGCCGAGTGTTTGGCATGAAGGAAAGAAAAGTTGTCCAAAACAGCTTCCAATCGAATGTTCACGTGATTGGAAAAGTCAGGAGAGTGCAAAGGTACTGTTTTCTAGCAGTTGGCAAGCTACGCACACAATCCCAGTGTTGTACAGCTTCCTTCTTCACCTTTCCGAAGGTGCCGCTCTCTCCGGCTCCCGGAGGCGAAGAAGCGGCTTCTTCGCGCAAAGACGATTGTGCCGCTCACTGTGCACTCCTTAGCGCGGCTTCTGCCGAAAGACGCCCGGGAGCGGCTCTTAGCTCCGGACAGCATCGTACCTTCGTCTTTAGCGTCTCTTCTCGTCTACATCTTAGCAAAAAGCTTTTCCACTATGTCTGGCGAGGAAAAACTGTGTCACCACAGTAAACATCTCCCATCGTGTTCTAGACGTTGCACGGAGGTGTGCCGAGTGTTTGGCATGAAGGAAAGAAAAGTTGTTCAAAACAGCTTCCAATCGAATGTTCATGTGATTGGAAAAGTCAGGAGAGTGCAAAGGTACTGTTTTCTAGCAGTTGGCAAGCTACGCACACAATCCCAGTGTTGTACAGCTTCCTTCTTCACCTTTCCGAAGGTGCCGCTCTCTCCGGCTCCCGGAGGCGAAGAAGCGGCTTCTTCGCGCAAAGACGATTGTGCCGCTCACTGTGCACTCCTTAGCGCGGCTTCTGCCGAAAGACGCCCGGGAGCGGCTCTTAGCTCCGGACAGCATCGTACCTTCGTCTTTAGCGTCTCTTCTCGTCTACATCTTAGCAAAAAGCTTTTCCACTATGTCTGGCGAGGAAAAACTGTGCCAGCACAGAAAACATCTCCCATCGTGTTCTAGACGTTGCACGGAGGTGTGCCAAGTGCTTGGCATGAAGAAAAGAAAAGTTGTCCAAAACAGCTTCCAATCGAATGTTCATGTGATTGGGAAAGTCAGGAGAGTGCAAAGGTACTGTTTTCTAGCAGTTGGCAAGCTACGCACACAATCCCAGTGTTGTACAGCTTCCTTCTTCACCTTTCCGAAGGTGCCGCTCTCTCCGGCTCCCGGAGGCGAAGAAGCGGCTTCTTCGCGCAAAGACGATTGTGCCGCTCACTGTGCACTCCTTAGCGCGGCTTCTGCCGAAAGACGCCCGGGAGCGGCTCTTAGCTCCGGACAGCATCATACCTTCGTCTTTAGCGTCTCTTCTCGTCTACATCTTAGCAAAAAGCTTTTCCACTATGTCTGGCGAGGAAAAACTGTGTCACCACAGTAAACATCTCCCATCGTGTTCTAGACGTTGCACGGAGGTGTGCCGAGTGTTTGGCATGAAGGAAAGAAAAGTTGTTCAAAACAGCTTCCAATCGAATGTTCATGTGATTGGAAAAGTCAGGAGAGTGCAAAGGTACTGTTTTCTAGCAGTTGGCAAGCTACGCACACAATCCCAGTGTTGTACAGCTCCCTTCTTCACCTTTCCGAAGGTGCCGCTCTCTCCGGCTCCCGGAGGCGAAGAAGCGGCTTCTTCGCGCAAAGACGATTGTGCCGCTCACTGTGCACTCCTTAGCGCGGCTTCTGCCGAAAGACGCCCGGGAGCGGCTCTTAGCTCCGGACAGCATCGTACCTTCGTCTTTAGCGTCTCTTCTCGTCTACATCTTAGCAAAAAGCTTTTCCACTATGTCTGGCGAGGAAAAACTGTGCCAGCACAGAAAACATCTCCCATCGTGTTCTAGACGTTGCACGGAGGTGTGCCAAGTGCTTGGCATGAAGAAAAGAAAAGTTGTCCAAAACAGCTTCCAATCGAATGTTCATGTGATTGGAAAAGTCAGGAGAGTGCAAAGGTACTGTTTTCTAGCAGTTGGCAAGCTACGCACACAATCCCAGTGTTGTACAGCTCCCTTCTTCACCTTTCCGAAGGTGCCGCTCTCTCCGGCTCCCGGAGGCGAAGAAGCGGCTTCTTCGCGCAAAGACGATTGTGCCGCTCACTGTGCACTCCTTAGCGCGGCTTCTGCCGAAAGACGCCCGGGAGCGGCTCTTAGCCCCGGACAGCATCGTACCTTCGTCTTTAGCGTCTCTTCTCGTCTACATCTTAGCAAAAAGCATTTCCACTATGTCTGGCGAGGAAAAACTGTGTCACAACAGTAAACATCTCCCATCGTGTTCTAGACGTTGCACGGGGGTGTGCCGAGTGTTTGGCATGAAGGAAAGAAAAGTTGTCCAAAACAGCTTCCAATCGAATGTTCACGTGATTGGAAAAGTCAGGAGAGTGCAAAGGTACTGTTTTCTAGCAGTTGGCAAGCTACGCACACAATCCCAGTGTTGTACAGCTTCCTTCTTCACCTTTCCGAAGGTGCCGCTCTCTCCGGCTCCCGGAGGCGAAGAAGCGGCTTCTTCGCGCAAAGACGATTGTGCCGCTCACTGTGCACTCCTTAGCGCGGCTTCTGCCGAAAGACGCCCGGGAGCGGCTCTTAGCTCCGGACAGCATCGTACCTTCGTCTTTAGCGTCTCTTCTCGTCTACATCTTAGCAAAAAGCTTTTCCACTATGTCTGGCGAGGAAAAACTGTGTCACCACAGTAAACATCTCCCATCGTGTTCTAGACGTTGCACGGAGGTGTGCCGAGTGTTTGGCATGAAGGAAAGAAAAGTTGTTCAAAACAGCTTCCAATCGAATGTTCATGTGATTGGAAAAGTCAGGAGAGTGCAAAGGTACTGTTTTCTAGCAGTTGGCAAGCTACGCACACAATCCCAGTGTTGTACAGCTTCCTTCTTCACCTTTCCGAAGGTGCCGCTCTCTCCGGCTCCCGGAGGCGAAGAAGCGGCTTCTTCGCGCAAAGACGATTGTGCCGCTCACTGTGCACTCCTTAGCGCGGCTTCTGCCGAAAGACGCCCGGGAGCGGCTCTTAGCTCCGGACAGCATCATACCTTCGTCTTTAGCGTCTCTTCTCGTCTACATCTTAGCAAAAAGCTTTTCCACTATGTCTGGCGAGGAAAAACTGTGCCAGCACAGAAAACATCTCCCATCGTGTTCTAGACGTTGCACGGAGGTGTGCCAAGTGCTTGGCATGAAGAAAAGAAAAGTTGTCCAAAACAGCTTCCAATCGAATGTTCATGTGATTGGGAAAGTCAGGAGAGTGCAAAGGTACTGTTTTCTAGCAGTTGGCAAGCTACGCACACAATCCCAGTGTTGTACAGCTTCCTTCTTCACCTTTCCGAAGGTGCCGCTCTCTCCGGCTCCCGGAGGCGAAGAAGCGGCTTCTTCGCGCAAAGACGATTGTGCCGCTCACTGTGCACTCCTTAGCGCGGCTTCTGCCGAAAGACGCCCGGGAGCGGCTCTTAGCTCCGGACAGCATCGTACCTTCGTCTTTAGCGTCTCTTCTCGTCTACATCTTAGCAAAAAGCTTTTCCACTATGTCTGGCGAGGAAAAACTGTGCCAGCACAGAAAACATCTCCCATCGTGTTCTAGACGTTGCACGGAGGTGTGCCGAGTGTTTGGCATGAAGGAAAGAAAAGTTGTCCAAAACAGCTTCCAATCGAATGTTCATGTGATTGGGAAAGTCAGGAGAGTGCAAAGGTACTGTTTTCTAGCAGTTGGCAAGCTACGCACACAATCCCAGTGTTGTACAGCTTCCTTCTTCACCTTTCCGAAGGTGCCGCTCTCTCCGCTCCCGGAGGCGAAGAAGCGGCTTCTTCGCGCAAAGACGATTGTGCCGCTCACTGTGCACTCCTTAGCGCGGCTTCTGCCGAAAGACGCCCGGGAGCGGCTCTTAGCCCCGGAGAGAATCGTACCTTCGTCTTTAGCGTCTCTTCTCGTCTACATCTTAGCAAAAAGCTTTTCCACTATGTCTGGCGAGGAAAAACTCTGTCACCACAGTAAACATCTCCCATCGTGTTCTAGACGTTGCACGGAGGTGTGCCGAGTGTTTGGCATGAAGGAAAGAAAAGTTGTCCAAAACAGCTTCCAATCGAATGTTCATGTGATTGGAAAAGTCAGGAGAGTGCAAAGGTACTGTTTTCTAGCAGTTGGCAAGCTACGCACACAATCCCAGTGTTGTACAGCTTCCTTCTTCACCTTTCCGAAGGTGCCGCTCTCTCCGGCTCCCGGAGGCGAAGAAGCGGCTTCTTCGCGCAAAGACGATTGTGCCGCTCACTGTGCACTCCTTAGCGCGGCTTCTGCCGAAAGACGCCCGGGAGCGGCTCTTAGCTCCGGACAGCATCATACCTTCGTCTTTAGCGTCTCTTCTCGTCTACATCTTAGCAAAAAGCTTTTCCACTATGTCTGGCGAGGAAAAACTCTGTCACCACAGTAAACATCTCCCATCGTGTTCTAGACGTTGCACGGAGGTGTGCCGAGTGTTTGGCATGAAGGAAAGAAAAGTTGTTCAAAACAGCTTCCAATCGAATGTTCATGTGATTGGAAAAGTCAGGAGAGTGCAAAGGTACTGTTTTCTAGCAGTTGGCAAGCTACGCACACAATCCCAGTGTTGTACAGCTCCCTTCTTCACCTTTCCGAAGGTGCCGCTCTCTCCGGCTCCCGGAGGCGAAGAAGCGGCTTCTTCGCGCAAAGACGATTGTGCCGCTCACTGTGCACTCCTTAGCGCGGCTTCTGCCGAAAGACGCCCGGGAGCGGCTCTTAGCTCCGGACAGCATCATACCTTCGTCTTTAGCGTCTCTTCTCGTCTACATCTTAGCAAAAAGCTTTTCCACTATGTCTGGCGAGGAAAAACTGTGCCAGCACAGAAAACATCTCCCATCGTGTTCTAGACGTTGCACGGAGGTGTGCCAAGTGCTTGGCATGAAGAAAAGAAAAGTTGTCCAAAACAGCTTCCAATCGAATGTTCATGTGATTGGAAAAGTCAGGAGAGTGCAAAGGTACTGTTTTCTAGCAGTTGGCAAGCTACGCACACAATCCCAGTGTTGTACAGCTTCCTTCTTCACCTTTCCGAAGGTGCCGCTCTCTCCGGCTCCCGGAGGCGAAGAAGCGGCTTCTTCGCGCAAAGACGATTGTGCCGCTCACTGTGCACTCCTTAGCGCGGCTTCTGCCGAAAGACGCCCGGGAGCAGCTCTTAGCTCCGGACAGCATCGTACCTTCGTCTTTAGCGTCTCTTCTCGTCTACATCTTAGCAAAAAGCTTTTCCACTATGTCTGGCGAGGAAAAACTGTGCCAGCACAGAAAACATCTCCCATCGTGTTCTAGACGTTGCACGGAGGTGTGCCAAGTGCTTGGCATGAAGAAAAGAAAAGTTGTCCAAAACAGCTTCCAATCGAATGTTCATGTGATTGGAAAAGTCAGGAGAGTGCAAAGGTACTGTTTTCTAGCAGTTGGCAAGCTACGCACACAATCCCAGTGTTGTACAGCTCCCTTCTTCACCTTTCCGAAGGTGCCGCTCTCTCCGGCTCCCGGAGGCGAAGAAGCGGCTTCTTCGCGCAAAGACGATTGTGCCGCTCACTGTGCACTCCTTAGCGCGGCTTCTGCCGAAAGACGCCCGGGAGCGGCTCTTAGCCCCGGACAGCATCGTACCTTCGTCTTTAGCGTCTCTTCTCGTCTACATCTTAGCAAAAAGCTTTTCCACTATGTCTGGCGAGGAAAAACTGTGTCACCACAGTAAACATCTCCCATCGTGTTCTAGACGTTGCACGGAGGTGTGCCGAGTGTTTGGCATGAAGGAAAGAAAAGTTGTCCAAAACAGCTTCCAATCGAATGGTCATGTGATTGGAAAAGTCAGGAGAGTGCAAAGGTACTGTTTTCTAGCAGTTGGCAAGCTACGCACACAATCCCAGTGTTGTACAGCTTCCTTCTTCACCTTTCCGAAGGTGCCGCTCTCTCCGGCTCCCGGAGGCGAAGAAGCGGCTTCTTCGCGCAAAGACGATTGTGCCGCTCACTGTGCACTCCTTAGCGCGGCTTCTGCCGAAAGACGCCCGGGAGCGGCTCTTAGCCCCGGAGAGAATCGTACCTTCGTCTTTAGCGTCTCTTCTCGTCTACATCTTAGCAAAAAGCTTTTCCACTATGTCTGGCGAGGAAAAACTGTGCCAGCACAGAAAACATCTCCCATCGTGTTCTAGACGTTGCACGGAGGTGTGCCGAGTGTTTGGCATGAAGGAAAGAAAAGTTGTCCAAAACAGCTTCCAATCGAATGTTCATGTGATTGGAAAAGTCAGGAGAGTGCAAAGGTACTGTTTTCTAGCAGTTGGCAAGCTACGCACACAATCCCAGTGTTTTACAGCTTCCTTCTTCACCTTTCCGAAGGTGCCGCTCTCTCCGGCTCCCGGAGGCGAAGAAGCGGCTTCTTCGCGCAAAGACGATTGTGCCGCTCACTGTGCACTCCTTAGCGCGGCTTCTGCCGAAAGACGCCCGGGAGCGGCTCTTAGCCCCGGAGAGAATCGTACCTTCGTCTTTAGCGTCTCTTCTCGTCTACATCTTAGCAAAAAGCTTTTCCACTATGTCTGGCGAGGAAAAACTGTGCCAGCACAGTAAACATCTCCCATCGTGTTCTAGACGTTGCACGGGGGTGTGCCGAGTGTTTGGCATGAAGGAAAGAAAAGTTGTCCAAAACAGCTTCCAATCGAATGTTCATGTGATTGGAAAAGTCAGGAGAGTGCAAAGGTACTGTTTTCTAGCAGTTGGCAAGCTACGCACACAATCCCAGTGTTGTACAGCTTCCTTCTTCACCTTTCCGAAGGTGCCGCTCTCTCCGGCTCCCGGAGGCGAAGAAGCGGCTTCTTCGCGCAAAGACGATTGTGCCGCTCACTGTGCACTCCTTAGCGCGGCTTCTGCCGAAAGACGCCCGGGAGCGGCTCTTAGCTCCGGACAGCATCATACCTTCGTCTTTAGCGTCTCTTCTCGTCTACATCTTAGCAAAAAGCTTTTCCACTATGTCTGGCGAGGAAAAACTGTGCCAGCACAGAAAACATCTCCCATCGTGTTCTAGACGTTGCACGGAGGTGTGCCAAGTGCTTGGCATGAAGAAAAGAAAAGTTGTCCAAAACAGCTTCCAATCGAATGTTCATGTGATTGGAAAAGTCAGGAGAGTGCAAAGGTACTGTTTTCTAGCAGTTGGCAAGCTACGCACACAATCCCAGTGTTGTACAGCTTCCTTCTTCACCTTTCCGAAGGTGCCGCTCTCTCCGGCTCCCGGAGGCGAAGAAGCGGCTTCTTCGCGCAAAGACGATTGTGCCGCTCACTGTGCACTCCTTAGCGCGGCTTCTGCCGAAAGACGCCCGGGAGCGGCTCTTAGCCCCGGAGAGAATCGTACCTACGTCTTTAGCGTCTCTTCTCGTCTACATCTTAGCAAAAAGCTTTTCCACTATGTCTGGCGAGGAAAAACTGTGCCAGCACAGAAAACATCTCCCATCGTGTTCTAGACGTTGCACGGAGGTGTGCCAAGTGCTTGGCATGAAGAAAAGAAAAGTTGTCCAAAACAGCTTCCAATCGAATGTTCATGTGATTGGAAAAGTCAGGAGAGTGCAAAGGTACTGTTTTCTAGCAGTTGGCAAGCTACGCACACAATCCCAGTGTTGTACAGCTTCCTTCTTCACCTTTCCGAAGGTGCCGCTCTCTCCGGCTCCCGGAGGCGAAGAAGCGGCTTCTTCGCGCAAAGACGATTGTGCCGCTCACTGTGCACTCCTTAGCGCGGCTTCTGCCGAAAGACGCCCGGGAGCGGCTCTTAGCTCCGGAGAGAATCGTACCTACGTCTTTAGCGTCTCTTCTCGTCTACATCTTAGCAAAAAGCTTTTCCACTATGTCTGGCGAGGAAAAACTGTGCCAGCACAGAAAACATCTCCCATCGTGTTCTAGACGTTGCACGGAGGTGTGCCGAGTGTTTGGCATGAAGGAAAGAAAAGTTGTCCAAAACAGCTTCCAATCGAATGTTCATGTGATTGGAAAAGTCAGGAGAGTGCAAAGGTACTGTTTTCTAGCAGTTGGCAAGCTGCGCACACAATCCCAGTGTTGTACAGCTCCCTTCTTCACCTTTCCGAAGGTGCCGCTCTCTCCGGCTCCCGGAGGCGAAGAAGCGGCTTCTTCGCGCAAAGACGATTGTGCCGCTCACTGTGCACTCCTTAGCGCGGCTTCTGCCGAAAGACGCCCGGGAGCGGCTCTTAGCCCCGGAGAGAATCGTACCTACGTCTTTAGCGTCTCTTCTCGTCTACATCTTAGCAAAAAGCTTTTCCACTATGTCTGGCGAGGAAAAACTGTGCCAGCACAGAAAACATCTCCCATCGTGTTCTAGACGTTGCACGGAGGTGTGCCGAGTGTTTGGCATGAAGGAAAGAAAAGTTGTCCAAAACAGCTTCCAATCGAATGTTCATGTGATTGGAAAAGTCAGGAGAGTGCAAAGGTACTGTTTTCTATCAGTTGGCAAGCTGCGCACACAATCCCAGTGTTGTACAGCTTCCTTCTTCACCTTTCCGAAGGTGCCGCTCTCTCCGGCTCCCGGAGGCGAGGAAGCGGCTTCTTCGCGCAAAGACGATTGTGCCGCTCACTGTGCACTCCTTAGCGCGGCTTCTGCCGAAAGACGCCCGGGAGCGGCTCTTAGCTCCGGACAGCATCGTACCTTCGTCTTTAGCGTCTCTTCTCGTCTACATCTTAGCAAAAAGCTTTTCCACTATGTCTGGCGAGGAAAAACTGTGCCAGCACAGAAAACATCTCCCATCGTGTTCTAGACGTTGCACGGAGGTCTGCCAAGTCCTTGGCATGAAGGAAAGAAAAGTTGTCCAAAACAGCTTCCAATCGAATGTTCATGTGATTGGAAAAGTCAGGAGAGTGCAAAGGTACTGTTTTCTAGCAGTTGGCAAGCTACGCACACAATCCCAGTGTTGTACAGCTTCCTTCTTCACCTTTCCGAAGGTGCCGCTCTCTCCGGCTCCCGGAGGCGAAGAAGCGGCTTCTTCGCGCAAAGACGATTGTGCCGCTCACTGTGCACTCCTTAGCGCGGCTTCTGCCGAAAGACGCCCGGGAGCGGCTCTTAGCCCCGGAGAGAATCGTACCTTCGTCTTTAGCGTCTCTTCTCGTCTACATCTTAGCAAAAAGCTTTTCCACTATGTCTGGCGAGGAAAAACTGTGCCAGCACAGTAAACATCTCCCATCGTGTTCTAGACGTTGCACGGGGGTGTGCCGAGTGTTTGGCATGAAGGAAAGAAAAGTTGTCCAAAACAGCTTCCAATCGAATGTTCATGTGATTGGAAAAGTCAGGAGAGTGCAAAGGTACTGTTTTCTAGCAGTTGGCAAGCTACGCACACAATCCCAGTGTTGTACAGCTTCCTTCTTCACCTTTCCGAAGGTGCCGCTCTCTCCGGCTCCCGGAGGCGAAGAAGCGGCTTCTTCGCGCAAAGACGATTGTGCCGCTCACTGTGCACTCCTTAGCGCGGCTTCTGCCGAAAGACGCCCGGGAGCGGCTCTTAGCTCCGGACAGCATCATACCTTCGTCTTTAGCGTCTCTTCTCGTCTACATCTTAGCAAAAAGCTTTTCCACTATGTCTGGCGAGGAAAAACTGTGCCAGCACAGAAAACATCTCCCATCGTGTTCTAGACGTTGCACGGAGGTGTGCCAAGTGCTTGGCATGAAGAAAAGAAAAGTTGTCCAAAACAGCTTCCAATCGAATGTTCATGTGATTGGGAAAGTCAGGAGAGTGCAAAGGTACTGTTTTCTAGCAGTTGGCAAGCTACGCACACAATCCCAGTGTTGTACAGCTTCCTTCTTCACCTTTCCGAAGGTGCCGCTCTCTCCGGCTCCCGGAGGCGAAGAAGCGGCTTCTTCGCGCAAAGACGATTGTGCCGCTCACTGTGCACTCCTTAGCGCGGCTTCTGCCGAAAGACGCCCGGGAGCAGCTCTTAGCTCCGGACAGCATCGTACCTTCGTCTTTAGCGTCTCTTATCGTCTACATCTTAGCAAAAAGCTTTTCCACTATGTCTGGCGAGGAAAAACTGTGCCAGCACAGAAAACATCTCCCATCGTGTTCTAGACGTTGCACGGAGGTGTGCCAAGTGCTTGGCATGAAGAAAAGAAAAGTTGTCCAAAACAGCTTCCAATCGAATGTTCATGTGATTGGAAAAGTCAGGAGAGTGCAAAGGTACTGTTTTCTAGCAGTTGGCAAGCTACGCACACAATCCCAGTGTTGTACAGCTTCCTTCTTCACCTTTCCGAAGGTGCCGCTCTCTCCGGCTCCCGGAGGCGAAGAAGCGGCTTCTTCGCGCAAAGACGATTGTGCCGCTCACTGTGCACTCCTTAGCGCGGCTTCTGCCGAAAGACGCCCGGGAGCGGCTCTTAGCTCCGGACAGCATCGTACCTTCGTCTTTAGCGTCTCTTCTCGTCTACATCTTAGCAAAAAGCTTTTCCACTATGTCTGGCGAGGAAAAACTGTGCCAGCACAGAAAACATCTCCCATCGTGTTCTAGACGTTGCACGGAGGTGTGCCAAGTGCTTGGCATGAAGAAAAGAAAAGTTGTCCAAAACAGCTTCCAATCGAATGTTCATGTGATTGGAAAAGTCAGGAGAGTGCAAAGGTACTGTTTTCTAGCAGTTGGCAAGCTGCGCACACAATCCCAGTGTTGTACAGCTTCCTTCTTCACCTTTCCGAAGGTGCCGCTCTCTCCGGCTCCCGGAGGCGAAGAAGCGGCTTCTTCGCGCAAAGACGATTGTGCCGCTCACTGTGCACTCCTTAGCGCGGCTTCTGCCGAAAGACGCCCGGGAGCGGCTCTTAGCCCCGGAGAGAATCGTACCTACGTCTTTAGCGTCTCTTCTCGTCTACATCTTAGCAAAAAGCTTTTCCACTATGTCTGGCGAGGAAAAACTGTGCCAGCACAGAAAACATCTCCCATCGTGTTCTAGACGTTGCACGGAGGTGTGCCGAGTGTTTGGCATGAAGGAAAGAAAAGTTGTCCAAAACAGCTTCCAATCGAATGTTCATGTGATTGGAAAAGTCAGGAGAGTGCAAAGGTACTGTTTTCTAGCAGTTGGCAAGCTGCGCACACAATCCCAGTGTTGTACAGCTCCCTTCTTCACCTTTCCGAAGGTGCCGCTCTCTCCGGCTCCCGGAGGCGAAGAAGCGGCTTCTTCGCGCAAAGACGATTGTGCCGCTCACTGTGCACTCCTTAGCGCGGCTTCTGCCGAAAGACGCCCGGGAGCGGCTCTTAGCCCCGGAGAGAATCGTACCTACGTCTTTAGCGTCTCTTCTCGTCTACATCTTAGCAAAAAGCTTTTCCACTATGTCTGGCGAGGAAAAACTGTGCCAGCA
Source organism: Ammospiza maritima maritima (assembly GCA_036010785.1). Classification (NCBI taxonomy): domain Eukaryota; kingdom Metazoa; phylum Chordata; class Aves; order Passeriformes; family Passerellidae; genus Ammospiza; species Ammospiza maritima. The sequence goes on from JAYKTQ010000495.1 coordinate 217,736, forward strand.
CAGAAAACATCTCCCATCGTGTTCTAGACGTTGCACGGAGGTGTGCCGAGTGTTTGGCATGAAGGAAAGAAAAGTTGTCCAAAACAGCTTCCAATCGAATGTTCATGTGATTGGAAAAGTCAGGAGAGTGCAAAGGTACTGTTTTCTAGCAGTTGGCAAGCTGCGCACACAATCCCAGTGTTGTACAGCTTCCTTCTTCACCTTTCCGAAGGTGCCGCTCTCTCCGGCTCCCGGAGGCGAGGAAGCGGCTTCTTCGCGCAAAGACGATTGTGCCGCTCACTGTGCACTCCTTAGCGCGGCTTCTGCCGAAAGACGCCCGGGAGCGGCTCTTAGCTCCGGACAGCATCGTACCTTCGTCTTTAGCGTCTCTTCTCGTCTACATCTTAGCAAAAAGTTTTTCCACTATGTCTGGCGAGGAAAAACTGTGCCAGCACAGAAAACATCTCCCATCGTGTTCTAGACGTTGCACGGAGGTCTGCCAAGTCCTTGGCATGAAGGAAAGAAAAGTTGTCCAAAACAGCTTCCAATCGAATGTTCATGTGATTGGAAAAGTCAGGAGAGTGCAAAGGTACTGTTTTCTAGCAGTTGGCAAGCTACGCACACAATCCCAGTGTTGTACAGCTTCCTTCTTCACCTTTCCGAAGGTGCCGCTCTCTCCGGCTCCCGGAGGCGAAGAAGCGGCTTCTTCGCGCAAAGAAGATTGTGCCGCTCACTGTGCACTCCTTAGCGCGGCTTCTGCCGAAAGACGCCCGGGAGCGGCTCTTAGCTCCGGACAGCATCGTACCTTCGTCTTTAGCGTCTCTTCTCGTCTACATCTTAGCAAAAAGCTTTTCCACTATGTCTGGCGAGGAAAAACTGTGCCAGCACAGAAAACATCTCCCATCGTGTTCTAGACGTTGCACGGAGGTCTGCCAAGTGCTTGGCATGAAGAAAAGAAAAGTTGTCCAAAACAGCTTCCAATCGAATGTTCATGTGATTGGGAAAGTCAGGAGAGTGCAAAGGTACTGTTTTCTAGCAGTTGGCAAGCTACGCACACAATCCCAGTGTTGTACAGCTTCCTTCTTCACCTTTCCGAAGGTGCCGCTCTCTCCGGCTCCCGGAGGCGAAGAAGCGGCTTCTTCGCGCAAAGACGATTGTGCCGCTCACTGTGCACTCCTTAGCGCGGCTTCTGCCGAAAGACGCCCGGGAGCGGCTCTTAGCCCCGGAGAGAATCGTACCTACGTCTTTAGCGTCTCTTCTCGTCTACATCTTAGCAAAAAGCTTTTCCACTATGTCTGGCGAGGAAAAACTGTGCCAGCACAGAAAACATCTCCCATCGTGTTCTAGACGTTGCACGGGGGTGTGCCGAGTGTTTGGCATGAAGGAAAGAAAAGTTGTCCAAAACAGCTTCCAATCGAATGTTCATGTGATTGGAAAAGTCAGGAGAGTGCAAAGGTACTGTTTTCTAGCAGTTGGCAAGCTGCGCACACAATCCCAGTGTTGTACAGCTTCCTTCTTCACCTTTCCGAAGGTGCCGCTCTCTCCGGCTCCCGGAGGCGAAGAAGCGGCTTCTTCGCGCAAAGACGATTGTGCCGCTCACTGTGCACTCCTTAGCGCGGCTTCTGCCGAAAGACGCTCGGGAGCGGCTCTTAGCTCCGGACAGCATCGTACCTTCGTCTTTAGCGTCTCTTCTCGTCTACATCTTAGCAAAAAGCTTTTCCACTATGTCTGGCGAGGAAAAACTGTGCCAGCACAGAAAACATCTCCCATCGTGTTCTAGACGTTGCACGGAGGTGTGCCGAGTGTTTGGCATGAAGGAAAGAAAAGTTGTCCAAAACAGCTTCCAATCGAATGTTCATGTGATTGGAAAAGTCAGGAGAGTGCAAAGGTACTGTTTTCTAGCAGTTGGCAAGCTGCGCACACAATCCCAGTGTTGTACAGCTCCCTTCTTCACCTTTCCGAAGGTGCCGCTCTCTCCGGCTCCCGGAGGCGAAGAAGCGGCTTCTTCGCGCAAAGACGATTGTGCCGCTCACTGTGCACTCCTTAGCGCGGCTTCTGCCGAAAGACGCCCGGGAGCGGCTCTTAGCCCCGGAGAGAATCGTACCTACGTCTTTAGCGTCTCTTCTCGTCTACATCTTAGCAAAAAGCTTTTCCACTATGTCTGGCGAGGAAAAACTGTGCCAGCACAGAAAACATCTCCCATCGTGTTCTAGACGTTGCACGGAGGTGTGCCGAGTGTTTGGCATGAAGGAAAGAAAAGTTGTCCAAAACAGCTTCCAATCGAATGTTCATGTGATTGGAAAAGTCAGGAGAGTGCAAAGGTACTGTTTTCTATCAGTTGGCAAGCTGCGCACACAATCCCAGTGTTGTACAGCTTCCTTCTTCACCTTTCCGAAGGTGCCGCTCTCTCCGGCTCCCGGAGGCGAGGAAGCGGCTTCTTCGCGCAAAGACGATTGTGCCGCTCACTGTGCACTCCTTAGCGCGGCTTCTGCCGAAAGACGCCCGGGAGCGGCTCTTAGCTCCGGACAGCATCGTACCTTCGTCTTTAGCGTCTCTTCTCGTCTACATCTTAGCAAAAAGCTTTTCCACTATGTCTGGCGAGGAAAAACTGTGCCAGCACAGAAAACATCTCCCATCGTGTTCTAGACGTTGCACGGAGGTCTGCCAAGTCCTTGGCATGAAGGAAAGAAAAGTTGTCCAAAACAGCTTCCAATCGAATGTTCATGTGATTGGAAAAGTCAGGAGAGTGCAAAGGTACTGTTTTCTAGCAGTTGGCAAGCTACGCACACAATCCCAGTGTTGTACAGCTTCCTTCTTCACCTTTCCGAAGGTGCCGCTCTCTCCGGCTCCCGGAGGCGAAGAAGCGGCTTCTTCGCGCAAAGACGATTGTGCCGCTCACTGTGCACTCCTTAGCGCGGCTTCTGCCGAAAGACGCCCGGGAGCGGCTCTTAGCCCCGGAGAGAATCGTACCTTCGTCTTTAGCGTCTCTTCTCGTCTACATCTTAGCAAAAAGCTTTTCCACTATGTCTGGCGAGGAAAAACTGTGCCAGCACAGTAAACATCTCCCATCGTGTTCTAGACGTTGCACGGGGGTGTGCCAAGTGCTTGGCATGAAGAAAAGAAAAGTTGTCCAAAACAGCTTCCAATCGAATGTTCATGTGATTGGAAAAGTCAGGAGAGTGCAAAGGTACTGTTTTCTAGCAGTTGGCAAGCTGCGCACACAATCCCAGTGTTGTACAGCTTCCTTCTTCACCTTTCCGAAGGTGCCGCTCTCTCCGGCTCCCGGAGGCGAAGAAGCGGCTTCTTCGCGCAAAGACGATTGTGCCGCTCACTGTGCACTCCTTAGCGCGGCTTCTGCCGAAAGACGCCCGGGAGCGGCTCTTAGCTCCGGAGAGAATCGTACCTACGTCTTTAGCGTCTCTTCTCGTCTACATCTTAGCAAAAAGCTTTTCCACTATGTCTGGCGAGGAAAAACTGTGCCAGCACAGAAAACATCTCCCATCGTGTTCTAGACGTTGCACGGAGGTGTGCCGAGTGTTTGGCATGAAGGAAAGAAAAGTTGTCCAAAACAGCTTCCAATCGAATGTTCATGTGATTGGAAAAGTCAGGAGAGTGCAAAGGTACTGTTTACTAGCAGTTGGCAAGCTGCGCACACAATCCCAGTGTTGTACAGCTCCCTTCTTCACCTTTCCGAAGGTGCCGCTCTCTCCGGCTCCCGGAGGCGAAGAAGCGGCTTCTTCGCGCAAAGACGATTGTGCCGCTCACTGTGCACTCCTTAGCGCGGCTTCTGCCGAAAGACGCCCGGGAGCGGCTCTTAGCCCCGGAGAGAATCGTACCTACGTCTTTAGCGTCTCTTCTCGTCTACATCTTAGCAAAAAGCTTTTCCACTATGTCTGGCGAGGAAAAACTGTGCCAGCACAGAAAACATCTCCCATCGTGTTCTAGACGTTGCACGGAGGTGTGCCGAGTGTTTGGCATGAAGGAAAGAAAAGTTGTCCAAAACAGCTTCCAATCGAATGTTCATGTGATTGGAAAAGTCAGGAGAGTGCAAAGGTACTGTTTTCTATCAGTTGGCAAGCTGCGCACACAATCCCAGTGTTGTACAGCTTCCTTCTTCACCTTTCCGAAGGTGCCGCTCTCTCCGGCTCCCGGAGGCGAGGAAGCGGCTTCTTCGCGCAAAGACGATTGTGCCGCTCACTGTGCACTCCTTAGCGCGGCTTCTGCCGAAAGACGCCCGGGAGCGGCTCTTAGCTCCGGACAGCATCGTACCTTCGTCTTTAGCGTCTCTTCTCGTCTACATCTTAGCAAAAAGCTTTTCCACTATGTCTGGCGAGGAAAAACTGTGCCAGCACAGAAAACATCTCCCATCGTGTTCTAGACGTTGCACGGAGGTCTGCCAAGTCCTTGGCATGAAGGAAAGAAAAGTTGTCCAAAACAGCTTCCAATCGAATGTTCATGTGATTGGAAAAGTCAGGAGAGTGCAAAGGTACTGTTTTCTAGCAGTTGGCAAGCTACGCACACAATCCCAGTGTTGTACAGCTTCCTTCTTCACCTTTCCGAAGGTGCCGCTCTCTCCGGCTCCCGGAGGCGAAGAAGCGGCTTCTTCGCGCAAAGACGATTGTGCCGCTCACTGTGCACTCCTTAGCGCGGCTTCTGCCGAAAGACGCCCGGGAGCGGCTCTTAGCCCCGGAGAGAATCGTACCTACGTCTTTAGCGTCTCTTCTCGTCTACATCTTAGCAAAAAGCTTTTCCACTATGTCTGGCGAGGAAAAACTGTGCCAGCACAGAAAACATCTCCCATCGTGTTCTAGACGTTGCACGGGGGTGTGCCGAGTGTTTGGCATGAAGGAAAGAAAAGTTGTCCAAAACAGCTTCCAATCGAATGTTCATGTGATTGGAAAAGTCAGGAGAGTGCAAAGGTACTGTTTTCTAGCAGTTGGCAAGCTGCGCACACAATCCCAGTGTTGTACAGCTTCCTTCTTCACCTTTCCGAAGGTGCCGCTCTCTCCGGCTCCCGGAGGCGAAGAAGCGGCTTCTTCGCGCAAAGACGATTGTGCCGCTCACTGTGCACTCCTTAGCGCGGCTTCTGCCGAAAGACGCTCGGGAGCGGCTCTTAGCTCCGGACAGCATCGTACCTTCGTCTTTAGCGTCTCTTCTCGTCTACATCTTAGCAAAAAGCTTTTCCACTATGTCTGGCGAGGAAAAACTGTGCCAGCACAGAAAACATCTCCCATCGTGTTCTAGACGTTGCACGGAGGTGTGCCGAGTGTTTGGCATGAAGGAAAGAAAAGTTGTCCAAAACAGCTTCCAATCGAATGTTCATGTGATTGGAAAAGTCAGGAGAGTGCAAAGGTACTGTTTTCTAGCAGTTGGCAAGCTGCGCACACAATCCCAGTGTTGTACAGCTCCCTTCTTCACCTTTCCGAAGGTGCCGCTCTCTCCGGCTCCCGGAGGCGAAGAAGCGGCTTCTTCGCGCAAAGACGATTGTGCCGCTCACTGTGCACTCCTTAGCGCGGCTTCTGCCGAAAGACGCCCGGGAGCGGCTCTTAGCCCCGGAGAGAATCGTACCTACGTCTTTAGCGTCTCTTCTCGTCTACATCTTAGCAAAAAGCTTTTCCACTATGTCTGGCGAGGAAAAACTGTGCCAGCACAGAAAACATCTCCCATCGTGTTCTAGACGTTGCACGGAGGTGTGCCGAGTGTTTGGCATGAAGGAAAGAAAAGTTGTCCAAAACAGCTTCCAATCGAATGTTCATGTGATTGGAAAAGTCAGGAGAGTGCAAAGGTACTGTTTTCTATCAGTTGGCAAGCTGCGCACACAATCCCAGTGTTGTACAGCTTCCTTCTTCACCTTTCCGAAGGTGCCGCTCTCTCCGGCTCCCGGAGGCGAGGAAGCGGCTTCTTCGCGCAAAGACGATTGTGCCGCTCACTGTGCACTCCTTAGCGCGGCTTCTGCCGAAAGACGCCCGGGAGCGGCTCTTAGCTCCGGACAGCATCGTACCTTCGTCTTTAGCGTCTCTTCTCGTCTACATCTTAGCAAAAAGCTTTTCCACTATGTCTGGCGAGGAAAAACTGTGCCAGCACAGAAAACATCTCCCATCGTGTTCTAGACGTTGCACGGAGGTCTGCCAAGTCCTTGGCATGAAGGAAAGAAAAGTTGTCCAAAACAGCTTCCAATCGAATGTTCATGTGATTGGAAAAGTCAGGAGAGTGCAAAGGTACTGTTTTCTAGCAGTTGGCAAGCTACGCACACAATCCCAGTGTTGTACAGCTTCCTTCTTCACCTTTCCGAAGGTGCCGCTCTCTCCGGCTCCCGGAGGCGAAGAAGCGGCTTCTTCGCGCAAAGACGATTGTGCCGCTCACTGTGCACTCCTTAGCGCGGCTTCTGCCGAAAGACGCCCGGGAGCGGCTCTTAGCCCCGGAGAGAATCGTACCTTCGTCTTTAGCGTCTCTTCTCGTCTACATCTTAGCAAAAAGCTTTTCCACTATGTCTGGCGAGGAAAAACTGTGCCAGCACAGTAAACATCTCCCATCGTGTTCTAGACGTTGCACGGGGGTGTGCCAAGTGCTTGGCATGAAGAAAAGAAAAGTTGTCCAAAACAGCTTCCAATCGAATGTTCATGTGATTGGAAAAGTCAGGAGAGTGCAAAGGTACTGTTTTCTAGCAGTTGGCAAGCTGCGCACACAATCCCAGTGTTGTACAGCTTCCTTCTTCACCTTTCCGAAGGTGCCGCTCTCTCCGGCTCCCGGAGGCGAAGAAGCGGCTTCTTCGCGCAAAGACGATTGTGCCGCTCACTGTGCACTCCTTAGCGCGGCTTCTGCCGAAAGACGCCCGGGAGCGGCTCTTAGCTCCGGAGAGAATCGTACCTACGTCTTTAGCGTCTCTTCTCGTCTACATCTTAGCAAAAAGCTTTTCCACTATGTCTGGCGAGGAAAAACTGTGCCAGCACAGAAAACATCTCCCATCGTGTTCTAGACGTTGCACGGAGGTGTGCCGAGTGTTTGGCATGAAGGAAAGAAAAGTTGTCCAAAACAGCTTCCAATCGAATGTTCATGTGATTGGAAAAGTCAGGAGAGTGCAAAGGTACTGTTTACTAGCAGTTGGCAAGCTGCGCACACAATCCCAGTGTTGTACAGCTCCCTTCTTCACCTTTCCGAAGGTGCCGCTCTCTCCGGCTCCCGGAGGCGAAGAAGCGGCTTCTTCGCGCAAAGACGATTGTGCCGCTCACTGTGCACTCCTTAGCGCGGCTTCTGCCGAAAGACGCCCGGGAGCGGCTCTTAGCCCCGGAGAGAATCGTACCTTCGTCTTTAGCGTCTCTTCTCGTCTACATCTTAGCAAAAAGCTTTTCCACTATGTCTGGCGAGGAAAAACTGTGCCAGCACAGAAAACATCTCCCATCGTGTTCTAGACGTTGCACGGAGGTGTGCCGAGTGTTTGGCATGAAGGAAAGAAAAGTTGTCCAAAACAGCTTCCAATCGAATGTTCATGTGATTGGAAAAGTCAGGAGAGTGCAAAGGTACTGTTTTCTATCAGTTGGCAAGCTGCGCACACAATCCCAGTGTTGTACAGCTTCCTTCTTCACCTTTCCGAAGGTGCCGCTCTCTCCGGCTCCCGGAGGCGAGGAAGCGGCTTCTTCGCGCAAAGACGATTGTGCCGCTCACTGTGCACTCCTTAGCGCGGCTTCTGCCGAAAGACGCCCGGGAGCGGCTCTTAGCTCCGGACAGCATCGTACCTTCGTCTTTAGCGTCTCTTCTCGTCTACATCTTAGCAAAAAGCTTTTCCACTATGTCTGGCGAGGAAAAACTGTGCCAGCACAGAAAACATCTCCCATCGTGTTCTAGACGTTGCACGGAGGTGTGCCGAGTGTTTGGCATGAAGGAAAGAAAAGTTGTCCAAAACAGCTTCCAATCGAATGTTCATGTGATTGGAAAAGTCAGGAGAGTGCAAAGGTACTGTTTTCTAGCAGTTGGCAAGCTGCGCACACAATCCCAGTGTTGTACAGCTCCCTTCTTCACCTTTCCGAAGGTGCCGCTCTCTCCGGCTCCCGGAGGCGAAGAAGCGGCTTCTTCGCGCAAAGACGATTGTGCCGCTCACTGTGCACTCCTTAGCGCGGCTTCTGCCGAAAGACGCCCGGGAGCGGCTCTTAGCCCCGGAGAGAATCGTACCTACGTCTTTAGCGTCTCTTCTCGTCTACATCTTAGCAAAAAGCTTTTCCACTATGTCTGGCGAGGAAAAACTGTGCCAGCACAGAAAACATCTCCCATCGTGTTCTAGACGTTGCACGGAGGTGTGCCGAGTGTTTGGCATGAAGGAAAGAAAAGTTGTCCAAAACAGCTTCCAATCGAATGTTCATGTGATTGGAAAAGTCAGGAGAGTGCAAAGGTACTGTTTTCTAGCAGTTGGCAAGCTGCGCACACAATCCCAGTGTTGTACAGCTTCCTTCTTCACCTTTCCGAAGGTGCCGCTCTCTCCGGCTCCCGGAGGCGAGGAAGCGGCTTCTTCGCGCAAAGACGATTGTGCCGCTCACTGTGCACTCCTTAGCGCGGCTTCTGCCGAAAGACGCCCGGGAGCGGCTCTTAGCTCCGGACAGCATCGTACCTTCGTCTTTAGCGTCTCTTCTCGTCTACATCTTAGCAAAAAGTTTTTCCACTATGTCTGGCGAGGAAAAACTGTGCCAGCACAGAAAACATCTCCCATCGTGTTCTAGACGTTGCACGGAGGTCTGCCAAGTCCTTGGCATGAAGGAAAGAAAAGTTGTCCAAAACAGCTTCCAATCGAATGTTCATGTGATTGGAAAAGTCAGGAGAGTGCAAAGGTACTGTTTTCTAGCAGTTGGCAAGCTACGCACACAATCCCAGTGTTGTACAGCTTCCTTCTTCACCTTTCCGAAGGTGCCGCTCTCTCCGGCTCCCGGAGGCGAAGAAGCGGCTTCTTCGCGCAAAGAAGATTGTGCCGCTCACTGTGCACTCCTTAGCGCGGCTTCTGCCGAAAGACGCCCGGGAGCGGCTCTTAGCTCCGGACAGCATCGTACCTTCGTCTTTAGCGTCTCTTCTCGTCTACATCTTAGCAAAAAGCTTTTCCACTATGTCTGGCGAGGAAAAACTGTGCCAGCACAGAAAACATCTCCCATCGTGTTCTAGACGTTGCACGGAGGTCTGCCAAGTGCTTGGCATGAAGAAAAGAAAAGTTGTCCAAAACAGCTTCCAATCGAATGTTCATGTGATTGGGAAAGTCAGGAGAGTGCAAAGGTACTGTTTTCTAGCAGTTGGCAAGCTACGCACACAATCCCAGTGTTGTACAGCTTCCTTCTTCACCTTTCCGAAGGTGCCGCTCTCTCCGGCTCCCGGAGGCGAAGAAGCGGCTTCTTCGCGCAAAGACGATTGTGCCGCTCACTGTGCACTCCTTAGCGCGGCTTCTGCCGAAAGACGCCCGGGAGCGGCTCTTAGCCCCGGAGAGAATCGTACCTACGTCTTTAGCGTCTCTTCTCGTCTACATCTTAGCAAAAAGCTTTTCCACTATGTCTGGCGAGGAAAAACTGTGCCAGCACAGAAAACATCTCCCATCGTGTTCTAGACGTTGCACGGAGGTGTGCCGAGTGTTTGGCATGAAGGAAAGAAAAGTTGTCCAAAACAGCTTCCAATCGAATGTTCATGTGATTGGAAAAGTCAGGAGAGTGCAAAGGTACTGTTTTCTAGCAGTTGGCAAGCTGCGCACACAATCCCAGTGTTGTACAGCTTCCTTCTTCACCTTTCCGAAGGTGCCGCTCTCTCCGGCTCCCGGAGGCGAAGAAGCGGCTTCTTCGCGCAAAGACGATTGTGCCGCTCACTGTGCACTCCTTAGCGCGGCTTCTGCCGAAAGACGCCCGGGAGCGGCTCTTAGCCCCGGAGAGAATCGTACCTACGTCTTTAGCGTCTCTTCTCGTCTACATCTTAGCAAAAAGCTTTTCCACTATGTCTGGCGAGGAAAAACTGTGCCAGCACAGAAAACATCTCCCATCGTGTTCTAGACGTTGCACGGAGGTGTGCCGAGTGTTTGGCATGAAGGAAAGAAAAGTTGTCCAAAACAGCTTCCAATCGAATGTTCATGTGATTGGAAAAGTCAGGAGAGTGCAAAGGTACTGTTTTCTATCAGTTGGCAAGCTGCGCACACAATCCCAGTGTTGTACAGCTTACTTCTTCACCTTTCCGAAGGTGCCGCTCTCTCCGGCTCCCGGAGGCGAGGAAGCGGCTTCTTCGCGCAAAGACGATTGTGCCGCTCACTGTGCACTCCTTAGCGCGGCTTCTGCCGAAAGACGCCCGGGAGCGGCTCTTAGCTCCGGACAGCATCGTACCTTCGTCTTTAGCGTCTCTTCTCGTCTACATCTTAGCAAAAAGCTTTTCCACTATGTTCTTGGCGAGGAAAAACTGTGCCAGCACAGAACATCTCCCATCGTGTTCTAGACGTTGCACGGAGGTCTGCCAAGTCCTTGGCATGAAGGAAAGAAAAGTTGTCCAAAACAGCTTCCAATCGAATGTTCATGTGATTGGAAAAGTCAGGAGAGTGCAAAGGTACTGTTTTCTAGCAGTTGGCAAGCTACGCACACAATCCCAGTGTTGTACAGCTTCCTTCTTCACCTTTCCGAAGGTGCCGCTCTCTCCGGCTCCCGGAGGCGAAGAAGCGGCTTCTTCGCGCAAAGACGATTGTGCCGCTCACTGTGCACTCCTTAGCGCGGCTTCTGCCGAAAGACGCCCGGGAGCGGCTCTTAGCCCCGGAGAGAATCGTACCTTCGTCTTTAGCGTCTCTTCTCGTCTACATCTTAGCAAAAAGCTTTTCCACTATGTCTGGCGAGGAAAAACTGTGCCAGCACAGTAAACATCTCCCATCGTGTTCTAGACGTTGCACGGAGGTGTGCCGAGTGTTTGGCATGAAGGAAAGAAAAGTTGTCCAAAACAGCTTCCAATCGAATGTTCATGTGATTGGGAAAGTCAGGAGAGTGCAAAGGTACTGTTTTCTAGCAGTTGGCAAGCTGCGCACACAATCCCAGTGTTGTACAGCTTCCTTCTTCACCTTTCCGAAGGTGCCGCTCTCTCCGGCTCCCGGAGGCGAAGAAGCGGCTTCTTCGCGCAAAGACGATTGTGCCGCTCACTGTGCACTCCTTAGCGCGGCTTCTGCCGTAAGACGCCCGGGAGCGGCTCTTAGCTCCGGACAGCATCATACCTTCGTCTTTAGCGTCTCTTCTCGTCTACATCTTAGCAAAAAGCTTTTCCACTATGTCTGGCGAGGAAAAACTGTGCCAGCACAGAAAACATCTCCCATCGTGTTCTAGACGTTGCACGGAGGTGTGCCAAGTGCTTGGCATGAAGGAAAGAAAAGTTGTCCAAAACAGCTTCCAATCGAATGTTCATGTGATTGGGAAAGTCAGGAGAGTGCAAAGGTACTGTTTTCTAGCAGTTGGCAAGCTACGCACACAATCCCAGTGTTGTACAGCTTCCTTCTTCACCTTTCCGAAGGTGCCGCTCTCTCCGGCTCCCGGAGGCGAAGAAGCGGCTTCTTCGCGCAAAGACGATTGTGCCGCTCACTGTGCACTCCTTAGCGCGGCTTCTGCCGAAAGACGCCCGGGAGCGGCTCTTAGCCCCGGAGAGAATCGTACCTTCGTCTTTAGCGTCTCTTCTCGTCTACATCTTAGCAAAAAGCTTTTCCACTATGTCTGGCGAGGAAAAACTGTGCCAGCACAGTAAACATCTCCCATCGTGTTCTAGACGTTGCACGGGGGTGTGCCGAGTGTTTGGCATGAAGGAAAGAAAAGTTGTCCAAAACAGCTTCCAATCGAATGTTCATGTGATTGGAAAAGTCAGGAGAGTGCAAAGGTACTGTTTTCTAGCAGTTGGCAAGCTACGCACACAATCCCAGTGTTGTACAGCTTCCTTCTTCACCTTTCCGAAGGTGCCGCTCTCTCCGGCTCCCGGAGGCGAAGAAGCGGCTTCTTCGCGCAAAGACGATTGTGCCGCTCACTGTGCACTCCTTAGCGCGGCTTCTGCCGAAAGACGCCCGGGAGCGGCTCTTAGCTCCGGACAGCATCATACCTTCGTCTTTAGCGTCTCTTCTCGTCTACATCTTAGCAAAAAGCTTTTCCACTATGTCTGGCGAGGAAAAACTGTGCCAGCACAGAAAACATCTCCCATCGTGTTCTAGACGTTGCACGGAGGTGTGCCAAGTGCTTGGCATGAAGAAAAGAAAAGTTGTCCAAAACAGCTTCCAATCGAATGTTCATGTGATTGGGAAAGTCAGGAGAGTGCAAAGGTACTGTTTTCTAGCAGTTGGCAAGCTACGCACACAATCCCAGTGTTGTACAGCTTCCTTCTTCACCTTTCCGAAGGTGCCGCTCTCTCCGGCTCCCGGAGGCGAAGAAGCGGCTTCTTCGCGCAAAGACGATTGTGCCGCTCACTGTGCACTCCTTAGCGCGGCTTCTGCCGAAAGACGCCCGGGAGCAGCTCTTAGCTCCGGACAGCATCGTACCTTCGTCTTTAGCGTCTCTTATCGTCTACATCTTAGCAAAAAGCTTTTCCACTATGTCTGGCGAGGAAAAACTGTGCCAGCACAGAAAACATCTCCCATCGTGTTCTAGACGTTGCACGGAGGTGTGCCAAGTGCTTGGCATGAAGAAAAGAAAAGTTGTCCAAAACAGCTTCCAATCGAATGTTCATGTGATTGGAAAAGTCAGGAGAGTGCAAAGGTACTGTTTTCTAGCAGTTGGCAAGCTACGCACACAATCCCAGTGTTGTACAGCTTCCTTCTTCACCTTTCCGAAGGTGCCGCTCTCTCCGGCTCCCGGAGGCGAAGAAGCGGCTTCTTCGCGCAAAGACGATTGTGCCGCTCACTGTGCACTCCTTAGCGCGGCTTCTGCCGAAAGACGCCCGGGAGCGGCTCTTAGCTCCGGACAGCATCGTACCTTCGTCTTTAGCGTCTCTTCTCGTCTACATCTTAGCAAAAAGCTTTTCCACTATGTCTGGCGAGGAAAAACTGTGCCAGCACAGAAAACATCTCCCATCGTGTTCTAGACGTTGCACGGAGGTGTGCCAAGTGCTTGGCATGAAGAAAAGAAAAGTTGTCCAAAACAGCTTCCAATCGAATGTTCATGTGATTGGAAAAGTCAGGAGAGTGCAAAGGTACTGTTTTCTAGCAGTTGGCAAGCTGCGCACACAATCCCAGTGTTGTACAGCTTCCTTCTTCACCTTTCCGAAGGTGCCGCTCTCTCCGGCTCCCGGAGGCGAAGAAGCGGCTTCTTCGCGCAAAGACGATTGTGCCGCTCACTGTGCACTCCTTAGCGCGGCTTCTGCCGAAAGACGCCCGGGAGCGGCTCTTAGCCCCGGAGAGAATCGTACCTACGTCTTTAGCGTCTCTTCTCGTCTACATCTTAGCAAAAAGCTTTTCCACTATGTCTGGCGAGGAAAAACTGTGCCAGCACAGAAAACATCTCCCATCGTGTTCTAGACGTTGCACGGAGGTGTGCCGAGTGTTTGGCATGAAGGAAAGAAAAGTTGTCCAAAACAGCTTCCAATCGAATGTTCATGTGATTGGAAAAGTCAGGAGAGTGCAAAGGTACTGTTTTCTAGCAGTTGGCAAGCTGCGCACACAATCCCAGTGTTGTACAGCTTCCTTCTTCACCTTTCCGAAGGTGCCGCTCTCTCCGGCTCCCGGAGGCGAAGAAGCGGCTTCTTCGCGCAAAGACGATTGTGCCGCTCACTGTGCACTCCTTAGCGCGGCTTCTGCCGAAAGACGCCCGGGAGCGGCTCTTAGCCCCGGAGAGAATCGTACCTACGTCTTTAGCGTCTCTTCTCGTCTACATCTTAGCAAAAAGCTTTTCCACTATGTCTGGCGAGGAAAAACTGTGCCAGCACAGAAAACATCTCCCATCGTGTTCTAGACGTTGCACGGAGGTGTGCCGAGTGTTTGGCATGAAGGAAAGAAAAGTTGTCCAAAACAGCTTCCAATCGAATGTTCATGTGATTGGAAAAGTCAGGAGAGTGCAAAGGTACTGTTTTCTAGCAGTTGGCAAGCTGCGCACACAATCCCAGTGTTGTACAGCTTCCTTCTTCACCTTTCCGAAGGTGCCGCTCTCTCCGGCTCCCGGAGGCGAGGAAGCGGCTTCTTCGCGCAAAGACGATTGTGCCGCTCACTGTGCACTCCTTAGCGCGGCTTCTGCCGAAAGACGCCCGGGAGCGGCTCTTAGCTCCGGACAGCATCGTACCTTCGTCTTTAGCGTCTCTTCTCGTCTACATCTTAGCAAAAAGTTTTTCCACTATGTCTGGCGAGGAAAAACTGTGCCAGCACAGAAAACATCTCCCATCGTGTTCTAGACGTTGCACGGAGGTCTGCCAAGTCCTTGGCATGAAGGAAAGAAAAGTTGTCCAAAACAGCTTCCAATCGAATGTTCATGTGATTGGAAAAGTCAGGAGAGTGCAAAGGTACTGTTTTCTAGCAGTTGGCAAGCTACGCACACAATCCCAGTGTTGTACAGCTTCCTTCTTCACCTTTCCGAAGGTGCCGCTCTCTCCGGCTCCCGGAGGCGAAGAAGCGGCTTCTTCGCGCAAAGAAGATTGTGCCGCTCACTGTGCACTCCTTAGCGCGGCTTCTGCCGAAAGACGCCCGGGAGCGGCTCTTAGCTCCGGACAGCATCGTACCTTCGTCTTTAGCGTCTCTTCTCGTCTACATCTTAGCAAAAAGCTTTTCCACTATGTCTGGCGAGGAAAAACTGTGCCAGCACAGAAAACATCTCCCATCGTGTTCTAGACGTTGCACGGAGGTGTGCCAAGTGCTTGGCATGAAGAAAAGAAAAGTTGTCCAAAACAGCTTCCAATCGAATGTTCATGTGATTGGGAAAGTCAGGAGAGTGCAAAGGTACTGTTTTCTAGCAGTTGGCAAGCTACGCACACAATCCCAGTGTTGTACAGCTTCCTTCTTCACCTTTCCGAAGGTGCCGCTCTCTCCGGCTCCCGGAGGCGAAGAAGCGGCTTCTTCGCGCAAAGACGATTGTGCCGCTCACTGTGCACTCCTTAGCGCGGCTTCTGCCGAAAGACGCCCGGGAGCGGCTCTTAGCCCCGGAGAGAATCGTACCTACGTCTTTAGCGTCTCTTCTCGTCTACATCTTAGCAAAAAGCTTTTCCACTATGTCTGGCGAGGAAAAACTGTGCCAGCACAGAAAACATCTCCCATCGTGTTCTAGACGTTGCACGGGGGTGTGCCGAGTGTTTGGCATGAAGGAAAGAAAAGTTGTCCAAAACAGCTTCCAATCGAATGTTCATGTGATTGGAAAAGTCAGGAGAGTGCAAAGGTACTGTTTTCTAGCAGTTGGCAAGCTGCGCACACAATCCCAGTGTTGTACAGCTTCCTTCTTCACCTTTCCGAAGGTGCCGCTCTCTCCGGCTCCCGGAGGCGAAGAAGCGGCTTCTTCGCGCAAAGACGATTGTGCCGCTCACTGTGCACTCCTTAGCGCGGCTTCTGCCGAAAGACGCTCGGGAGCGGCTCTTAGCTCCGGACAGCATCGTACCTTCGTCTTTAGCGTCTCTTCTCGTCTACATCTTAGCAAAAAGCTTTTCCACTATGTCTGGCGAGGAAAAACTGTGCCAGCACAGAAAACATCTCCCATCGTGTTCTAGACGTTGCACGGAGGTGTGCCGAGTGTTTGGCATGAAGGAAAGAAAAGTTGTCCAAAACAGCTTCCAATCGAATGTTCATGTGATTGGAAAAGTCAGGAGAGTGCAAAGGTACTGTTTTCTAGCAGTTGGCAAGCTGCGCACACAATCCCAGTGTTGTACAGCTCCCTTCTTCACCTTTCCGAAGGTGCCGCTCTCTCCGGCTCCCGGAGGCGAAGAAGCGGCTTCTTCGCGCAAAGACGATTGTGCCGCTCACTGTGCACTCCTTAGCGCGGCTTCTGCCGAAAGACGCCCGGGAGCGGCTCTTAGCCCCGGAGAGAATCGTACCTACGTCTTTAGCGTCTCTTCTCGTCTACATCTTAGCAAAAAGCTTTTCCACTATGTCTGGCGAGGAAAAACTGTGCCAGCACAGAAAACATCTCCCATCGTGTTCTAGACGTTGCACGGAGGTGTGCCGAGTGTTTGGCATGAAGGAAAGAAAAGTTGTCCAAAACAGCTTCCAATCGAATGTTCATGTGATTGGAAAAGTCAGGAGAGTGCAAAGGTACTGTTTTCTATCAGTTGGCAAGCTGCGCACACAATCCCAGTGTTGTACAGCTTCCTTCTTCACCTTTCCGAAGGTGCCGCTCTCTCCGGCTCCCGGAGGCGAGGAAGCGGCTTCTTCGCGCAAAGACGATTGTGCCGCTCACTGTGCACTCCTTAGCGCGGCTTCTGCCGAAAGACGCCCGGGAGCGGCTCTTAGCTCCGGACAGCATCGTACCTTCGTCTTTAGCGTCTCTTCTCGTCTACATCTTAGCAAAAAGCTTTTCCACTATGTCTGGCGAGGAAAAACTGTGCCAGCACAGAAAACATCTCCCATCGTGTTCTAGACGTTGCACGGAGGTCTGCCAAGTCCTTGGCATGAAGGAAAGAAAAGTTGTCCAAAACAGCTTCCAATCGAATGTTCATGTGATTGGAAAAGTCAGGAGAGTGCAAAGGTACTGTTTTCTAGCAGTTGGCAAGCTACGCACACAATCCCAGTGTTGTACAGCTTCCTTCTTCACCTTTCCGAAGGTGCCGCTCTCTCCGGCTCCCGGAGGCGAAGAAGCGGCTTCTTCGCGCAAAGACGATTGTGCCGCTCACTGTGCACTCCTTAGCGCGGCTTCTGCCGAAAGACGCCCGGGAGCGGCTCTTAGCCCCGGAGAGAATCGTACCTTCGTCTTTAGCGTCTCTTCTCGTCTACATCTTAGCAAAAAGCTTTTCCACTATGTCTGGCGAGGAAAAACTGTGCCAGCACAGTAAACATCTCCCATCGTGTTCTAGACGTTGCACGGGGGTGTGCCAAGTGCTTGGCATGAAGAAAAGAAAAGTTGTCCAAAACAGCTTCCAATCGAATGTTCATGTGATTGGAAAAGTCAGGAGAGTGCAAAGGTACTGTTTTCTAGCAGTTGGCAAGCTGCGCACACAATCCCAGTGTTGTACAGCTTCCTTCTTCACCTTTCCGAAGGTGCCGCTCTCTCCGGCTCCCGGAGGCGAAGAAGCGGCTTCTTCGCGCAAAGACGATTGTGCCGCTCACTGTGCACTCCTTAGCGCGGCTTCTGCCGAAAGACGCCCGGGAGCGGCTCTTAGCTCCGGAGAGAATCGTACCTACGTCTTTAGCGTCTCTTCTCGTCTACATCTTAGCAAAAAGCTTTTCCACTATGTCTGGCGAGGAAAAACTGTGCCAGCACAGAAAACATCTCCCATCGTGTTCTAGACGTTGCACGGAGGTGTGCCGAGTGTTTGGCATGAAGGAAAGAAAAGTTGTCCAAAACAGCTTCCAATCGAATGTTCATGTGATTGGAAAAGTCAGGAGAGTGCAAAGGTACTGTTTTCTAGCAGTTGGCAAGCTGCGCACACAATCCCAGTGTTGTACAGCTCCCTTCTTCACCTTTCCGAAGGTGCCGCTCTCTCCGGCTCCCGGAGGCGAAGAAGCGGCTTCTTCGCGCAAAGACGATTGTGCCGCTCACTGTGCACTCCTTAGCGCGGCTTCTGCCGAAAGACGCCCGGGAGCGGCTCTTAGCTCCGGACAGCATCGTACCTACGTCTTTAGCGTCTCTTCTCGTCTACATCTTAGCAAAAAGCTTTTCCACTATGTCTGGCGAGGAAAAACTGTGCCAGCACAGAAAACATCTCCCATCGTGTTCTAGACGTTGCACGGAGGTGTGCCGAGTGTTTGGCATGAAGGAAAGAAAAGTTGTCCAAAACAGCTTCCAATCGAATGTTCATGTGATTGGAAAAGTCAGGAGAGTGCAAAGGTACTGTTTTCTATCAGTTGGCAAGCTGCGCACACAATCCCAGTGTTGTACAGCTTCCTTCTTCACCTTTCCGAAGGTGCCGCTCTCTCCGGCTCCCGGAGGCGAGGAAGCGGCTTCTTCGCGCAAAGACGATTGTGCCGCTCACTGTGCACTCCTTAGCGCGGCTTCTGCCGAAAGACGCCCGGGAGCGGCTCTTAGCTCCGGACAGCATCGTACCTTCGTCTTTAGCGTCTCTTCTCGTCTACATCTTAGCAAAAAGCTTTTCCACTATGTCTGGCGAGGAAAAACTGTGCCAGCACAGAAAACATCTCCCATCGTGTTCTAGACGTTGCACGGAGGTGTGCCGAGTGTTTGGCATGAAGGAAAGAAAAGTTGTCCAAAACAGCTTCCAATCGAATGTTCATGTGATTGGAAAAGTCAGGAGAGTGCAAAGGTACTGTTTTCTAGCAGTTGGCAAGCTGCGCACACAATCCCAGTGTTGTACAGCTCCCTTCTTCACCTTTCCGAAGGTGCCGCTCTCTCCGGCTCCCGGAGGCGAAGAAGCGGCTTCTTCGCGCAAAGACGATTGTGCCGCTCACTGTGCACTCCTTAGCGCGGCTTCTGCCGAAAGACGCCCGGGAGCGGCTCTTAGCCCCGGAGAGAATCGTACCTACGTCTTTAGCGTCTCTTCTCGTCTACATCTTAGCAAAAAGCTTTTCCACTATGTCTGGCGAGGAAAAACTGTGCCAGCACAGAAAACATCTCCCATCGTGTTCTAGACGTTGCACGGAGGTGTGCCGAGTGTTTGGCATGAAGGAAAGAAAAGTTGTCCAAAACAGCTTCCAATCGAATGTTCATGTGATTGGAAAAGTCAGGAGAGTGCAAAGGTACTGTTTTCTAGCAGTTGGCAAGCTGCGCACACAATCCCAGTGTTGTACAGCTTCCTTCTTCACCTTTCCGAAGGTGCCGCTCTCTCCGGCTCCCGGAGGCGAGGAAGCGGCTTCTTCGCGCAAAGACGATTGTGCCGCTCACTGTGCACTCCTTAGCGCGGCTTCTGCCGAAAGACGCCCGGGAGCGGCTCTTAGCTCCGGAGAGAATCGTACCTTCGTCTTTAGCGTCTCTTCTCGTCTACATCTTAGCAAAAAGTTTTTCCACTATGTCTGGCGAGGAAAAACTGTGCCAGCACAGAAAACATCTCCCATCGTGTTCTAGACGTTGCACGGAGGTCTGCCAAGTCCTTGGCATGAAGGAAAGAAAAGTTGTCCAAAACAGCTTCCAATCGAATGTTCATGTGATTGGAAAAGTCAGGAGAGTGCAAAGGTACTGTTTTCTAGCAGTTGGCAAGCTACGCACACAATCCCAGTGTTGTACAGCTTCCTTCTTCACCTTTCCGAAGGTGCCGCTCTCTCCGGCTCCCGGAGGCGAAGAAGCGGCTTCTTCGCGCAAAGAAGATTGTGCCGCTCACTGTGCACTCCTTAGCGCGGCTTCTGCCGAAAGACGCCCGGGAGCGGCTCTTAGCTCCGGACAGCATCGTACCTTCGTCTTTAGCGTCTCTTCTCGTCTACATCTTAGCAAAAAGCTTTTCCACTATGTCTGGCGAGGAAAAACTGTGCCAGCACAGAAAACATCTCCCATCGTGTTCTAGACGTTGCACGGAGGTCTGCCAAGTGCTTGGCATGAAGAAAAGAAAAGTTGTCCAAAACAGCTTCCAATCGAATGTTCATGTGATTGGGAAAGTCAGGAGAGTGCAAAGGTACTGTTTTCTAGCAGTTGGCAAGCTACGCACACAATCCCAGTGTTGTACAGCTTCCTTCTTCACCTTTCCGAAGGTGCCGCTCTCTCCGGCTCCCGGAGGCGAAGAAGCGGCTTCTTCGCGCAAAGACGATTGTGCCGCTCACTGTGCACTCCTTAGCGCGGCTTCTGCCGAAAGACGCCCGGGAGCGGCTCTTAGCCCCGGAGAGAATCGTACCTACGTCTTTAGCGTCTCTTCTCGTCTACATCTTAGCAAAAAGCTTTTCCACTATGTCTGGCGAGGAAAAACTGTGCCAGCACAGAAAACATCTCCCATCGTGTTCTAGACGTTGCACGGAGGTGTGCCGAGTGTTTGGCATGAAGGAAAGAAAAGTTGTCCAAAACAGCTTCCAATCGAATGTTCATGTGATTGGAAAAGTCAGGAGAGTGCAAAGGTACTGTTTTCTAGCAGTTGGCAAGCTGCGCACACAATCCCAGTGTTGTACAGCTTCCTTCTTCACCTTTCCGAAGGTGCCGCTCTCTCCGGCTCCCGGAGGCGAAGAAGCGGCTTCTTCGCGCAAAGACGATTGTGCCGCTCACTGTGCACTCCTTAGCGCGGCTTCTGCCGAAAGACGCCCGGGAGCGGCTCTTAGCCCCGGAGAGAATCGTACCTACGTCTTTAGCGTCTCTTCTCGTCTACATCTTAGCAAAAAGCTTTTCCACTATGTCTGGCGAGGAAAAACTGTGCCAGCACAGAAAACATCTCCCATCGTGTTCTAGACGTTGCACGGAGGTGTGCCGAGTGTTTGGCATGAAGGAAAGAAAAGTTGTCCAAAACAGCTTCCAATCGAATGTTCATGTGATTGGAAAAGTCAGGAGAGTGCAAAGGTACTGTTTTCTATCAGTTGGCAAGCTGCGCACACAATCCCAGTGTTGTACAGCTTCCTTCTTCACCTTTCCGAAGGTGCCGCTCTCTCCGGCTCCCGGAGGCGAGGAAGCGGCTTCTTCGCGCAAAGACGATTGTGCCGCTCACTGTGCACTCCTTAGCGCGGCTTCTGCCGAAAGACGCCCGGGAGCGGCTCTTAGCTCCGGACAGCATCGTACCTTCGTCTTTAGCGTCTCTTCTCGTCTACATCTTAGCAAAAAGCTTTTCCACTATGTCTGGCGAGGAAAAACTGTGCCAGCACAGAAAACATCTCCCATCGTGTTCTAGACGTTGCACGGAGGTCTGCCAAGTCCTTGGCATGAAGGAAAGAAAAGTTGTCCAAAACAGCTTCCAATCGAATGTTCATGTGATTGGAAAAGTCAGGAGAGTGCAAAGGTACTGTTTTCTAGCAGTTGGCAAGCTACGCACACAATCCCAGTGTTGTACAGCTTCCTTCTTCACCTTTCCGAAGGTGCCGCTCTCTCCGGCTCCCGGAGGCGAAGAAGCGGCTTCTTCGCGCAAAGACGATTGTGCCGCTCACTGTGCACTCCTTAGCGCGGCTTCTGCCGAAAGACGCCCGGGAGCGGCTCTTAGCCCCGGAGAGAATCGTACCTTCGTCTTTAGCGTCTCTTCTCGTCTACATCTTAGCAAAAAGCTTTTCCACTATGTCTGGCGAGGAAAAACTGTGCCAGCACAGTAAACATCTCCCATCGTGTTCTAGACG
Organism: Ammospiza maritima maritima; assembly: GCA_036010785.1. Classification (NCBI taxonomy): domain Eukaryota; kingdom Metazoa; phylum Chordata; class Aves; order Passeriformes; family Passerellidae; genus Ammospiza; species Ammospiza maritima. The sequence continues at coordinate 238,983 of JAYKTQ010000495.1, forward strand.
TTGCACGGAGGTGTGCCGAGTGTTTGGCATGAAGGAAAGAAAAGTTGTCCAAAACAGCTTCCAATCGAATGTTCATGTGATTGGGAAAGTCAGGAGAGTGCAAAGGTACTGTTTTCTAGCAGTTGGCAAGCTGCGCACACAATCCCAGTGTTGTACAGCTTCCTTCTTCACCTTTCCGAAGGTGCCGCTCTCTCCGGCTCCCGGAGGCGAAGAAGCGGCTTCTTCGCGCAAAGACGATTGTGCCGCTCACTGTGCACTCCTTAGCGCGGCTTCTGCCGAAAGACGCCCGGGAGCGGCTCTTAGCTCCGGACAGCATCGTACCTTCGTCTTTAGCGTCTCTTCTCGTCTACATCTTAGCAAAAAGCTTTTCCACTATGTCTGGCGAGGAAAAACTGTGCCAGCACAGAAAACATCTCCCATCGTGTTCTAGACGTTGCACGGAGGTCTGCCAAGTGCTTGGCATGAAGAAAAGAAAAGTTGTCCAAAACAGCTTCCAATCGAATGTTCATGTGATTGGGAAAGTCAGGAGAGTGCAAAGGTACTGTTTTCTAGCAGTTGGCAAGCTACGCACACAATCCCAGTGTTGTACAGCTTCCTTCTTCACCTTTCCGAAGGTGCCGCTCTCTCCGGCTCCCGGAGGCGAAGAAGCGGCTTCTTCGCGCAAAGACGATTGTGCCGCTCACTGTGCACTCCTTAGCGCGGCTTCTGCCGAAAGACGCCCGGGAGCGGCTCTTGGCTCCGGACAGCATCGTACCTTCGTCTTTAGCGTCTCTTCTCGTCTACATCTTAGCAAAAAGCTTTTCCACTATGTCTGGCGAGGAAAAACTGTGCCAGCACAGAAAACATCTCCCATCGTGTTCTAGACGTTGCACGGGGGTGTGCCGAGTGTTTGGCATGAAGGAAAGAAAAGGTGTCCAAAACAGCTTCCAATCGAATGTTCATGTGATTGGAAAAGTCAGGAGAGTGCAAAGGTACTGTTTTCTAGCAGTTGGCAAGCTGCGCACACAATCCCAGTGTTGTACAGCTTCCTTCTTCACCTTTCCGAAGGTGCCGCTCTCTCCGGCTCCCGGAGGCGAAGAAGCGGCTTCTTCGCGCAAAGACGATTGTGCCGCTCACTGTGCACTCCTTAGCGCGGCTTCTGCCGAAAGACGCTCGGGAGCGGCTCTTAGCTCCGGACAGCATCGTACCTTCGTCTTTAGCGTCTCTTCTCGTCTACATCTTAGCAAAAAGCTTTTCTTCTATGTCTGGCGAGGAAAAACTGTGCCAGCACAGAAAACATCTCCCATCGTGTTCTAGACGTTGCACGATCCCTATACATAGGCTGATTTCTTTCCTGGTGATAGGGTTAGGCTTCAGCCTAGGGCTTGGAGTTTTTTACCCAGGAAGCCCTGAGTTCCAGGCTTACTGCATCTGCCAAAAGCATCCCAAAGGGAGTGCAGAAGTGCCACAACATGGCTGCTTTCACAGCTTTTCCCTTAGGAAGAACCCTAATACGCGGCTGATTTACCTTCCTAGGGTTACTGTTAGGCTTAGGCCTAGGACTTTTAAAACCAGGAAGCCCTGGGCTCCAGGCACATGCAGCTGCGAAAGGCATCCCAAGGGGAGCGCAAAAGTGACACAACTTGGCTGCTTTCACTGCTTTTCCCTTAGGAAGAACCCTAATACGCGGCTGATTTACCTTCCTAGGGTTACTGTTAGGCTTAGGCCTAGGACTTTTAAAACCAGGAAGCCCTGGGCTCCAGGCACACTGCAGCTGCGAAAGGCATCCCAAGGGGAGCGCAAAAGTGACACAACTTGGCTGCCTCTGCTGCTATTCTCATGAGACCATCCCGAACCATAGGCTGATTTTCCTTCCTAGGCTTAAGGTTTGAGTTACGCCTGGGGTAAGGGTTCTATTAACCAGAAAGCCCTGAGTTCCAAGAACACAGCAGCTGCGAAGGACTACCCAAGAAGAGCTCAAAAGTACCACAACATGTGTGCCTCCACAGCTTTTTCCTTGGGGACATGCCTAATTCCTGGCTGATTTGCCTTTCTCGTCTTAGGGTTGGGGTTCGGCATAGGGCTAGGATATTTTTAACTAGGAAGCCCTGAGTTCCAGGCTTACTTCATCTGCAAAAAGCATCCCAAAGGGAGTGCAGAAGTGCCACAACATGGCTGCTTTCACGGCTTTTCCGTTTGGAAGAACCCTAATACGCGGCTGATTTACCTTCCTAGGGTTACTGTTAGGCTTAGGCCTAGGACTTTTAAAACCAGGAAGCCCTGGGCTCCAGGCACACTGCAGCTGCGAAAGGCATCCCAAGGGGAGCGCAAAAGTGACACAACTTGGCTGCCTCTGCTGCTATTCTCATGAGACCATCCCGAACCATAGGCTGATTTTCCTTCCTAGGGTTAAGGTTTGACTTACGCCTAGGGTAAGGGTTCTATTAACCAGAAAGCCATGAGTACCAAGAACACAGCAGCTGCGAAGGACTAGCCAAGAAGAGCGCAAAAGTACCACAACATGCCTGCCTCCACAGCTTTTTCCTTGGGGACATGCCTAATTCCTGGCTGATTTGCCTTTCTCGTCTTAGGCTTGGGGTTCGGCCTAGGGCTAGGATATTTTTAACTAGGAAGCCCTGAGTTCCAGGCTTACTTCATCTACCAAAGGCATCCCAAAGGGAGTGCAAAAGTGCCACAACATGGTTGCTTTCACGGCTTTTTCCTTGGGAAGAAGCCTAACACCAGGCTGATTTCCCTTCTCAGGGTTACTGTGAGGCTTAGGCCTAGGGCTAGGATTTTTAAAACTAGGCAGCCCTGGGCTCCAGGCACACTGCAGCTGTTCAAGGCATCCCAAGGGGAGTACAAAAGTGCAACAACATGGCAGCTTTCACAGCTTTTTCCTTGGCACCATCCCTATACCTAGGCTGATTTATCTGCCTAGGGTTAGGGTTAGGGTTCAGCCTAGGTCTTGGAGTTTTTTAACCAGGAAGCCCTGAGTTCCAGGCTTACTGCATCTGCCAAAGGCATCCCAAAGGGAGTGCAAAAGTGCCACAAGATGGCTGCTTTCACGGCTTTTCCCTTAGGAAGAACCCTAATACGCGGCTGATTTACCTTCCTAGGGTTACTGTTAGGCTTAGACCTAGGACTTTTAAAACCAGGAAGCCCTGGGCTCCAGGCACACTGCAGCTGCGAAAGGCATCCCAAGAGGGCTGCAGAAGTGACACAACTTGGCTGCCTCTGCTTCTATTCTCATGAGACCATCCCAAATCATAGGCTGATTTTCCTTCCTAGGGTTAAGGTTTGAGTTACGCCTAGGGTAAGAGTTCTATTAACCAGAAAGCCCTGAGTTCCAAGAACACAGCAGCTGCGAAGGACTTCCCAAGAAGAGCGCAAAAGTACCACAACATGCCTGCCTCCCCAGCTTTTTCCTTGGGGACATGCCTAATTCCTGGCTGATTTGCCTTTCTCGTCTTAGGCTTGGGGTTCGGCCTAGGGCTAGGACTTTTAAAATCAGGAAGCCCTGAGTTCCAGGCACACTGGAGCTGTGAAAGGCATCCAAAAGGGAGTGCAAAAGTGCCACAACATGGTTGCTTTCACGGCTTTTTCCTTGGCAAGAAGCTTAACACCCGGCTGATTTCGCTTCCCTTGGTTACTGTTAGGCTTAGGCCTAGGGCAAGGATTTTTAAAACTAGGAAGCCCTTAGATCCAGGCACACTGCAGCTGTTCAAGGCATCCCAAGGGGAGTACAAAAGTGCAACAACATGGCAGCTTTCACAGCTTTTTCCTTGGCACCATCCCTATACCTTGGCTGTTTTATCTGCCTAGGGTTAGGGTTAGGGTTCAGCCTAGGGCTTGGAGTTTTTTACCCAGGAAGCCCTGAGTTCCAGGCTTACTGCATCTGCCAAAGGCATCCCAAAGGGAGTGCAGAAGTGCCACAACATGGCTGCTTTCACGGCTTTTCCCTTAGGAAGAACCCTAATACGCGGCTGATTTACCTTCCTAGGGTTACTGTTAGGCTTAGGCCTAGGACTTTTAAAACCAGGAAGCCCTGGGCTCCAGGCACATGCAGCTGCGAAAGGCATCCCAAGGGGAGCGCAAAAGTGACACAACTTGGCTGCTTTCACTGCTTTTCCCTTAGGAAGAACCCTAATACGCGGCTGATTTACCTTCCTAGGGTTACTGTTAGGCTTAGGCCTAGGACTTTTAAAACCAGGAAGCCCTGGGCTCCAGGCACACTGCAGCTGCGAAAGGCATCCCAAGGGGAGCGCAAAAGTGACACAACTTGGCTGCCTCTGCTGCTATTCTCATGAGACCATCCCGAACCATAGGCTGATTTTCCTTCCTAGGCTTAAGGTTTGAGTTACGCCTGGGGTAAGGGTTCTATTAACCAGAAAGCCCTGAGTTCCAAGAACACAGCAGCTGCGAAGGACTACCCAAGAAGAGCGCAAAAGTACCACAACATGCGTGCCTCCACAGCTTTTTCCTTGGGGACATGCCTAATTCCTGGCTGATTTGCCTTTCTCGTCTTAGGGTTGGGGTTCGGCGTAGGGCTAGGATATTTTTAACTAGGAAGCCCTGAGTTCCAGGCTTACTTCATCTGCAAAAAGCATCCCAAAGGGAGTGCAGATGTGCCACAACATGGCTGCTTTCACGGCTTTTCCCTTAGGAAGAACCCTAATACGCGGCTGATTTACCTTCCTAGGGTTACTGTTAGGCTTAGGCCTAGGACTTTTAAAACCAGGAAGCCCTGGGCTCCAGGCACATGCAGCTGCGAAAGGCATCCCAAGAGGGCTGCAGAAGTGACACAACTTGGCTGCCTCTGCTTCTATTCTCATGAGACCATCCCGAACCATAGGCTGATTTTCCTTCCTAGGGTTAAGGTTTGAGTTACGCCTAGGGTAAGAGTTCTATTAACCAGAAAGACCTGAGTTCCAAGAACACAGCATCTGCGAAGGACTACCCAAGAAGAGCGCAAAAGCACCACAAAGTGCCTGCCTCCACAGCTTTTTCCTTGGGGACATGCCTAATTCCTGGCTGATTTGCCTTTCTCGTCTTAGGGTTGGGGTTCGGCCTAGGGCTAGGATTTTTTTAACTAGGAAGCCCTGAGTTCCAGGCTTACTGCATCTGCCAAAGGCATCCCAAAGGGAGTGCAGAAGTGACACAAGATGGCTGCTTTCACGGCTTTTCCCTTTGGAAGAACCCTAATACCCGGCTGATTTACCTTCCCAGGGTTACTGTTAGGCTTAGGCCTAGGACTTTTAAAACCAGGAAGCCCTGGTCTCCAGGCACACTGCAGCTGCGAAATGCATCCCAAGGGGAGCGCAAAAGTGACACAACTTGGCTGCCTCTGCTGCTATTCTCATGAGACCATCCCGAACCATAGGCTGATTTTCCTTCCTAGGGTTAAGGTTTGACTTACGCCTAGGGTAAGGGTTCTATTAACCAGAAAGCCATGAGTACCAAGAACACAGCAGCTGCGAAGGACTAGCCAAGAAGAGCGCAAAAGTACCACAACATGCGTGCCTCCACAGCTTTTTCCTTGGGGACATGCCTAATTCCTGGCTGATTTGCCTTTCTCGTCTTAGGCTTGGGGTTCGGCCTAGGGGTAGGACTTTTAAAATCAGGAAGCCCTGAGTTCCAGGCACACTGGAGCTGTGAAAGGCATCCAAAAGGGAGTGCAAAAGTGCCACAACATGGTTGCTTTCACGCCTTTTACCTTGGCAAGAAGCTTAACACCCGGCTGATTTCCCTTCCCTTGGTTACTGTTAGGCTTAGGCCTAGGGCAAGGATTTTTAAAATTAGGAAGCCCTTAGATCCAGGCACACTGCAGCTGTTCAAGGCATCCCAAGGGGAGTACAAAAGTGCAACAACATGGCAGCTTTCACAGCTTTTTCCTTGGCACCATCCCTATACCTAGGCTGATTTATCTGCCTAGGGTTAGGGTTAGGGTTCAGCCTAGGTCTTGGAGTTTTTTAACCAGGAAGCCCTGAGTTCCAGGCTTACTGCATCTGCCAAAAGCATCCCAAAGGGAGTGCAAAAGTGCCACAAGATGGCTGCTTTCACGGCTTTTCCCTTAGGAAGAACCCTAATACGCGGCTGATTTACCTTCCTAGGGTTACTGTTAGGCTTAGGCCTAGGACTTTTAAAACCAGGAAGCCCTGGGCTCCAGGCACACTGCAGCTGTTTAAGGCATCCCAAGGGGAGCGCAAAAGTGACACAACTTGGCTGCTTTCACTGCTTTTCCCTTAGGAAGAACCCTAATACGCGGCTGATTTACCTTCCTAGGGTTACTGTTAGGCTTAGGCCTAGGACTTTTAAAACCAGGAAGCCCTGGGCTCCAGGCACACTGCAGCTGCGAAAGGCATCCCAAGGGGAGCGCAAAAGTGACACAACTTGGCTGCCTCTGCTGCTATTCTCGTGAGACCATCCCGAAACATAGGCTGATTTTCCTTCCTAGGGTTAAGGTTTGAGTTACGCCTGGGGTAAGGGTTCTATTAACCAGAAAGCCCTGAGTTCCAAGAACACAGCAGCTGCGAAGGACTACCCAAGAAGAGCGCAAAAGTACCACAACATGCCTGCCTCCACAGCTTTTTCCTTGGGGACATGCCTAATTCCTGGCTGATTTGCCTTTCTCGTCTTAGGGTTGGGGTTCGGCCTAGGGCTAGGATATTTTTAACTAGGAAGCCCTGAGTTCCAGGCTTACTTCATCTGCAAAAAGCATCCCAAAGGGAGTGCAGAAGTGCCACAACATGGCTGCTTTCACGGCTTTTCCCTTAGGAAGAACCCTAATACGCGGCTGATTTACCTTCCTAGGGTTACTGTTAGGCTTAGGCCTAGGACTTTTAAAACCAGGAAGCCCTGGGCTCCAGGCACATGCAGCTGCGAAAGGCATCCCAAGAGGGCTGCAGAAGTGACACAACTTGGCTGCCTCTGCTTCTATTCTCATGAGACCATCCTGAACCATAGGCTGATTTTCCTTCCTAGGGTTAAGGTTTGAGTTACGCCTAGGGTAAGGGTTCTATTAACCAGAAAGCCCTGAGTTCCAAGAACACAGCAGCTGCGAAGGACTACCCAAGAAGAGCGCAAAAGTACCACAACGTGCCTGCCTCCACAGCTTTTTCCTTGGGGACATGCCTAATTCCTGGCTGATTTGCCTTTCTCGTCTTAGGGTTGGGGTTCGGCCTAGGGCTAGGATTTTTTTAACTAGGAAGCCCTGAGTTCCAGGCTTACTTCATCTGCAAAAAGCATCCCAAAGGGAGTGCAGAAGTGCCACAACATGGCTGCTTTCACGGCTTTTCCCTTAGGAAGAACCCTAATACGCGGCTGATTTACCTTCCTAGGGTTACTGTTAGGCTTAGGCCTAGGACTTTTAAAACCAGGAAGCCCTGGGCTCCAGGCACATGCAGCTGCGAAAGGCATCCCAAGAGGGCCGCAGAAGTGACACAACTTGGCTGCCTCTGCTTCTATTCTCATGAGACCATCCCGAACCATAGGCTGATTTTCCTTCCTAGGGTTAAGGTTTGAGTTACGCCTAGGGTAAGTGTTCTATTAACCAGAAAGACCTGAGTTCCAAGAACACAGCATCTGCGAAGGACTACCCAAGAAGAGCGCAAAAGTACCACAACGTGCCTGCCTCCACAGCTTTTTCCTTGGGCACATGCCTAATTCCTGGCTGATTTGCCTTTCTCGTCTTAGGGTTGGGGTTCGGCCTAGGGCTAGGATTTTTTTAACTAGGAAGCCCTGAGTTCCAGGCCTACTGCATCTGCCAAAGGCATCCCAAAGGGAGTGCAAAAGTGCCACAATATGGCTGCTTTCACGGCTTTTCCGTTTGGAAGAACCCTAATACGCGGCTGATTTACCTTCCTAGGGTTACTGTTAAGCTTAGGCCTAGGACTTTTAAAACCAGGAAGCCCTGGGCTCCAGGCACACTGCAGCTGCGAAAGGCATCCCAAGGGGAGCGCAAAAGTGACACAACTTGGCTGCCTCTGCTGCTATTCTCATGAGACCATCCCGAACCATAGGCTGATTTTCCTTCCTAGGCTTAAGGTTTGACTTACGCCTAGGGTAAGGGTTCTATTAACCAGAAAGCCCTGAGTTCCAAGAACACAGCAGCTGCGAAGGACTACCCAAGAAGAGCGCAAAAGTACCACAACATGCGTGCCTCCACAGCTTTTTCCTTGGGGACATGCCTAATTCCTGGCTGATTTGCCTTTCTCGTCTTAGGGTTGGGGTTCGGCCTAGGGCTAGGATTTTTAAAATCAGGAAGCCCTGAGTTCCAGGCACACTGGAGCTGTGAAAGGCATCCAAAAGGGAGTGCAAAAGTGCCACAACATGGTTGCTTTCACGGCTTTTTCCTTGGCAAGAAGCCTAACACCAGGCTGATTTCCCTTCCTAGGGTTACTGTGAGGCTTAGGCCTAGGGCTAGGATTTTTAAATCTAGGAAGCCCTGGGCTCCAGGCACACTGCAGCTGTTCAAGGCATCCCAAGGGGAGTACAAAAGTGCAACAACATGGCAGCTTTCACAGCTTTTTCCTTGGCACCATCCCTATACCTAGGCTGATTTATCTGCCTAGGGTTAGGGTTAGGGTTCAGCCTAGGTCTTGGAGTTTTTTAACCAGGAAGCCCTGAGTTCCAGGCTTACTGCATCTGCAAAAAGCATCCCAAAGGGAGTGCAGAAGTGCCACAACATGGCTGCTTTCACGGCTTTTCCCTTAGGAAGAACCCTAATACGCGGCTGATTTACCTTCCTAGGGTTACTGTTAGGCTTAGACCTAGGACTTTTAAAACCAGGAAGCCCTGGGCTCCAGGCACACTGCAGCTGCGAAAGGCATCCCAAGGGGAGCGCAAAAGTGACACAACTTGGCTGCCTCTGCTGCTATTCTCATGAGACCATCCCGAACCATAGGCTGATTTTCCTTCCTAGGGTTAAGGTTTGAGTTACGCCTGGGGTAAGGGTTCTATTAACCAGAAAGCCCTGAGTTCCAAGAACACAGCAGCTGCGAAGGACTAGCCAAGAAGAGCGCAAAAGTACCACAACATGCCTGCCTCCACAGCTTTTTCCTTGGGGACATGCCTAATTCCTGGCTGATTTGCCTTTCTCGTCTTAGGGTTGGGGTTCGGCCTAGGGCTAGGATATTTTTAACTAGGAAGCCCTGAGTTCCAGGCTTACTTCATCTACCAAAGGCATCCCAAAGGGAGTGCAAAAGTGCCACAACATGGTTGCTTTCACGGCTTTTTCCTTGGGAAGAAGCCTAACACCAGGCTGATTTCCCTTCCCAGGGTTACTGTGAGGCTTAGGCCTAGGGCTAGGATTTTTAAAACTAGGCAGCCCTGGGCTCCAGGCACACTGCAGCTGTTCAAGGCATCCCAAGGGGAGTACAAAAGTGCAACAACATGGCAGCTTTCACAGCTTTTTCCTTGGCACCATCCCTATACCTAGGCTGATTTATCTGCCTAGGGTTAGGGTTAGGGTTCAGCCTAGGGCTTGGAGTTTTTTAACCAGGAAGCCCTGAGTTCCAGGCTTACTGCATCTGCCAAAGGCATCCCAAAGGGAGTGCAAAAGTGCCACAAGATGGCTGCTTTCACGGCTTTTCCCTTAGGAAGAACCCTAATACGCGGCTGATTTACCTTCCTAGGGTTACTGTTAGGCTTAGACCTAGGACTTTTAAAACCAGGAAGCCCTGGGCTCCAGGCACACTGCAGCTGTTAAAGGCAACCCAAGAGGGCTGCAGAAGTGACACAACTTGGCTGCCTCTGCTTCTATTCTCATGAGACCATCCCGAACCATAGGCTGATTTTCCTTCCTAGGGTTAAGGTTTGAGTTACGCCTAGGGTAAGAGTTCTATTAACCAGAAAGCCCTGAGTTCCAAGAACACAGCAGCTGCGGAGGACTAGCCAAGAAGAGCGCAAAAGTACCACAACATGCCTGCCTCCACAGCTTTTTCCTTGGGGACATGCCTAATTCCTGGCTGATTTGCCTTTCTCGTCTTAGGGTTGGGGTTCGGCCTAGGGCTAGGACTTTTAAAATCAGGAAGCCCTGAGTTCCAGGCACACTGGAGCTGTGAAAGGCATCCAAAAGGGAGTGCAAAAGTGCCACAACATGGTTGCTTTCACGGCTTTTTCCTTGGCAAGAAGCTTAACACCCGGCTGATTTCCCTTCCCTTGGTTACTGTTAGGCTTAGGCCTAGGGCTAGGATTTTTAAAACTAGGAAGCCCTTAGATCCAGGCACACTGCAGCTGTTCAAGGCATCCCAAGGGGAGTACAAAAGTGCAACAACATGGCAGCTTTCACAGCTTTTTCCTTGGCCCCATCCCTATACCTTGGCTGTTTTATCTGCCTAGGGTTAGGGTTAGGGTTCAGCCTAGGGCTTGGAGTTTTTTACCCAGGAAGCCCTGAGTTCCAGGCTTACTGCATCTGCCAAAAGCATCCCAAAGGGAGTGCAGAAGTGCCACAACATGGCTGCTTTCACGGCTTTTCCCTTAGGAAGAACCCTAATACGCGGCTGATTTACCTTCCTAGGGTTACTGTTAGGCTTAGGCCTAGGACTTTTAAAACCAGGAAGCCCTGGGCTCCAGGCACATGCAGCTGCGAAAGGCATCCCAAGGGGAGCGCAAAAGTGACACAACTTGGCTGCTTTCACGGCTTTTCCCTTAGGAAGAACCCTAATACGCGGCTGATTTACCTTCCTAGGGTTACTGTTAGGCTTAGGCCTAGGACTTTTAAAACCAGGAAGCCCTGGGCTCCAGGCACACTGCAGCTGCGAAAGGCATCCCAAGGGGAGCGCAAAAGTGACACAACTTGGCTGCCTCTGCTGCTATTCTCATGAGACCATCCCGAACCATAGGCTGATTTTCCTTCCTAGGGTTAAGGTTTGAGTTACGCCTGGGGTAAGGGATCTATTAACCAGAAAGCCCTGAGTTCCAAGAACACAGCAGCTGCGAAGGACTACCCAAGAAGAGCGCAAAAGTACCACAACATGCGTGCCTCCACAGCTTTTTCCTTGGGGACATGCCTAATTCCTGGCTGATTTGCCTTTCTCGTCTTAGGGTTAGAGTTCGGCCTAGGGCTAGGATATTTTTAACTAGGAAGCCCTGAGTTCCAGGCTTACTTCATCTGCAAAAAGCATCCCAAAGGGAGTGCAGAAGTGCCACAACATGGCTGCTTTCACGGCTTTTCCCTTAGGAAGAACCCTAATACGCGGCTGATTTACCTTCCTAGGGTTACTGTTAGGCTTAGGCCTAGGACTTTTAAAACCAGGAAGCCCTGGGCTCCAGGCACATGCAGCTGCGAAAGGCATCCCAAGAGGGCTGCAGAAGTGACACAACTTGGCTGCCTCTGCTTCTATTCTCATGAGACCATCCTGAACCATAGGCTGATTTTCCTTCCTAGGTTAAGGTTTGAGTTACGCCTAGGGTAAGGGTTCTATTAACCAGAAAGCCCTGAGTTCCAAGAACACAGCAGCTGCGAAGGACTACCCAAGAAGAGCGCAAAAGTACCACAACGTGCCTGCCTCCACAGCTTTTTCCTTGGGGACATGCCTAATTCCTGGCTGATTTGCCTTTCTCGTCTTAGGGTTGGGGTTCGGCCTAGGGCTAGGATTTTTTTAACTAGGAAGCCCTGAGTTCCAGGCTTACTTCATCTGCAAAAAGCATCCCAAAGGGAGTGCAGAAGTGCCACAACATGGCTGCTTTCACGGCTTTTCCCTTAGGAAGAACCCTAATACGCGGCTGATTTACCTTCCTAGGGTTACTGTTAGGCTTAGGCCTAGGACTTTTAAAACCAGGAAGCCCTGGGCTCCAGGCACATGCAGCTGCGAAAGGCATCCCAAGAGGGCCGCAGAAGTGACACAACTTGGCTGCCTCTGCTTCTATTCTCATGAGACCATCCCGAACCATAGGCTGATTTTCCTTCCTAGGGTTAAGGTTTGAGTTACGCCTAGGGTAAGTGTTCTATTAACCAGAAAGACCTGAGTTCCAAGAACACAGCATCTGCGAAGGACTACCCAAGAAGAGCGCAAAAGTACCACAACGTGCCTGCCTCCACAGCTTTTTCCTTGGGCACATGCCTAATTCCTGGCTGATTTGCCTTTCTCGTCTTAGGGTTGGGGTTCGGCCTAGGGCTAGGATTTTTTTAACTAGGAAGCCCTGAGTTCCAGGCCTACTGCATCTGCCAAAGGCATCCCAAAGGGAGTGCAAAAGTGCCACAACATGGCTGCTTTCACGGCTTTTCCGTTTGGAAGAACCCTAATACGCGGCTGATTTACCTTCCTAGGGTTACTGTTAGGCTTAGGCCTAGGACTTTTAAAACCAGGAAGCCCTGGGCTCCAGGCACACTGCAGCTGCGAAAGGCATCCCAAGGGGAGCGCAAAAGTGACACAACTTGGCTGCCTCTGCTGCTATTCTCATGAGACCATCCCGAACCATAGGCTGATTTTCCTTCCTAGGCTTAAGGTTTGACTTACGCCTAGGGTAAGGGTTCTATTAACCAGAAAGCCATGAGTACCAAGAACACAGCAGCTGCGAAGGACTACCCAAGAAGAGCGCAAAAGTACCACAACATGCCTGCCTCCTCAGCTTTTTCCTTGGGGACATGCCTAATTCCTGGCTGATTTGCCTTTCTCGTCTTAGGCTTGGGGTTCGGCCTAGGGCTAGGACTTTTAAAATCAGGAAGCCCTGAGTTCCAGGCACACTGGAGCTGTGAAAGGCATCCAAAAGGGAGTGCAAAAGTGCCACAACATGGTTGCTTTCACGCCTTTTTCCTTGGCAAGAAGCTTAACACCCGGCTGATTTCCCTTCCCTTGGTTACTGTTAGGCTTAGGCCTAGGGCTAGGATTTTTAAAACTAGGAAGCCCTTAGATCCAGGCACACTGCAGCTGTTCAAGGCATCCCAAGGGGAGTACAAAAGTGCAACAACATGGCAGCTTTCACAGCTTTTTCCTTGGCACCATCCCTATACCTTGGCTGTTTTATCTGCCTAGGGTTAGGGTTAGGGTTCAGCCTAGGGCTTGGAGTTTTTTACCCAGGAAGCCCTGAGTTCCAGGCTTACTGCATCTGCCAAAAGCATCCCAAAGGGAGTGCAGAAGTGCCACAACATGGCTGCTTTCACGGCTTTTCCCTTAGGAAGAACCCTAATACGCGGCTGATTTACCTTCCTAGGGTTACTGTTAGGCTTAGGCCTAGGACTTTTAAAACCAGGAAGCCCTGGGCTCCAGGCACATGCAGCTGCGAAAGGCATCCCAAGGGGAGCGCAAAAGTGACACAACTTGGCTGCTTTCACGGCTTTTCCCTTAGGAAGAACCCTAATACGCGGCTGATTTACCTTCCTAGGGTTACTGTTAGGCTTAGGCCTAGGACTTTTAAAACCAGGAAGCCCTGGGCTCCAGGCACACTGCAGCTGCGAAAGGCATCCCAAGGGGAGCGCAAAAGTGACACAACTTGGCTGCCTCTGCTGCTATTCTCATGAGACCATCCCGAAACATAGGCTGATTTTCCTTCCTAGGGTTAAGGTTTGAGTTACGCCTGGGGTAAGGGTTCTATTAACCAGAAAGCCCTGAGTTCCAAGAACACAGCAGCTGCGAAGGACTACCCAAGAAGAGCGCAAAAGTACCACAACATGCCTGCCTCCACAGCTTTTTCCTTGGGGACATGCCTAATTCCTGGCTGATTTGCCTTTCTCGTCTTAGGGTTGGGGTTCGGCCTAGGGCTAGGATTTTTAAAATCAGGAAGCCCTGAGTTCCAGGCTTACTTCATCTGCAAAAAGCATCCCAAAGGGAGTGCAGAAGTGCCACAACATGGCTGCTTTCACGGCTTTTCCCTTAGGAAGAACCCTAATACGCGGCTGATTTACCTTCCTAGGGTTACTGTTAGGCTTAGGCCTAGGACTTTTAAAACCAGGAAGCCCTGGGCTCCAGGCACATGCAGCTGCGAAAGGCATCCCAAGAGGGCCGCAGAAGTGACACAACTTGGCTGCCTCTGCTTCTATTCTCATGAGACCATCCCGAACCATAGGCTGATTTTCCTTCCTAGGGTTAAGGTTTGAGTTACGCCTAGGGTAAGAGTTCTATTAACCAGAAAGACCTGAGTTCCAAGAACACATCATCTGCGAAGGACTACCCAAGAAGAGCGCAAAAGTACCACAACGTGCCTGCCTCCACAGCTTTTTCCTTGGGGACATGCCTAATTCCTGGCTGATTTGCCTTTCTCGTCTTAGGGTTGGGGTTCGGCCTAGGGCTAGGATATTTTTAACTAGGAAGCCCTGAGTTCCAGGCTTACTGCATCTGCCAAAGGCATCCCAAAGGGAGTGCAAAAGTGCCACAACATGGCTGCTTTCACAGCTTTTCCCTTTGGAAGAACCCTAATACCCGGCTGATTTACCTTCCTAGGGTTACTGTTAGGCTTAGGCCTAGGACTTTTAAAACCAGGAAGCCCTGGGCTCCAGGCACACTGCAGCTGCGAAAGGCATCCCAAGGGGAGCGCAAAAGTGACACAACTTGGCTGCCTCTGCTGCTATTCTCATGAGACCATCCCGAACCATAGGCTGATTTTCCTTCCTAGGGTTAAGGTTTGACTTACGCCTAGGGTAAGTGTTCTATTAACCAGAAAGCCATGAGTACCAAGAACACAGCAGCTGCGAAGGACTAGCCAAGAAGAGCGCAAAAGTACCACAACATGCCTGCCTCCACAGCTTTTTCCTTGGGGACATGCCTAATTCCTGGCTGATTTGCCTTTCTCGTCTTAGGCTTGGGGTTCGGCCTAGGGCTAGGATATTTTTAACTAGGAAGCCCTGAGTTCCAGGCTTACTGCATCTACCAAAGGCATCCCAAAGGGAGTGCAAAAGTGCCACAACATGGTTGCTTTCACGGCTTTTTCCTTGGCAAGAAGCCTAACACCAGGCTGATTTCCCTTCCCAGGGTTACTGTGAGGCTTAGGCCTAGGGCTAGGATTTTTAAAACTAGGCAGCCCTGGGCTCCAGGCACACTGCAGCTGTTCAAGGCATCCCAAGGGGAGTACAAAAGTGCAACAACATGGCAGCTTTCACAGCTTTTTCCTTGGCACCATCCCTATACCTAGGCTGATTTATCTGCCTAGGGTTAGGGTTAGGGTTCAGCCTAGGTCTTGGAGTTTTTTAACCAGGAAGCCCTGAGTTCCAGGCTTACTGCATCTGCCAAAGGCATCCCAAAGGGAGTGCAAAAGTGCCACAAGATGGCTGCTTTCACGGCTTTTCCCTTAGGAAGAACCCTAATACGCGGCTGATTTACCTTCCTAGGGTTACTGTTAGGCTTAGACCTAGGACTTTTAAAACCAGGAAGCCCTGGGCTCCAGGCACACTGCAGCTGCGAAAGGCATCCCAAGAGGGCTGCACAAGTGACACAACTTGGCTGCCTCTGCTTCTATTCTCATGAGACCATCCCAAATCATAGGCTGATTTTCCTTCCTAGGGTTAAGGTTTGAGTTACGCCTAGGGTAAGAGTTCTATTAACCAGAAAGCCCTGAGTTCCAAGAACACAGCAGCTGCGAAGGACTTCCCAAGAAGAGCGCAAAAGTACCACAACATGCCTGCCTCCCCAGCTTTTTCCTTGGGGACATGCCTAATTCCTGGCTGATTTGCCTTTCTCGTCTTAGGCTTGGGGTTCGGTCTAGGGCTAGGACTTTTAAAATCAGGAAGCCCTGAGTTCCAGGCACACTGGAGCTGTGAAAGGCATCCAAAAGGGAGTGCAAAAGTGCCACAACATGGTTGCTTTCACGCCTTTTTCCTTGGCAAGAAGCTTAACACCCGGCTGATTTCCCTTCCCTTGGTTACTGTTAGGCTTAGGCCTAGGGCAAGGATTTTTAAAACTAGGAAGCCCTTAGATCCAGGCACACTGCAGCTGTTCAAGGCATCCCAAGGGGAGTACAAAAGTGCAACAACATGGCAGCTTTCACAGCTTTTTCCTTGGCACCATCCCTATACCTTGGCTGTTTTATCTGCCTAGGGTTAGGGTTAGGGTTCAGCCTAGGGCTTGGAGTTTTTTACCCAGGAAGCCCTGAGTTCCAGGCTTACTGCATCTGCCAAAGGCATCCCAAAGGGAGTGCAGAAGTGCCACAACATGGCTGCTTTCACGGCTTTTCCCTTAGGAAGAACCCTAATACGCGGCTGATTTACCTTCCTAGGGTTACTGTTAGGCTTAGGCCTAGGACTTTTAAAACCAGGAAGCCCTGGGCTCCAGGCACACTGCAGCTGCGAAAGGCATCCCAAGGGGAGCGCAAAAGTGACACAACTTGGCTGCTTTCACTGCTTTTCCCTTAGGAAGAACCCTAATACGCGGCTGATTTACCTTCCTAGGGTTACCGTTAGGCTTAGGCCTAGGACTTTTAAAACCAGGAAGCCCTGGGCTCCAGGCACACTGCAGCTGCGAAAGGCATCCCAAGGGGAGCGCAAAAGTGACACAACTTGGCTGCCTCTGCTGCTATTCTCATGAGACCATCCCGAACCATAGGCTGATTTTCCTTCCTAGGGTTAAGGTTTGAGTTACGCCTGGGGTAAGGGTTCTATTAACCAGAAAGCCCTGAGTTCCAAGAACACAGCAGCTGCGAAGGACTAGCCAAGAAGAGCGCAAAAGTACCACAACATGCCTGCCTCCACAGCTTTTTCCTTGGGGACATGCCTAATTCCTGGCTGATTTGCCTTTCTCGTCTTAGGGTTGGGGTTCGGCCTAGGGCTAGGATATTTTTAACTAGGAAGCCCTGAGTTCCAGGCTTACTTCATCTGCAAAAAGCATCCCAAAGGGAGTGCAGAAGTGCCACAACATGGCTGCTTTCACGGCTTTTCCCTTAGGAAGAACCCTAATACGCGGCTGATTTACCTTCCTAGGGTTACTGTTAGGCTTAGGCCTAGGACTTTTAAAACCAGGAAGCCCTGGGCTCCAGGCACATGCAGCTGCGAAAGGCATCCCAAGAGGGCTGCAGAAGTGACACAACTTGGCTGCCTCTGCTGCTATTCTCATGAGACCATCCCGAACCATAGGCTGATTTTCCTTCCTAGGGTTAAGGTTTGAGTTACGCCTAGGGTAAGGGTTCTATTAACCAGAAAGCCCTGAGTTCCAAGAACACAGCAGCTGCGAAGGACTACCCAAGAAGAGCGCAAAAGTACCACAACGTGCCTGCCTCCACAGCTTTTTCCTTGGGGACATGCCTAATTCCTGGCTGATTTGCCTTTCTCGTCTTAGGGTTGGGGTTCGGCCTAGGGCTAGGATTTTTTTAACTAGGAAGCCCTGAGTTCCAGGCTTACTTCATCTGCAAAAAGCATCCCAAAGGGAGTGCAGAAGTGCCACAACATGGCTGCTTTCACGGCTTTTCCCTTAGGAAGAACCCTAATACGCGGCTGATTTACCTTCCTAGGGTTACTGTTAGGCTTAGGCCTAGGACTTTTAAAACCAGGAAGCCCTGGGCTCCAGGCACATGCAGCTGCGAAAGGCATCCCAAGAGGGCCGCAGAAGTGACACAACTTGGCTGCCTCTGCTTCTATTCTCATGAGACCATCCCGAACCATAGGCTGATTTTCCTTCCTAGGGTTAAGGTTTGAGTTACGCCTAGGGTAAGGGTTCTATTAACCAGAAAGCCATGAGTACCAAGAACACAGCATCTGCGAAGGACTAGCCAAGGAGAGCGCAAAAGTACCACAACGTGCCTGCCTCCACAGCTTTTTCCTTGGGGACATGCCTAATTCCTGGCTGATTTGCCTTTCTCGTCTTAGGGTTGGGGTTCGGCCTAGGGCTAGGACTTTTAAAATCAGGAAGCCCTGAGTTCCAGGCACACTGGAGCTGTGAAAGGCATCCAAAAGGGAGTGCAAAAGTGCCACAACATGGTTGCTTTAACGGCTTTTTCCTTGGCAAGAAGCCTAACACCAGGCTGATTTCCCTTCCCAGGGTTACTGTGAGGCTTAGGCCTAGGGCTAGGATTTTTAAAACTAGGAAGCCCTGGGCTCCAGGCACACTGCAGCTGTTCAAGGCATCCCAAGGGGAGTACAAAAGTGCAACAACATGGCAGCTTTCACAGCTTTTTCCTTGGCACCATCCCTATACCTAGGCTGATTTATCTGCCTAGGGTTAGGGTTAGGGTTCAGCCTAGGGCTTGGAGTTTTTTACCCAGGAAGCCCTGAGTTCCAGGCTTACTGCATCTGCCAAAGGCATCCCAAAGGGAGTGCAAAAGTGCCACAAGATGGCTGCTTTCACGGCTTTTCCCTTAGGAAGAACCCTAATACGCGGCTGATTTACCTTCCTAGGGTTACTGTTAGGCTTAGGCCTAGGACTTTTAAAACCAGGAAGCCCTGGGCTCCAGGCACACTGCAGCTGCGAAAGGCATCCCAAGAGGGCTGCAGAAGTGACACAACTTGGCTGCCTCTGCTTCTATTCTCATGAGATCATCCCAAATCATAGGCTGATTTTCCTTCCTAGGGTTAAGGTTTGAGTTACGCCTAGGGTAAGAGTTCTATTAACCAGAAAGCCCTGAGTTCCAAGAACACAGCAGCTGCGAAGGACTTCCCAAGAAGAGCGCAAAAGTACCACAACATGCCTGCCTCCACAGCTTTTTCCTTGGGGACATGCCTAATTCCTGGCTGATTTGCCTTTCTCGTCTTAGGCTTGGGGTTCGGCCTAGGGCTAGGACTTTTAAAATCAGGAAGCCCTGAGTTCCAGGCACACTGGAGCTGTGAAAGGCATCCAAAAGGGAGTGCAAAAGTGCCACAACATGGTTGCTTTCACGGCTTTTTCCTTGGCAAGAAGCTTAACACCCGGCTGATTTCGCTTCCCTTGGTTACTGTTAGGCTTAGGCCTAGGGCAAGGATTTTTAAAACTAGGAAGCCCTTAGATCCAGGCACACTGCAGCTGTTCAAGGCATCCCAAGGGGAGTACAAAAGTGCAACAACATGGCAGCTTTCACAGCTTTTTCCTTGGCACCATCCCTATACCTTGGCTGTTTTATCTGCCTAGGGTTAGGGTTAGGGTTCAGCCTAGGGCTTGGAGTTTTTTACCCAGGAAGCCCTGAGTTCCAGGCTTACTGCATCTGCCAAAGGCATCCCAAAGGGAGTGCAGAAGTGCCACAAGATGGCTGCTTTCACGGCTTTTCCCTTAGGAAGAACCCTAATACGCGGCTGATTTACCTTCCTAGGGTTACTGTTAGGCTTAGGCCTAGGACTTTTAAAACCAGGAAGCCCTGGGCTCCAGGCACATGCAGCTGCGAAAGGCATCCCAAGGGGAGCGCAAAAGTGACACAACTTGGCTGCTTTCACTGCTTTTCCCTTAGGAAGAACCCTAATACGCGGCTGATTTACCTTCCTAGGGTTACTGTTAGGCTTAGGCCTAGGACTTTTAAAACCAGGAAGCCCTGGGCTCCAGGCACACTGCAGCTGCGAAAGGCATCCCAAGGGGAGCGCAAAAGTGACACAACTTGGCTGCCTCTGCTTCTATTCTCATGAGACCATCCCGAACCATAGGCTGATTTTCCTTCCTAGGGTTAAGGTTTGAGTTACGCCTGGGGTAAGGGTTCTATTAACCAGAAAGCCCTGAGTTCCAAGAACACAGCAGCTGCGAAGGACTACCCAAGAAGAGCGCAAAAGTACCACAACATGCGTGCCTCCACAGCTTTTTCCTTGGGGACATGCCTAATTCCTGGCTGATTTGCCTTTCTCGTCTTAGGGTTGGGGTTCGGCCTAGGGCTAGGATATTTTTAACTAGGAATCCCTGAGTTCCAGGCTTACTTCATCTGCCAAAAGCATCCCAAAGGGAGTGCAGAAGTGCCACAACATGGCTGCATTCACGGCTTTTCCCTTAGGAAGAACCCTAATACGCGGCTGATTTACCTTCCTAGGGTTACTGTTAGGCTTAGGCCTAGGACTTTTAAAACCAGGAAGCCCTGGGCTCCAGGCACATGCAGCTGCGAAAGGCATCCCAAGAGGGCTGCAGAAGTGACACAACTTGGCTGCCTCTGCTTCTATTCTCATGAGACCATCCTGAACCATAGGCTGATTTTCCTTCCTAGGGTTAAGGTTTGAGTTACGCCTAGGGTAAGGGTTCTATTAACCAGAAAGCCCTGAGTTCCAAGAACACAGCAGCTGCGAAGGACTACCCAAGAAGAGCGCAAAAGTACCACAACGTGCCTGCCTCCACAGCTTTTTCCTTGGGGACATGCCTAATTCCTGGCTGATTTGCCTTTCTCGTCTTAGGCTTGGGGTTCGGCCTAGGGTTAGGACTTTTAAAATCAGGAAGCCCTGAGTTCCAGGCACACTGGAGCTGTGAAAGGCATCCAAAAGGGAGTGCAAAAGTGCCACAACATGGTTGCTTTCACGGCTTTTTCCTTGGCAAGAAGCCTAACACCAGGCTGATTTCCCTTCCCAGGGTTACTGTGAGGCTTAGGCCTAGGGCTAGGATTTTTAAAACTAGGAAGCCCTGGGCTCCAGGCACACTGCAGCTGTTCAAGGCATCCCAAGGGGAGTACAAAAGTGCAACAACATGGCAGCTTTCACAGCTTTTTCCTTGGCACCATCCCTATACCTAGGCTGATTTATCTGCCTAGGGTTAGGGTTAGGGTTCAGCCTAGGGCTTGGAGTTTTTTAACCAGGAAGCCCTGAGTTCCAGGCTTACTGCATCTGCCAAAGGCATCCCAAAGGGAGTGCAAAAGTGCCACAACATGGCTGCCTCCAGCGCTTTTTCCTTTGGACCATCATTGAACCTAGGCTGATTTACTTGCCTCCAGTTGCACCTATGTTCACGCCAAGAGATAGGGATTTTAAATCAGTAAACCCTGAGCTCCAGACCCAGTGCAGCTGCAAAAGGCTTCCCAAGGGCAGCCAAAAATTGCCTCAACATGCTCCTTCCAGTGCTTTTTTTCTTGGGAACATCCCTATACCCAGGCTGATTTATCTGCCTAGGGTTAGGGTTAGGGTTCAGCCTAGAGATAGGATTTTTTCAAACAGGAAGCCCTGAATTCCAGGCACACTGCAGCTGTTAAAGGCAGTGTTCTACGTCAACCGCAACTTAGTCTGAAATAAATGCTTTTTCCCTGAGAGCATCTGAGAGGTTTGCATGAAGCACTGATATCTGACATTTGCAATTTTGAATAGGAGAGGAGAAAGAAAATGGGAAGAAGTTTTTAATTTTAGTGGTTTCAATGTTAATTTCCGTACACTTTTTCAAAACTTGTCAGCTCAAATGCCCATCAACATCTTTTAGTCATCTGTAAGTCAGTATTCATATAAAATGTGCTTCAAATCAAAAGAATTTCAAATTTGCACTCCAAATTTCTATGCCTAGATTTATGATTTCCTACACATATTAGATGAAAGGAAGGCCTTTTTTACTGTGGGAGTGCTGGAACACTGGAACAGGTTGCCCAGGGAAGTTGTGGGTGTCCCATCCCTGAAAGTATTCAAGGTCAGCTTGGACGGGGCTTGGAGCAGCAACAAAGGAGAAGCTTGGTGGTAGAGAAACAAAGTTGGACTATAGAAGAAACTGGGATTGAAGTATAGGAGCAAGTTTTCTCTCAGCTCTTGGGGTAAATTCAAAGTTGTACAAAATGACATTTATCTGTGCTATTCACTACTGTAACAGAAATGTTCATGAAAACTGTACAGAAGATAGCAAATTTTAAAAGAGATAAGAATTACAGCATAAAATCCATGGGATGGGTTACAACATGAGACACTCTCTAAGAGAAAATCTCTGTGTTTCAGCACTTCATCATGGTAAGATTTCATGAAGTGCCAAAGAAGGCGGCAAAATATCATTCGGGAAGTTATTTCCTGGAATTCAGCCTGGCCATTAGTAGGAACTGGGGTTGAACATCACGTAGATATACCACACACACTTTCCCTTCACTGAAAAATGACTGTTTACAACGAAGAAGCAATTGACGATCAAAATTGATTGAAAGCATCTTAAACATGTCAAGTATTTCATTGTAGATGATCTGTGATCCAAATGCTTCTTCCACCTTCGAGAGGGACAGAACAATTCTTCCATATCATGATGGTTTAAAATTGTATCAACCAATGTTTTCTGCTGAAAAGATAGCATCTATTTTTTTCTATTTTTGGAAGAAAATATTCCTAGACATACAACAGGTGAGAACTAAGTAATTTTAAAGAAACAAATGAAAAGAAAATATTCTGTAAATAGAATGAAATGAAAAGCTGTGTTTTAAATAGGAGCTAAATATGAAACAGAATTTTTGTACCAGGCATTTGAATTACTGCACCAGCTCTTTTGCCCATCAAGAGAGGCGTTTAGCATTTCAGTCTTTTCCAAGGTGTTCATGATCTGCTATGCTGATCTCTGTGTGTGCCTAGGTGTGTGTGGAAGGGGGGGCATGTGAAGGGGAGTGTGTATGTTTGCTTTACAATTGTTGTGGCAGATTCATGCCTCAGCTCCACATTTTGTTTTAGAAAGGTCACACAGAGTGGATGTGAAGTTTACTATCAACAAGAGATCAATTCCCAAATCATCCATTTCACTCTACCTTATAAATCATGTGCTTTGTTGCATATTTTATCAAATCTACTTTCAAGCCAGATGGAGGAAGGAGGATGTGGCAATCCCTCCACCATCTTGCAACTTTTATGCAAGTAGGTTTTCAAGAAAATCATCATTTCTCTTTGAAATATGTCTGGAACAGGCATGATGGTAGTGTCAACCTGTTGGAGTTTTTGTTGCTGGAAGAAGTTATACAAAAGGATTGGTTTTTACATTGACCAGTTACTGAATCAAGCTCAGGAATACATTGGAAATTCAACTGGGGCTTCCTTTCCCCGGCAGACTACTTCTAGAACGAGCTTGTACACTGAAGCTTACTCTTTTGCCCTCTTTTTGTTTCTTTCCTATTTTCTTGGCTTCTTTGCCACTCTCTAGACAATTTTGGAACTTTTTTCCCAACTCAAATGGTTTCAATAGTCTGATTGTGATCATACATTTTTACAAGGAATTTTTAAAATCTTTCCTCCAGTTAAGAAAGTCAAGGACTTAGGTCTTTTTCTTGCCTTATCAATATTGCAATGAAATTGATAAGTAAAGACCAACTCTTTCTTTTTGTTTTTAACCCAAGCAGATAATTCCCATCCATTCATCCATTTGGTGGACCAATAGTTGCCATTCTGATGGAAGTTGTCACTTCTTAACAGTAGGCATTCTGTGACTATGTTGACAGCACTTTGGGTGAAGATCCTAACTGGTCTTAGGTACACATAGGGAGAAATTTGCTCAGCCAGTGTCAGTCTTAAGCATACGTATCAGAAGATCTTTCTAGAGCTGGGAATTTTCCCATGAAAGGGATTCAGTTAGGGAAGAGACACTTGCCCCAGAGGTTTACATTCTTCTTGAAGACTGCTTAAGGAACTTAGATGCCATGTCCATTTGGATCTGTGTCTGCGCAGAACTTTGTCATGCCAGTGCTTGAAATGCATCTTGAAGAGAATTCACTAGCACAGAATGAATGAGAGTGGAAGGGGTTGGTGGGGCTAACCAGGCCCAACCCCCCTGCCTAAACCAGGATCCCTAGAGCCTCTTGCCCAGGATTCTATCTGGGTGTACTTTTAATGTCTTCAAAGATCCAGGCTCCACAATCTTTCTGGGCAGTCTGTGCCGTGGTTCACTCACCCTCACAGTAAAGAATCATTTCCTGATGTTCCTGTATTTCAGTGTGTGCCCACTGCCTCTTGTCTTTTCACTCAGCATCACTGAAAAGACACTGATTCCCTCCCCTTTGCACTATTGCTTCCATATGGATGTGTGCTGCCATGTAGAGATATGTCAAAAACCTCCCTGAAGCCCAGGCAGATAATATTCCCTTCATCTACCAGTCAAGTTGATTCATCAGAGGAGTTTAAAGTTATGTTCAGCATGAAACATGCCCCTGAAAAATCATGCTAACTACATTATTGTGTCGTCTTTCATGTGCCTGGCAAGGTTTTCCAGGAAGAGCTGCTTCATCAACTTCCTGGGTATAAAAAAGAGGCTGGCTGGTTTGTACGATTGCGAGTCCTCCTAATTGCCTTTTTTGAAGATGAGTGTCATTTGCTTACATCCAGTCCTTAGCCTCTCTTGTCTACATCTTAGCAAAAAGCTTTTCCACTATGTCTGGCGAGGAAAAACTGTGCCAGCACAGAAAACATCTCCCATCGTGTTCTAGACGTTGCACGGAGGTGTGCTGAGTGTTTGGCATGAAGGAAAGAAAAGTTGTCCAAAACAGCTTCCAATCGAATGTTCATGTGATTGGAAAAGTCAGGAGAGTGCAAAGGTACTGTTTTCTAGCAGTTGGCAAGCTGCGCACACAATCCCAGTGTTGTACAGCTTCCTTCTTCACCTTTCCGAAGGTGCCGCTCTCTCCGGCTCCCGGAGGCGAAGAAGCGGCTTCTTCGCGCAAAGACGATTGTGCCGCTCACTGTGCACTCCTTAGCGCGGCTTCTGCCGAAAGACGCTCGGGAGCGGCTCTTAGCTCCGGACAGCATCGTACCTTCGTCTTTAGCGTCTCTTCTCGTCTACATCTTAGCAAAAAGCTTTTCTACTATGTCTGGCGAGGAAAAACTGTGCCAGCACAGAAAACATCTCCCATCGTGTTCTAGACGTTGCACGATCCCTATACATAGGCTGATTTCTTTCCTGGGGATAGGGTTAGGCTTCAGCCTAGGGCTTGGAGTTTTTTACCCAGGAAGCCCTGAGTTCCAGGCTTACTGCATCTGCCAAAAGCATCCCAAAGGGAGTGCAGAAGTGCCACAACATGGCTGCTTTCACGGCTTTTCCCTTAGGAAGAACCCTAATACGCGGCTGATTTACCTTCCTAGGGTTACTGTTAGGCTTAGGCCTAGGACTTTTAAAACCAGGAAGCCCTGGGCTCCAGGCACATGCAGCTGCGAAAGGCATCCCAAGGGGAGCGCAAAAGTGACACAACTTGGCTGCTTTCACTGCTTTTCCCTTAGGAAGAACACTAATACGCGGCTGATTTACCTTCCTAGGGTTACTGTTAGGCTTAGGCCTAGGACTTCTAAAACCAGGAAGCCCTGGGCTCCAGGCACACTGCAGCTGCGAAAGGCATCCCAAGGGGAGCGCAAAAGTGACACAACTTGGCTGCCTCTGCTGCTATTCTCATGAGACCATCCCGAACCATAGGCTGATTTTCCTTCCTAGGGTTACGGTTTGAGTTACGCCTGGGGTAAGGGTTCTATTAACCAGAAAGCCCTGAGTTCCAAGAACACAGCAGCTGCGAAGGACTAGCCAAGAAGAGCGCAAAAAGTACCACAACATGCCTGCCTCCACAGCTTTTTCCTTGGGGACATGCCTAATTCCTGGCTGATTTGCCTTTCTCGTCTTAGGGTTGGGGTTCGGCCTAGGGCCAGGATATTTTTAACTAGGAAGCCCTGAGTTCCAGGCTTACTTCATCTGCAAAAAGCATCCCAAAGGGAGTGCAGAAGTGCCACAACATGGCTGCTTTCACGGCTTTTCCCTTAGGAAGAACCCTAATACGCGGCTGATTTACCTTCCTAGGGTTACTGTTAGGCTTAGGCCTAGGACTTTTAAAACCAGGAAGCCCTGGGCTCCAGGCACATGCAGCTGCGAAAGGCATCCCAAGAGGGCCGCAGAAGTGACACAACTTGGCTGCCTCTGCTTCTATTCTCATGAGACCATCCCGAACCATAGGCTGATTTTCCTTCCTAGGGTTAAGGTTTGAGTTACGCCTAGGGTAAGGGTTCTATTAACCAGAAAGCCCTGAGTTCCAAGAACACAGCAGCTGCGAAGGACTACTCAAGAAGAGCGCAAAAGTACGACAACGTGCCTGCCTCCACAGCTTTTTCCTTGGGGACATGCCTAATTCCTGGCTGATTTGCCTTTCTCGTCTTAGGGTTGGGGTTCGGCCTAGGGCTAGGATTTTTTTAACTAGGAAGCCCTGAGTTCCAGGCTTACTGCATCTGCCAAAGGCATCCCAAAGGGAGTGCAAAAGTGCCACAACATGGCTGCTTTCACGGCTTTTCCGTTTGGAAGAACCCTAATACGCGGCTGATTTACCTTCCTAGGGTTACTGTTAGGCTTAGGCCTAGGACTTTTAAAACCAGGAAGCCCTGGGCTCCAGGCACACTGCAGCTGCGAAAGGCATCCCAAGGGGAGCGCAAAAGTGACACAACTTGGCTGCCTCTGCTGCTATTCTCATGAGACCATCCCGAACCATAGGCTGATTTTCCTTCCTAGGGTTAAGGTTTGACTTACGCCTAGGGTAAGGGTTCTATTAACCAGAAAGCCCTGAGTTCCAAGAACACAGCAGCTGCGAAGGACTAGCCAAGAAGAGCGCAAAAGTACCACAACATGCCTGCCTCCACAGCTTTTTCCTTGGGGACATGCCTAATTCCTGGCTGATTTGCCTTTCTCGTCTTAGGCTTGGGGTTCGGCCTAGGGCTAGGATATTTTTAACTAGGAAGCCCTGAGTTCCAGGCTTACTTCATCTACCAAAGGCATCCAAAAGGGAGTGCAAAAGTGCCACAACATGGTTGCTTTCACGCCTTTTTCCTTGGCAAGAAGCCTAACACCAGGCTGATTTCCCTTCCCTTGGTTACTGTGAGGCTTAGGCCTAGGGCTAGGATTTTTAAAACTTGGCAACCCTGGGCTCCAGGCACACTGCAGCTGTTCAAGGCATCCCAAGGGGAGTACAAAAGTGCAACAACATGGCAGCTTTCACAGCTTTGTCCTTGGCACCATCCCTATACCTAGGCTGATTTATCTGCCTAGGATTAGGGTTAGGGTTCAGCCTAGGTCTTGGAGTTTTTTAACCAGGAAGCCCTGAGTTCCAGGCTTACTGCATCTGCCAAAGGCATCCCAAAGGGAGTGCAAAAGTGCCACAAGATGGCTGCTTTCACGGCTTTTCCCTTAGGAAGAACCCTAATACGCGGCTGATTTACCTTCCTAGGGTTACTGTTAGGCTTAGACCTAGGACTTTTAAAACCAGGAAGCCCTGGGCTCCAGGCACACTGCAGCTGTTTAAGGCATCCCAAGAGGGCTGCAGAAGTGACACAACTTGGCTGCCTCTGCTTCTATTCTCATGAGACCATCCCAAATCATGGGCTGATTTTCCTTCCTAGGGTTAAGGTTTGAGTTACGCCTAGGGTAAGAGTTCTATTAACCAGAAAGCCCTGAGTTCCAAGAACACAGCAGCTGCGAAGGACTTCCCAAGAAGAGCGCAAAAGTACCACAACATGCCTGCCTCCCCAGCTTTTTCCTTGGGGACATGCCTAATTCCTGGCTGATTTGCCTTTCTCGTCTTAGGCTTGGGGTTCGGCCTAGGGCTAGGACTTTTAAAATCAGGAAGCCCTGAGTTCCAGGCACACTGGAGCTGTGAAAGGCATCCAAAAGGGAGTGCAAAAGTGCCACAACATGGTTGCTTTCACGGCTTTTTCCTTGGCAAGAAGCTTAACACCCGGCTGATTTCGCTTCCCTTGGTTACTGTTAGGCTTAGGCCTAGGGCAAGGATTTTTAAAACTAGGAAGCCCTTAGATCCAGGCACACTGCAGCTGTTCAAGGCATCCCAAGGGGAGTACAAAAGTGCAACAACATGGCAGCTTTCACAGCTTTTTCCTTGGCACCATCCCTATACCTTGGCTGTTTTATCTGCCTAGGGTTAGGGTTAGGGTTCAGCCTAGGGCTTGGAGTTTTTTACCCAGGAAGCCCTGAGTTCCAGGCTTACTGCATCTGCCAAAGGCATCCCAAAGGGAGTGCAGAAGTGCCACAACATGGCTGCATTCACGGCTTTTCCCTTAGGAAGAACCCTAATACGCGGCTGATTTACCTTCCTAGGGTTACTGTTAGGCTTAGGCCTAGGACTTTTAAAACCAGGAAGCCCTGGGCTCCAGGCACATGCAGCTGCGAAAGGCATCCCAAGGGGAGCGCAAAAGTGACACAACTTGGCTGCTTTCACTGCTTTTCCCTTAGGAAGAACCCTAATACGCGGCTGATTTACCTTCCTAGGGTTACTGTTAGGCTTAGGCCTAGGACTTTTAAAACCAGGAAGCCCTGGGCTCCAGGCACACTGCAGCTGCGAAAGGCATCCCAAGGGGAGCGCAAAAGTGACACAACTTGGCTGCCTCTGCTGCTATTCTCATGAGACCATCCCGAACCATAGGCTGATTTTCCTTCCTAGGGTTAAGGTTTGAGTTACGCCTGGGGTAAGGGTTCTATTAACCAGAAAGCCCTGAGTTCCAAGAACACAGCAGCTGCGAAGGACTAGCCAAGAAGAGCGCAAAAGTACCACAACATGCCTGCCTCCACAGCTTTTTCCTTGGGGACATGCCTAATTCCTGGCTGATTTGCCTTTCTCGTCTTAGGGTTGGGGTTCGGCCTAGGGCTAGGATATTTTTAACTAGGAAGCCCTGAGTTCCAGGCTTACTTCATCTGCAAAAAGCATCCCAAAGGGAGTGCAGAAGTGCCACAACATGGCTGCTTTCACGGCTTTTCCCTTAGGAAGAACCCTAATACGCGGCTGATTTACCTTCCTAGGGTTACTGTTAGGCTTAGGCCTAGGACTTTTAAAACCAGGAAGCCCTGGGCTCCAGGCACATGCAGCTGCGAAAGGCATCCCAAGAGGGCCGCAGAAGTGACACAACTTGGCTGCCTCTGCTTCTATTCTCATGAGACCATCCTGAACCATAGGCTGATTTTCCTTCCTAGGGTTAAGGTTTGAGTTACGCCTAGGGTAAGGGTTCTATTAACCAGAAAGCCCTGAGTTCCAAGAACACAGCAGCTGCGAAGGACTACTCAAGAAGAGCGCAAAAGTACCACAACGTGCCTGCCTCCACAGCTTTTTCCTTGGGGACATGCCTAATTCCTGGCTGATTTGCCTTTCTCGTCTTAGGGTTGGGGTTCGGCCTAGGGCTAGGATTTTTAAAATCAGGAAGCCCTGAGTTCCAGGCTTACTTCATCTGCAAAAAGCATCCCAAAGGGAGTGCAGAAGTGCCACAACATGGCTGCTTTCACGGCTTTTCCCTTAGGAAGAACCCTAATACGCGGCTGATTTACCTTCCTAGGGTTACTGTTAGGCTTAGGCCTAGGACTTTTAAAACCAGGAAGCCCTGGGCTCCAGGCACATGCAGCTGCGAAAGGCATCCCAAGAGGGCCGCAGAAGTGACACAACTTGGCTGCCTCTGCTTCTATTCTCATGAGACCATCCCGAACCATAGGCTGATTTTCCTTCCTAGGGTTAAGGTTTGAGTTACGCCTAGGGTAAGAGTTCTATTAACCAGAAAGACCTGAGTTCCAAGAACACAGCGTCTGCGAAGGACTACCCAAGAAGAGCGCAAAAGTACCACAAAGTGCCTGCCTCCACAGCTTTTTCCTTGGGGACATGCCTAATTCCTGGCTGATTTGCCTTTCTCGTCTTAGGGTTGGGGTTCGGCCTAGGGCTAGGATTTTTTTAACTAGGAAGCCCTGAGTTCCAGGCTTACTGCATCTGCCAAAGGCATCCCAAAGGGAGTGCAAAAGTGCCACAACATGGCTGCTTTCACGGCTTTTCCCTTTGGAAGAACCCTAATACCCGGCTGATTTACCTTCCTAGGGTTACTGTTAGGCTTAGGCCTAGGACTTTTAAAACCAGGAAGCCCTGGGCTCCAGGCACACTGCAGCTGCGAAAGGCATCCCAAGGGGAGCGCAAAAGTGACACAACTTGGCTGCCTCTGCTGCTATTCTCATGAGACCATCCCGAACCATAGGCTGATTTTCCTTCCTAGGGTTAAGGTTTGACTTACGCCTAGGGTAAGGGTTCTATTAACCAGAAAGCCATGAGTACCAAGAACACAGCAGCTGCGAAGGACTACCCAAGAAGAGCGCAAAAGTACCACAACATGCCTGCCTTCACAGCTTTTTCCTTGGGGACATGCCTAATTCCTGGCTGATTTGCCTTTCTCGTCTTAGGCTTGGGGTTCGGCCTAGGGCTAGGATATTTTTAACTAGGAAGCCCTGAGTTCCAGGCTTACTTCATCTACCAAAGGCATCCCAAAGGGAGTGCAAAAGTGCCACAACATGGTTGCTTTCACGGCTTTTTCCTTGGCAAGAAGCCTAACACCAGGCTGATTTCCCTTCCCAGGGTTACTGTGCGGCTTAGGCCTAGGGCTAGGATTTTTAAAACTAGGCAGCCCTGGGCTCCAGGCACACTGCAGCTGTTCAAGGCATCCCAAGGGGAGTACAAAAGTGCAACAACATGGCAGCTTTCACAGCTTTTTCCTTGGCACCATCCCTATACCTAGGCTGATTTATCTGCCTAGGGTTAGGGTTAGGGTTCAGCCTAGGTCTTGGAGTTTTTTAACCAGGAAGCTCTGAGTTCCAGGCTTACTGCATCTGCCAAAGGCATCCCAAAGGGAGTGCAGAAGTGCCACAAGATGGCTGCTTTCACGGCTTTTCCCTTAGGAAGAACCCTAATACGCGGCTGATTTACCTTCCTAGGGTTACTGTTAGGCTTAGACCTAGGACTTTTAAAACCAGGAAGCCCTGGGCTCCAGGCACACTGCAGCTGTTTAAGGCATCCCAAGAGGGCTGCAGAAGTGACACAACTTGGCTGCCTCTGCTTCTATTCTCATGAGACCATCCCAAATCATAGGCTGATTTTCCTTCCTAGGGTTAAGGTTTGAGTTACGCCTAGGGTAAGAGTTCTATTAACCAGAAAGCCCTGAGTTCCAAGAACACAGCAGCTGCGAAGGACTTCCCAAGAAGAGCGCAAAAGTACCACAACATGCCTGCCTCCCCAGCTTTTTCCTTGGGGACATGCCTAATTCCTGGCTGATTTGCCTTTCTCGTCTTAGGCTTGGGGTTCGGCCTAGGGCTAGGACTTTTAAAATCAGGAAGCCCTGAGTTCCAGGCACACTGGAGCTGTGAAAGGCATCCAAAAGGGAGTGCAAAAGTGCCACAACATGGTTGCTTTCACGGCTTTTTCCTTGGCAAGAAGCTTAACACCCGGCTGATTTCGCTTCCCTTGGTTACTGTTAGGCTTAGGCCTAGGGCAAGGATTTTTAAAACTAGGAAGCCCTTAGATCCAGGCACACTGCAGCTGTTCAAGGCATCCCAAGGGGAGTACAAAAGTGCAACAACATGGCAGCTTTCACAGCTTTTTCCTTGGCACCATCCCTATACCTTGGCTGTTTTATCTGCCTAGGGTTAGGGTTAGGGTTCAGCCTAGGGCTTGGAGTTTTTTACCCAGGAAGCCCTGAGTTCCAGGCTTACTGCATCTGCCAAAGGCATCCCAAAGGGAGTGCAGAAGTGCCACAACATGGCTGCTTTCACGGCTTTTCCCTTAGGAAGAACCCTAATACCCGGCTGATTTACCTTCCTAGGGTTACTGTTAGGCTTAGGCCTAGGACTTTTAAAACCAGGAAGCCCTGGGCTCCAGGCACATGCAGCTGCGAAAGGCATCCCAAGGGGAGCGCAAAAGTGACACAACTTGGCTGCTTTCACTGCTTTTCCCTTAGGAAGAACCCTAATACGCGGCTGATTTACCTTCCTAGGGTTACTGTTAGGCTTAGGCCTAGGACTTTTAAAACCAGGAAGCCCTGGGCTCCAGGCACACTGCAGCTGCGAAAGGCATCCCAAGGGGAGCGCAAAAGTGACACAACTTGGCTGCCTCTGCTGCTATTCTCATGAGACCATCCCGAACCATAGGCTGATTTTCCTTCCTAGGGTTAAGGTTTGAGTTACGCCTGGGGTAAGGGTTCTATTAACCAGAAAGCCCTGAGTTCCAAGAACACAGCAGCTGCGAAGGACTACCCAAGAAGAGCGCAAAAGTACCACAACATGCCTGCCTCCACAGCTTTTTCCTTGGGGACATGCCTAATTCCTGGCTGATTTGCCTTTCTCGTCTTAGGGTTGGGGTTCGGCCTAGGGCTAGGATATTTTTAACTAGGAAGCCCTGAGTTCCAGGCTTACTTCATCTGCAAAAAGCATCCCAAAGGGAGTGCAGAAGTGCCACAACATGGCTGCTTTCACGGCTTTTCCCTTAGGAAGAACCCTAATACGCGGCTGATTTACCTTCCTAGGGTTACTGTTAGGCTTAGGCCTAGGACTTTTAAAACCAGGAAGCCCTGGGCTCCAGGCACATGCAGCTGCGAAAGGCATCCCAAGAGGGCCGCAGAAGTGACACAACTTGGCTGCCTCTGCTTCTATTCTCATGAGACCATCCTGAACCATAGGCTGATTTTCCTTCCTAGGGTTAAGGTTTGAGTTACGCCTAGGGTAAGGGTTCTATTAACCAGAAAGCCCTGAGTTCCAAGAACACAGCAGCTGCGAAGGACTACTCAAGAAGAGCGCAAAAGTACCACAACGTGCCTGCCTCCACAGCTTTTTCCTTGGGGACATGCCTAATTCCTGGCTGATTTGCCTTTCTCGTCTTAGGGTTGGGGTTCGGCCTAGGGCTAGGATTTTTAAAATCAGGAAGCCCTGAGTTCCAGGCTTACTTCATCTGCAAAAAGCATCCCAAAGGGAGTGCAGAAGTGCCACAACATGGCTGCTTTCACGGCTTTTCCCTTAGGAAGAACCCTAATACGCGGCTGATTTACCTTCCTAGGGTTACTGTTAGGCTTAGGCCTAGGACTTTTAAAACCAGGAAGCCCTGGGCTCCAGGCACATGCAGCTGCGAAAGGCATCCCAAGAGGGCCGCAGAAGTGACACAACTTGGCTGCCTCTGCTTCTATTCTCATGAGACCATCCCGAACCATAGGCTGATTTTCCTTCCTAGGGTTAAGGTTTGAGTTACGCCTAGGGTAAGAGTTCTATTAACCAGAAAGACCTGAGTTCCAAGAACACAGCGTCTGCGAAGGACTACCCAAGAAGAGCGCAAAAGTACCACAAAGTGCCTGCCTCCACAGCTTTTTCCTTGGGGACATGCCTAATTCCTGGCTGATTTGCCTTTCTCGTCTTAGGGTTGGGGTTCGGCCTAGGGCTAGGATTTTTTTAACTAGGAAGCCCTGAGTTCCAGGCTTACTGCATCTGCCAAAGGCATCCCAAAGGGAGTGCAAAAGTGCCACAACATGGCTGCTTTCACGGCTTTTCCCTTTGGAAGAACCCTAATACCCGGCTGATTTACCTTCCTAGGGTTACTGTTAGGCTTAGGCCTAGGACTTTTAAAACCAGGAAGCCCTGGGCTCCAGGCACACTGCAGCTGCGAAAGGCATCCCAAGGGGAGCGCAAAAGTGACACAACTTGGCTGCCTCTGCTGCTATTCTCATGAGACCATCCCGAACCATAGGCTGATTTTCCTTCCTAGGGTTAAGGTTTGACTTACGCCTAGGGTAAGGGTTCTATTAACCAGAAAGCCATGAGTACCAAGAACACAGCAGCTGCGAAGGACTACCCAAGAAGAGCGCAAAAGTACCACAACATGCCTGCCTTCACAGCTTTTTCCTTGGGGACATGCCTAATTCCTGGCTGATTTGCCTTTCTCGTCTTAGGCTTGGGGTTCGGCCTAGGGCTAGGATATTTTTAACTAGGAAGCCCTGAGTTCCAGGCTTACTTCATCTACCAAAGGCATCCCAAAGGGAGTGCAAAAGTGCCACAACATGGTTGCTTTCACGGCTTTTTCCTTGGCAAGAAGCCTAACACCAGGCTGATTTCCCTTCCCAGGGTTACTGTGCGGCTTAGGCCTAGGGCTAGGATTTTTAAAACTAGGCAGCCCTGGGCTCCAGGCACACTGCAGCTGTTCAAGGCATCCCAAGGGGAGTACAAAAGTGCAACAACATGGCAGCTTTCACAGCTTTTTCCTTGGCACCATCCCTATACCTAGGCTGATTTATCTGCCTAGGGTTAGGGTTAGGGTTCAGCCTAGGTCTTGGAGTTTTTTAACCAGGAAGCTCTGAGTTCCAGGCTTACTGCATCTGCCAAAGGCATCCCAAAGGGAGTGCAGAAGTGCCACAAGATGGCTGCTTTCACGGCTTTTCCCTTAGGAAGAACCCTAATACGCGGCTGATTTACCTTCCTAGGGTTACTGTTAGGCTTAGACCTAGGACTTTTAAAACCAGGAAGCCCTGGGCTCCAGGCACACTGCAGCTGTTTAAGGCATCCCAAGAGGGCTGCAGAAGTGACACAACTTGGCTGCCTCTGCTTCTATTCTCATGAGACCATCCCAAATCATAGGCTGATTTTCCTTCCTAGGGTTAAGGTTTGAGTTACGCCTAGGGTAAGAGTTCTATTAACCAGAAAGCCCTGAGTTCCAAGAACACAGCAGCTGCGAAGGACTTCCCAAGAAGAGCGCAAAAGTACCACAAAATGCCTGCCTCCCCAGCTTTTTCCTTGGGGACATGCCTAATTCCTGGCTGATTTGCCTTTCTCGTCTTAGGCTTGGGGTTCGGCCTAGGGCTAGGACTTTTAAAATCAGGAAGCCCTGAGTTCCAGGCACACTGGAGCTGTGAAAGGCATCCAAAAGGGAGTGCAAAAGTGCCACAACATGGTTGCTTTCACGGCTTTTTCCTTGGCAAGAAGCTTAACACCCGGCTGATTTCGCTTCCCTTGGTTACTGTTAGGCTTAGGCCTAGGGCAAGGATTTTTAAAACTAGGAAGCCCTTAGATCCAGGCACACTGCAGCTGTTCAAGGCATCCCAAGGGGAGTACAAAAGTGCAACAACATGGCAGCTTTCACAGCTTTTTCCTTGGCACCATCCCTATACCTTGGCTGTTTTATCTGCCTAGGGTTAGGGTTAGGGTTCAGCCTAGGGCTTGGAGTTTTTTACCCAGGAAGCCCTGAGTTCCAGGCTTACTGCATCTGCCAAAGGCATCCCAAAGGGAGTGCAGAAGTGCCACAACATGGCTGCTTTCACGGCTTTTCCCTTAGGAAGAACCCTAATACCCGGCTGATTTACCTTCCTAGGGTTACTGTTAGGCTTAGGCCTAGGACTTTTAAAACCAGGAAGCCCTGGGCTCCAGGCACATGCAGCTGCGAAAGGCATCCCAAGGGGAGCGCAAAAGTGACACAACTTGGCTGCTTTCACTGCTTTTCCCTTAGGAAGAACCCTAATACGCGGCTGATTTACCTTCCTAGGGTTACTGTTAGGCTTAGGCCTAGGACTTTTAAAACCAGGAAGCCCTGGGCTCCAGGCACACTGCAGCTGCGAAAGGCATCCCAAGGGGAGCGCAAAAGTGACACAACTTGGCTGCCTCTGCTGCTATTCTCATGAGACCATCCCGAACCATAGGCTGATTTTCCTTCCTAGGGTTAAGGTTTGAGTTACGCCTGGGGTAAGGGTTCTATTAACCAGAAAGCCCTGAGTTCCAAGAACACAGCAGCTGCGAAGGACTACCCAAGAAGAGCGCAAAAGTACCACAACATGCCTGCCTCCACAGCTTTTTCCTTGGGGACATGCCTAATTCCTGGCTGATTTGCCTTTCTCGTCTTAGGGTTGGGGTTCGGCCTATGGCTAGGATATTTTTAACTAGGAAGCCCTGAGTTCCAGGCTTACTTCATCTGCAAAAAGCATCCCAAAGGGAGTGCAGATGTGCCACAACATGGCTGCTTTCACGGCTTTTCCCTTAGGAAGAACCCTAATACGCGGCTGATTTACCTTCCTAGGGTTACTGTTAGGCTTAGGCCTAGGACTTTTAAAACCAGGAAGCCCTGGGCTCCAGGCACATGCAGCTGCGAAAGGCATCCCAAGAGGGCTGCAGAAGTGACACAACTTGGCTGCCTCTGCTTCTATTCTCATGAGACCATCCTGAACCATAGGCTGATTTTCCTTCCTAGGGTTAAGGTTTGAGTTACGCCTAGGGTAAGGGTTCTATTAACCAGAAAGCCCTGAGTTCCAAGAACACAGCAGCTGCGAAGGACTTCCCAAGAAGAGCGCAAAAGTACCACAACGTGCCTGCCTCCACAGCTTTTTCCTTGGGGACATGCCTAATTCCTGGCTGATTTGCCTTTCTCGTCTTAGGGTTGGGGTTCGGCCTAGGGCTAGGATTTTTAAAATCAGGAAGCCCTGAGTTCCAGGCTTACTTCACCTGCAAAAAGCATCCCAAAGGGAGTGCAGAAGTGCCACAACATGGCTGCTTTCACGGCTTTTCCCTTAGGAAGAACCCTAATACGCGGCTGATTTACCTTCCTAGGGTTACTGTTAGGCTTAGGCCTAGGACTTTTAAAACCAGGAAGCCCTGGGCTCCAGGCACATGCAGCTGCGAAAGGCATCCCAAGAGGGCCGCAGAAGTGACACAACTTGGCTGCCTCTGCTTCTATTCTCATGAGACCATCCCGAACCATAGGCTGATTTTCCTTCCTAGGGTTAAGGTTTGAGTTACGCCTAGGGTAAGAGTTCTATTAACCAGAAAGACCTGAGTTCCAAGAACACAGCATCTGCGAAGGACTACCCAAGAAGAGCGCAAAAGCACCACAAAGTGCCTGCCTCCACAGCTTTTTCCTTGGGGACATGCCTAATTCCTGGCTGATTTGCCTTTCTCGTCTTAGGGTTGGGGTTCGGCCTAGGGCTAGGATTTTTTTAACTAGGAAGCCCTGAGTTCCAGGCTTACTGCATCTGCCAAAGGCATCCCAAAGGGAGTGCAGAAGTGACACAACATGGCTGCTTTCACGGCTTTTCCCTTAGGAAGAACCCTAATACCCGGCTGATTTACCTTCCTAGGGTTACTGTTAGGCTTAGGCCTAGGACTTTTAAAACCAGGAAGCCCTGGTCTCCAGGCACACTGCAGCTGCGAAAGGCATCCCAAGGGGAGCGCAAAAGTGACACAACTTGGCTGCCTCTGCTGCTATTCTCATGAGACCATCCCGAACCATAGGCTGATTTTCCTTCCTAGGGTTAAGGTTTGACTTACGCCTAGGGTAAGGGTTCTATTAACCAGAAAGCCATGAGTACCAAGAACACAGCAGCTGCGAAGGACTAGCCAAGAAGAGCGCAAAAGTACCACAACATGCCTGCCTCCCCAGCTTTTTCCTTGGGGACATGCCTAATTCCTGGCTGATTTGCCTTTCTCGTCTTAGGCTTGGGGTTCGGCCTAGGGCTAGGACTTTTAAAATCAGGAAGCCCTGAGTTCCAGGCACACTGGAGCTGTGAAAGGCATCCAAAAGGGAGTGCAAAAGTGCCACAACATGGTTGCTTTCACGCCTTTTTCCTTGGCAAGAAGCTTAACACCCGGCTGATTTCGCTTCCCTTGGTTACTGTTAGGCTTAGGCCTGGGGCTAGGATTTTTAAAACTAGGCAGCCCTGGGCTCCAGGCACACTGCAGCTGTTCAAGGCATCCCAAGGGGAGTACAAAAGTGCAACAACATGGCAGCTTTCACAGCTTTTTCCTTGGCACCATCCCTATACCTAGGCTGATTTATCTGCCTAGGGTTAGGGTTAGGGTTCAGCCTAGGTCTTGGAGTTTTTTAACCAGGAAGCCCTGAGTTCCAGGCTTACTGCATCTGCCAAAGGCATACCAAAGGAAGTGCAAAAGTGCCACAAGATGGCTGCTTTCACGGCTTTTCCCTTAGGAAGAACCCTAATACGCGGCTGATTTACCTTCCTAGGGTTACTGTTAGGCTTAGGCCTAGGACTTTTAAAACCAGGAAGCCCTGGGCTCCAGGCACATGCAGCTGCGAAAGGCATCCCAAGAGGGCCGCAGAAGTGACACAACTTGGCTGCCTCTGCTTCTATTCTCATGAGACCATCCCGAACCATAGGCTGATTTTCCTTCCTAGGGTTAAGGTTTGAGTTACGCCTAGGGTAAGAGTTCTATTAACCAGAAAGACCTGAGTTCCAAGAACACAGCGTCTGCGAAGGACTACCCAAGAAGAGCGCAAAAGTACCACAAAGTGCCTGCCTCCACAGCTTTTTCCTTGGGGACATGCCTAATTCCTGGCTGATTTGCCTTTCTCGTCTTAGGCTTGGGGTTCGGCCTAGGGCTAGGACTTTTAAAATCAGGAAGCCCTGAGTTCCAGGCACACTGGAGCTGTGAAAGGCATCCAAAAGGGAGTGCAAAAGTGCCACAACATGGTTGCTTTCACGGCTTTTTCCTTGGCAAGAAGCTTAACACCCGGCTGATTTCGCTTCCCTTGGTTACTGTTAGGCTTAGGCCTGGGGCTAGGATTTTTAAAACTAGGCAGCCCTGGGCTCCAGGCACACTGCAGCTGTTCAAGGCATCCCAAGGGGAGTACAAAAGTGCAACAACATGGCAGCTTTCACAGCTTTTTCCTTGGCACCATCCCTATACCTAGGCTGATTTATCTGCCTAGGGTTAGGGTTAGGGTTCAGCCTAGGTCTTGGAGTTTTTTAACCAGGAAGCCCTGAGTTCCAGGCTTACTGCATCTGCCAAAGGCATCCCAAAGGGAGTGCAAAAGTGCCACAAGATGGCTGCTTTCACGGCTTTTCCCTTAGGAAGAACCCTAATTGGCGGCTGATTTACCTTCCTAGGGTTACTGTTAGGCTTAGACCTAGGACTTTTAAAACCAGGAAGCCCTGGGCTCCAGGCACACTGCAGCTGTTTAAGGCATCCCAAGGGGAGCGCAAAAGTGACACAACTTGGCTGCTTTCACTGCTTTTCCCTTAGGAAGAACCCTAATACGCGGCTGATTTACCTTCCTAGGGTTACTGTTAGGCTTAGGCCTAGGACTTTTAAAACCAGGAAGCCCTGGGCTCCAGGCACACTGCAGCTGCGAAAGGCATCCCAAGGGGAGCGCAAAAGTGACACAACTTGGCTGCCTCTGCTGCTATTCTCATGAGACCATCCCGAAACATAGGCTGATTTTCCTTCCTAGGGTTAAGGTTTGAGTTACGCCTGGGGTAAGGGTTCTATTAACCAGAAAGCCCTGAGTTCCAAGAACACAGCAGCTGCGAAGGACTACCCAAGAAGAGCGCAAAAGTACCACAACATGCCTGCCTCCACAGCTTTTTCCTTGGGGACATGCCTAATTCCTGGCTGATTTGCCTTTCTCGTCTTAGGGTTGGGGTTCGGCCTAGGGCTAGGATATTTTTAACTAGGAAGCCCTGAGTTCCAGGCTTACTTCATCTGCAAAAAGCATCCCAAAGGGAGTGCAGAAGTGCCACAACATGGCTGCTTTCACGGCTTTTCCCTTAGGAAGAACCCTAATACGCGGCTGATTTACCTTCCTAGGGTTACTGTTAGGCTTAGGCCTAGGACTTTTAAAACCAGGAAGCCCTGGGCTCCAGGCACATGCAGCTGCGAAAGGCATCCCAAGAGGGCTGCAGAAGTGACACAACTTGGCTGCCTCTGCTTCTATTCTCATGAGACCATCCTGAACCATAGGCTGATTTTCCTTCCTAGGGTTAAGGTTTGAGTTACGCCTAGGGTAAGGGTTCTATTAACCAGAAAGCCCTGAGTTCCAAGAACACAGCAGCTGCGAAGGACTACCCAAGAAGAGCGCAAAAGTACCACAACGTGCCTGCCTCCACAGCTTTTTCCTTGGGGACATGCCTAATTCCTGGCTGATTTGCCTTTCTCGTCTTAGGGTTGGGGTTCGGCCTAGGGCTAGGATTTTTTTAACTAGGAAGCCCTGAGTTCCAGGCTTACTTCATCTGCAAAAAGCATCCCAAAGGGAGTGCAGAAGTGCCACAACATGGCTGCTTTCACGGCTTTTCCCTTAGGAAGAACCCTAATACGCGGCTGATTTACCTTCCTAGGGTTACTGTTAGGCTTAGGCCTAGGACTTTTAAAACCAGGAAGCCCTGGGCTCCAGGCACATGCAGCTGCGAAAGGCATCCCAAGAGGGCCGCAGAAGTGACACAACTTGGCTGCCTCTGCTTCTATTCTCATGAGACCATCCCGAACCATAGGCTGATTTTCCTTCCTAGGGTTAAGGTTTGAGTTACGCCTAGGGTAAGTGTTCTATTAACCAGAAAGACCTGAGTTCCAAGAACACAGCATCTGCGAAGGACTACCCAAGAAGAGCGCAAAAGTACCACAACGTGCCTGCCTCCACAGCTTTTTCCTTGGGCACATGCCTAATTCCTGGCTGATTTGCCTTTCTCGTCTTAGGGTTGGGGTTCGGCCTAGGGCTAGGATTTTTTTAACTAGGAAGCCCTGAGTTCCAGGCCTACTGCATCTGCCAAAGGCATCCCAAAGGGAGTGCAAAAGTGCCACAACATGGCTGCTTTCACGGCTTTTCCGTTTGGAAGAACCCTAATACGCGGCTGATTTACCTTCCTAGGGTTACTGTTAGGCTTAGACCTAGGACTTTTAAAACCAGGAAGCCCTGGGCTCCAGGCACACTGCAGCTGTTTAAGGCATCCCAAGAGGGCTGCAGAAGTGACACAACTTGGCTGCCTCTGCTTCTATTCTCATGAGACCATCCCAAATCATAGGCTGATTTTCCTTCCTAGGGTTAAGGTTTGAGTTACGCCTAGAGTAAGAGTTCTATTAACCAGAAAGCCCTGAGTTCCAAGAACACAGCAGCTGCGAAGGACTTCCCAAGAAGAGCGCAAAAGTACCACAACATGCCTGCCTCCCCAGCTTTTTCCTTGGGGACATGCCTAATTCCTGGCTGATTTGCCTTTCTCGTCTTAGGCTTGGGGTTCGGCCTAGGGCTAGGACTTTTAAAATCAGGAAGCCCTGAGTTCCAGGCACACTGGAGCTGTGAAAGGCATCCAAAAGGGAGTGCAAAAGTGCCACAACATGGTTGCTTTCACGGCTTTTTCCTTGGCAAGAAGCTTAACACCCGGCTGATTTCGCTTCCCTTGGTTACTGTTAGGCTTAGGCCTAGGGCAAGGATTTTTAAAACTAGGAAGCCCTTAGATCCAGGCACACTGCAGCTGTTCAAGGCATCCCAAGGGGAGTACAAAAGTGCAACAACATGGCAGCTTTCACAGCTTTTTCCTTGGCACCATCCCTATACCTTGGCTGTTTTATCTGCCTAGGGTTAGGGTTAGGGTTCAGCCTAGGGCTTGGAGTTTTTTACCCAGGAAGCCCTGAGTTCCAGGCTTACTGCATCTGCCAAAGGCATCCCAAAGGGAGTGCAGAAGTGCCACAACATGGCTGCTTTCACGGCTTTTCCCTTAGGAAGAACCCTAATACGCGGCTGATTTACCTTCCTAGGGTTACTGTTAGGCTTAGGCCTAGGACTTTTAAAACCAGGAAGCCCTGGGCTCCAGGCACATGCAGCTGCGAAAGGCATCCCAAGGGGAGCGCAAAAGTGACACAACTTGGCTGCTTTCACTGCTTTTCCCTTAGGAAGAACCCTAATACGCGGCTGATTTACCTTCCTAGGGTTACTGTTAGGCTTAGGCCTAGGACTTTTAAAACCAGGAAGCCCTGGGCTCCAGGCACATGCAGCTGCGAAAGGCATCCCAAGGGGAGCGCAAAAGTGACACAACTTGGCTGCTTTCACTGCTTTTCCCTTAGGAAGAACCCTAATACGCGGCTGATTTACCTTCCTAGGGTTACTGTTAGGCTTAGGCCTAGGACTTTTAAAACCAGGAAGCCCTGGGCTCCAGGCACACTGCAGCTGCGAAAGGCATCCCAAGGGGAGCGCAAAAGTGACACAACTTGGCTGCCTCTGCTGCTATTCTCATGAGACCATCCCGAACCATAGGCTGATTTTCCTTCCTAGGGTTAAGGTTTGAGTTACGCCTGGGGTAAGGGTTCTATTAACCAGAAAGCCCTGAGTTCCAAGAACACAGCAGCTGCGAAGGACTACCCAAGAAGAGCGCAAAAGTACCACAACATGCCTGCCTCCACAGCTTTTTCCTTGGGGACATGCCTAATTCCTGGCTGATTTGCCTTTCTCGTCTTAGGGTTGGGGTTCGGCCTAGGGCTAGGATATTTTTAACTAGGAAGCCCTGAGTTCCAGGCTTACTTCATCTGCAAAAAGCATCCCAAAGGGAGTGCAGAAGTGCCACAACATGGCTGCTTTCACGGCTTTTCCCTTAGGAAGAACCCTAATACGCGGCTGATTTACCTTCCTAGGGTTACTGTTAGGCTTAGGCCTAGGACTTTTAAAACCAGGAAGCCCTGGGCTCCAGGCACATGCAGCTGCGAAAGGCATCCCAAGAGGGCTGCAGAAGTGACACAACTTGGCTGCCTCTGCTTCTATTCTCATGAGACCATCCCGAATCATAGGCTGATTTTCCTTCCTAGGGTTAAGGTTTGAGTTACGCCTAGGGTAAGGGTTCTATTAACCAGAAAGCCCTGAGTTCCAAGAACACAGCAGCTGCGAAGGACTACTCAAGAAGAGCGCAAAAGTACCACAACGTGCCTGCCTCCACAGCTTTTTCCTTGGGGACATGCCTAATTCCTGGCTGATTTGCCTTTCTCGTCTTAGGGTTGGGGTTCGGCCTAGGGCTAGGATTTTTAAAATCAGGAAGCCCTGAGTTCCAGGCTTACTTCATCTGCAAAAAGCATCCCAAAGGGAGTGCAGAAGTGCCACAACATGGCTGCTTTCACGGCTTTTCCCTTAGGAAGAACCCTAATACGCGGCTGATTTACCTTCCTAGGGTTACTGTTAGGCTTAGGCCTAGGACTTTTAAAACCAGGAAGCCCTGGGCTCCAGGCACATGCAGCTGCGAAAGGCATCCCAAGAGGGCCGCAGAAGTGACACAACTTGGCTGCCTCTGCTTCTATTCTCATGAGACCATCCCGAACCATAGGCTGATTTTCCTTCCTAGGGTTAAGGTTTGAGTTACGCCTAGGGTAAGAGTTCTATTAACCAGAAAGACCTGAGTTCCAAGAACACAGCATCTGCGAAGGACTACCCAAGAAGAGCGCAAAAGCACCACAAAGTGCCTGCCTCCCCAGCTTTTTCCTTGGGGACATGCCTAATTCCTGGCTGATTTGCCTTTCTCGTCTTAGGGTTGGGGTTCGGCCTAGGGCTAGGATTTTTTTAACTAGGAAGCCCTGAGTTCCAGGCTTACTGCATCTGCCAAAGGCATCCCAAAGGGAGTGCAGAAGTGACACAACATGGCTGCTTTCACGGCTTTTCCCTTAGGAAGAACCCTAATACCCGGCTGATTTACCTTCCTAGGGTTACTGTTAGGCTTAGGCCTAGGACTTTTAAAACCAGGAAGCCCTGGGCTCCAGGCACACTGCAGCTGCGAAAGGCATCCCAAGGGGAGCGCAAAAGTGACACAACTTGGCTGCCTCTGCTGCTATTCTCATGAGACCATCCCGAACCATAGGCTGATTTTCCTTCCTAGGGTTAAGGTTTGACTTACGCCTAGGGTAAGGGTTCTATTAACCAGAAAGCCATGAGTACCAAGAACACAGCAGCTGCGAAGGACTAGCCAAGAAGAGCGCAAAAGTACCACAACATGCCTGCCTCCCCAGCTTTTTCCTTGGGGACATGCCTAATTCCTGGCTGATTTGCCTTTCTCGTCTTAGGCTTGGGGTTCGGCCTAGGGCTAGGACTTTTAAAATCAGGAAGCCCTGAGTTCCAGGCACACTGGAGCTGTGAAAGGCATCCAAAAGGGAGTGCAAAAGTGCCACAACATGGTTGCTTTCACGGCTTTTTCCTTGGCAAGAAGCTTAACACCCGGCTGATTTCGCTTCCCTTGGTTACTGTTAGGCTTAGGCCTGGGGCTAGGATTTTTAAAACTAGGCAGCCCTGGGCTCCAGGCACACTGCAGCTGTTCAAGGCATCCCAAGGGGAGTACAAAAGTGCAACAACATGGCAGCTTTCACAGCTTTTTCCTTGGCACCATCCCTATACCTAGGCTGATTTATCTGCCTAGGGTTAGGGTTAGGGTTCAGCCTAGGTCTTGGAGTTTTTTAACCAGGAAGCCCTGAGTTCCAGGCTTACTGCATCTGCCAAAGGCATCCCAAAGGGAGTGCAAAAGTGCCACAAGATGGCTGCTTTCACGGCTTTTCCCTTAGGAAGAACCCTAATACGCGGCTGATTTACCTTCCTAGGGTTACTGTTAGGCTTAGGCCTAGGACTTTTAAAACCAGGAAGCCCTGGGCTCCAGGCACATGCAGCTGCGAAAGGCATCCCAAGAGGGCAGCAGAAGTGACACAACTTGGCTGCCTCTGCTTCTATTCTCATGAGACCATCCCGAACCATAGGCTGATTTTCCTTCCTAGGGTTAAGGTTTGAGTTACGCCTAGGGTAAGAGTTCTATTAACCAGAAAGACCTGAGTTCCAAGAACACAGCGTCTGCGAAGGACTACCCAAGAAGAGCGCAAAAGTACCACAAAGTGCCTGCCTCCACAGCTTTTTCCTTGGGGACATGCCTAATTCCTGGCTGATTTGCCTTTCTCGTCTTAGGGTTGGGGTTCGGCCTAGGGCTAGGATTTTTTTAACTAGGAAGCCCTGAGTTCCAGGCTTACTGCATCTGCCAAAGGCATCCCAAAGGGAGTGCAAAAGTGCCACAACATGGCTGCTTTCACGGCTTTTCCCTTTGGAAGAACCCTAATACCCGGCTGATTTACCTTCCTAGGGTTACTGTTAGGCTTAGGCCTAGGACTTTTAAAACCAGGAAGCCCTGGGCTCCAGGCACACTGCAGCTGCGAAAGGCATCCCAAGGGGAGCGCAAAAGTGACAC
The DNA here is from genome assembly GCA_036010785.1 of Ammospiza maritima maritima. NCBI lineage: Eukaryota > Metazoa > Chordata > Aves > Passeriformes > Passerellidae > Ammospiza > Ammospiza maritima. The sequence goes on from JAYKTQ010000495.1 coordinate 283,402, forward strand.
AACTTGGCTGCCTCTGCTGCTATTCTCATGAGACCATCCCGAACCATAGGCTGATTTTCCTTCCTAGGGTTAAGGTTTGACTTACGCCTAGGGTAAGGGTTCTATTAACCAGAAAGCCATGAGTACCAAGAACACAGCAGCTGCGAAGGACTAGCCAAGAAGAGCGCAAAAGTACCACAACATGCCTGCCTCCACAGCTTTTTCCTTGGGGACATGCCTAATTCCTGGCTGATTTGCCTTTCTCGTCTTAGGCTTGGGGTTCGGCCTAGGGCTAGGATATTTTTAACTAGGAAGCCCTGAGTTCCAGGCTTACTTCATCTACCAAAGGCATCCCAAAGGGAGTGCAAAAGTGCCACAACATGGTTGCTTTCACGGCTTTTTCCTTGGCAAGAAGCTTAACACCCGGCTGATTTCGCTTCCCTTGGTTACTGTTAGGCTTAGGCCTAGGGCAAGGATTTTTAAAACTAGGAAGCCCTTAGATCCAGGCACACTGCAGCTGTTCAAGGCATCCCAAGGGGAGTACAAAAGTGCAACAACATGGCAGCTTTCACAGCTTTTTCCTTGGCACCATCCCTATACCTTGGCTGTTTTATCTGCCTAGGGTTAGGGTTAGGGTTCAGCCTAGGGCTTGGAGTTTTTTACCCAGGAAGCCCTGAGTTCCAGGCTTACTGCATCTGCCAAAGGCATCCCAAAGGGAGTGCAGAAGTGCCACAACATGGCTGCTTTCACGGCTTTTCCCTTAGGAAGAACCCTAATACGCGGCTGATTTACCTTCCTAGGGTTACTGTTAGGCTTAGGCCTAGGACTTTTAAAACCAGGAAGCCCTGGGCTCCAGGCACATGCAGCTGCGAAAGGCATCCCAAGGGGAGCGCAAAAGTGACACAACTTGGCTGCCTCTGCTGCTATTCTCATGAGACCATCCCGAACCATAGGCTGATTTTCCTTCCTAGGGTTAAGGTTTGACTTACGCCTAGGGTAAGGGTTCTATTAACCAGAAAGCCATGAGTACCAAGAACACAGCAGCTGCGAAGGACTAGCCAAGAAGAGCGCAAAAGTACCACAACATGCCTGCCTCCACAGCTTTTTCCTTGGGGACATGCCTAATTCCTGGCTGATTTGCCTTTCTCGTCTTAGGCTTGGGGTTCGGCCTAGGGCTAGGACTTTTAAAATCAGGAAGCCCTGAGTTCCAGGCACACTGGAGCTGTGAAAGGCATCCAAAAGGGAGTGCAAAAGTGCCACAACATGGCTGCTTTCACGGCTTTTCCCTTAGGAAGAACCCTAATACGCGGCTGATTTACCTTCCTAGGGTTACTGTTAGGCTTAGGCCTAGGACTTTTAAAACCAGGAAGCCCTGGGCTCCAGGCACATGCAGCTGCGAAAGGCATCCCAAGAGGGCTGCAGAAGTGACACAACTTGGCTGCCTCTACTTCTATTCTCATGAGACCATCCCGAACCATAGGCTGATTTTCCTTCCTAGGGTTAAGGTTTGAGTTACGCCTAGGGTAAGAGTTCTATTAACCAGAAAGACCTGAGTTCCAAGAACACAGCAGCTGCGAAGGACTACCCAAGAAGAGCGCAAAAGCACCACAAAGTGCCTGCCTCCACAGCTTTTTCCTTGGGGACATGCCTAATTCCTGGCTGATTTGCCTTTCTCGTCTTAGGGTTGGGGTTCGGCCTAGGGCTAGGATTTTTTTAACTAGGAAGCCCTGAGTTCCAGGCTTACTGCATCTGCCAAAGGCATCCCAAAGGGAGTGCAAAAGTGCCACAACATGGCTGCTTTCACGGCTTTTCCCTTTGGAAGAACCCTAATACCCGGCTGATTTACCTTCCTAGGGTTACTGTTAGGCTTAGGCCTAGGACTTTTAAAACCAGGAAGCCCTGGGCTCCAGGCACACTGCAGCTGCGAAAGGCATCCCAAGGGGAGCGCAAAAGTGACACAACTTGGCTGCCTCTGCTGCTATTCTCATGAGACCATCCCGAACCATAGGCTGATTTTCCTTCCTAGGGTTAAGGTTTGACTTACGCCTAGGGTAAGGGTTCTATTAACCAGAAAGCCATGAGTACCAAGAACACAGCAGCTGCGAAGGACTAGCCAAGAAGAGCGCAAAAGTACCACAACATGCCTGCCTCCACAGCTTTTTCCTTGGGGACATGCCTAATTCCTGGCTGATTTGCCTTTCTCGTCTTAGGCTTGGGGTTCGGCCTAGGGCTAGGATATTTTTAACTAGGAAGCCCTGAGTTCCAGGCTTACTTCATCTACCAAAGGCATCCCAAAGGGAGTGCAAAAGTGCCACAACATGGTTGCTTTCACGGCTTTTTCCTTGGCAAGAAGCTTAACACCCGGCTGATTTCGCTTCCCTTGGTTACTGTTAGGCTTAGGCCTAGGGCAAGGATTTTTAAAACTAGGAAGCCCTTAGATCCAGGCACACTGCAGCTGTTCAAGGCATCCCAAGGGGAGTACAAAAGTGCAACAACATGGCAGCTTTCACAGCTTTTTCCTTGGCACCATCCCTATACCTTGGCTGTTTTATCTGCCTAGGGTTAGGGTTAGGGTTCAGCCTAGGGCTTGGAGTTTTTTACCCAGGAAGCCCTGAGTTCCAGGCTTACTGCATCTGCCAAAGGCATCCCAAAGGGAGTGCAGAAGTGCCACAACATGGCTGCTTTCACGGCTTTTCCCTTAGGAAGAACCCTAATACGCGGCTGATTTACCTTCCTAGGGTTACTGTTAGGCTTAGGCCTAGGACTTTTAAAACCAGGAAGCCCTGGGCTCCAGGCACATGCAGCTGCGAAAGGCATCCCAAGGGGAGCGCAAAATGACACAACTTGGCTGCCTCTGCTGCTATTCTCATGAGACCATCCCGAACCATAGGCTGATTTTCCTTCCTAGGCTTAAGGTTTGAGTTACGCCTGGGGTAAGGGTTCTATTAACCAGAAAGCCCTGAGTTCCAAGAACACAGCAGCTGCGAAGGACTACCCAAGAAGAGCGCAAAAGTACCACAACATGCGTGCCTCCACAGCTTTTTCCTTGGGGACATGCCTAATTCCTGGCTGATTTGCCTTTCTCGTCTTAGGGTTGGGGTTCGGCCTAGGGCTAGAATATTTTTAACTAGGAAGCCCTGAGTTCCAGGCTTACTTCATCTGCAAAAAGCATCCCAAAGGGAGTGCAGATGTGCCACAACATGGCTGCTTTCACGGCTTTTCCCTTAGGAAGAACCCTAATACGCGGCTGATTTACCTTCCTAGGGTTACTGTTAGGCTTAGGCCTAGGACTTTTAAAACCAGGAAGCCCTGGGCTCCAGGCACATGCAGCTGCGAAAGGCATCCCAAGAGGGCCGCAGAAGTGACACAACTTGGCTGCCTCTGCTTCTATTCTCATGAGACCATCCCGAACCATAGGCTGATTTTCCTTCCTAGGGTTAAGGTTTGAGTTACGCCTAGGGTAAGAGTTCTATTAACCAGAAAGACCTGAGTTCCAAGAACACAGCATCTGCGAAGGACTACCCAAGAAGAGCGCAAAAGCACCACAAAGTGCCTGCCTCCCCAGCTTTTTCCTTGGGGACATGCCTAATTCCTGGCTGATTTGCCTTTCTCGTCTTAGGGTTGGGGTTCGGCCTAGGGCTAGGATTTTTTTAACTAGGAAGCCCTGAGTTCCAGGCTTACTGCATCTGCCAAAGGCATCCCAAAGGGAGTGCAGAAGTGACACAACATGGCTGCTTTCACGGCTTTTCCCTTAGGAAGAACCCTAATACCCGGCTGATTTACCTTCCTAGGGTTACTGTTAGGCTTAGGCCTAGGACTTTTAAAACCAGGAAGCCCTGGGCTCCAGGCACACTGCAGCTGCGAAAGGCATCCCAAGGGGAGCGCAAAAGTGACACAACTTGGCTGCCTCTGCTGCTATTCTCATGAGACCATCCCGAACCATAGGCTGATTTTCCTTCCTAGGGTTAAGGTTTGACTTACGCCTAGGGTAAGGGTTCTATTAACCAGAAAGCCATGAGTACCAAGAACACAGCAGCTGCGAAGGACTAGCCAAGAAGAGCGCAAAAGTACCACAACATGCCTGCCTCCACAGCTTTTTCCTTGGGGACATGCCTAATTCCTGGCTGATTTGCCTTTCTCGTCTTAGGCTTGGGGTTCGGCCTAGGGCTAGGACTTTTAAAATCAGGAAGCCCTGAGTTCCAGGCACACTGGAGCTGTGAAAGGCATCCAAAAGGGAGTGCAAAAGTGCCACAACATGGTTGCTTTCACGGCTTTTTCCTTGGCAAGAAGCTTAACACCCGGCTGATTTCGCTTCCCTTGGTTACTGTTAGGCTTAGGCCTGGGGCTAGGATTTTTAAAACTAGGCAGCCCTGGGCTCCAGGCACACTGCAGCTGTTCAAGGCATCCCAAGGGGAGTACAAAAGTGCAACAACATGGCAGCTTTCACAGCTTTTTCCTTGGCACCATCCCTATACCTAGGCTGATTTATCTGCCTAGGGTTAGGGTTAGGGTTCAGCCTAGGTCTTGGAGTTTTTTAACCAGGAAGCCCTGAGTTCCAGGCTTACTGCATCTGCCAAAGGCATCCCAAAGGGAGTGCAAAAGTGCCACAACATGGCTGCTTTCACGGCTTTTCCCTTTGGAAGAACCCTAATACCCGGCTGATTTACCTTCCTAGGGTTACTGTTAGGCTTAGGCCTAGGACTTTTAAAACCAGGAAGCCCTGGGCTCCAGGCACATGCAGCTGCGAAAGGCATCCCAAGAGGGCAGCAGAAGTGACACAACTTGGCTGCCTCTGCTTCTATTCTCATGAGACCATCCCGAACCATAGGCTGATTTTCCTTCCTAGGGTTAAGGTTTGAGTTACGCCTAGGGTAAGAGTTCTATTAACCAGAAAGACCTGAGTTCCAAGAACACAGCGTCTGCGAAGGACTACCCAAGAAGAGCGCAAAAGTACCACAAAGTGCCTGCCTCCACAGCTTTTTCCTTGGGGACATGCCTAATTCCTGGCTGATTTGCCTTTCTCGTCTTAGGGTTGGGGTTCGGCCTAGGGCTAGGATTTTTTTAACTAGGAAGCCCTGAGTTCCAGGCTTACTGCATCTGCCAAAGGCATCCCAAAGGGAGTGCAAAAGTGCCACAACATGGCTGCTTTCACGGCTTTTCCCTTTGGAAGAACCCTAATACCCGGCTGATTTACCTTCCTAGGGTTACTGTTAGGCTTAGGCCTAGGACTTTTAAAACCAGGAAGCCCTGGGCTCCAGGCACACTGCAGCTGCGAAAGGCATCCCAAGGGGAGCGCAAAAGTGACACAACTTGGCTGCCTCTGCTGCTATTCTCATGAGACCATCCCGAACCATAGGCTGATTTTCCTTCCTAGGGTTAAGGTTTGACTTACGCCTAGGGTAAGGGTTCTATTAACCAGAAAGCCATGAGTACCAAGAACACAGCAGCTGCGAAGGACTAGCCAAGAAGAGCGCAAAAGTACCACAACATGCCTGCCTCCACAGCTTTTTCCTTGGGGACATGCCTAATTCCTGGCTGATTTGCCTTTCTCGTCTTAGGCTTGGGGTTCGGCCTAGGGCTAGGACTTTTAAAATCAGGAAGCCCTGAGTTCCAGGCACACTGGAGCTGTGAAAGGCATCCAAAAGGGAGTGCAAAAGTGCCACAACATGGTTGCTTTCACGGCTTTTTCCTTGGCAAGAAGCTTAACACCCGGCTGATTTCGCTTCCCTTGGTTACTGTTAGGCTTAGGCCTGGGGCTAGGATTTTTAAAACTAGGCAGCCCTGGGCTCCAGGCACACTGCAGCTGTTCAAGGCATCCCAAGGGGAGTACAAAAGTGCAACAACATGGCAGCTTTCACAGCTTTTTCCTTGGCACCATCCCTATACCTAGGCTGATTTATCTGCCTAGGGTTAGGGTTAGGGTTCAGCCTAGGTCTTGGAGTTTTTTAACCAGGAAGCCCTGAGTTCCAGGCTTACTGCATCTGCCAAAGGCATCCCAAAGGGAGTGCAAAAGTGCCACAAGATGGCTGCTTTCACGGCTTTTCCCTTAGGAAGAACCCTAATACGCGGCTGATTTACCTTCCTAGGGTTACTGTTAGGCTTAGGCCTAGGACTTTTAAAACCAGGAAGCCCTGGGCTCCAGGCACACTGCAGCTGTTTAAGGCATCCCAAGGGGAGCGCAAAAGTGACACAACTTGGCTGCTTTCACTGCTTTTCCCTTAGGAAGAACCCTAATACGCGGCTGATTTACCTTCCTAGGGTTACTGTTAGGCTTAGGCCTAGGACTTTTAAAACCAGGAAGCCCTGGGCTCCAGGCACACTGCAGCTGCGAAAGGCATCCCAAGGGGAGCGCAAAAGTGACACAACTTGGCTGCCTCTGCTGCTATTCTCATGAGACCATCCCGAACCATAGGCTGATTTTCCTTCCTAGGGTTAAGGTTTGACTTACGCCTAGGGTAAGGGTTCTATTAACCAGAAAGCCATGAGTACCAAGAACACAGCAGCTGCGAAGGACTAGCCAAGAAGAGCGCAAAAGTACCACAACATGCCTGCCTCCCCAGCTTTTTCCTTGGGGACATGCCTAATTCCTGGCTGATTTGCCTTTCTCGTCTTAGGCTTGGGGTTCGGCCTAGGGCTAGGACTTTTAAAATCAGGAAGCCCTGAGTTCCAGGCACACTGGAGCTGTGAAAGGCATCCAAAAGGGAGTGCAAAAGTGCCACAACATGGTTGCTTTCACGGCTTTTTCCTTGGCAAGAAGCTTAACACCCGGCTGATTTCGCTTCCCTTGGTTACTGTTAGGCTTAGGCCTGGGGCTAGGATTTTTAAAACTAGGCAGCCCTGGGCTCCAGGCACACTGCAGCTGTTCAAGGCATCCCAAGGGGAGTACAAAAGTGCAACAACATGGCAGCTTTCACAGCTTTTTCCTTGGCACCATCCCTATACCTAGGCTGATTTATCTGCCTAGGGTTAGGGTTAGGGTTCAGCCTAGGTCTTGGAGTTTTTTAACCAGGAAGCCCTGAGTTCCAGGCTTACTGCATCTGCCAAAGGCATCCCAAAGGGAGTGCAAAAGTGCCACAAGATGGCTGCTTTCACGGCTTTTCCCTTAGGAAGAACCCTAATACGCGGCTGATTTACCTTCCTAGGGTTACTGTTAGGCTTAGGCCTAGGACTTTTAAAACCAGGAAGCCCTGGGCTCCAGGCACATGCAGCTGCGAAAGGCATCCCAAGAGGGCAGCAGAAGTGACACAACTTGGCTGCCTCTGCTTCTATTCTCATGAGACCATCCCGAACCATAGGCTGATTTTCCTTCCTAGGGTTAAGGTTTGAGTTACGCCTAGGGTAAGAGTTCTATTAACCAGAAAGACCTGAGTTCCAAGAACACAGCGTCTGCGAAGGACTACCCAAGAAGAGCGCAAAAGTACCACAAAGTGCCTGCCTCCACAGCTTTTTCCTTGGGGACATGCCTAATTCCTGGCTGATTTGCCTTTCTCGTCTTAGGGTTGGGGTTCGGCCTAGGGCTAGGATTTTTTTAACTAGGAAGCCCTGAGTTCCAGGCTTACTGCATCTGCCAAAGGCATCCCAAAGGGAGTGCAAAAGTGCCACAACATGGCTGCTTTCACGGCTTTTCCCTTTGGAAGAACCCTAATACCCGGCTGATTTACCTTCCTAGGGTTACTGTTAGGCTTAGGCCTAGGACTTTTAAAACCAGGAAGCCCTGGGCTCCAGGCACACTGCAGCTGCGAAAGGCATCCCAAGGGGAGCGCAAAAGTGACACAACTTGGCTGCCTCTGCTGCTATTCTCATGAGACCATCCCGAACCATAGGCTGATTTTCCTTCCTAGGGTTAAGGTTTGACTTACGCCTAGGGTAAGGGTTCTATTAACCAGAAAGCCATGAGTACCAAGAACACAGCAGCTGCGAAGGACTAGCCAAGAAGAGCGCAAAAGTACCACAACATGCCTGCCTCCACAGCTTTTTCCTTGGGGACATGCCTAATTCCTGGCTGATTTGCCTTTCTCGTCTTAGGCTTGGGGTTCGGCCTAGGGCTAGGATATTTTTAACTAGGAAGCCCTGAGTTCCAGGCTTACTTCATCTACCAAAGGCATCCCAAAGGGAGTGCAAAAGTGCCACAACATGGTTGCTTTCACGGCTTTTTCCTTGGCAAGAAGCTTAACACCCGGCTGATTTCGCTTCCCTTGGTTACTGTTAGGCTTAGGCCTAGGGCAAGGATTTTTAAAACTAGGAAGCCCTTAGATCCAGGCACACTGCAGCTGTTCAAGGCATCCCAAGGGGAGTACAAAAGTGCAACAACATGGCAGCTTTCACAGCTTTTTCCTTGGCACCATCCCTATACCTTGGCTGTTTTATCTGCCTAGGGTTAGGGTTAGGGTTCAGCCTAGGGCTTGGAGTTTTTTACCCAGGAAGCCCTGAGTTCCAGGCTTACTGCATCTGCCAAAGGCATCCCAAAGGGAGTGCAGAAGTGCCACAACATGGCTGCTTTCACGGCTTTTCCCTTAGGAAGAACCCTAATACGCGGCTGATTTACCTTCCTAGGGTTACTGTTAGGCTTAGGCCTAGGACTTTTAAAACCAGGAAGCCCTGGGCTCCAGGCACATGCAGCTGCGAAAGGCATCCCAAGGGGAGCGCAAAAGTGACACAACTTGGCTGCCTCTGCTGCTATTCTCATGAGACCATCCCGAACCATAGGCTGATTTTCCTTCCTAGGGTTAAGGTTTGAGTTACGCCTGGGGTAAGGGTTCTATTAACCAGAAAGCCCTGAGTTCCAAGAACACAGCAGCTGCGAAGGACTACCCAAGAAGAGCGCAAAAGTACCACAACATGCGTGCCTCCACAGCTTTTTCCTTGGGGACATGCCTAATTCCTGGCTGATTTGCCTTTCTCGTCTTAGGGTTGGGGTTCGGCCTAGGGCTAGAATATTTTTAACTAGGAAGCCCTGAGTTCCAGGCTTACTTCATCTGCCAAAAGCATCCCAAAGGGAGTGCAGATGTGCCACAACATGGCTGCTTTCACGGCTTTTCCCTTAGGAAGAACCCTAATACGCGGCTGATTTACCTTCCTAGGGTTACTGTTAGGCTTAGGCCTAGGACTTTTAAAACCAGGAAGCCCTGGGCTCCAGGCACATGCAGCTGCGAAAGGCATCCCAAGGGGAGCGCAAAAGTGACACAACTTGGCTGCCTCTGCTGCTATTCTCATGAGACCATCCCGAACCATAGGCTGATTTTCCTTCCTAGGGTTAAGGTTTGAGTTACGCCTAGGGTAAGGGTTCTATTAACCAGAAAGCCCTGAGTTCCAAGAACACAGCAGCTGCGAAGGACTACTCAAGAAGAGCGCAAAAGTACCACAACGTGCCTGCCTCCACAGCTTTTTCCTTGGGGACATGCCTAATTCCTGGCTGATTTGCCTTTCTCGTCTTAGGGTTGGGGTTCGGCCTAGGGCTAGGATTTTTAAAATCAGGAAGCCCTGAGTTCCAGGCTTACTTCATCTGCAAAAAGCATCCCAAAGGGAGTGCAGAAGTGCCACAACATGGCTGCTTTCACGGCTTTTCCCTTAGGAAGAACCCTAATACGCGGCTGATTTACCTTCCTAGGGTTACTGTTAGGCTTAGGCCTAGGACTTTTAAAACCAGGAAGCCCTGGGCTCCAGGCACATGCAGCTGCGAAAGGCATCCCAAGAGGGCTGCAGAAGTGACACAACTTGGCTGCCTCTACTTCTATTCTCATGAGACCATCCCGAACCATAGGCTGATTTTCCTTCCTAGGGTTAAGGTTTGAGTTACGCCTAGGGTAAGAGTTCTATTAACCAGAAAGACCTGAGTTCCAAGAACACAGCAGCTGCGAAGGACTACCCAAGAAGAGCGCAAAAGCACCACAAAGTGCCTGCCTCCACAGCTTTTTCCTTGGGGACATGCCTAATTCCTGGCTGATTTGCCTTTCTCGTCTTAGGGTTGGGGTTCGGCCTAGGGCTAGGATTTTTTTAACTAGGAAGCCCTGAGTTCCAGGCTTACTGCATCTGCCAAAGGCATCCCAAAGGGAGTGCAAAAGTGCCACAACATGGCTGCTTTCACGGCTTTTCCCTTTGGAAGAACCCTAATACCCGGCTGATTTACCTTCCTAGGGTTACTGTTAGGCTTAGGCCTAGGACTTTTAAAACCAGGAAGCCCTGGGCTCCAGGCACACTGCAGCTGCGAAAGGCATCCCAAGGGGAGCGCAAAAGTGACACAACTTGGCTGCCTCTGCTGCTATTCTCATGAGACCATCCCGAACCATAGGCTGATTTTCCTTCCTAGGGTTAAGGTTTGACTTACGCCTAGGGTAAGGGTTCTATTAACCAGAAAGCCATGAGTACCAAGAACACAGCAGCTGCGAAGGACTAGCCAAGAAGAGCGCAAAAGTACCACAACATGCCTGCCTCCACAGCTTTTTCCTTGGGGACATGCCTAATTCCTGGCTGATTTGCCTTTCTCGTCTTAGGCTTGGGGTTCGGCCTAGGGCTAGGATATTTTTAACTAGGAAGCCCTGAGTTCCAGGCTTACTTCATCTACCAAAGGCATCCCAAAGGGAGTGCAAAAGTGCCACAACATGGTTGCTTTCACGGCTTTTTCCTTGGCAAGAAGCTTAACACCCGGCTGATTTCGCTTCCCTTGGTTACTGTTAGGCTTAGGCCTAGGGCAAGGATTTTTAAAACTAGGAAGCCCTTAGATCCAGGCACACTGCAGCTGTTCAAGGCATCCCAAGGGGAGTACAAAAGTGCAACATCATGGCAGCTTTCACAGCTTTTTCCTTGGCACCATCCCTATACCTTGGCTGTTTTATCTGCCTAGGGTTAGGGTTAGGGTTCAGCCTAGGGCTTGGAGTTTTTTACCCAGGAAGCCCTGAGTTCCAGGCTTACTGCATCTGCCAAAGGCATCCCAAAGGGAGTGCAGAAGTGCCACAACATGGCTGCTTTCACGGCTTTTCCCTTAGGAAGAACCCTAATACGCGGCTGATTTACCTTCCTAGGGTTACTGTTAGGCTTAGGCCTAGGACTTTTAAAACCAGGAAGCCCTGGGCTCCAGGCACATGCAGCTGCGAAAGGCATCCCAAGGGGAGCGCAAAAGTGACACAACTTGGCTGCCTCTGCTGCTATTCTCATGAGACCATCCCGAACCATAGGCTGATTTTCCTTCCTAGGCTTAAGGTTTGAGTTACGCCTGGGGTAAGGGTTCTATTAACCAGAAAGCCCTGAGTTCCAAGAACACAGCAGCTGCGAAGGACTACCCAAGAAGAGCGCAAAAGTACCACAACATGCGTGCCTCCACAGCTTTTTCCTTGGGGACATGCCTAATTCCTGGCTGATTTGCCTTTCTCGTCTTAGGGTTGGGGTTCGGCCTAGGGCTAGAATATTTTTAACTAGGAAGCCCTGAGTTCCAGGCTTACTTCATCTGCAAAAAGCATCCCAAAGGGAGTGCAGATGTGCCACAACATGGCTGCTTTCACGGCTTTTCCCTTAGGAAGAACCCTAATACGCGGCTGATTTACCTTCCTAGGGTTACTGTTAGGCTTAGGCCTAGGACTTTTAAAACCAGGAAGCCCTGGGCTCCAGGCACATGCAGCTGCGAAAGGCATCCCAAGAGGGCCGCAGAAGTGACACAACTTGGCTGCCTCTGCTTCTATTCTCATGAGACCATCCCGAACCATAGGCTGATTTTCCTTCCTAGGGTTAAGGTTTGAGTTACGCCTAGGGTAAGAGTTCTATTAACCAGAAAGACCTGAGTTCCAAGAACACAGCATCTGCGAAGGACTACCCAAGAAGAGCGCAAAAGCACCACAAAGTGCCTGCCTCCCCAGCTTTTTCCTTGGGGACATGCCTAATTCCTGGCTGATTTGCCTTTCTCGTCTTAGGGTTGGGGTTCGGCCTAGGGCTAGGATTTTTTTAACTAGGAAGCCCTGAGTTCCAGGCTTACTGCATCTGCCAAAGGCATCCCAAAGGGAGTGCAGAAGTGACACAACATGGCTGCTTTCACGGCTTTTCCCTTAGGAAGAACCCTAATACCCGGCTGATTTACCTTCCTAGGGTTACTGTTAGGCTTAGGCCTAGGACTTTTAAAACCAGGAAGCCCTGGGCTCCAGGCACACTGCAGCTGCGAAAGGCATCCCAAGGGGAGCGCAAAAGTGACACAACTTGGCTGCCTCTGCTGCTATTCTCATGAGACCATCCCGAACCATAGGCTGATTTTCCTTCCTAGGGTTAAGGTTTGACTTACGCCTAGGGTAAGGGTTCTATTAACCAGAAAGCCATGAGTACCAAGAACACAGCAGCTGCGAAGGACTAGCCAAGAAGAGCGCAAAAGTACCACAACATGCCTGCCTCCACAGCTTTTTCCTTGGGGACATGCCTAATTCCTGGCTGATTTGCCTTTCTCGTCTTAGGCTTGGGGTTCGGCCTAGGGCTAGGACTTTTAAAATCAGGAAGCCCTGAGTTCCAGGCACACTGGAGCTGTGAAAGGCATCCAAAAGGGAGTGCAAAAGTGCCACAACATGGTTGCTTTCACGGCTTTTTCCTTGGCAAGAAGCTTAACACCCGGCTGATTTCGCTTCCCTTGGTTACTGTTAGGCTTAGGCCTGGGGCTAGGATTTTTAAAACTAGGCAGCCCTGGGCTCCAGGCACACTGCAGCTGTTCAAGGCATCCCAAGGGGAGTACAAAAGTGCAACAACATGGCAGCTTTCACAGCTTTTTCCTTGGCACCATCCCTATACCTAGGCTGATTTATCTGCCTAGGGTTAGGGTTAGGGTTCAGCCTAGGTCTTGGAGTTTTTTAACCAGGAAGCCCTGAGTTCCAGGCTTACTGCATCTGCCAAAGGCATCCCAAAGGGAGTGCAAAAGTGCCACAAGATGGCTGCTTTCACGGCTTTTCCCTTAGGAAGAACCCTAATACGCGGCTGATTTACCTTCCTAGGGTTACTGTTAGGCTTAGGCCTAGGACTTTTAAAACCAGGAAGCCCTGGGCTCCAGGCACATGCAGCTGCGAAAGGCATCCCAAGAGGGCAGCAGAAGTGACACAACTTGGCTGCCTCTGCTTCTATTCTCATGAGACCATCCCGAACCATAGGCTGATTTTCCTTCCTAGGGTTAAGGTTTGAGTTACGCCTAGGGTAAGAGTTCTATTAACCAGAAAGACCTGAGTTCCAAGAACACAGCGTCTGCGAAGGACTACCCAAGAAGAGCGCAAAAGTACCACAAAGTGCCTGCCTCCACAGCTTTTTCCTTGGGGACATGCCTAATTCCTGGCTGATTTGCCTTTCTCGTCTTAGGGTTGGGGTTCGGCCTAGGGCTAGGATTTTTTAACTAGGAAGCCCTGAGTTCCAGGCTTACTGCATCTGCCAAAGGCATCCCAAAGGGAGTGCAAAAGTGCCACAACATGGCTGCTTTCACGGCTTTTCCCTTTGAAGAACCCTAATACCCGGCTGATTTACCTTCCTAGGGTTACTGTTAGGCTTAGGCCTAGGACTTTTAAAACCAGGAAGCCCTGGGCTCCAGGCACACTGCAGCTGCGAAAGGCATCCCAAGGGGAGCGCAAAAGTGACACAACTTGGCTGCCTCTGCTGCTATTCTCATGAGACCATCCCGAACCATAGGCTGATTTTCCTTCCTAGGGTTAAGGTTTGACTTACGCCTAGGGTAAGGGTTCTATTAACCAGAAAGCCATGAGTACCAAGAACACAGCAGCTGCGAAGGACTAGCCAAGAAGAGCGCAAAAGTACCACAACATGCCTGCCTCCACAGCTTTTTCCTTGGGGACATGCCTAATTCCTGGCTGATTTGCCTTTCTCGTCTTAGGCTTGGGGTTCGGCCTAGGGCTAGGATATTTTTAACTAGGAAGCCCTGAGTTCCAGGCTTACTTCATCTACCAAAGGCATCCCAAAGGGAGTGCAAAAGTGCCACAACATGGTTGCTTTCACGGCTTTTTCCTTGGCAAGAAGCTTAACACCCGGCTGATTTCGCTTCCCTTGGTTACTGTTAGGCTTAGGCCTAGGGCAAGGATTTTTAAAACTAGGAAGCCCTTAGATCCAGGCACACTGCAGCTGTTCAAGGCATCCCAAGGGGAGTACAAAAGTGCAACAACATGGCAGCTTTCACAGCTTTTTCCTTGGCACCATCCCTATACCTTGGCTGTTTTATCTGCCTAGGGTTAGGGTTAGGGTTCAGCCTAGGGCTTGGAGTTTTTTACCCAGGAAGCCCTGAGTTCCAGGCTTACTGCATCTGCCAAAGGCATCCCAAAGGAGTGCAGAAGTGCCACAACATGGCTGCTTTCACGGCTTTTCCCTTAGGAAGAACCCTAATACGCGGCTGATTTACCTTCCTAGGGTTACTGTTAGGCTTAGGCCTAGGACTTTTAAAACCAGGAAGCCCTGGGCTCCAGGCACATGCAGCTGCGAAAGGCATCCCAAGGGGAGCGCAAAAGTGACACAACTTGGCTGCCTCTGCTGCTATTCTCATGAGACCATCCCGAACCATAGGCTGATTTTCCTTCCTAGGGTTAAGGTTTGAGTTACGCCTAGGGTAAGGGTTCTATTAACCAGAAAGCCCTGAGTTCCAAGAACACAGCAGCTGCGAAGGACTACCCAAGAAGAGCGCAAAAGTACCACAACATGCGTGCCTCCACAGCTTTTTCCTTGGGGACATGCCTAATTCCTGGCTGATTTGCCTTTCTCGTCTTAGGGTTGGGGTTCGGCCTAGGGCTAGAATATTTTTAACTAGGAAGCCCTGAGTTCCAGGCTTACTTCATCTGCAAAAAGCATCCCAAAGGGAGTGCAGATGTGCCACAACATGGCTGCTTTCACGGCTTTTCCCTTAGGAAGAACCCTAATACGCGGCTGATTTACCTTCCTAGGGTTACTGTTAGGCTTAGGCCTAGGACTTTTAAAACCAGGAAGCCCTGGGCTCCAGGCACATGCAGCTGCGAAAGGCATCCCAAGGGGAGCGCAAAAGTGACACAACTTGGCTGCCTCTGCTGCTATTCTCATGAGACCATCCCGAACCATAGGCTGATTTTCCTTCCTAGGGTTAAGGTTTGAGTTACGCCTAGGGTAAGGGTTCTATTAACCAGAAAGCCCTGAGTTCCAAGAACACAGCAGCTGCGAAGGACTACTCAAGAAGAGCGCAAAAGTACCACAACGTGCCTGCCTCCACAGCTTTTTCCTTGGGGACATGCCTAATTCCTGGCTGATTTGCCTTTCTTGTCTTAGGGTTGGGGTTCGGCCTAGGGCTAGGATTTTTAAAATCAGGAAGCCCTGAGTTCCAGGCTTACTTCATCTGCAAAAAGCATCCCAAAGGGAGTGCAGAAGTGCCACAACATGGCTGCTTTCACGGCTTTTCCCTTAGGAAGAACCCTAATACGCGGCTGATTTACCTTCCTAGGGTTACTGTTAGGCTTAGGCCTAGGACTTTTAAAACCAGGAAGCCCTGGGCTCCAGGCACATGCAGCTGCGAAAGGCATCCCAAGAGGGCTGCAGAAGTGACACAACTTGGCTGCCTCTACTTCTATTCTCATGAGACCATCCCGAACCATAGGCTGATTTTCCTTCCTAGGGTTAAGGTTTGAGTTACGCCTAGGGTAAGAGTTCTATTAACCAGAAAGACCTGAGTTCCAAGAACACAGCAGCTGCGAAGGACTACCCAAGAAGAGCGCAAAAGCACCACAAAGTGCCTGCCTCCACAGCTTTTTCCTTGGGGACATGCCTAATTCCTGGCTGATTTGCCTTTCTCGTCTTAGGGTTGGGGTTCGGCCTAGGGCTAGGATTTTTTTAACTAGGAAGCCCTGAGTTCCAGGCTTACTGCATCTGCCAAAGGCATCCCAAAGAAAGTGCAGAAGTGACACAACATGGCTGCTTTCACGGCTTTTCCCTTAGGAAGAACCCTAATACCCGGCTGATTTACCTTCCTAGGGTTACTGTTAGGCTTAGGCCTAGGACTTTTAAAACCAGGAAGCCCTGGTCTCCAGGCACACTGCAGCTGCGAAAGGCATCCCAAGGGGAGCGCAAAAGTGACACAACTTGGCTGCCTCTGCTGCTATTCTCATGAGACCATCCCGAACCATAGGCTGATTTTCCTTCCTAGGGTTAAGGTTTGACTTACGCCTAGGGTAAGGGTTCTATTAACCAGAAAGCCATGAGTACCAAGAACACAGCAGCTGCGAAGGACTAGCCAAGAAGAGCGCAAAAGTACCACAACATGCCTGCCTCCACAGCTTTTTCCTTGGGGACATGCCTAATTCCTGGCTGATTTGCCTTTCTCGTCTTAGGCTTGGGGTTCGGCCTAGGGCTAGGACTTTTAAAATCAGGAAGCCCTGAGTTCCAGGCACACTGGAGCTGTGAAAGGCATCCAAAAGGGAGTGCAAAAGTGCCACAACATGGTTGCTTTCACGGCTTTTTCCTTGGCAAGAAGCTTAACACCCGGCTGATTTCGCTTCCCTTGGTTACTGTTAGGCTTAGGCCTGGGGCTAGGATTTTTAAAACTAGGCAGCCCTGGGCTCCAGGCACACTGCAGCTGTTCAAGGCATCCCAAGGGGAGTACAAAAGTGCAACAACATGGCAGCTTTCACAGCTTTTTCCTTGGCACCATCCCTATACCTAGGCTGATTTATCTGCCTAGGGTTAGGGTTAGGGTTCAGCCTAGGTCTTGGAGTTTTTTAACCAGGAAGCCCTGAGTTCCAGGCTTACTGCATCTGCCAAAGGCATCCCAAAGGGAGTGCAAAAGTGCCACAAGATGGCTGCTTTCACGGCTTTTCCCTTAGGAAGAACCCTAATACGCGGCTGATTTACCTTCCTAGGGTTACTGTTAGGCTTAGGCCTAGGACTTTTAAAACCAGGAAGCCCTGGGCTCCAGGCACACTGCAGCTGTTTAAGGCATCCCAAGGGGAGCGCAAAAGTGACACAACTTGGCTGCTTTCACTCCTTTCCCTTAGGAAGAACCCTAATACGCGGCTGATTTACCTTCCTAGGGTTACTGTTAGGCTTAGGCCTAGGACTTTTAAAACCAGGAAGCCCTGGGCTCCAGGCACACTGCAGCTGCGAAAGGCATCCCAAGGGGAGCGCAAAAGTGACACAACTTGGCTGCCTCTGCTGCTATTCTCATGAGACCATCCCGAACCATAGGCTGATTTTCCTTCCTAGGGTTAAGGTTTGAGTTACGCCTGGGGTAAGGGTTCTATTAACCAGAAAGCCCTGAGTTCCAAGAACACAGCAGCTGCGAAGGACTACCCAAGAAGAGCGCAAAAGTACCACAACATGCCTGCCTCCACAGCTTTTTCCTTGGGGACATGCCTAATTCCTGGCTGATTTGCCTTTCTCGTCTTAGGGTTGGGGTTCGGCCTAGGGCTAGGATATTTTTAACTAGGAAGCCCTGAGTTCCAGGCTTACTTCATCTGCAAAAAGCATCCCAAAGGGAGTGCAGAAGTGCCACAACATGGCTGCTTTCACGGCTTTTCCCTTAGGAAGAACCCTAATACGCGGCTGATTTACCTTCCTAGGGTTACTGTTAGGCTTAGGCCTAGGACTTTTAAAACCAGGAAGCCCTGGGCTCCAGGCACATGCAGCTGCGAAAGGCATCCCAAGAGGGCTGCAGAAGTGACACAACTTGGCTGCCTCTGCTTCTATTCTCATGAGACCATCCTGAACCATAGGCTGATTTTCCTTCCTAGGGTTAAGGTTTGAGTTACGCCTAGGGTAAGGGTTCTATTAACCAGAAAGACCTGAGTTCCAAGAACACAGCAGCTGCGAAGGACTACCCAAGAAGAGCGCAAAAGTACCACAACGTGCCTGCCTCCACAGCTTTTTCCTTGGGGACATGCCTAATTCCTGGCTGATTTGCCTTTCTCGTCTTAGGGTTGGGGTTCGGCCTAGGGCTAGGATTTTTTTAACTAGGAAGCCCTGAGTTCCAGGCTTCCTTCATCTGCAAAAAGCATCCCAAAGGGAGTGCAGAAGTGCCACAACATGGCTGCTTTCACGGCTTTTCCCTTAGGAAGAACCCTAATACGCGGCTGATTTACCTTCCTAGGGTTACTGTTAGGCTTAGGCCTAGGACTTTTAAAACCAGGAAGCCCTGGGCTCCAGGCACATGCAGCTGCGAAAGGCATCCCAAGAGGGCCGCAGAAGTGACACAACTTGGCTGCCTCTGCTTCTATTCTCATGAGACCATCCCGAACCATAGGCTGATTTTCCTTCCTAGGGTTAAGGTTTGAGTTACGCCTAGGGTAAGTGTTCTATTAACCAGAAAGACCTGAGTTCCAAGAACACAGCATCTGCGAAGGACTACCCAAGAAGAGCGCAAAAGTACCACAACGTGCCTGCCTCCACAGCTTTTTCCTTGGGCACATGCCTAATTCCTGGCTGATTTGCCTTTCTCGTCTTAGGGTTGGGGTTCGGCCTAGGGCTAGGATTTTTTTAACTAGGAAGCCCTGAGTTCCAGGCCTACTGCATCTGCCAAAGGCATCCCAAAGGGAGTGCAAAAGTGCCACAACATGGCTGCTTTCACGGCTTTTCCGTTTGGAAGAACCCTAATACGCGGCTGATTTACCTTCCTAGGGTTACTGTTAGGCTTAGGCCTAGGACTTTTAAAACCAGGAAGCCCTGGGCTCCAGGCACACTGCAGCTGCGAAAGGCATCCCAAGGGGAGCGCAAAAGTGACACAACTTGGCTGCCTCTGCTGCTATTCTCATGAGACCATCCCGAACCATAGGCTGATTTTCCTTCCTAGGCTTAAGGTTTGACTTACGCCTAGGGTAAGGGTTCTATTAACCAGAAAGCCATGAGTACCAAGAACACAGCAGCTGCGAAGGACTACCCAAGAAGAGCGCAAAAGTACCACAACATGCCTGCCTCCTCAGCTTTTTCCTTGGGGACATGCCTAATTCCTGGCTGATTTGCCTTTCTCGTCTTAGGCTTGGGGTTCGGCCTAGGGCTAGGACTTTTAAAATCAGGAAGCCCTGAGTTCCAGGCACACTGGAGCTGTGAAAGGCATCCAAAAGGGAGTGCAAAAGTGCCACAACATGGTTGCTTTCACGGCTTTTTCCTTGGCAAGAAGCCTAACACCAGGCTGATTTCCCTTCCTAGGGTTACTGTGAGGCTTAGGCCTAGGGCTAGGATTTTTAAAACTAGGAAGCCCTGGGCTCCAGGCACACTGCAGCTGTTCAAGGCATCCCAAGGGGAGTACAAAAGTGCAACAACATGGCAGCTTTCACAGCTTTTTCCTTGGCACCATCCCTATACCTAGGCTGATTTATCTGCCTAGGGTTAGGGTTAGGGTTCAGCCTAGGTCTTGGAGTTTTAACCAGGAAGCCCTGAGTTCCAGGCTTACTGCATCTGCCAAAGGCATCCCAAAGGGAGTGCAAAAGTGACACAACTTGGCTGCTTTCACTGCTTTTCCCTTAGGAAGAACCCTAATACGCGGCTGATTTACCTTCCTAGGGTTACTGTTAGGCTTAGACCTAGGACTTTTAAAACCAGGAAGCCCTGGGCTCCAGGCACACTGCAGCTGCGAAAGGCATCCCAAGGGGAGCGCAAAAGTGACACAACTTGGCTGCCTCTGCTGCTATTCTCATGAGACCATCCCGAACCATAGGCTGATTTTCCTTCCTAGGGTTAAGGTTTGAGTTACGCCTGGGGTAAGGGTTCTATTAACCAGAAAGCCCTGAGTTCCAAGAACACAGCAGCTGCGAAGGACTAGCCAAGAAGAGCGCAAAAGTACCACAACATGCGTGCCTCCACAGCTTTTTCCTTGGGGACATGCCTAATTCCTGGCTGATTTGCCTTTCTCGTCTTAGGCTTGGGGTTCGGCCTAGGGCTAGGATATTTTTAACTAGGAAGCCCTGAGTTCCAGGCTTACTTCATCTACCAAAGGCATCCCAAAGGGAGTGCAAGAGTGCCACAACATGGTTGCTTTCACGGCTTTTTCCTTGGCAAGAAGCCTAACACCAGGCTGATTTCCCTTCCCAGGGTTACTGTGAGGCTTAGGCCTAGGGCTAGGATTTTTAAAACTAGGCAGCCCTGGGCTCCAGGCACACTGCAGCTGTTCAAGGCATCCCAAGGGGAGTACAAAAGTGCAACAACATGGCAGCTTTCACAGCTTTTTCCTTGGCACCATCCCTATACCTAGGCTGATTTATCTGCCTAGGGTTAGGGTTAGGGTTCAGCCTAGGGCTTGGAGTTTTTTAACCAGGAAGCCCTGAGTTCCAGGCTTACTGCATCTGCCAAAGGCATCCCAAAGGGAGTGCAAAAGTGCCACAAGATTGCTGCTTTCACAGCCTTTCCCTTAGGAAGAACCCTAATACGCGGCTGATTTACCTTCCTAGGGTTACTGTTAGGCTTAGACCTAGGACTTTTAAAACCAGGAAGCCCTGGGCTCCAGGCGCACTGCAGCTGTTAAAGGCAACCCAAGAGGGCTGCAGAAGTGACACAACTTGGCTGCCTCTGCTTCTATTCTCATGAGACCATCCCGAACCATAGGCTGATTTTCCTTCCTAGGGTTAAGGTTTGACTTACGCCTAGGGTAAGAGTTCTATTAACCAGAAAGCCCTGAGTTCCAAGAACACAGCAGCTGCGGAGGACTAGCCAAGAAGAGCGCAAAAGTACCACAACATGCCTGCCTCCACAGCTTTTTCCTTGGGGACATGCCTAATTCCTGGCTGATTTGCCTTTCTCGTCTTAGGCTTGGGGTTCGGCCTAGGGCTAGGACTTTTAAAATCAGGAAGCCCTGAGTTCCAGGCACACTGGAGCTGTGAAAGGCATCCAAAAGGGAGTGCAAAAGTGCCACAACATGGTTGCTTTCACGCCTTTTTCCTTGGCAAGAAGCTTAACACCCGGCTGATTTCCCTTCCCTTGGTTACTGTTAGGCTTAGGCCTGGGGCTAGGATTTTTAAAACTAGGAAGCCCTTAGATCCAGGCACACTGCAGCTGTTCAAGGCATCCCAAGGGGAGTACAAAAGTGCAACAACATGGCAGCTTTCACAGCTTTTTCCTTGGCACCATCCCTATACCTTGGCTGTTTTATCTGCCTAGGGTTAGGGTTAGGGTTCAGCCTAGGGCTTGGAGTTTTTTACCCAGGAAGCCCTGAGTTCCAGGCTTACTGCATCTGCCAAAAGCATCCCAAAGGGAGTGCAGAAGTGCCACAACATGGCTGCTTTCACGGCTTTTCCCTTAGGAAGAACCCTAATACGCGGCTGATTTACCTTCCTAGGGTTACTGTTAGGCTTAGGCCTAGGACTTTTAAAACCAGGAAGCCCTGGGCTCCAGGCACATGCAGCTGCGAAAGGCATCCCAAGGGGAGCGCAAAAGTGACACAACTTGGCTGCCTCTGCTGCTATTCTCATGACACCATCCCGAAACATAGGCTGATTTTCCTTCCTAGGGTTAAGGTTTGAGTTACGCCTGGGGTAAGGGTTCTATTAACCAGAAAGCCCTGAGTTCCAAGAACACAGCAGCTGCGAAGGACTACCCAAGAAGAGCGCAAAAGTACCACAACATGCCTGCCTCCACAGCTTTTTCCTTGGGGACATGCCTAATTCCTGGCTGATTTGCCTTTCTCGTCTTAGGGTTGGGGTTCGGCCTAGGGCTAGGATATTTTTAACTAGGAAGCCCTGAGTTCCAGGCTTACTTCATCTGCAAAAAGCATCCCAAAGGGAGTGCAGAAGTGCCACAACATGGCTGCTTTCACGGCTTTTCCCTTAGGAAGAACCCTAATACGCGGCTGATTTACCTTCCTAGGGTTACTGTTAGGCTTAGGCCTAGGACTTTTAAAACCAGGAAGCCCTGGGCTCCAGGCACATGCAGCTGCGAAAGGCATCCCAAGAGGGCTGCAGAAGTGACACAACTTGGCTGCCTCTGCTTCTATTCTCATGAGACCATCCTGAACCATAGGCTGATTTTCCTTCCTAGGGTTAAGGTTTGAGTTACGCCTAGGGTAAGGGTTCTATTAACCAGAAAGCCCTGAGTTCCAAGAACACAGTAGCTGCGAAGGACTACCCAAGAAGAGCGCAAAAGTACCACAACGTGCCTGCCTCCACAGCTTTTTCCTTGGGGACATGCCTAATTCCTGGCTGATTTGCCTTTCTCGTCTTAGGGTTGGGGTTCGGCCTAGGGCTAGGATTTTTTTAACTAGGAAGCCCTGAGTTCCAGGCTTACTTCATCTGCAAAAAGCATCCCAAAGGGAGTTCAGAAGTGCCACAACATGGCTGCTTTCACGGCTTTTCCCTTAGGAAGAACCCTAATACGCGGCTGATTTACCTTCCTAGGGTTACTGTTAGGCTTAGGCCTAGGACTTTTAAAACCAGGAAGCCCTGGGCTCCAGGCACATGCAGCTGCCAAAGGCATCCCAAGAGGGCCGCAGAAGTGACACAACTTGGCTGCCTCTGCTTCTATTCTCATGAGACCATCCCGAACCATAGGCTGATTTTCCTTCCTAGGGTTAAGGTTTGAGTTACGCCTAGGGTAAGTGTTCTATTAACCAGAAAGACCTGAGTTCCAAGAACACAGCATCTGCGAAGGACTACCCAAG
Organism: Ammospiza maritima maritima; assembly: GCA_036010785.1. Taxonomy (NCBI): domain Eukaryota; kingdom Metazoa; phylum Chordata; class Aves; order Passeriformes; family Passerellidae; genus Ammospiza; species Ammospiza maritima. The sequence goes on from JAYKTQ010000495.1 coordinate 305,930, forward strand.
AAGAGCGCAAAAGTACCACAACGTGCCTGCCTCCACAGCTTTTTCCTTGGGCACATGCCTAATTCCTGGCTGATTTGCCTTTCTCGTCTTAGGGTTGGGGTTCGGCCTAGGGCTAGGATTTTTTTAACTAGGAAGCCCTGAGTTCCAGGCTTACTTCATCTACCAAAGGCATCCCAAAGGGAGTGCAAAAGTGCCACAACATTGCTGCTTTCACAGCCTTTCCCTTAGGAAGAACCCTAATACGCGGCTGATTTACCTTCCTAGGGTTACTGTTAGGCTTAGACCTAGGACTTTTAAAACCAGGAAGCCCTGGGCTCCAGGCACACTGCAGCTGTTAAAGGCAACCCAAGAGGGCTGCAGAAGTGACACAACTTGGCTGCCTCTGCTTCTATTCTCATGAGACCATCCCGAACCATAGGCTGATTTTCCTTCCTAGGGTTAAGGTTTGAGTTACGCCTAGGGTAAGAGTTCTATTAACCAGAAAGCCCTGAGTTCCAAGAACACAGCAGCTGCGGAGTACTAGCCAAGAAGAGCGCAAAAGTACCACAACATGCCTGCCTCCACAGCTTTTTCCTTGGGGACATGCCTAATTCCTGGCTGATTTGCCTTTCTCGTCTTAGGCTTGGGGTTCGGCCTAGGGCTAGGACTTTTAAAATCAGGAAGCCCTGAGTTCCAGGCACACTGGAGCTGTGAAAGGCATCCAAAAGGGAGTGCAAAAGTGCCACAACATGGTTGCTTTCACGCCTTTTTCCTTGGCAAGAAGCTTAACACCCGGCTGATTTCCCTTCCCTTGGTTACTGTTAGGCTTAGGCCTAGGGCTAGGATTTTTAAAACTAGGAAGCCCTTAGATCCAGGCACACTGCAGCTGTTCAAGGCATCCCAAGGGGAGTACAAAAGTGCAACAACATGGCAGCTTTCACAGCTTTTTCCTTGGCACCATCCCTATACCTTGGCTGTTTTATCTGCCTAGGGTTAGGGTTAGGGTTCAGCCTAGGGCTTGGAGTTTTTTACCCAGGAAGCCCTGAGTTCCAGGCTTACTGCATCTGCCAAAAGCATCCCAAAGGGAGTGCAGAAGTGCCACAACATGGCTGCTTTCACGGCTTTTCCCTTAGGAAGAACCCTAATACGCGGCTGATTTACCTTCCTAGGGTTACTGTTAGGCTTAGGCCTAGGACTTTTAAAACCAGGAAGCCCTGGGCTCCAGGCACACTGCAGCTGCGAAAGGCATCCCAAGGGGAGCGCAAAAGTGACACAACTTGGCTGCCTCTGCTGCTATTCTCATGAGACCATCCCGAACCATAGGCTGATTTTCCTTCCTAGGGTTAAGGTTTGAGTTACGCCTGGGGTAAGAGTTCTATTAACCAGAAAGACCTGAGTTCCAAGAACACAGCAGCTGCGAAGGACTACCCAAGAAGAGCGCAAAAGTACCACAACGTGCCTGCCTCCACAGCTTTTTCCTTGGGGACATGCCTAATTCCTGGCTGATTTGCCTTTCTCGTCTTAGGGTTGGGGTTCGGCCTAGGGCTAGGATTTTTTTAACTAGGAAGCCCTGAGTTCCAGGCTTACTGCATCTGCCAAAGGCATCCCAAAGGGAGTGCAGAAGTGCCACAACATGGCTGCTTTCACGGCTTTTCCCTTAGGAAGAACCCTAATACGCGGCTGATTTACCTTCCTAGGGTTACTGTTAGGCTTAGGCCTAGGACTTTTAAAACCAGGAAGCCCTGGGCTCCAGGCACACTGCAGCTGCGAAAGGCATCCCAAGGGGAGCGCAAAAGTGACACGACTTGGCTGCCACCACTGATATTTCCATGAGACCATCCCGAACCATAGGCTGATTTTCCTTCCTAGGGTTAAGGTTTGAGTTTCGCCTGGGGTAAGGGTTCTATTAACCAGAAAGCCCTGAGTTCCAAGAACACAGCAGCTGCGAAGGACTACCCAAGAAGAGCGCAAAAGTACCACAACGTGCCTGCCTCCACAGCTTTTTCCTTGGGGACATGCCTAATTCCTGGCTGATTTGCCTTTCTCGTCTTAGGGTTGGGGTTCGGCCTAGGGCTAGGACTTTTAAAATCAGGAAGCCCTGAGTTCCAGGCACACTGGAGCTGTGAAAGGCATCCAAAAGGGAGTGCAAAAGTGCCACAACATGGCTACTTTCACGGCTTTTTCCTTGGCAAGAAGCCTAACACAAGGCTGATTTCCCTTCCCAGGGTTACTGTAAGGCTTAGGCCTACGGCTAGGATTTTTAAAACTAGGAAGCCCTTAGCTCCAGGCACACTGCAGCTGTTCAAGGCATCCCAAGGGGAGTACAAAAGTGCAACAACATGGCAGCTTTCACAGCTTTTTCCTTGGCACCATCCCTATACCTAGGCTGATTTATCTGCCTAGGGTTAGGGTTAGGGTTCAGCCTAGGGCTTGGAGATTTTAACCCGGAAGCCCTGAGTTCCAGGCTTACTGCATCTGCCAAAGGCATCCCAAAGGGAGTGCAAAAGTGCCACAACATGGCTGCTTTCACGGCTCTTCCCTTAGGAAGAACCCTAATACTCGGCTGATTTACCTTCCTAGGGTTACTGTTAGGCTTAGGCCTAGGACTTTTAAAACCAGGAAGCCCTGGGCTCCAGGCACACTGCAGCTGCGAAAGGCATCCCAAGGGGAGCGCAAAAGTGACACAACTTGGCTGCCACCACTGATATTTCCATGAGACCATCCTGAACCATAGGCTGATTTTCCTTCCTAGGGTTAAGTTTTGAGTTACGCCTAGGGTAAGGGTTCTATTAACCAGAAAGCCCTGAGTTCCAAGAACACAGCAGCTGCGAAGGACTTCCCAAGAAGAGCGCAAAAGTACCACAACATGCCTGCCTCCACAGCTTTTTCCTTGGGGACATGCCTAATTCCTGGCTGATTTGCCTTTCTCGTCTTAGGGTTGGGGTTCGGCCTAGGGCTAGGATTTTTTTAACTAGGAAGCCCTGAGTTCCAGGCTTACTTCATCTGCAAAAGGCATCCCAAAGGGAGTGCAGAAGTGTCACAACATGGCTGCTTTCACGGCTTTTCCCTTAGGAAGAACCCTAATACGCGGCTGATTTACCTTCCTAGGGTTACTGTTAGGCTTAGGCCTAGGACTTTTAAAACCAGGAAGCCCTGGGCTCCAGGCACACTGCAGCTGTGAAAGGCATCCCAAGGGGAGCGCAAAAGTGACGCAACTTGGCTGCCACCACTGATATTTCCATGAGACCATCCCGAACCATAGGCTGATTTTCCTTCCTAGGGTTAAGGTTTGAGTTACGCCTAGGGTAAGGGTTCTATTAACCAGAAAGCCCTGAGTACCAAGAACACAGCAGCTGCGAAGGACTAGCCAAGAAGAGCGCAAAAGTACCACAACATGCGTGCCTCCACAGCTTTTTCCTTGGGGACATGCCTAATTCCTGGCTGATTTGCCTTTCTCGTCTTAGGGTTGGGGTTCGGCCTAGGGCTAGGATTTTTAAAGTCAGGAAGCCCTGAGTTCCAGGCACACTGGAGTTGTGAAAGGCATCCAAAAGGGAGTGCAAAAGTGCCACAACATGGCTGCTTTCCCGGCTTTTTCCTTGGCAAGAAGCCTAACACCAGGCTGATTTACCTTCCTAGGGTTACTGTAAGGCTTAGGCCTAGGGCTAGGATTTTTAAAACTAGGAAGCCCTTAGCTCCAGGCACACTGCAGCTGTTCAAGGCATCCCAAGAGGGCCGCAGAAGTGACACAACTTGGCTGCCTCTGCTGCTATTCTCATGAGTCCATCCCGAACCATAGGCTGATTTTCCTTCCTAGGGTGAGGGTTAGAGTTACGCCTAGGGTTAGTGTTTTTTTAACCAGAAAGCCCTGAGTTCCAAGAACACAGCAGCTGCGAAGGACTACCCAAGAGGAGGGGAAAAGTGCCACAACATGGCTGCCTCCAGCGCTTTTTCCTTGGGACCATCATTGAACCTAGGCTGATTTACTTGCCTCCAGTTGCACCTATGGTCACGCCAAGAGATAGGGATTTTAAATCAGTAAACCCTGAGCTCCAGACCCAGTGCAGCTGCAAAAGGCTTCCCAAGGGCAGCCAAAAATTGCCTCAACATGCTCCTTCCAGTGCTTTTTTCCTTGGGAACATCCCTATACCCAGGCTGATTTATCTGCCTAGGGTTAGGGTTAGGGTTCAGCCTAGAGATAGGATTTTTTCAAACAGGAAGCCCTGAATTCCAGGCACACTGCAGCTGTTAAAGGCAGTGTTCTACGTCAACCGCAACTTAGTCTGAAATAAATGCTTTTTCCCTGAGAGCATCTGAGAGGTTTGCATGAAGCACTGATATCTGACATTTGCAATTTTGAATAGGAGAGGAGAAAGAAAATGGGAAGAAGTTTTTAATTTTAGTGGTTTCAATGTTAATTTCCGTACACTTTTTCAAAACTCGTCAGCTCAAATGCCCATCAACATCTTTTAGTCATCTGTAAGTCAGTATTCATAAAAAATGTGCTTCAAATCAAAAGAATTTCAAATTTGCACTCCAAATTTCTATGCCTAGATTTATGATTTCCTACACATATCAGATGAAAGGAAGGCCTTTTTTACTGTGGGAGTGCTGGAACACTGGAACAGGTTGCCCAGGGAAGTTGTGGGTGTCCCATCCCTGAAAGTATTCAAGGTCAGCTTGGACGGGGCTTGGAGCAGCAACAAAGGAGAAGCTTGATGGTAGAGAAACAAAGTTGGACTATAGAAGAAACTGGGATTGAAGTATAGGAGCAAGTTTTCTCTCAGCTCTTGGGGTAAATTCAAAGTTGTACAAAATGACATTTATCTGAGCTATTCACTACTGTAACAGAAATGTTCATGAAAACTGTACAGAAGATAGCAAATTTTAAAAGAGATAAGAATTACAGCATAAAATCCATGGGATGGGTTACAACATGAGACACTCTCTAAGAGAAAATCTCTGTGTTTCAGCACTTCATCATGGTAAGATTTCATGAAGTGCCAAAGAAGGCGGCAAAATATCATTCGGGACGTTATTTCCTGGAATTCAGCCTGGCCATTAGTAGGAACTGGGTTTGAACACATCATGTAGATATACCACACACACTTTCCCTTCACTGAAAAATGACTGTTTACAACGAAGAAGCAACTGACGATCAAAATTGATTGAAAGCATCTTAAACATGTCAAGTATTTCATTGTAGATGATCTGTGATCCAAATGCTTCTTCCACCTTCGAGAGGGACAGAACAATTCTTCCATATCATGATGGTTTAAAATTGTATCAACCAATGTTTTCTGCTGAAAAGATATCATCTATGTTTTTCCATTTTTGGAAGAAAATATTCCTAGACATACAACAGGTGAGAACTAAGTAATTTTAAAGAAACAAATGAAAAGAAAATATTCTGTAAATAGAATGAAATGAAAAGCTGTGTTTTAAATAGGAGCTAAATATGAAACAGAATTTTTGTACCAGCCATTTGAATTACTGCACCAGCTCTTTTGCCCATCAAGAGAGGCGTTTAGCATTTCAGTCTTTTCCAAGGTGTTCATGATCTGCTATGCTGATCTCTGTGTGTGCCTAGGTGTGTGTGGAAGGGGGGGCATGTGAAGGGGAGTGTGTATGTTTGCTTTACAATTGTTGTGGCAGATTCATGCCTCAGCTCCACATTTTGTTTTAGAAAGGTCACACAGAGTGGATGTGAAGTTTACTATCAACAAGAGATCAATTCCCAAATCATCCATTTGACTCTACCTTATAAATCATGTGCTTTGTTGCATATTTTATCAAATCTACTTTCAAGCCAGATGGAGGAAGGAGGATGTGGCAATCCCTCCACCATCTTGCAACTTTTATGCAAGTAGGTTTTCAAGAAAATCATCATTTCTCTTTGAAATATGTCTGGAACAGGCATGATGGTAGTGTCAACCTGTTGGAGTTTTTGTTGCTGGAAGAAGTTATACAAAAGGATTGGTTTTTACATTGACCAGTTACTGAATCAAGCTCAGGAATACATTGGAAATTCAACTGGGGCTTCCTTTCCCCGGCAGACTACTTCTAGAACGAGCTTGTACACTGAAGCTTACTCTTTTGCCCTCTTTTTGTTTCTTTCCTATTTTCTTGGCTTCTTTGCCACTCTCTAGACAATTTTGGAACTTTTTTCCCAACTCAAATGGTTTCAATAGTCTGATTGTGATCATACATTTTTACAAGGAATTTTTAAAATCTTTCCTCCAGTTAAGAAAGTCAAGGACTTAGGTCTTTTTCTTCCCTTATCAATATTGCAATGAAATTGATAAGTAAAGACCAACTCTTTCTTTTTGTTTTTAACCCAAGCAGATAATTCCCATCCATTCATCCATTTGGTGGACCAATAGTTGCCATTCTGATGGAAGTTGTCACTTCTTAACAGTAGGCATTCTGTGACTATGTTGACAGCACTTTGGGTGAAGATCCTAACTGGTCTTAGATACACATAGGGAGAAATTTGCTCAGCCAGTGTCAGTCTTAAGCATGCGTATCAGAAGATCTTTCTAGAGCTGGGAATTTTCCCATGAAAGGGATTCAGTTAGGGAAGAGACACTTGCCCCAGAGGTTTACATTCTTCTTGAAGACTGCTTAAGGAACTTAGATGCCATGTCCATTTGGATCTGTGTCTGCGCAGAACTTTGTCATGCCAGTGCTTGAAATGCATCTTGAAGAGAATTCACTAGCACAGAATGAATGAGAGTGGAAGGGGTTGGTGGGGCTAACCAGGCCCAACCCCCCTGCCTAAACCAGGATCCCTAGAGCCTCTTGCCCAGGATTCTATCTGGGTGTACTTTTAATGTCTTCAAAGATCCAGGCTCCACAATCTTTCTGGGCAGTCTGTGCCGTGGTTCACTCACCCTCACAGTAAAGAATCATTTCCTGATGTTCCTGTATTTCAGTGTGTGCCCACTGCCTCTTGTCTTTTCACTCAGCATCACTGAAAAGACACTGATTCCCTCCCCTTTGCACTATTGCTTCCATATGGATGTGTGCTGCCATGTAGAGATATGTCAAAAACCTCCCTGAAGCCCAGGCAGATAATATTCCCTTCATCTACCAGTCAAGTTGATTCATCAGAGGAGTTTAAAGTTATGTTCAGCATGAAACATGCCCCTGAAAAATCATGCTAACTACATTATTGTGTCGTCTTTCATGTGCCTGGCAAGGTTTTCCAGGAAGAGCTGCTTCATCAACTTCCTGGGTATAAAAAAGAAGCTGGCTGGTTTGTACGATTGCGAGTCCTCCTAATTGCCTTTTTTGAAGATGAGTGTCATTTGCTTACATCCAGTCCTTAGCCTCTCTTGTCTACATCTTAGCAAAAAGCTTTTCCACTATGTCTGGCGAGGAAAAACTGTGCCAGCACAGAAAACATCTCCCATCGTGTTCTAGACGTTGCACGGAGGTGTGCCGAGTGTTTGGCATGAAGAAAAGAAAAGTTGTCCAAAACAGCTTCCAATCGAATGTTCATGTGATTGGAAAAGTCAGGAGAGTGCAAAGGTACTGTTTTCTAGCAGTTGGCAAGCTGCGCACACAATCCCAGTGTTGTACAGCTTCCTTCTTCACCTTTCCGAAGGTGCCGCTCTCTCCGGCTCCCGGAGGCGAAGAAGCGGCTTCTTCGCGCAAAGACGATTGTGCCGCTCACTGTGCACTCCTTAGCGCGGCTTCTGCCGAAAGACGCCCGGGAGCAGCTCTTAGCTCCGGACAGCATCGTACCTTCGTCTTTAGCGTCTCTTCTCGTCTACATCTTAGCAAAAAGCTTTTCCACTATGTCTGGCGAGGAAAAACTGTGCCAGCACAGAAAACATCTCCCATCGTGTTCTAGACGTTGCACGGAGGTGTGCCGAGTGTTTGGCATGAAGGAAAGAAAAGTTGTCCAAAACAGCTTCCAATCGAATGTTCATGTGATTGGAAAAGTCAGGAGAGTGCAAAGGTACTGTTTTCTAGCAGTTGGCAAGCTGCGCACACAATCCCAGTGTTGTACAGCTTCCTTCTTCACCTTTCCGAAGGTGCCGCTCTCTCCGGCTCCCGGAGGCGAAGAAGCGGCTTCTTCGCGCAAAGACGATTGTGCCGCTCACTGTGCACTCCTTAGCGCGGCTTCTGCCGAAAGACGCCCGGGAGCGGCTCTTAGCTCCGGACAGCATCATACCTTCGTCTTTAGCGTCTCTTCTCGTCTACATCTTAGCAAAAAGCTTTTCCACTATGTCTGGGGAGGAAAAACTATGCCAGCACAGAAAACATCTCCCATCGTGTTCTAGACGTTGCACGGAGGTCTGCCAAGTGCTTGGCATGAAGAAAAGAAAAGTTGTCCAAAACAGCTTCCAATCGAATGTTCATGTGATTGGGAAAGTCAGGAGAGTGCAAAGGTACTGTTTTCTAGCAGTTGGCAAGCTACGCACACAATCCCATTGTTGTACAGCTTCCTTCTTCACCTTTCCGAAGGTGCCGCTCTCTCCGGCTCCCGGAGGCGAAGAAGCGGCTTCTTCGCGCAAAGACGATTGTGCCGCTCACTGTGCACTCCTTAGCGCGGCTTCTGCCGAAAGACGCCCGGGAGCGGCTCTTAGCTCCGGACAGCATCGTACCTTCGTCTTTAGCGTCTCTTCTCGTCTACATCTTAGCAAAAAGCTTTTCCACTATGTCTGGCGAGGAAAAACTGTGCCAGCACAGAAAACATCTCCCATCGTGTTCTAGACGTTGCACGGAGGTGTGCCGAGTGTTTGGCATGAAGGAAAGAAAAGTTGTCCAAAACAGCTTCCAATCGAATGTTCATGTGATTGGAAAAGTCAGGAGAGTGCAAAGGTACTGTTTTCTAGCAGTTGGCAAGCTGCGCACACAATCCCAGTGTTGTACAGCTTCCTTCTTCACCTTTCCGAAGGTGCCGCTCTCTCCGGCTCCCGGAGGCGAGGAAGCGGCTTCTTCGCGCAAAGACGATTGTGCCGCTCACTGTGCACTCCTTAGCGCGGCTTCTGCCGAAAGACGCCCGGGAGCGGCTCTTAGCTCCGGACAGCATCATACCTTCGTCTTTAGCGTCTCTTCTCGTCTACATCTTAGCAAAAAGCTTTTCCACTATGTCTGGGGAGGAAAAACTATGCCAGCACAGAAAACATCTCCCATCGTGTTCTAGACGTTGCACGGAGGTCTGCCAAGTGCTTGGCATGAAGAAAAGAAAAGTTGTCCAAAACAGCTTCCAATCGAATGTTCATGTGATTGGGAAAGTCAGGAGAGTGCAAAGGTACTGTTTTCTAGCAGTTGGCAAGCTACGCACACAATCCCATTGTTGTACAGCTTCCTTCTTCACCTTTCCGAAGGTGCCGCTCTCTCCGGCTCCCGGAGGCGAAGAAGCGGCTTCTTCGCGCAAAGACGATTGTGCCGCTCACTGTGCACTCCTTAGCGCGGCTTCTGCCGAAAGACGCCCGGGAGCGGCTCTTAGCTCCGGAGAGCATCGTACCTTCGTCTTTAGCGTCTCTTCTCGTCTACATCTTAGCAAAAAGCTTTTCCACTATGTCTGGCGAGGAAAAACTGTGCCAGCACAGAAAACATCTCCCATCGTGTTCTAGACGTTGCACGGAGGTGTGCCGAGTGTTTGGCATGAAGAAAAGAAAAGTTGTCCAAAACAGCTTCCAATCGAATGTTCATGTGATTGGAAAAGTCAGGAGAGTGCAAAGGTACTGTTTTCTAGCAGTTGGCAAGCTGCGCACACAATCCCAGTGTTGTACAGCTTCCTTCTTCACCTTTCCGAAGGTGCCGCTCTCTCCGGCTCCCGGAGGCGAAGAAGCGGCTTCTTCGCGCAAAGACGATTGTGCCGCTCACTGTGCACTCCTTAGCGCGGCTTCTGCCGAAAGACGCCCGGGAGCGGCTCTTAGCCCCGGAGAGAATCGTACCTACGTCTTTAGCGTCTCTTCTCGTCTACATCTTAGCAAAAAGCTTTTCCACTATGTCTGGCGAGGAAAAACTGTGCCAGCACAGAAAACATCTCCCATCGTGTTCTAGACGTTGCACGGAGGTGTGCCGAGTGTTTGGCATGAAGGAAAGAAAAGTTGTCCAAAACAGCTTCCAATCGAATGTTCATGTGATTGGAAAAGTCAGGAGAGTGCAAAGGTACTGTTTTCTAGCAGTTGGCAAGCTGCGCACACAATCCCAGTGTTGTACAGCTCCCTTCTTCACCTTTCCGAAGGTGCCGCTCTCTCCGGCTCCCGGAGGCGAAGAAGCGGCTTCTTCGCGCAAAGACGATTGTGCCGCTCACTGTGCACTCCTTAGCGCGGCTTCTACCGAAAGACGCCCGGGAGCGGCTCTTAGCCCCGGAGAGAATCGTACCTACGTCTTTAGCGTCTCTTCTCGTCTACATCTTAGCAAAAAGCTTTTCCACTATGTCTGGCGAGGAAAAACTGTGCCAGCACAGAAAACATCTCCCATCGTGTTCTAGACGTTGCACGGAGGTGTGCCGAGTGTTTGGCATGAAGAAAAGAAAAGTTGTCCAAAACAGCTTCCAATCGAATGTTCATGTGATTGGAAAAGTCAGGAGAGTGCAAAGGTACTGTTTTCTAGCAGTTGGCAAGCTGCGCACACAATCCCAGTGTTGTACAGCTTCCTTCTTCACCTTTCCGAAGGTGCCGCTCTCTCCGGCTCCCGGAGGCGAAGAAGCGGCTTCTTCGCGCAAAGACGATTGTGCCGCTCACTGTGCACTCCTTAGCGCGGCTTCTGCCGAAAGACGCCCGGGAGCGGCTCTTAGCTCCGGACAGCATCATACCTTCGTCTTTAGCGTCTCTTCTCGTCTACATCTTAGAAAAAAGCTTTTCCACTATGTCTGGCGAGGAAAAACTGTGCCAGCACAGAAAACATCTCCCATCGTGTTCTAGACGTTGCACGGAGGTCTGCCAAGTGCTTGGCATGAAGAAAAGAAAAGTTGTCCAAAACAGCTTCCAATCGAATGTTCATGTGATTGGAAAAGTCAGGAGAGTGCAAAGGTACTGTTTTCTAGCAGTTGGCAAGCTGCGCACACAATCCCAGTGTTGTACAGCTTCCTTCTTCACCTTTCCGAAGGTGCCGCTCTCTCCGGCTCCCGGAGGCGAAGAAGCGGCTTCTTCGCGCAAAGACGATTGTGCCGCTCACTGTGCACTCCTTAGCGCGGCTTCTGCCGAAAGACGCCCGGGAGCGGCTCTTAGCTCCGGACAGCATCATACCTTCGTCTTTAGCGTCTCTTCTCGTCTACATCTTAGAAAAAAGCTTTTCCACTATGTCTGGCGAGGAAAAACTGTGCCAGCACAGAAAACATCTCGCATCGTGTTCTAGACGTTGCACGGAGGTGTGCCGAGTGTTTGGCATGAAGGAAAGAAAAGGTGTCCAAAACAGCTTCCAATCGAATGTTCATGTGATTGGAAAAGTCAGGAGAGTGCAAAGGTACTGTTTTCTATCAGTTGGCAAGCTGCGCACACAATCCCAGTGTTGTACAGCTTCCTTCTTCACCTTTCCGAAGGTGCCGCTCTCTCCGGCTCCCGGAGGCGAAGAAGCGGCTTCTTCGCGCAAAGACGATTGTGCCGCTCACTGTGCTCTCCTTAGCGCGGCTTGAGCGGAAAGAGGCCCGGGAGCAGCTCTTAGCTCCGGACAGCATCGTACCTTCGTCTTTAGCGTCTCTTCTCGTCTAAATCTTAGCAGAAAGCTTTTCAACTATGATTGTCTGTAAAAAACTTTGCCAGCACTGAAAACACCTCCTATCGTGTTCTAGACGTTGCACAGACGTGTGCCGAGTGTTTTGTAAGAAGGGAAAAAACTTGTCCAAACAGCTTCTAATCGAATGTTCATGTGATTGGAAAAGTCAGGAGAATGCAAAGGTACTGTTTTCTATCAGTTGGCAAGCTGCGCACACAATGCCAGTGTTGTACGGCTTCCTTCTTTACCTTTCCGAAGGTGCCGCTCTCTCCGGCTCCCGGAGGCGAAGAAGCGGCTTCTTCACGCAAAGACGATTGTGCCGCTCACTCTGCTCTCCTTAGCGCGGCTTGAGCGGAAAGAGGCCCGGGAGCGGCTCTTAGCACCAGAGAGCATCGTACCTTCGTCTTTAGCGTCTCTTCTCGTCTACATCTTAGCATAAAGCTTTTCTTCTATGTTTGCTTAGGAAAAACTTTGCCAGCACTGAAAACACTTCCTATCGTGTTCTAGACGTTGCACAGAGGTCTTCCAAGTGTTTGGCATGAAGAAAAGAAAAGTTGTCCAAAACAGCTTCCAATCGAATGTTCATGTGATTGGAAAAGTCAGAAGAGTGCAAAGGTACTGTTTTCTAGCAGTTGGCAAGCTGCGCACGCAATGCCAGTGTTGTACGGCTTCCTTCTTCACCTTTCCGAAGGTGCCGCTCTCTCCGGCTCCCGGAGGCGAAGAAGCGGCTTCTTCGCGCAAAGACGATTGTGCCGCTCACTGTGCTCTCCTTAGCGCGGCTTGAGCTGAAAGACACCCGGGAGCTTCTCTTAACTCCGGAGAGCATCGTACCTTCGTCTTTAGCGTCTCTTCTCGTCTACATCTTAGCAAAAAGCTTTTTACTATTTTTGCGTAGGAAAAACTGTGCCAGCATAGAAAAAATCTCCCATCGTGTTCTAGACGGTGCACAGAGGTCTTCCAAGTGTTTGGCATGAAGAAAAGAAAAGTTGTCCAAAACACCTTCCAAACGAATGTTCATGTGATTGGAAAAGTCAGGAGAGTGCAAAGGTACTGTTTTCTATCAGTTTGCCACCTGCGCACGCAATGCCAGTGTTGTACGGCTTCCTTCTTCACCTTTCCGAAGGTGCCGCTCTCTCCGGCTCCCGGAGGCGAAGAAGCGGCTTCTTCGCGCAAAGACGATTGTGCCGCTCACTGTGCTCTCCTTAGCGCGGCTTGAGCGGAAAGAGGCCCGGGAGCGGCTCTTAGCTCCGGAGAGCATCGTACCTTCGTCTTTAGCGTCTCTTCTCGTCTACATCTTAGCAAAAAGCTTTTCCACTATGTCTGGCGAGGAAAAACTGTGCCAGCACAGAAAACATCTCCCATCGTGTTCTAGACGTTGCACAGAGGTGTCCGAGTGTTTTGGAAGAAGGGAAAGAAACTTGTCCTAAACAGCTTCCAATCGGATGTTCATGTGATTGGAAAAGTCAGAAGAGTGCAAAGGTACTGTTTTCTAGCAGTTGGCAAGCTGCGCACACAATGCCAGTGTTGTACGGCTTTCTTCTTCACCTTTCCGAAGGTGCCGCTCTCTCCGGCTCCCGGAGGCGAAGAAGCGGCTTCTTCGCGCAAAGACGATTGTGCCGCTCACTGTGCTCTCCTTAGCGCGGCTTGAGCGGAAAGAGGCCCGGGAGCGGCTCTTAAGACCAGAGAGCATCGTACCTTCGTCTTTAGCGTCTCTTCTCGTCTACATCTTAGCAAAAAGCTTTTCCACTATGTTTGCTTAGGAAAATATTTGCCAGCATAGAAAACATCTCCCATCGTGTTCTAGACGTTGCACGGATGTCTTCCAAGTGTTTGGCATGAAGAAAAGAAAAAATGTGAAAAACAGCTTCCAATCGAATGTTCATGTGATTGGAAAAGTCAGAAGAGTGCAAAGGTACTGTTTCCTATCAGTTGGCAAGCTGCGCACACAATCCCAGTGTTGTCCGGCTTCCTTCTTTACCTTTCCGAAGGTGCCGCTCTGTCCGGCTCCCGGAGGCGAAGAAGCGGCTTCTTCGCGCAAAGACGATTGTGCCGCTCACTGTGCTCTCCTTAGCGCGGCATGAGCGGAAAGACGCCCAGGAGCGGCTCTTAGCACCAGAGAGCATCGTACCTTCGTCTTTAGCGTCTCTTCTCGTCTACATCTTAGCAAAAAGCTTTTCTTCTATGTTTGCTTAGGAAAAACTTTGCCAGCACTGAAAACACTTCCTATCGTGTTCTAGACGTTGCACAGAGGTGTCCGAGTGTTTTGGAAGAAGGGAAAGAAACTTGACCTAAACAGCTTCCAATCGGATGTTCATGTGATTGGAAAAGTCAGAAGAGTGCAAAGGTACTGTTCTCTATCAGTTTGCCACCTGCGCACGTAATGCCAGTGTTGTACGGCTTCCTTCTTCACCTTTCCGAAGGTGCCGCTCTCTCCGGCTCCCGGAGGCGAAGACGCGGCTTCTTCGCGCAAAGACGATTGTGCCGCTCACTGTGTTCTCCTTAGGGCGGCTTCTGCCGAAAGACGCCCGGGAGCGGCTCTTAGCACCAGAGAGCATCGTACCTTCGTCTTTAGCGTCTCTTCTCGTCTACATCTTAGCAAAAAGCTTTTCCACTATGTTTGCATAGGAAAAACTATGCCAGCACAGAAAACATCTCCCATCGTTTTCTAGACGTTGCACGGATGTCTTCCAAGTGTTTGGCATGGAGAAAAGAAAAGATGTGAAAAACAGCTTCCAATCGGATGTTCATGTGATTGGAAAAGTCAGAAGAGTGCAAAGGTACTGTTTTCTAGCAGTTGGCAAGCTGCGCACACAATCCCAGTGTTGTACGGCTTTCTTCTTCACCTTTCCGAAGGTGCCGCTCTCTCCGGCTCCCGGAGGCGAAGAAGCGGCTTCTTCGCGCAAAGACGATTGTGCCGGTCACTGTGCTCTCCTTAGGGCGGCTTCTGCCGAAAGACGCCCGGGAGCGGCTCTTAGCACCAGAGAGCATCGTACCTTCGTCTTTAGCGTCTCTTCTCGTCTACATCTTAGCAAAAAGCTTTTCTACTATGTCTGGCGAGGAAAAACTGTGCCAGCACAGAAAACATCTCCCATCGTGTTCTAGACGTTGCACGATCCCTATACATAGGCTGATTTCTTTCCTGGGGATAGGGTTAGGCTTCAGCCTAGGGCTTGGAGTTTTTTACCCAGGAAGCCCTGAGTTCCAGGCTTACTGCATCTGCCAAAAGCATCCCAAAGGGAGTGCAGAAGTGCCACAACATGGCTGCTTTCACGGCTTTTCCCTTAGGAAGAACCCTAATACGCGGCTGATTTACCTTCCTAGGGTTACTGTTAGGCTTAGGCCTAGGACTTTTAAAACCAGGAAGCCCTGGGCTCCAGGGACATGCAGCTGCGAAAGGCATCCCAAGGGGAGCGCAAAAGTGACACAACTTGGCTGCTTTCACTGCTTTTCCCTTAGGAAGAACCCTAATACGCGGCTGATTTACCTTCCTAGGGTTACTGTTAGGCTTAGGCCTAGGACTTTTAAAACCAGGAAGCCCTGGGCTCCAGGCACACTGCAGCTGCGAAAGGCATCCCAAGGGGAGCGCAAAAGTGACACAACTTGGCTGCCTCTGCTGCTATTCTCATGAGACCATCCCGAACCATAGGCTGATTTTCCTTCCTAGGGTTAAGGTTTGAGTTACGCCTGGGGTAAGGGTTCTATTAACCAGAAAGCCCTGAGTTCCAAGAACACAGCAGCTGCGAAGGACTTCCCAAGAAGAGCGCAAAAGTACCACAACATGCGTGCCTCCACAGCTTTTTCCTTGGGGACATGCCTAATTCCTGGCTGATTTGCCTTTCTCGTCTTAGGGTTGGGGTTCGGCCTTGGGCCAGGATATTTTTAACTAGGAAGCCCTGAGTTCCAGGCTTACTTCATCTGCAAAAAGCATCCCAAAGGGAGTGCAGAAGTGCCACAACATGGCTGCTTTCACGGCTTTTCCCTTAGGAAGAACCCTAATACACGGCTGATTTACCTTCCTAGGGTTACTGTTAGGCTTAGGCCTAGGACTTTTAAAACCAGGAAGCCCTGGGCTCCAGGCACATGCAGCTGCGAAAGGCATCCCAAGAGGGCCGCAGAAGTGACACAACTTGGCTGCCTCTGCTTCTATTCTCATGAGACCATCCCGAACCATAGGCTGATTTTCCTTCCTAGGGTTAAGGTTTGAGTTACGCCTAGGGTAAGAGTTCTATTAACCAGAAAGACCTGAGTTCCAAGAACACAGCATCTGCGAAGGACTACCCAAGAAGAGCGCAAAAGTACCACAACGTGCCTGCCTCCACAGCTTTTTCCTTGGGGACATGCCTAATTCCTGGCTGATTTGCCTTTCTCGTCTTAGGCTTGGGGTTCGGCCTAGGGCTAGGATTTTTTTAACTAGGAAGCCCTGAGTTCCAGGCTTACTGCATCTGCCAAAGGCATCCCAAAGGGAGTGCAAAAGTGCCACAACATGGCTGCTTTCACGGCTTTTCCGTTTGGAAGAACCCTAATACGCGGCTGATTTACCTTCCTAGGGTTACTGTTAGGCTTAGGCCTAGGACTTTTAAAACCAGGAAGCCCTGGGCTCCAGGCACACTGCAGCTGTTTAAGGCATCCCAAGAGGGCTGCAGAAGTGACACAACTTGGCTGCCTCTGCTGCTATTCTCATGAGACCATCCCGAACCATAGGCTGATTTTCCTTCCTAGGGTTAAGGTTTGACTTACGCCTAGGGTAAGGGTTCTATTAACCAGAAAGGCCTGAGTTCCAAGAACACAGCAGCTGCGAAGGACTAGCCAAGAAGAGCGCAAAAGTACCACAACATGCCTGCCTCCACAGCTTTTTCCTTGGGGACATGCCTAATTCCTGGCTGATTTGCCTTTCTCGTCTTAGGCTTGGGGTTCGGCCTAGGGCTAGGATATTTTTAACTAGGAAGCCCTGAGTTCCAGGCTTACTTCATCTACCAAAGGCATCCCAAAGGGAGTGCAAAAGTGCCACAACATGGTTGCTTTCACGGCTTTTTCCTTGGCAAGAAGCCTAACACCAGGCTGATTTCCCTTCCCAGGGTTACTGTGAGGCTTAGGCCTAGGGCTAGGATTTTTAAAACTAGGCAGCCCTGGGCTCCAGGCACACTGCAGCTGTTCAAGGCATCCCAAGGGGAGTACAAAAGTGCAACAACATGGCAGCTTTCACAGCTTTTTCCTTGGCACCATCCCTATACCTAGGCTGATTTATCTGCCTAGGGTTAGGGTTAGGGTTCAGCCTAGGTCTTGGAGTTTTTTAACCAGGAAGCCCTGAGTTCCAGGCTTACTGCATCTGCCAAAGGCATCCCAAAGGGAGTGCAAAAGTGCCACAAGATGGCTGCTTTCACGGCTTTTCCCTTAGGAAGAACCCTAATACGCGGCTGATTTACCTTCCTAGGGTTACTGTTAGGCTTAGACCTAGGACTTTTAAAACCAGGAAGCCCTGGGCTCCAGGCACACTGCAGCTGCGAAAGGCATCCCAAGAGGGCTGCAGAAGTGACACAACTTGGCTGCCTCTGCTTCTATTCTCATGAGACCATCCCAAATCATGGGCTGATTTTCCTTCCTAGGGTTAAGGTTTGAGTTACGCCTAGGGTAAGAGTTCTATTAACCAGAAAGCCCTGAGTTCCAAGAACACAGCAGCTGCGAAGGACTTCCCAAGAAGAGCGCAAAAGTACCACAACATGCCTGCCTCCCCAGCTTTTTCCTTGGGGACATGCCTAATTCCTGGCTGATTTGCCTTTCTCGTCTTAGGGTTGGGGTTCGGCCTAGGGCTAGGACTTTTAAAATCAGGAAGCCCTGAGTTCCAGGCACACTGGAGCTGTGAAAGGCATCCAAAAGGGAGTGCAAAAGTGCCACAACATGGTTGCTTTCACGCCTTTTTCCTTGGCAAGAAGCTTAACACCCGGCTGATTTCGCTTCCCTTGGTTACTGTTAGGCTTAGGCCTAGGGCAAGGATTTTTAAAACTAGGAAGCCCTTAGATCCAGGCACACTGCAGCTGTTCAAGGCATCCCAAGGGGAGTTCAAAAGTGCAACAACATGGCAGCTTTCACAGCTTTTTCCTTGGCACCATCCCTATACCTTGGCTGTTTTATCTGCCTAGGGTTAGGGTTAGGGTTCAGCCTAGGGCTTGGAGTTTTTTACCCAGGAAGCCCTGAGTTCCAGGCTTACTGCATCTGCCAAAGGCATCCCAAAGGGAGTGCAGAAGTGCCACAACATGGCTGCATTCACGGCTTTTCCCTTAGGAAGAACCCTAATACGCGGCTGATTTACCTTCCTAGGGTTACTGTTAGGCTTAGGCCTAGGACTTTTAAAACCAGGAAGCCCTGGGCTCCAGGCACATGCAGCTGCGAAAGGCATCCCAAGGGGAGCGCAATAGTGACACAACTTGGCTGCTTTCACTGCTTTTCCCTTAGGAAGAACCCTAATACGCGGCTGATTTACCTTCCTAGGGTTACTGTTAGGCTTAGGCCTAGGACTTTTAAAACCAGGAAGCCCTGGGCTCCAGGCACACTGCAGCTGCGAAAGGCATCCCAAGGGGAGCGCAAAAGTGACACAACTTGGCTGCCTCTGCTGCTATTCTCATGAGACCATCCCGAACCATAGGCTGATTTTCCTTCCTAGGGTTAAGGTTTGAGTTACGCCTGGGGTAAGTGTTCTATTAACCAGAAAGCCCTGAGTTCCAAGAACACAGCAGCTGCGAAGGACTACCCAAGAAGAGCGCAAAAGTACCACAACATGCCTGCCTCCACAGCTTTTTCCTTGGGGACATGCCTAATTCCTGGCTGATTTGCCTTTCTCGTCTTAGGGTTGGGGTTCGGCCTAGGGCTAGGATATTTTTAACTAGGAAGCCCTGAGTTCCAGGCTTACTTCATCTGCAAAAAGCATCCCAAAGGGAGTGCAGAAGTGCCACAACATGGCTGCTTTCACGGCTTTTCCCTTAGGAAGAACCCTAATACGCGGCTGATTTACCTTCCTAGGGTTACTGTTAGGCTTAGGCCTAGGACTTTTAAAACCAGGAAGCCCTGGGCTCCAGGCACATGCAGCTGCGAAAGGCATCCCAAGAGGGCCGCAGAAGTGACACAACTTGGCTGCCTCTGCTTCTATTCTCATGAGACCATCCTGAACCATAGGCTGATTTTCCTTCCTAGGGTTAAGGTTTGAGTTACGCCTAGGGTAAGGGTTCTATTAACCAGAAAGCCCTGAGTTCCAAGAACACAGCAGCTGCGAAGGACTACTCAAGAAGAGCGCAAAAGTACCACAACGTGCCTGCCTCCACAGCTTTTTCCTTGGGGACATGCCTAATTCCTGGCTGATTTGCCTTTCTCGTCTTAGGCTTGGGGTTCGGCCTAGGGCTAGGATATTTTTAACTAGGAAGCCCTGAGTTCCAGGCTTACTTCATCTACCAAAGGCATCCCAAAGGGAGTGCAAAAGTGCCACAACATGGTTGCTTTCACGGCTTTTTCCTTGGCAAGAAGCCTAACACCAGGCTGATTTCCCTTCCCAGGGTTACTGTGAGGCTTAGGCCTAGGGCTAGGATTTTTAAAACTAGGCAGCCCTGGGCTCCAGGCACACTGCAGCTGTTCAAGGCATCCCAAGGGGAGTACAAAAGTGCAACAACATGGCAGCTTTCACAGCTTTTTCCTTGGCACCATCCCTATACCTAGGCTGATTTATCTGCCTAGGGTTAGGGTTAGGGTTCAGCCTAGGTCTTGGAGTTTTTTAACCAGGAAGCCCTGAGTTCCAGGCTTACTGCATCTGCCAAAGGCATCCCAAAGGGAGTGCAGAAGTGCCACAAGATGGCTGCTTTCACGGCTTTTCCCTTAGGAAGAACCCTAATACGCGGCTGATTTACCTTCCTAGGGTTACTGTTAGGCTTAGACCTAGGACTTTTAAAACCAGGAAGCCCTGGGCTCCAGGCACACTGCAGCTGCGAAAGGCATCCCAAGAGGGCTGCAGAAGTGACACAACTTGGCTGCCTCTGCTTCTATTCTCATGAGACCATCCCAAATCATGGGCTGATTTTCCTTCCTAGGGTTAAGGTTTGAGTTACGCCTAGGGTAAGAGTTCTATTAACCAGAAAGCCCTGAGTTCCAAGAACACAGCAGCTGCGAAGGACTTCCCAAGAAGAGCGCAAAAGTACCACAACATGCCTGCCTCCCCAGCTTTTTCCTTGGGGACATGCCTAATTCCTGGCTGATTTGCCTTTCTCGTCTTAGGCTTGGGGTTCGGCCTAGGGCTAGGACTTTTAAAATCAGGAAGCCCTGAGTTCCAGGCACACTGGAGCTGTGAAAGGCATCCAAAAGGGAGTGCAAAAGTGCCACAACATGGTTGCTTTCACGGCTTTTTCCTTGGCAAGAAGCTTAACACCCGGCTGATTTCGCTTCCCTTGGTTACTGTTAGGCTTAGGCCTAGGGCAAGGATTTTTAAAACTAGGAAGCCCTTAGATCCAGGCACACTGCAGCTGTTCAAGGCATCCCAAGGGGAGTTCAAAAGTGCAACAACATGGCAGCTTTCACAGCTTTTTCCTTGGCACCATCCCTATACCTTGGCTGTTTTATCTGCCTAGGGTTAGGGTTAGGGTTCAGCCTAGGGCTTGGAGTTTTTTACCCAGGAAGCCCTGAGTTCCAGGCTTACTGCATCTGCCAAAGGCATCCCAAAGGGAGTGCAGAAGTGCCACAACATGGCTGCTTTCACGGCTTTTCCCTTAGGAAGAACCCTAATACGCGGCTGATTTACCTTCCTAGGGTTACTGTTAGGCTTAGGCCTAGGACTTTTAAAACCAGGAAGCCCTGGGCTCCAGGCACATGCAGCTGCGAAAGGCATCCCAAGGGGAGCGCAAAAGTGACACAACTTGGCTGCCTCTGCTGCTATTCTCATGAGACCATCCCGAACCATAGGCTGATTTTCCTTCCTAGGGTTAAGGTTTGAGTTACGCCTAGGGTAAGGGTTCTATTAACCAGAAAGCCCTGAGTTCCAAGAACACAGCAGCTGCGAAGGACTACCCAAGAAGAGCGCAAAAGTACCACAACATGCGTGCCTCCACAGCTTTTTCCTTGGGGACATGCCTAATTCCTGGCTGATTTGCCTTTCTCGTCTTAGGGTTGGGGTTCGGCCTAGGGCTAGAATATTTTTAACTAGGAAGCCCTGAGTTCCAGGCTTACTTCATCTGCAAAAAGCATCCCAAAGGGAGTGCAGATGTGCCACAACATGGCTGCTTTCACGGCTTTTCCCTTAGGAAGAACCCTAATACGCGGCTGATTTACCTTCCTAGGGTTACTGTTAGGCTTAGGCCTAGGACTTTTAAAACCAGGAAGCCCTGGGCTCCAGGCACATGCAGCTGCGAAAGGCATCCCAAGGGGAGCGCAAAAGTGACACAACTTGGCTGCCTCTGCTGCTATTCTCATGAGACCATCCCGAACCATAGGCTGATTTTCCTTCCTAGGGTTAAGGTTTGAGTTACGCCTAGGGTAAGGGTTCTATTAACCAGAAAGCCCTGAGTTCCAAGAACACAGCAGCTGCGAAGGACTACTCAAGAAGAGCGCAAAAGTACCACAACGTGCCTGCCTCCACAGCTTTTTCCTTGGGGACATGCCTAATTCCTGGCTGATTTGCCTTTCTTGTCTTAGGGTTGGGGTTCGGCCTAGGGCTAGGATTTTTAAAATCAGGAAGCCCTGAGTTCCAGGCTTACTTCATCTGCAAAAAGCATCCCAAAGGGAGTGCAGAAGTGCCACAACATGGCTGCTTTCACGGCTTTTCCCTTAGGAAGAACCCTAATACGCGGCTGATTTACCTTCCTAGGGTTACTGTTAGGCTTAGGCCTAGGACTTTTAAAACCAGGAAGCCCTGGGCTCCAGGCACATGCAGCTGCGAAAGGCATCCCAAGAGGGCTGCAGAAGTGACACAACTTGGCTGCCTCTACTTCTATTCTCATGAGACCATCCCGAACCATAGGCTGATTTTCCTTCCTAGGGTTAAGGTTTGAGTTACGCCTAGGGTAAGAGTTCTATTAACCAGAAAGACCTGAGTTCCAAGAACACAGCAGCTGCGAAGGACTACCCAAGAAGAGCGCAAAAGCACCACAAAGTGCCTGCCTCCACAGCTTTTTCCTTGGGGACATGCCTAATTCCTGGCTGATTTGCCTTTCTCGTCTTAGGGTTGGGGTTCGGCCTAGGGCTAGGATTTTTTTAACTAGGAAGCCCTGAGTTCCAGGCTTACTGCATCTGCCAAAGGCATCCCAAAGAAAGTGCAGAAGTGACACAACATGGCTGCTTTCACGGCTTTTCCCTTAGGAAGAACCCTAATACCCGGCTGATTTACCTTCCTAGGGTTACTGTTAGGCTTAGGCCTAGGACTTTTAAAACCAGGAAGCCCTGGTCTCCAGGCACACTGCAGCTGCGAAAGGCATCCCAAGGGGAGCGCAAAAGTGACACAACTTGGCTGCCTCTGCTGCTATTCTCATGAGACCATCCCGAACCATAGGCTGATTTTCCTTCCTAGGGTTAAGGTTTGACTTACGCCTAGGGTAAGGGTTCTATTAAACAGAAAGCCATGAGTACCAAGAACACAGCAGCTGCGAAGGACTAGCCAAGAAGAGCGCAAAAGTACCACAACATGCCTGCCTCCACAGCTTTTTCCTTGGGGACATGCCTAATTCCTGGCTGATTTGCCTTTCTCGTCTTAGGCTTGGGGTTCGGCCTAGGGCTAGGACTTTTAAAATCAGGAAGCCCTGAGTTCCAGGCACACTGGAGCTGTGAAAGGCATCCAAAAGGGAGTGCAAAAGTGCCACAACATGGTTGCTTTCACGGCTTTTTCCTTGGCAAGAAGCTTAACACCCGGCTGATTTCGCTTCCCTTGGTTACTGTTAGGCTTAGGCCTGGGGCTAGGATTTTTAAAACTAGGCAGCCCTGGGCTCCAGGCACACTGCAGCTGTTCAAGGCATCCCAAGGGGAGTACAAAAGTGCAACAACATGGCAGCTTTCACAGCTTTTTCCTTGGCACCATCCCTATACCTAGGCTGATTTATCTGCCTAGGGTTAGGGTTAGGGTTCAGCCTAGGTCTTGGAGTTTTTTAACCAGGAAGCCCTGAGTTCCAGGCTTACTGCATCTGCCAAAGGCATCCCAAAGGGAGTGCAAAAGTGCCACAAGATGGCTGCTTTCACGGCTTTTCCCTTAGGAAGAACCCTAATACGCGGCTGATTTACCTTCCTAGGGTTACTGTTAGGCTTAGGCCTAGGACTTTTAAAACCAGGAAGCCCTGGGCTCCAGGCACACTGCAGCTGTTTAAGGCATCCCAAGGGGAGCGCAAAAGTGACACAACTTGGCTGCTTTCACTCCTTTCCCTTAGGAAGAACCCTAATACGCGGCTGATTTACCTTCCTAGGGTTACTGTTAGGCTTAGGCCTAGGACTTTTAAAACCAGGAAGCCCTGGGCTCCAGGCACACTGCAGCTGCGAAAGGCATCCCAAGGGGAGCGCAAAAGTGACACAACTTGGCTGCCTCTGCTGCTATTCTCATGAGACCATCCCGAACCATAGGCTGATTTTCCTTCCTAGGGTTAAGGTTTGAGTTACGCCTGGGGTAAGGGTTCTATTAACCAGAAAGCCCTGAGTTCCAAGAACACAGCAGCTGCGAAGGACTACCCAAGAAGAGCGCAAAAGTACCACAACATGCCTGCCTCCACAGCTTTTTCCTTGGGGACATGCCTAATTCCTGGCTGATTTGCCTTTCTCGTCTTAGGGTTGGGGTTCGGCCTAGGGCTAGGATATTTTTAACTAGGAAGCCCTGAGTTCCAGGCTTACTTCATCTGCAAAAAGCATCCCAAAGGGAGTGCAGAAGTGCCACAACATGGCTGCTTTCACGGCTTTTCCCTTAGGAAGAACCCTAATACCCGGCTGATTTACCTTCCTAGGGTTACTGTTAGGCTTAGGCCTAGGACTTTTAAAACCAGGAAGCCCTGGTCTCCAGGCACACTGCAGCTGCGAAAGGCATCCCAAGGGGAGCGCAAAAGTGACACAACTTGGCTGCCTCTGCTGCTATTCTCATGAGACCATCCCGAACCATAGGCTGATTTTCCTTCCTAGGGTTAAGGTTTGACTTACGCCTAGGGTAAGGGTTCTATTAAACAGAAAGCCATGAGTACCAAGAACACAGCAGCTGCGAAGGACTAGCCAAGAAGAGCGCAAAAGTACCACAACATGCCTGCCTCCACAGCTTTTTCCTTGGGGACATGCCTAATTCCTGGCTGATTTGCCTTTCTCGTCTTAGGCTTGGGGTTCGGCCTAGGGCTAGGACTTTTAAAATCAGGAAGCCCTGAGTTCCAGGCACACTGGAGCTGTGAAAGGCATCCAAAAGGGAGTGCAAAAGTGCCACAACATGGTTGCTTTCACGGCTTTTTC
The DNA here is from genome assembly GCA_036010785.1 of Ammospiza maritima maritima. NCBI lineage: Eukaryota > Metazoa > Chordata > Aves > Passeriformes > Passerellidae > Ammospiza > Ammospiza maritima. Next base: position 330,017 of record JAYKTQ010000495.1, read on the forward strand.
CTTGGCAAGAAGCTTAACACCCGGCTGATTTCGCTTCCCTTGGTTACTGTTAGGCTTAGGCCTGGGGCTAGGATTTTTAAAACTAGGCAGCCCTGGGCTCCAGGCACACTGCAGCTGTTCAAGGCATCCCAAGGGGAGTACAAAAGTGCAACAACATGGCAGCTTTCACAGCTTTTTCCTTGGCACCATCCCTATACCTAGGCTGATTTATCTGCCTAGGGTTAGGGTTAGGGTTCAGCCTAGGTCTTGGAGTTTTTTAACCAGGAAGCCCTGAGTTCCAGGCTTACTGCATCTGCCAAAGGCATCCCAAAGGGAGTGCAAAAGTGCCACAAGATGGCTGCTTTCACGGCTTTTCCCTTAGGAAGAACCCTAATACGCGGCTGATTTACCTTCCTAGGGTTACTGTTAGGCTTAGGCCTAGGACTTTTAAAACCAGGAAGCCCTGGGCTCCAGGCACACTGCAGCTGTTTAAGGCATCCCAAGGGGAGCGCAAAAGTGACACAACTTGGCTGCTTTCACTCCTTTCCCTTAGGAAGAACCCTAATACGCGGCTGATTTACCTTCCTAGGGTTACTGTTAGGCTTAGGCCTAGGACTTTTAAAACCAGGAAGCCCTGGGCTCCAGGCACACTGCAGCTGCGAAAGGCATCCCAAGGGGAGCGCAAAAGTGACACAACTTGGCTGCCTCTGCTGCTATTCTCATGAGACCATCCCGAACCATAGGCTGATTTTCCTTCCTAGGGTTAAGGTTTGAGTTACGCCTGGGGTAAGGGTTCTATTAACCAGAAAGCCCTGAGTTCCAAGAACACAGCAGCTGCGAAGGACTACCCAAGAAGAGCGCAAAAGTACCACAACATGCCTGCCTCCACAGCTTTTTCCTTGGGGACATGCCTAATTCCTGGCTGATTTGCCTTTCTCGTCTTAGGGTTGGGGTTCGGCCTAGGGCTAGGATATTTTTAACTAGGAAGCCCTGAGTTCCAGGCTTACTTCATCTGCAAAAAGCATCCCAAAGGGAGTGCAGAAGTGCCACAACATGGCTGCTTTCACGGCTTTTCCCTTAGGAAGAACCCTAATACGCGGCTGATTTACCTTCCTAGGGTTACTGTTAGGCTTAGGCCTAGGACTTTTAAAACCAGGAAGCCCTGGGCTCCAGGCACATGCAGCTGCGAAAGGCATCCCAAGAGGGCTGCAGAAGTGACACAACTTGGCTGCCTCTGCTTCTATTCTCATGAGACCATCCTGAACCATAGGCTGATTTTCCTTCCTAGGGTTAAGGTTTGAGTTACGCCTAGGGTAAGGGTTCTATTAACCAGAAAGACCTGAGTTCCAAGAACACAGCAGCTGCGAAGGACTACCCAAGAAGAGCGCAAAAGTACCACAACGTGCCTGCCTCCACAGCTTTTTCCTTGGGGACATGCCTAATTCCTGGCTGATTTGCCTTTCTCGTCTTAGGGTTGGGGTTCGGCCTAGGGCTAGGATTTTTTTAACTAGGAAGCCCTGAGTTCCAGGCTTCCTTCATCTGCAAAAAGCATCCCAAAGGGAGTGCAGAAGTGCCACAACATGGCTGCTTTCACGGCTTTTCCCTTAGGAAGAACCCTAATACGCGGCTGATTTACCTTCCTAGGGTTACTGTTAGGCTTAGGCCTAGGACTTTTAAAACCAGGAAGCCCTGGGCTCCAGGCACATGCAGCTGCGAAAGGCATCCCAAGAGGGCCGCAGAAGTGACACAACTTGGCTGCCTCTGCTTCTATTCTCATGAGACCATCCCGAACCATAGGCTGATTTTCCTTCCTAGGGTTAAGGTTTGAGTTACGCCTAGGGTAAGTGTTCTATTAACCAGAAAGACCTGAGTTCCAAGAACACAGCATCTGCGAAGGACTACCCAAGAAGAGCGCAAAAGTACCACAACGTGCCTGCCTCCACAGCTTTTTCCTTGGGCACATGCCTAATTCCTGGCTGATTTGCCTTTCTCGTCTTAGGGTTGGGGTTCGGCCTAGGGCTAGGATTTTTTTAACTAGGAAGCCCTGAGTTCCAGGCCTACTGCATCTGCCAAAGGCATCCCAAAGGGAGTGCAAAAGTGCCACAACATGGCTGCTTTCACGGCTTTTCCGTTTGGAAGAACCCTAATACGCGGCTGATTTACCTTCCTAGGGTTACTGTTAGGCTTAGGCCTAGGACTTTTAAAACCAGGAAGCCCTGGGCTCCAGGCACACTGCAGCTGCGAAAGGCATCCCAAGGGGAGCGCAAAAGTGACACAACTTGGCTGCCTCTGCTGCTATTCTCATGAGACCATCCCGAACCATAGGCTGATTTTCCTTCCTAGGCTTAAGGTTTGACTTACGCCTAGGGTAAGGGTTCTATTAACCAGAAAGCCATGAGTACCAAGAACACAGCAGCTGCGAAGGACTACCCAAGAAGAGCGCAAAAGTACCACAACATGCCTGCCTCCTCAGCTTTTTCCTTGGGGACATGCCTAATTCCTGGCTGATTTGCCTTTCTCGTCTTAGGCTTGGGGTTCGGCCTAGGGCTAGGACTTTTAAAATCAGGAAGCCCTGAGTTCCAGGCACACTGGAGCTGTGAAAGGCATCCAAAAGGGAGTGCAAAAGTGCCACAACATGGTTGCTTTCACGGCTTTTTCCTTGGCAAGAAGCCTAACACCAGGCTGATTTCCCTTCCTAGGGTTACTGTGAGGCTTAGGCCTAGGGCTAGGATTTTTAAAACTAGGAAGCCCTGGGCTCCAGGCACACTGCAGCTGTTCAAGGCATCCCAAGGGGAGTACAAAAGTGCAACAACATGGCAGCTTTCACAGCTTTTTCCTTGGCACCATCCCTATACCTAGGCTGATTTATCTGCCTAGGGTTAGGGTTAGGGTTCAGCCTAGGTCTTGGAGTTTTTTAACCAGGAAGCCCTGAGTTCCAGGCTTACTGCATCTGCCAAAGGCATCCCAAAGGGAGTGCAAAAGTGACACAACTTGGCTGCTTTCACGGCTTTTCCCTTAGGAAGAACCCTAATACCCGGCTGATTTACCTTCCTAGGGTTACTGTTAGGCTTAGACCTAGGACTTTTAAAACCAGGAAGCCCTGGGCTCCAGGCACACTGCAGCTGCGAAAGGCATCCCAAGGGGAGCGCAAAAGTGACACAACTTGGCTGCCTCTGCTGCTATTCTCATGAGACCATCCCGAACCATAGGCTGATTTTCCTTCCTAGGGTTAAGGTTTGAGTTACGCCTGGGGTAAGGGTTCTATTAACCAGAAAGCCCTGAGTTCCAAGAACACAGCAGCTGCGAAGGACTAGCCAAGAAGAGCGCAAAAGTACCACAACATGCGTGCCTCCACAGCTTTTTCCTTGGGGACATGCCTAATTCCTGGCTGATTTGCCTTTCTCGTCTTAGGCTTGGGGTTCGGCCTAGGGCTAGGATATTTTTAACTAGGAAGCCCTGAGTTCCAGGCTTACTTCATCTACCAAAGGCATCCCAAAGGGAGTGCAAAAGTGCCACAACATGGTTGCTTTCACGGCTTTTTCCTTGGGAAGAAGCCTAACACCAGGCTGATTTCCATTCCCAGGGTTACTGTGAGGCTTAGGCCTAGGGCTAGGATTTTTAAAACTAGGCAGCCCTGGGCTCCAGGCACACTGCAGCTGTTCAAGGCATCCCAAGGGGAGTACAAAAGTGCAACAACATGGCAGCTTTCACAGCTTTTTCCTTGGCACCATCCCTATACCTAGGCTGATTTATCTGCCTAGGGTTAGGGTTAGGGTTCAGCCTAGGGCTTGGAGTTTTTTAACCAGGAAGCCCTGAGTTCCAGGCTTACTGCATCTGCCAAAGGCATCCCAAAGGGAGTGCAAAAGTGCCACAAGATTGCTGCTTTCACAGCCTTTCCCTTAGGAAGAACCCTAATACGCGGCTGATTTACCTTCCTAGGGTTACTGTTAGGCTTAGACCTAGGACTTTTAAAACCAGGAAGCCCTGGGCTCCAGGCACACTGCAGCTGCGAAAGGCAACCCAAGAGGGCTGCAGAAGTGACACAACTTGGCTGCCTCTGCTTCTATTCTCATGAGACCATCCCGAACCATAGGCTGATTTTCCTTCCTAGGGTTAAGGTTTGACTTACGCCTAGGGTAAGAGTTCTATTAACCAGAAAGCCCTGAGTTCCAAGAACACAGCAGCTGCGGAGGACTAGCCAAGAAGAGCGCAAAAGTACCACAACATGCCTGCCTCCACAGCTTTTTCCTTGGGGACATGCCTAATTCCTGGCTGATTTGCCTTTCTCGTCTTAGGCTTGGGGTTCGGCCTAGGGCTAGGACTTTTAAAATCAGGAAGCCCTGAGTTCCAGGCACACTGGAGCTGTGAAAGGCATCCAAAAGGGAGTGCAAAAGTGCCACAACATGGTTGCTTTCACGCCTTTTTCCTTGGCAAGAAGCTTAACACCCGGCTGATTTCCCTTCCCTTGGTTACTGTTAGGCTTAGGCCTGGGGCTAGGATTTTTAAAACTAGGAAGCCCTTAGATCCAGGCACACTGCAGCTGTTCAAGGCATCCCAAGGGGAGTACAAAAGTGCAACAACATGGCAGCTTTCACAGCTTTTTCCTTGGCACCATCCCTATACCTTGGCTGTTTTATCTGCCTAGGGTTAGGGTTAGGGTTCAGCCTAGGGCTTGGAGTTTTTTACCCAGGAAGCCCTGAGTTCCAGGCTTACTGCATCTGCCAAAAGCATCCCAAAGGGAGTGCAGAAGTGCCACAACATGGCTGCTTTCACGGCTTTTCCCTTAGGAAGAACCCTAATACGCGGCTGATTTACCTTCCTAGGGTTACTGTTAGGCTTAGGCCTAGGACTTTTAAAACCAGGAAGCCCTGGGCTCCAGGCACATGCAGCTGCGAAAGGCATCCCAAGGGGAGCGCAAAAGTGACACAACTTGGCTGCCTCTGCTGCTATTCTCATGACACCATCCCGAAACATAGGCTGATTTTCCTTCCTAGGGTTAAGGTTTGAGTTACGCCTGGGGTAAGGGTTCTATTAACCAGAAAGCCCTGAGTTCCAAGAACACAGCAGCTGCGAAGGACTACCCAAGAAGAGCGCAAAAGTACCACAACATGCCTGCCTCCACAGCTTTTTCCTTGGGGACATGCCTAATTCCTGGCTGATTTGCCTTTCTCGTCTTAGGGTTGGGGTTCGGCCTAGGGCTAGGATATTTTTAACTAGGAAGCCCTGAGTTCCAGGCTTACTTCATCTGCAAAAAGCATCCCAAAGGGAGTGCAGAAGTGCCACAACATGGCTGCTTTCACGGCTTTTCCCTTAGGAAGAACCCTAATACGCGGCTGATTTACCTTCCTAGGGTTACTGTTAGGCTTAGGCCTAGGACTTTTAAAACCAGGAAGCCCTGGGCTCCAGGCACATGCAGCTGCGAAAGGCATCCCAAGAGGGCTGCAGAAGTGACACAACTTGGCTGCCTCTGCTTCTATTCTCATGAGACCATCCTGAACCATAGGCTGATTTTCCTTCCTAGGGTTAAGGTTTGAGTTACGCCTAGGGTAAGGGTTCTATTAACCAGAAAGCCCTGAGTTCCAAGAACACAGCAGCTGCGAAGGACTACCCAAGAAGAGCGCAAAAGTACCACAACGTGCCTGCCTCCACAGCTTTTTCCTTGGGGACATGCCTAATTCCTGGCTGATTTGCCTTTCTCGTCTTAGGGTTGGGGTTCGGCCTAGGGCTAGGATTTTTTTAACTAGGAAGCCCTGAGTTCCAGGCTTACTTCATCTGCAAAAAGCATCCCAAAGGGAGTTCAGAAGTGCCACAACATGGCTGCTTTCACGGCTTTTCCCTTAGGAAGAACCCTAATACGCGGCTGATTTACCTTCCTAGGGTTACTGTTAGGCTTAGGCCTAGGACTTTTAAAACCAGGAAGCCCTGGGCTCCAGGCACATGCAGCTGCGAAAGGCATCCCAAGAGGGCCGCAGAAGTGACACAACTTGGCTGCCTCTGCTTCTATTCTCATGAGACCATCCCGAACCATAGGCTGATTTTCCTTCCTAGGGTTAAGGTTTGAGTTACGCCTAGGGTAAGTGTTCTATTAACCAGAAAGACCTGAGTTCCAAGAACACAGCATCTGCGAAGGACTACCCAAGAAGAGCGCAAAAGTACCACAACGTGCCTGCCTCCACAGCTTTTTCCTTGGGCACATGCCTAATTCCTGGCTGATTTGCCTTTCTCGTCTTAGGGTTGGGGTTCGGCCTAGGGCTAGGATTTTTTTAACTAGGAAGCCCTGAGTTCCAGGCTTACTTCATCTACCAAAGGCATCCCAAAGGGAGTGCAAAAGTGCCACAAGATTGCTGCTTTCACAGCCTTTCCCTTAGGAAGAACCCTAATACGCGGCTGATTTACCTTCCTAGGGTTACTGTTAGGCTTAGACCTAGGACTTTTAAAACCAGGAAGCCCTGGGCTCCAGGCACACTGCAGCTGTTAAAGGCAACCCAAGAGGGCTGCAGAAGTGACACAACTTGGCTGCCTCTGCTTCTATTCTCATGAGACCATCCCGAACCATAGGCTGATTTTCCTTCCTAGGGTTAAGGTTTGAGTTACGCCTAGGGTAAGAGTTCTATTAACCAGAAAGCCCTGAGTTCCAAGAACACAGCAGCTGCGGAGTACTAGCCAAGAAGAGCGCAAAAGTACCACAACATGCCTGCCTCCACAGCTTTTTCCTTGGGGACATGCCTAATTCCTGGCTGATTTGCCTTTCTCGTCTTAGGCTTGGGGTTCGGCCTAGGGCTAGGACTTTTAAAATCAGGAAGCCCTGAGTTCCAGGCACACTGGAGCTGTGAAAGGCATCCAAAAGGGAGTGCAAAAGTGCCACAACATGGTTGCTTTCACGCCTTTTTCCTTGGCAAGAAGCTTAACACCCGGCTGATTTCCCTTCCCTTGGTTACTGTTAGGCTTAGGCCTAGGGCTAGGATTTTTAAAACTAGGAAGCCCTTAGATCCAGGCACACTGCAGCTGTTCAAGGCATCCCAAGGGGAGTACAAAAGTGCAACAACATGGCAGCTTTCACAGCTTTTTCCTTGGCACCATCCCTATACCTTGGCTGTTTTATCTGCCTAGGGTTAGGGTTAGGGTTCAGCCTAGGGCTTGGAGTTTTTTACCCAGGAAGCCCTGAGTTCCAGGCTTACTGCATCTGCCAAAAGCATCCCAAAGGGAGTGCAGAAGTGCCACAACATGGCTGCTTTCACGGCTTTTCCCTTAGGAAGAACCCTAATACGCGGCTGATTTACCTTCCTAGGGTTACTGTTAGGCTTAGGCCTAGGACTTTTAAAACCAGGAAGCCCTGGGCTCCAGGCACACTGCAGCTGCGAAAGGCATCCCAAGGGGAGCGCAAAAGTGACACAACTTGGCTGCCTCTGCTGCTATTCTCATGAGACCATCCCGAACCATAGGCTGATTTTCCTTCCTAGGGTTAAGGTTTGAGTTACGCCTGGGGTAAGAGTTCTATTAACCAGAAAGACCTGAGTTCCAAGAACACAGCAGCTGCGAAGGACTACCCAAGAAGAGCGCAAAAGTACCACAACGTGCCTGCCTCCACAGCTTTTTCCTTGGGGACATGCCTAATTCCTGGCTGATTTGCCTTTCTCGTCTTAGGGTTGGGGTTCGGCCTAGGGCTAGGATTTTTTTAACTAGGAAGCCCTGAGTTCCAGGCTTACTGCATCTGCCAAAGGCATCCCAAAGGGAGTGCAGAAGTGCCACAACATGGCTGCTTTCACGGCTTTTCCCTTAGGAAGAACCCTAATACGCGGCTGATTTACCTTCCTAGGGTTACTGTTAGGCTTAGGCCTAGGACTTTTAAAACCAGGAAGCCCTGGGCTCCAGGCACACTGCAGCTGCGAAAGGCATCCCAAGGGGAGCGCAAAAGTGACACGACTTGGCTGCCACCACTGATATTTCCATGAGACCATCCCGAACCATAGGCTGATTTTCCTTCCTAGGGTTAAGGTTTGAGTTTCGCCTGGGGTAAGGGTCCTATTAACCAGAAAGCCCTGAGTTCCAAGAACACAGCAGCTGCGAAGGACTACCCAAGAAGAGCGCAAAAGTACCACAACGTGCCTGCCTCCACAGCTTTTTCCTTGGGGACATGCCTAATTCCTGGCTGATTTGCCTTTCTCGTCTTAGGGTTGGGGTTCGGCCTAGGGCTAGGATTTTTAAAATCAGGAAGCCCTGAGTTCCAGGCACACTGGAGCTGTGAAAGGCATCCAAAAGGGAGTGCAAAAGTGCCACAACATGGCTACTTTCACGGCTTTTTCCTTGGCAAGAAGCCTAACACAAGGCTGATTTCCCTTCCCAGGGTTACTGTAAGGCTTAGGCCTACGGCTAGGATTTTTAAAACTAGGAAGCCCTTAGCTCCAGGCACACTGCAGCTGTTCAAGGCATCCCAAGGGGAGTACAAAAGTGCAACAACATGGCAGCTTTCACAGCTTTTTCCTTGGCACCATCCCTATACCTAGGCTGATTTATCTGCCTAGGGTTAGGGTTAGGGTTCAGCCTAGGGCTTGGAGATTTTAACCCGGAAGCCCTGAGTTCCAGGCTTACTGCATCTGCCAAAGGCATCCCAAAGGGAGTGCAAAAGTGCCACAACATGGCTGCTTTCACGGCTCTTCCCTTAGGAAGAACCCTAATACTCGGCTGATTTACCTTCCTAGGGTTACTGTTAGGCTTAGGCCTAGGACTTTTAAAACCAGGAAGCCCTGGGCTCCAGGCACACTGCAGCTGCGAAAGGCATCCCAAGGGGAGCGCAAAAGTGACACAACTTGGCTGCCACCACTGATATTTCCATGAGACCATCCTGAACCATAGGCTGATTTTCCTTCCTAGGGTTAAGGTTTGAGTTACGCCTAGGGTAAGGGTTCTATTAACCAGAAAGCCCTGAGTTCCAAGAACACAGCAGCTGCGAAGGACTTCCCAAGAAGAGCGCAAAAGTACCACAACATGCCTGCCTCCACAGCTTTTTCCTTGGGGACATGCCTAATTCCTGGCTGATTTGCCTTTCTCGTCTTAGGGTTGGGGTTCGGCCTAGGGCTAGGATTTTTTTAACTAGGAAGCCCTGAGTTCCAGGCTTACTTCATCTGCAAAAGGCATCCCAAAGGGAGTGCAGAAGTGTCACAACATGGCTGCTTTCACGGCTTTTCCCTTAGGAAGAACCCTAATACGCGGCTGATTTACCTTCCTAGGGTTACTGTTAGGCTTAGGCCTAGGACTTTTAAAACCAGGAAGCCCTGGGCTCCAGGCACACTGCAGCTGTGAAAGGCATCCCAAGGGGAGCGCAAAAGTGACGCAACTTGGCTGCCACCACTGATATTTCCATGAGACCATCCCGAACCATAGGCTGATTTTCCTTCCTAGGGTTAAGGTTTGAGTTACGCCTAGGGTAAGGGTTCTATTAACCAGAAAGCCCTGAGTTCCAAGAACACAGCAGCTGCGAAGGACTAGCCAAGAAGAGCGCAAAAGTACCACAACATGCGTGCCTCCACAGCTTTTTCCTTGGGGACATGCCTAATTCCTGGCTGATTTGCCTTTCTCGTCTTAGGGTTGGGGTTCGGCCTAGGGCTAGGATTTTTAAAGTCAGGAAGCCCTGAGTTCCAGGCACACTGGAGCTGTGAAAGGCATCCAAAAGGGAGTGCAAAAGTGCCACAACATGGCTGCTTTCCCGGCTTTTTCCTTGGCAAGAAGCCTAACACCAGGCTGATTTACCTTCCTAGGGTTACTGTAAGGCTTAGGCCTAGGGCTAGGATTTTTAAAACTAGGAAGCCCTTAGCTCCAGGCACACTGCAGCTGTTCAAGGCATCCCAAGAGGGCCGCAGAAGTGACACAACTTGGCTGCCTCTGCTGCTATTCTCATGAGTCCATCCCGAACCATAGGCTGATTTTCCTTCCTAGGGTGAGGGTTAGAGTTACGCCTAGGGTTAGTGTTTTTTTAACCAGAAAGCCCTGAGTTCCAAGAACACAGCAGCTGCGAAGGACTACCCAAGAGGAGGGGAAAAGTGCCACAACATGGCTGCCTCCAGCGCTTTTTCCTTGGGACCATCATTGAACCTAGGCTGATTTACTTGCCTCCAGTTGCACCTATGGTCACGCCAAGAGATAGGGATTTTAAATCAGTAAACCCTGAGCTCCAGACCCAGTGCAGCTGCAAAAGGCTTCCCAAGGGCAGCCAAAAATTGCCTCAACATGCTCCTTCCAGTGCTTTTTTCCTTGGGAACATCCCTATACCCAGGCTGATTTATCTGCCTAGGGTTAGGGTTAGGGTTCAGCCTAGAGATAGGATTTTTTCAAACAGGAAGCCCTGAATTCCAGGCACACTGCAGCTGTTAAAGGCAGTGTTCTACGTCAACCGCAACTTAGTCTGAAATAAATGCTTTTTCCCTGAGAGCATCTGAGAGGTTTGCATGAAGCACTGATATCTGACATTTGCAATTTTGAATAGGAGAGGAGAAAGAAAATGGGAAGAAGTTTTTAATTTTAGTGGTTTCAATGTTAATTTCCGTACACTTTTTCAAAACTCGTCAGCTCAAATGCCCATCAACATCTTTTAGTCATCTGTAAGTCAGTATTCATAAAAAATGTGCTTCAAATCAAAAGAATTTCAAATTTGCACTCCAAATTTCTATGCCTAGATTTATGATTTCCTACACATATCAGATGAAAGGAAGGCCTTTTTTACTGTGGGAGTGCTGGAACACTGGAACAGGTTGCCCAGGGAAGTTGTGGGTGTCCCATCCCTGAAAGTATTCAAGGTCAGCTTGGACGGGGCTTGGAGCAGCAACAAAGGAGAAGCTTGATGGTAGAGAAACAAAGTTGGACTATAGAAGAAACTGGGATTGAAGTATAGGAGCAAGTTTTCTCTCAGCTCTTGGGGTAAATTCAAAGTTGTACAAAATGACATTTATCTGAGCTATTCACTACTGTAACAGAAATGTTCATGAAAACTGTACAGAAGATAGCAAATTTTAAAAGAGATAAGAATTACAGCATAAAATCCATGGGATGGGTTACAACATGAGACACTCTCTAAGAGAAAATCTCTGTGTTTCAGCACTTCATCATGGTAAGATTTCATGAAGTGCCAAAGAAGGCGGCAAAATATCATTCGGGACGTTATTTCCTGGAATTCAGCCTGGCCATTAGTAGGAACTGGGTTTGAACACATCATGTAGATATACCACACACACTTTCCCTTCACTGAAAAATGACTGTTTACAACGAAGAAGCAACTGACGATCAAAATTGATTGAAAGCATCTTAAACATGTCAAGTATTTCATTGTAGATGATCTGTGATCCAAATGCTTCTTCCACCTTCGAGAGGGACAGAACAATTCTTCCATATCATGATGGTTTAAAATTGTATCAACCAATGTTTTCTGCTGAAAAGATATCATCTATGTTTTTCCATTTTTGGAAGAAAATATTCCTAGACATACAACAGGTGAGAACTAAGTAATTTTAAAGAAACAAATGAAAAGAAAATATTCTGTAAATAGAATGAAATGAAAAGCTGTGTTTTAAATAGGAGCTAAATATGAAACAGAATTTTTGTACCAGCCATTTGAATTACTGCACCAGCTCTTTTGCCCATCAAGAGAGGCGTTTAGCATTTCAGTCTTTTCCAAGGTGTTCATGATCTGCTATGCTGATCTCTGTGTGTGCCTAGGTGTGTGTGGAAGGGGGGGCATGTGAAGGGGAGTGTGTATGTTTGCTTTACAATTGTTGTGGCAGATTCATGCCTCAGCTCCACATTTTGTTTTAGAAAGGTCACACAGAGTGGATGTGAAGTTTACTATCAACAAGAGATCAATTCCCAAATCATCCATTTGACTCTACCTTATAAATCATGTGCTTTGTTGCATATTTTATCAAATCTACTTTCAAGCCAGATGGAGGAAGGAGGATGTGGCAATCCCTCCACCATCTTGCAACTTTTATGCAAGTAGGTTTTCAAGAAAATCATCATTTCTCTTTGAAATATGTCTGGAACAGGCATGATGGTAGTGTCAACCTGTTGGAGTTTTTGTTGCTGGAAGAAGTTATACAAAAGGATTGGTTTTTACATTGACCAGTTACTGAATCAAGCTCAGGAATACATTGGAAATTCAACTGGGGCTTCCTTTCCCCGGCAGACTACTTCTAGAACGAGCTTGTACACTGAAGCTTACTCTTTTGCCCTCTTTTTGTTTCTTTCCTATTTTCTTGGCTTCTTTGCCACTCTCTAGACAATTTTGGAACTTTTTTCCCAACTCAAATGGTTTCAATAGTCTGATTGTGATCATACATTTTTACAAGGAATTTTTAAAATCTTTCCTCCAGTTAAGAAAGTCAAGGACTTAGGTCTTTTTCTTCCCTTATCAATATTGCAATGAAATTGATAAGTAAAGACCAACTCTTTCTTTTTGTTTTTAACCCAAGCAGATAATTCCCATCCATTCATCCATTTGGTGGACCAATAGTTGCCATTCTGATGGAAGTTGTCACTTCTTAACAGTAGGCATTCTGTGACTATGTTGACAGCACTTTGGGTGAAGATCCTAACTGGTCTTAGATACACATAGGGAGAAATTTGCTCAGCCAGTGTCAGTCTTAAGCATGCGTATCAGAAGATCTTTCTAGAGCTGGGAATTTTCCCATGAAAGGGATTCAGTTAGGGAAGAGACACTTGCCCCAGAGGTTTACATTCTTCTTGAAGACTGCTTAAGGAACTTAGATGCCATGTCCATTTGGATCTGTGTCTGCGCAGAACTTTGTCATGCCAGTGCTTGAAATGCATCTTGAAGAGAATTCACTAGCACAGAATGAATGAGAGTGGAAGGGGTTGGTGGGGCTAACCAGGCCCAACCCCCCTGCCTAAACCAGGATCCCTAGAGCCTCTTGCCCAGGATTCTATCTGGGTGTACTTTTAATGTCTTCAAAGATCCAGGCTCCACAATCTTTCTGGGCAGTCTGTGCCGTGGTTCACTCACCCTCACAGTAAAGAATCATTTCCTGATGTTCCTGTATTTCAGTGTGTGCCCACTGCCTCTTGTCTTTTCACTCAGCATCACTGAAAAGACACTGATTCCCTCCCCTTTGCACTATTGCTTCCATATGGATGTGTGCTGCCATGTAGAGATATGTCAAAAACCTCCCTGAAGCCCAGGCAGATAATATTCCCTTCATCTACCAGTCAAGTTGATTCATCAGAGGAGTTTAAAGTTATGTTCAGCATGAAACATGCCCCTGAAAAATCATGCTAACTACATTATTGTGTCGTCTTTCATGTGCCTGGCAAGGTTTTCCAGGAAGAGCTGCTTCATCAACTTCCTGGGTATAAAAAAGAAGCTGGCTGGTTTGTACGATTGCGAGTCCTCCTAATTGCCTTTTTTGAAGATGAGTGTCATTTGCTTACATCCAGTCCTTAGCCTCTCTTGTCTACATCTTAGCAAAAAGCTTTTCCACTATGTCTGGCGAGGAAAAACTGTGCCAGCACAGAAAACATCTCCCATCGTGTTCTAGACGTTGCACGGAGGTGTGCCGAGTGTTTGGCATGAAGAAAAGAAAAGTTGTCCAAAACAGCTTCCAATCGAATGTTCATGTGATTGGAAAAGTCAGGAGAGTGCAAAGGTACTGTTTTCTAGCAGTTGGCAAGCTGCGCACACAATCCCAGTGTTGTACAGCTTCCTTCTTCACCTTTCCGAAGGTGCCGCTCTCTCCGGCTCCCGGAGGCGAAGAAGCGGCTTCTTCGCGCAAAGACGATTGTGCCGCTCACTGTGCACTCCTTAGCGCGGCTTCTGCCGAAAGACGCCCGGGAGCAGCTCTTAGCTCCGGACAGCATCGTACCTTCGTCTTTAGCGTCTCTTCTCGTCTACATCTTAGCAAAAAGCTTTTCCACTATGTCTGGCGAGGAAAAACTGTGCCAGCACAGAAAACATCTCCCATCGTGTTCTAGACGTTGCACGGAGGTGTGCCGAGTGTTTGGCATGAAGGAAAGAAAAGTTGTCCAAAACAGCTTCCAATCGAATGTTCATGTGATTGGAAAAGTCAGGAGAGTGCAAAGGTACTGTTTTCTAGCAGTTGGCAAGCTGCGCACACAATCCCAGTGTTGTACAGCTTCCTTCTTCACCTTTCCGAAGGTGCCGCTCTCTCCGGCTCCCGGAGGCGAAGAAGCGGCTTCTTCGCGCAAAGACGATTGTGCCGCTCACTGTGCACTCCTTAGCGCGGCTTCTGCCGAAAGACGCCCGGGAGCGGCTCTTAGCTCCGGACAGCATCATACCTTCGTCTTTAGCGTCTCTTCTCGTCTACATCTTAGCAAAAAGCTTTTCCACTATGTCTGGGGAGGAAAAACTATGCCAGCACAGAAAACATCTCCCATCGTGTTCTAGACGTTGCACGGAGGTCTGCCAAGTGCTTGGCATGAAGAAAAGAAAAGTTGTCCAAAACAGCTTCCAATCGAATGTTCATGTGATTGGGAAAGTCAGGAGAGTGCAAAGGTACTGTTTTCTAGCAGTTGGCAAGCTACGCACACAATCCCATTGTTGTACAGCTTCCTTCTTCACCTTTCCGAAGGTGCCGCTCTCTCCGGCTCCCGGAGGCGAAGAAGCGGCTTCTTCGCGCAAAGACGATTGTGCCGCTCACTGTGCACTCCTTAGCGCGGCTTCTGCCGAAAGACGCCCGGGAGCGGCTCTTAGCTCCGGAGAGCATCGTACCTTCGTCTTTAGCGTCTCTTCTCGTCTACATCTTAGCAAAAAGCTTTTCCACTATGTCTGGCGAGGAAAAACTGTGCCAGCACAGAAAACATCTCCCATCGTGTTCTAGACGTTGCACGGAGGTGTGCCGAGTGTTTGGCATGAAGAAAAGAAAAGTTGTCCAAAACAGCTTCCAATCGAATGTTCATGTGATTGGAAAAGTCAGGAGAGTGCAAAGGTACTGTTTTCTAGCAGTTGGCAAGCTGCGCACACAATCCCAGTGTTGTACAGCTTCCTTCTTCACCTGTCCGAAGGTGCCGCTCTCTCCGGCTCCCGGAGGCGAAGAAGCGGCTTCTTCGCGCAAAGACGATTGTGCCGCTCACTGTGCACTCCTTAGCGCGGCTTCTGCCGAAAGACGCCCGGGAGCGGCTCTTAGCCCCGGAGAGAATCGTACCTACGTCTTTAGCGTCTCTTCTCGTCTACATCTTAGCAAAAAGCTTTTCCACTATGTCTGGCGAGGAAAAACTGTGCCAGCACAGAAAACATCTCCCATCGTGTTCTAGACGTTGCACGGAGGTGTGCCGAGTGTTTGGCATGAAGGAAAGAAAAGTTGTCCAAAACAGCTTCCAATCGAATGTTCATGTGATTGGAAAAGTCAGGAGAGTGCAAAGGTACTGTTTTCTAGCAGTTGGCAAGCTGCGCACACAATCCCAGTGTTGTACAGCTCCCTTCTTCACCTTTCCGAAGGTGCCGCTCTCTCCGGCTCCCGGAGGCGAAGAAGCGGCTTCTTCGCGCAAAGACGATTGTGCCGCTCACTGTGCACTCCTTAGCGCGGCTTCTGCCGAAAGACGCCCGGGAGCGGCTCTTAGCCCCGGAGAGAATCGTACCTACGTCTTTAGCGTCTCTTCTCGTCTACATCTTAGCAAAAAGCTTTTCCACTATGTCTGGCGAGGAAAAACTGTGCCAGCACAGAAAACATCTCCCATCGTGTTCTAGACGTTGCACGGAGGTGTGCCGAGTGTTTGGCATGAAGAAAAGAAAAGTTGTCCAAAACAGCTTCCAATCGAATGTTCATGTGATTGGAAAAGTCAGGAGAGTGCAAAGGTACTGTTTTCTAGCAGTTGGCAAGCTGCGCACACAATCCCAGTGTTGTACAGCTTCCTTCTTCACCTTTCCGAAGGTGCCGCTCTCTCCGGCTCCCGGAGGCGAAGAAGCGGCTTCTTCGCGCAAAGACGATTGTGCCGCTCACTGTGCACTCCTTAGCGCGGCTTCTGCCGAAAGACGCCCGGGAGCGGCTCTTAGCTCCGGACAGCATCATACCTTCGTCTTTAGCGTCTCTTCTCGTCTACATCTTAGAAAAAAGCTTTTCCACTATGTCTGGCGAGGAAAAACTGTGCCAGCACAGAAAACATCTCCCATCGTGTTCTAGACGTTGCACGGAGGTCTGCCAAGTGCTTGGCATGAAGGAAAGAAAAGTTGTCCAAAACAGCTTCCAATCGAATGTTCATGTGATTGGAAAAGTCAGGAGAGTGCAAAGGTACTGTTTTCTAGCAGTTGGCAAGCTGCGCACACAATCCCAGTGTTGTACAGCTCCCTTCTTCACCTTTCCGAAGGTGCCGCTCTCTCCGGCTCCCGGAGGCGAAGAAGCGGCTTCTTCGCGCAAAGACGATTGTGCCGCTCACTGTGCACTCCTTAGCGCGGCTTCTGCCGAAAGACGCCCGGGAGCGGCTCTTAGCCCCGGAGAGAATCGTACCTACGTCTTTAGCGTCTCTTCTCGTCTACATCTTAGCAAAAAGCTTTTCCACTATGTCTGGCGAGGAAAAACTGTGCCAGCACAGAAAACATCTCCCATCGTGTTCTAGACGTTGCACGGAGGTGTGCCGAGTGTTTGGCATGAAGGAAAGAAAAGTTGTCCAAAACAGCTTCCAATCGAATGTTCATGTGATTGGAAAAGTCAGGAGAGTGCAAAGGTACTGTTTTCTAGCAGTTGGCAAGCTGCGCACACAATCCCAGTGTTGTACAGCTTCCTTCTTCACCTTTCCGAAGGTGCCGCTCTCTCCGGCTCCCGGAGGCGAAGAAGCGGCTTCTTCGCGCAAAGACGATTGTGCCGCTCACTGTGCACTCCTTAGCGCGGCTTCTGCCGAAAGACGCCCGGGAGCGGCTCTTAGCTCCGGACAGCATCATACCTTCGTCTTTAGCGTCTCTTCTCGTCTACATCTTAGAAAAAAGCTTTTCCACTATGTCTGGCGAGGAAAAACTGTGCCAGCACAGAAAACATCTCCCATCGTGTTCTAGACGTTGCACGGAGGTCTGCCAAGTGCTTGGCATGAAGGAAAGAAAAGTTGTCCAAAACAGCTTCCAATCGAATGTTCATGTGATTGGAAAAGTCAGGAGAGTGCAAAGGTACTGTTTTCTAGCAGTTGGCAAGCTGCGCACACAATCCCAGTGTTGTACAGCTTCCTTCTTCACCTTTCCGAAGGTGCCGCTCTCTCCGGCTCCCGGAGGCGAAGAAGCGGCTTCTTCGCGCAAAGACGATTGTGCCGCTCACTGTGCACTCCTTAGCGCGGCTTCTGCCGAAAGACGCCCGGGAGCGGCTCTTAGCTCCGGACAGCATCATACCTTCGTCTTTAGCGTCTCTTCTCGTCTACATCTTAGAAAAAAGCTTTTCCACTATGTCTGGCGAGGAAAAACTGTGCCAGCACAGAAAACATCTCGCATCGTGTTCTAGACGTTGCACGGAGGTGTGCCGAGTGTTTGGCATGAAGGAAAGAAAAGGTGTCCAAAACAGCTTCCAATCGAATGTTCATGTGATTGGAAAAGTCAGGAGAGTGCAAAGGTACTGTTTTCTATCAGTTGGCAAGCTGCGCACACAATCCCAGTGTTGTACAGCTTCCTTCTTCACCTTTCCGAAGGTGCCGCTCTCTCCGGCTCCCGGAGGCGAAGAAGCGGCTTCTTCGCGCAAAGACGATTGTGCCGCTCACTGTGCTCTCCTTAGCGCGGCTTGAGCGGAAAGAGGCCCGGGAGCAGCTCTTAGCTCCGGACAGCATCGTACCTTCGTCTTTAGCGTCTCTTCTCGTCTAAATCTTAGCAGAAAGCTTTTCAACTATGATTGTCTGTAAAAAACTTTGCCAGCACTGAAAACACCTCCTATCGTGTTCTAGACGTTGCACAGACGTGTGCCGAGTGTTTTGTAAGAAGGGAAAAAACTTGTCCAAACAGCTTCTAATCGAATGTTCATGTGATTGGAAAAGTCAGGAGAATGCAAAGGTACTGTTTTCTATCAGTTGGCAAGCTGCGCACACAATGCCAGTGTTGTACGGCTTCCTTCTTTACCTTTCCGAAGGTGCCGCTCTCTCCGGCTCCCGGAGGCGAAGAAGCGGCTTCTTCACGCAAAGACGATTGTGCCGCTCACTCTGCTCTCCTTAGCGCGGCTTGAGCGGAAAGAGGCCCGGGAGCGGCTCTTAGCACCAGAGAGCATCGTACCTTCGTCTTTAGCGTCTCTTCTCGTCTACATCTTAGCAAAAAGCTTTTCTTCTATGTTTGCTTAGGAAAAACTTTGCCAGCACTGAAAACACTTCCTATCGTGTTCTAGACGTTGCACAGAGGTCTTCCAAGTGTTTGGCATGAAGAAAAGAAAAGTTGTCCAAAACAGCTTCCAATCGAATGTTCATGTGATTGGAAAAGTCAGGAGAGTGCAAAGGTACTGTTTTCTATCAGTTTGCCACCTGCGCACGCAATGCCAGTGTTGTACGGCTTCCTTCTTCACCTTTCCGAAGGTGCCGCTCTCTCCGGCTCCCGGAGGCGAAGAAGCGGCTTCTTCGCGCAAAGACGATTGTGCCGCTCACTGTGCACTCCTTAGCGCGGCTTGAGCGGAAAGAGGCCCGGGAGCGGCTCTTAGCTCCGGAGAGCATCGTACCTTCGTCTTTAGCGTCTCTTCTCGTCTACATCTTAGCAAAAAGCTTTTCCACTATGTCTGGCGAGGAAAAACTGTGCCAGCACAGAAAACATCTCCCATCGTGTTCTAGACGTTGCACAGAGGTGTCCGAGTGTTTTGGAAGAAGGGAAAGAAACTTGTCCTAAACAGCTTCCAATCGGATGTTCATGTGATTGGAAAAGTCAGAAGAGTGCAAAGGTACTGTTTTCTAGCAGTTGGCAAGCTGCGCACACAATGCCAGTGTTGTACGGCTTTCTTCTTCACCTTTCCGAAGGTGCCGCTCTCTCCGGCTCCCGGAGGCGAAGAAGCGGCTTCTTCGCGCAAAGACGATTGTGCCGCTCACTGTGCTCTCCTTAGCGCGGCTTGAGCGGAAAGAGGCCCGGGAGCGGCTCTTAAGACCAGAGAGCATCGTACCTTCGTCTTTAGCGTCTCTTCTCGTCTACATCTTAGCAAAAAGCTTTTCCACTATGTTTGCTTAGGAAAATATTTGCCAGCATAGAAAACATCTCCCATCGTGTTCTAGACGTTGCACGGATGTCTTCCAAGTGTTTGGCATGAAGAAAAGAAAAAATGTGAAAAACAGCTTCCAATCGAATGTTCATGTGATTGGAAAAGTCAGAAGAGTGCAAAGGTACTGTTTCCTATCAGTTGGCAAGCTGCGCACACAATCCCAGTGTTGTCCGGCTTCCTTCTTTACCTTTCCGAAGGTGCCGCTCTGTCCGGCTCCCGGAGGCGAAGAAGCGGCTTCTTCGCGCAAAGACGATTGTGCCGCTCACTGTGCTCTCCTTAGCGCGGCATGAGCGGAAAGACGCCCAGGAGCGGCTCTTAGCACCAGAGAGCATCGTACCTTCGTCTTTAGCGTCTCTTCTCGTCTACATCTTAGCAAAAAGCTTTTCTTCTATGTTTGCTTAGGAAAAACTTTGCCAGCACTGAAAACACTTCCTATCGTGTTCTAGACGTTGCACAGAGGTGTCCGAGTGTTTTGGAAGAAGGGAAAGAAACTTGACCTAAACAGCTTCCAATCGGATGTTCATGTGATTGGAAAAGTCAGAAGAGTGCAAAGGTACTGTTCTCTATCAGTTTGCCACCTGCGCACGTAATGCCAGTGTTGTACGGCTTCCTTCTTCACCTTTCCGAAGGTGCCGCTCTCTCCGGCTCCCGGAGGCGAAGACGCGGCTTCTTCGCGCAAAGACGATTGTGCCGCTCACTGTGTTCTCCTTAGGGCGGCTTCTGCCGAAAGACGCCCGGGAGCGGCTCTTAGCACCAGAGAGCATCGTACCTTCGTCTTTAGCGTCTCTTCTCGTCTACATCTTAGCAAAAAGCTTTTCCACTATGTTTGCATAGGAAAAACTATGCCAGCACAGAAAACATCTCCCATCGTTTTCTAGACGTTGCACGGATGTCTTCCAAGTGTTTGGCATGGAGAAAAGAAAAGATGTGAAAAACAGCTTCCAATCGGATGTTCATGTGATTGGAAAAGTCAGAAGAGTGCAAAGGTACTGTTTTCTAGCAGTTGGCAAGCTGCGCACACAATCCCAGTGTTGTACGGCTTTCTTCTTCACCTTTCCGAAGGTGCCGCTCTCTCCGGCTCCCGGAGGCGAAGAAGCGGCTTCTTCGCGCAAAGACGATTGTGCCGGTCACTGTGCTCTCCTTAGGGCGGCTTCTGCCGAAAGACGCCCGGGAGCGGCTCTTAGCACCAGAGAGCATCGTACCTTCGTCTTTAGCGTCTCTTCTCGTCTACATCTTAGCAAAAAGCTTTTCTACTATGTCTGGCGAGGAAAAACTGTGCCAGCACAGAAAACATCTCCCATCGTGTTCTAGACGTTGCACGATCCCTATACATAGGCTGATTTCTTTCCTGGGGATAGGGTTAGGCTTCAGCCTAGGGCTTGGAGTTTTTTCCCCAGAAGCCCTGAGTTCCAGGCTTACTGCATCTGCCAAAAGCATCCCAAAGGGAGTGCAGAAGTGCCACAACATGGCTGCTTTCACGGCTTTTCCCTTAGGAAGAACCCTAATACGCGGCTGATTTACCTTCCTAGGGTTACTGTTAGGCTTAGGCCTAGGACTTTTAAAACCAGGAAGCCCTGGGCTCCAGGGACATGCAGCTGCGAAAGGCATCCCAAGGGGAGCGCAAAAGTGACACAACTTGGCTGCTTTCACTGCTTTTCCCTTAGGAAGAACCCTAATACGCGGCTGATTTACCTTCCTAGGGTTACTGTTAGGCTTAGGCCTAGGACTTTTAAAACCAGGAAGCCCTGGGCTCCAGGCACACTGCAGCTGCGAAAGGCATCCCAAGGGGAGCGCAAAAGTGACACAACTTGGCTGCCTCTGCTGCTATTCTCATGAGACCATCCCGAACCATAGGCTGATTTTCCTTCCTAGGGTTAAGGTTTGAGTTACGCCTGGGGTAAGGGTTCTATTAACCAGAAAGCCCTGAGTTCCAAGAACACAGCAGCTGCGAAGGACTTCCCAAGAAGAGCGCAAAAGTACCACAACATGCGTGCCTCCACAGCTTTTTCCTTGGGGACATGCCTAATTCCTGGCTGATTTGCCTTTCTCGTCTTAGGGTTGGGGTTCGGCCTTGGGCCAGGATATTTTTAACTAGGAAGCCCTGAGTTCCAGGCTTACTTCATCTGCAAAAAGCATCCCAAAGGGAGTGCAGAAGTGCCACAACATGGCTGCTTTCACGGCTTTTCCCTTAGGAAGAACCCTAATACACGGCTGATTTACCTTCCTAGGGTTACTGTTAGGCTTAGGCCTAGGACTTTTAAAACCAGGAAGCCCTGGGCTCCAGGCACATGCAGCTGCGAAAGGCATCCCAAGAGGGCCGCAGAAGTGACACAACTTGGCTGCCTCTGCTTCTATTCTCATGAGACCATCCCGAACCATAGGCTGATTTTCCTTCCTAGGGTTAAGGTTTGAGTTACGCCTAGGGTAAGAGTTCTATTAACCAGAAAGACCTGAGTTCCAAGAACACAGCATCTGCGAAGGACTACCCAAGAAGAGCGCAAAAGTACCACAACGTGCCTGCCTCCACAGCTTTTTCCTTGGGGACATGCCTAATTCCTGGCTGATTTGCCTTTCTCGTCTTAGGGTTGGGGTTCGGCCTAGGGCTAGGATTTTTTTAACTAGGAAGCCCTGAGTTCCAGGCTTACTGCATCTGCCAAAGGCATCCCAAAGGGAGTGCAAAAGTGCCACAACATGGCTGCTTTCACGGCTTTTCCGTTTGGAAGAACCCTAATACGCGGCTGATTTACCTTCCTAGGGTTACTGTTAGGCTTAGGCCTAGGACTTTTAAAACCAGGAAGCCCTGGGCTCCAGGCACACTGCAGCTGTTTAAGGCATCCCAAGAGGGCTGCAGAAGTGACACAACTTGGCTGCCTCTGCTGCTATTCTCATGAGACCATCCCGAACCATAGGCTGATTTTCCTTCCTAGGGTTAAGGTTTGACTTACGCCTAGGGTAAGGGTTCTATTAACCAGAAAGGCCTGAGTTCCAAGAACACAGCAGCTGCGAAGGACTAGCCAAGAAGAGCGCAAAAGTACCACAACATGCCTGCCTCCACAGCTTTTTCCTTGGGGACATGCCTAATTCCTGGCTGATTTGCCTTTCTCGTCTTAGGCTTGGGGTTCGGCCTAGGGCTAGGATATTTTTAACTAGGAAGCCCTGAGTTCCAGGCTTACTTCATCTACCAAAGGCATCCCAAAGGGAGTGCAAAAGTGCCACAACATGGTTGCTTTCACGGCTTTTTCCTTGGCAAGAAGCCTAACACCAGGCTGATTTCCCTTCCCAGGGTTACTGTGAGGCTTAGGCCTAGGGCTAGGATTTTTAAAACTAGGCAGCCCTGGGCTCCAGGCACACTGCAGCTGTTCAAGGCATCCCAAGGGGAGTACAAAAGTGCAACAACATGGCAGCTTTCACAGCTTTTTCCTTGGCACCATCCCTATACCTAGGCTGATTTATCTGCCTAGGGTTAGGGTTAGGGTTCAGCCTAGGTCTTGGAGTTTTTTAACCAGGAAGCCCTGAGTTCCAGGCTTACTGCATCTGCCAAAGGCATCCCAAAGGGAGTGCAAAAGTGCCACAAGATGGCTGCTTTCACGGCTTTTCCCTTAGGAAGAACCCTAATACGCGGCTGATTTACCTTCCTAGGGTTACTGTTAGGCTTAGACCTAGGACTTTTAAAACCAGGAAGCCCTGGGCTCCAGGCACACTGCAGCTGCGAAAGGCATCCCAAGAGGGCTGCAGAAGTGACACAACTTGGCTGCCTCTGCTTCTATTCTCATGAGACCATCCCAAATCATGGGCTGATTTTCCTTCCTAGGGTTAAGGTTTGAGTTACGCCTAGGGTAAGAGTTCTATTAACCAGAAAGCCCTGAGTTCCAAGAACACAGCAGCTGCGAAGGACTTCCCAAGAAGAGCGCAAAAGTACCACAACATGCCTGCCTCCCCAGCTTTTTCCTTGGGGACATGCCTAATTCCTGGCTGATTTGCCTTTCTCGTCTTAGGCTTGGGGTTCGGCCTAGGGCTAGGACTTTTAAAATCAGGAAGCCCTGAGTTCCAGGCACACTGGAGCTGTGAAAGGCATCCAAAAGGGAGTGCAAAAGTGCCACAACATGGTTGCTTTCACGCCTTTTTCCTTGGCAAGAAGCTTAACACCCGGCTGATTTCGCTTCCCTTGGTTACTGTTAGGCTTAGGCCTAGGGCAAGGATTTTTAAAACTAGGAAGCCCTTAGATCCAGGCACACTGCAGCTGTTCAAGGCATCCCAAGGGGAGTTCAAAAGTGCAACAACATGGCAGCTTTCACAGCTTTTTCCTTGGCACCATCCCTATACCTTGGCTGTTTTATCTGCCTAGGGTTAGGGTTAGGGTTCAGCCTAGGGCTTGGAGTTTTTTACCCAGGAAGCCCTGAGTTCCAGGCTTACTGCATCTGCCAAAGGCATCCCAAAGGGAGTGCAGAAGTGCCACAACATGGCTGCATTCACGGCTTTTCCCTTAGGAAGAACCCTAATACGCGGCTGATTTACCTTCCTAGGGTTACTGTTAGGCTTAGGCCTAGGACTTTTAAAACCAGGAAGCCCTGGGCTCCAGGCACATGCAGCTGCGAAAGGCATCCCAAGGGGAGCGCAATAGTGACACAACTTGGCTGCTTTCACTGCTTTTCCCTTAGGAAGAACCCTAATACGCGGCTGATTTACCTTCCTAGGGTTACTGTTAGGCTTAGGCCTAGGACTTTTAAAACCAGGAAGCTCTGGGCTCCAGGCACACTGCAGCTGCGAAAGGCATCCCAAGGGGAGCGCAAAAGTGACACAACTTGGCTGCCTCTGCTGCTATTCTCATGAGACCATCCCGAACCATAGGCTGATTTTCCTTCCTAGGGTTAAGGTTTGAGTTACGCCTGGGGTAAGGGTTCTATTAACCAGAAAGCCCTGAGTTCCAAGAACACAGCAGCTGCGAAGGACTACCCAAGAAGAGCGCAAAAGTACCACAACATGCCTGCCTCCACAGCTTTTTCCTTGGGGACATGCCTAATTCCTGGCTGATTTGCCTTTCTCGTCTTAGGGTTGGGGTTCGGCCTAGGGCTAGGATATTTTTAACTAGGAAGCCCTGAGTTCCAGGCTTACTTCATCTGCAAAAAGCATCCCAAAGGGAGTGCAGAAGTGCCACAACATGGCTGCTTTCACGGCTTTTCCCTTAGGAAGAACCCTAATACGCGGCTGATTTACCTTCCTAGGGTTACTGTTAGGCTTAGGCCTAGGACTTTTAAAACCAGGAAGCCCTGGGCTCCAGGCACATGCAGCTGCGAAAGGCATCCCAAGAGGGCCGCAGAAGTGACACAACTTGGCTGCCTCTGCTTCTATTCTCATGAGACCATCCTGAACCATAGGCTGATTTTCCTTCCTAGGGTTAAGGTTTGAGTTACGCCTAGGGTAAGGGTTCTATTAACCAGAAAGCCCTGAGTTCCAAGAACACAGCAGCTGCGAAGGACTACTCAAGAAGAGCGCAAAAGTACCACAACGTGCCTGCCTCCACAGCTTTTTCCTTGGGGACATGCCTAATTCCTGGCTGATTTGCCTTTCTCGTCTTAGGGTTGGGGTTCGGCCTAGGGCTAGGATATTTTTAACTAGGAAGCCCTGAGTTCCAGGCTTACTTCATCTACCAAAGGCATCCCAAAGGGAGTGCAAAAGTGCCACAACATGGTTGCTTTCACGGCTTTTTCCTTGGCAAGAAGCCTAACACCAGGCTGATTTCCCTTCCCAGGGTTACTGTGAGGCTTAGGCCTAGGGCTAGGATTTTTAAAACTAGGCAGCCCTGGGCTCCAGGCACACTGCAGCTGTTCAAGGCATCCCAAGGGGAGTACAAAAGTGCAACAACATGGCAGCTTTCACAGCTTTTTCCTTGGCACCATCCCTATACCTAGGCTGATTTATCTGCCTAGGGTTAGGGTTAGGGTTCAGCCTAGGTCTTGGAGTTTTTTAACCAGGAAGCCCTGAGTTCCAGGCTTACTGCATCTGCCAAAGGCATCCCAAAGGGAGTGCAGAAGTGCCACAAGATGGCTGCTTTCACGGCTTTTCCCTTAGGAAGAACCCTAATACGCGGCTGATTTACCTTCCTAGGGTTACTGTTAGGCTTAGACCTAGGACTTTTAAAACCAGGAAGCCCTGGGCTCCAGGCACACTGCAGCTGTTTAAGGCATCCCAAGAGGGCTGCAGAAGTGACACAACTTGGCTGCCTCTGCTTCTATTCTCATGAGACCATCCCAAATCATGGGCTGATTTTCCTTCCTAGGGTTAAGGTTTGAGTTACGCCTAGGGTAAGAGTTCTATTAACCAGAAAGCCCTGAGTTCCAAGAACACAGCAGCTGCGAAGGACTTCCCAAGAAGAGCGCAAAAGTACCACAACATGCCTGCCTCCCCAGCTTTTTCCTTGGGGACATGCCTAATTCCTGGCTGATTTGCCTTTCTCGTCTTAGGCTTGGGGTTCGGCCTAGGGCTAGGACTTTTAAAATCAGGAAGCCCTGAGTTCCAGGCACACTGGAGCTGTGAAAGGCATCCAAAAGGGAGTGCAAAAGTGCCACAACATGGTTGCTTTCACGGCTTTTTCCTTGGCAAGAAGCTTAACACCCGGCTGATTTCGCTTCCCTTGGTTACTGTTAGGCTTAGGCCTAGGGCAAGGATTTTTAAAACTAGGAAGCCCTTAGATCCAGGCACACTGCAGCTGTTCAAGGCATCCCAAGGGGAGTTCAAAAGTGCAACAACATGGCAGCTTTCACAGCTTTTTCCTTGGCACCATCCCTATACCTTGGCTGTTTTATCTGCCTAGGGTTAGGGTTAGGGTTCAGCCTAGGGCTTGGAGTTTTTTACCCAGGAAGCCCTGAGTTCCAGGCTTACTGCATCTGCCAAAGGCATCCCAAAGGGAGTGCAGAAGTGCCACAACATGGCTGCATTCACGGCTTTTCCCTTAGGAAGAACCCTAATACGCGGCTGATTTACCTTCCTAGGGTTACTGTTAGGCTTAGGCCTAGGACTTTTAAAACCAGGAAGCCCTGGGCTCCAGGCACATGCAGCTGCGAAAGGCATCCCAAGGGGAGCGCAAAAGTGACACAACTTGGCTGCTTTCACTGCTTTTCCCTTAGGAAGAACCCTAATACGCGGCTGATTTACCTTCCTAGGGTTACTGTTAGGCTTAGGCCTAGGACTTTTAAAACCAGGAAGCCCTGGGCTCCAGGCACACTGCAGCTGCGAAAGGCATCCCAAGGGGAGCGCAAAAGTGACACAACTTGGCTGCCTCTGCTGCTATTCTCATGAGACCATCCCGAACCATAGGCTGATTTTCCTTCCTAGGGTTAAGGTTTGAGTTACGCCTGGGGTAAGGGTTCTATTAACCAGAAAGCCCTGAGTTCCAAGAACACAGCAGCTGCGAAGGACTACCCAAGAAGAGCGCAAAAGTACCACAACATGCCTGCCTCCACAGCTTTTTCCTTGGGGACATGCCTAATTCCTGGCTGATTTGCCTTTCTCGTCTTAGGGTTGGGGTTCGGCCTAGGGCTAGGATATTTTTAACTAGGAAGCCCTGAGTTCCAGGCTTACTTCATCTGCAAAAAGCATCCCAAAGGGAGTGCAGAAGTGCCACAACATGGCTGCTTTCACGGCTTTTCCCTTAGGAAGAACCCTAATACGCGGCTGATTTACCTTCCTAGGGTTACTGTTAGGCTTAGGCCTAGGACTTTTAAAACCAGGAAGCCCTGGGCTCCAGGCACATGCAGCTGCGAAAGGCATCCCAAGAGGGCCGCAGAAGTGACACAACTTGGCTGCCTCTGCTTCTATTCTCATGAGACCATCCTGAACCATAGGCTGATTTTCCTTCCTAGGGTTAAGGTTTGAGTTACGCCTAGGGTAAGGGTTCTATTAACCAGAAAGCCCTGAGTTCCAAGAACACAGCAGCTGCGAAGGACTACTCAAGAAGAGCGCAAAAGTACCACAACGTGCCTGCCTCCACAGCTTTTTCCTTGGGGACATGCCTAATTCCTGGCTGATTTGCCTTTCTCGTCTTAGGCTTGGGGTTCGGCCTAGGGCTAGGATATTTTTAACTAGGAAGCCCTGAGTTCCAGGCTTACTTCATCTACCAAAGGCATCCCAAAGGGAGTGCAAAAGTGCCACAACATGGTTGCTTTCACGGCTTTTTCCTTGGCAAGAAGCCTAACACCAGGCTGATTTCCCTTCCCAGGGTTACTGTGAGGCTTAGGCCTAGGGCTAGGATTTTTAAAACTAGGCAGCCCTGGGCTCCAGGCACACTGCAGCTGTTCAAGGCATCCCAAGGGGAGTACAAAAGTGCAACAACATGGCAGCTTTCACAGCTTTTTCCTTGGCACCATCCCTATACCTAGGCTGATTTATCTGCCTAGGGTTAGGGTTAGGGTTCAGCCTAGGTCTTGGAGTTTTTTAACCAGGAAGCCCTGAGTTCCAGGCTTACTGCATCTGCCAAAGGCATCCCAAAGGGAGTGCAAAAGTGCCACAAGATGGCTGCTTTCACGGCTTTTCCCTTAGGAAGAACCCTAATACGCGGCTGATTTACCTTCCTAGGGTTACTGTTAGGCTTAGACCTAGGACTTTTAAAACCAGGAAGCCCTGGGCTCCAGGCACACTGCAGCTGTTTAAGGCATCCCAAGAGGGCTGCAGAAGTGACACAACTTGGCTGCCTCTGCTTCTATTCTCATGAGACCATCCCAAATCATGGGCTGATTTTCCTTCCTAGGGTTAAGGTTTGAGTTACGCCTAGGGTAAGAGTTCTATTAACCAGAAAGCCCTGAGTTCCAAGAACACAGCAGCTGCGAAGGACTTCCCAAGAAGAGCGCAAAAGTACCACAACATGCCTGCCTCCCCAGCTTTTTCCTTGGGGACATGCCTAATTCCTGGCTGATTTGCCTTTCTCGTCTTAGGCTTGGGGTTCGGCCTAGGGCTAGGACTTTTAAAATCAGGAAGCCCTGAGTTCCAGGCACACTGGAGCTGTGAAAGGCATCCAAAAGGGAGTGCAAAAGTGCCACAACATGGTTGCTTTCACGGCTTTTTCCTTGGCAAGAAGCTTAACACCCGGCTGATTTCGCTTCCCTTGGTTACTGTTAGGCTTAGGCCTAGGGCTAGGATTTTTAAAACTAGGAAGCCCTTAGCTCCAGGCACACTGCAGCTGTTCAAGGCATCCCAAGGGGAGTACAAAAGTGCAACAACATGGCAGCTTTCACAGCTTTTTCCTTGGCACCATCCCTATACCTAGGCTGATTTATCTGCCTAGGGTTAGGGTTAGGGTTCAGCCTAGGGCTTGGAGATTTTAACCCGGAAGCCCTGAGTTCCAGGCTTACTGCATCTGCCAAAGGCATCCCAAAGGGAGTGCAAAAGTGCCACAACATGGCTGCTTTCACGGCTCTTCCCTTAGGAAGAACCCTAATACGCGGCTGATTTACCTTCCTAGGGTTACTGTTAGGCTTAGGCCTAGGACTTTTAAAACCAGGAAGCCCTGGGCTCCAGGCACACTGCAGCTGCGAAAGGCATCCCAAGGGGAGCGCAAAAGTGACACAACTTGGCTGCCACCACTGATATTTCCATGAGACCATCCTGAACCATAGGCTGATTTTCCTTCCTAGGGTTAAGGTTTGAGTTACGCCTAGGGTAAGGGTTCTATTAACCAGAAAGCCCTGAGTTCCAAGAACACAGCAGCTGCGAAGGACTTCCCAAGAAGAGCGCAAAAGTACCACAACATGCGTGCCTCCACAGCTTTTTCCTTGGGGACATGCCTAATTCCTGGCTGATTTGCCTTTCTCGTCTTAGGGTTGGGGTTCGGCCTAGGGCTAGGATTTTTAAAGTCAGGAAGCCCTGAGTTCCAGGCACACTGGAGCTGTGAAAGGCATCCAAAAGGGAGTGCAAAAGTGCCACAACATGGCTGCTTTCCCGGCTATTTCCTTGGCAAGAAGCCTAACACCAGGCTGATTTACCTTCCTAGGGTTACTGTAAGGCTTAGGCCTAGGGCTAGGATTTTTAAAACTAGGAAGCCCTTAGCTCCAGGCACACTGCAGCTGTTCAAGGCATCCCAAGAGGGCCGCAGAAGTGACACAACTTGGCTGCCTCTGCTGCTATTCTCATGAGTCCATCCCGAACCATAGGCTGATTTTCCTTCCTAGGGTGAGGGTTAGAGTTACGCCTAGGGTTAGTGTTTTTTTAACCAGAAAGCCCTGAGTTCCAAGAACACAGCAGCTGCGAAGGACTACCCAAGAGGAGGGGAAAAGTGCCACAACATGGCTGCCTCCAGCGCTTTTTCCTTGGGACCATCATTGAACCTAGGCTGATTTACTTGCCTCCAGTTGCACCTATGGTCACGCCAAGAGATAGGGATTTTAAATCAGTAAACCCTGAGCTCCAGACCCAGTGCAGCTGCAAAAGGCTTCCCAAGGGCAGCCAAAAATTGCCTCAACATGCTCCTTCCAGTGCTTTTTTCCTTGGGAACATCCCTATACCCAGGCTGATTTATCTGCCTAGGGTTAGGGTTAGGGTTCAGCCTAGAGATAGGATTTTTTCAAACAGGAAGCCCTGAATTCCAGGCACACTGCAGCTGTTAAAGGCAGTGTTCTACGTCAACCGCAACTTAGTCTGAAATAAATGCTTTTTCCCTGAGAGCATCTGAGAGGTTTGCATGAAGCACTGATATCTGACATTTGCAATTTTGAATAGGAGAGGAGAAAGAAAATGGGAAGAAGTTTTTAATTTTAGTGGTTTCAATGTTAATTTCCGTACACTTTTTCAAAACTCGTCAGCTCAAATGCCCATCAACATCTTTTAGTCATCTGTAAGTCAGTATTCATAAAAAATGTGCTTCAAATCAAAAGAATTTCAAATTTGCACTCCAAATTTCTATGCCTAGATTTATGATTTCCTACACATATCAGATGAAAGGAAGGCCTTTTTTACTGTGGGAGTGCTGGAACACTGGAACAGGTTGCCCAGGGAAGTTGTGGGTGTCCCATCCCTGAAAGTATTCAAGGTCAGCTTGGACGGGGCTTGGAGCAGCAACAAAGGAGAAGCTTGATGGTAGAGAAACAAAGTTGGACTATAGAAGAAACTGGGATTGAAGTATAGGAGCAAGTTTTCTCTCAGCTCTTGGGGTAAATTCAAAGTTGTACAAAATTACATTTATCTGAGCTATTCACTACTGTAACAGAAATGTTCATGAAAACTGTACAGAAGATAGCAAATTTTAAAAGAGATAAGAATTACAGCATAAAATCCATGGGATGGGTTACAACATGAGACACTCTCTAAGAGAAAATCTCTGTGTTTCAGCACTTCATCATGGTAAGATTTCATGAAGTGCCAAAGAAGGCGGCAAAATATCATTCGGGACGTTATTTCCTGGAATTCAGCCTGGCCATTAGTAGGAACTGGGTTTGAACACATCATGTAGATATACCACACACACTTTCCCTTCACTGAAAAATGACTGTTTACAACGAAGAAGCAACTGACGATCAAAATTGATTGAAAGCATCTTAAACATGTCAAGTATTTCATTGTAGATGATCTGTGATCCAAATGCTTCTTCCACCTTCGAGAGGGACAGAACAATTCTTCCATATCATGATGGTTTAAAATTGTATCAACCAATGTTTTCTGCTGAAAAGATATCATCTATGTTTTTCCATTTTTGGAAGAAAATATTCCTAGACATACAACAGGTGAGAACTAAGTAATTTTAAAGAAACAAATGAAAAGAAAATATTCTGTAAATAGAATGAAATGAAAAGCTGTGTTTTAAATAGGAGCTAAATATGAAACAGAATTTTTGTACCAGCCATTTGAATTACTGCACCAGCTCTTTTGCCCATCAAGAGAGGCGTTTAGCATTTCAGTCTTTTCCAAGGTGTTCATGATCTGCTATGCTGATCTCTGTGTGTGCCTAGGTGTGTGTGGAAGGGGGGGCATGTGAAGGGGAGTGTGTATGTTTGCTTTACAATTGTTGTGGCAGATTCATGCCTCAGCTCCACATTTTGTTTTAGAAAGGTCACACAGAGTGGATGTGAAGTTTACTATCAACAAGAGATCAATTCCCAAATCATCCATTTCACTCTACCTTATAAATCATGTGCTTTGTTGCATATTTTATCAAATCTACTTTCAAGCCAGATGGAGGAAGGAGGATGTGGCAATCCCTCCACCATCTTGCAACTTTTATGCAAGTAGGTTTTCAAGAAAATCATCATTTCTCTTTGAAATATGTCTGGAACAGGCATGATGGTAGTGTCAACCTGTTGGAGTTTTTGTTGCTGGAAGAAGTTATACAAAAGGATTGGTTTTTACATTGACCAGTTACTGAATCAAGCTCAGGAATACATTGGAAATTCAACTGGGGCTTCCTTTCCCCGGCAGACTACTTCTAGAACGAGCTTGTACACTGAAGCTTACTCTTTTGCCCTCTTTTTGTTTCTTTCCTATTTTCTTGGCTTCTTTGCCACTCTCTAGACAATTTTGGAACTTTTTTCCCAACTCAAATGGTTTCAATAGTCTGATTGTGATCATACATTTTTACAAGGAATTTTTAAAATCTTTCCTCCAGTTAAGAAAGTCAAGGACTTAGGTCTTTTTCTTGCCTTACAATATTGCAATGAAATTGATAAGTAAAGACCAACTCTTTCTTTTTGTTTTTAACCCAAGCAGATAATTCCCATCCATTCATCCATTTGGTGGACCAATAGTTGCCATTCTGATGGAAGTTGTCACTTCTTAACAGTAGGCATTCTGTGACTATGTTGACAGCACTTTGGGTGAAGATCCTAACTGGTCTTAGATACACATAGGGAGAAATTTGCTCAGCCAGTGTCAGTCTTAAGCATGCGTATCAGAAGATCTTTCTAGAGCTGGGAATTTTCCCATGAAAGGGATTCAGTTAGGGAAGAGACACTTGCCCCAGAGGTTTACATTCTTCTTGAAGACTGCTTAAGGAACTTAGATGCCATGTCCATTTGGATCTGTGTCTGCGCAGAACTTTGTCATGCCAGTGCTTGAAATGCATCTTGAAGAGAATTCACTAGCACAGAATGAATGAGAGTGGAAGGGGTTGGTGGGGCTAACCAGGCCCAACCCCCCTGCCTAAACCAGGATCCCTAGAGCCTCTTGCCCAGGATTCTATCTGGGTGTACTTTTAATGTCTTCAAAGATCCAGGCTCCACAATCTTTCTGGGCAGTCTGTGCCGTGGTTCACTCACCCTCACAGTAAAGAATCATTTCCTGATGTTCCTGTATTTCAGTGTGTGCCCACTGCCTCTTGTCTTTTCACTCAGCATCACTGAAAAGACACTGATTCCCTCCCCTTTGCACTATTGCTTCCATATGGATGTGTGCTGCCATGTAGAGATATGTCAAAAACCTCCCTGAAGCCCAGGCAGATAATATTCCCTTCATCTACCAGTCAAGTTGATTCATCAAAGGAGTTTAAAGTTATGTTCAGCATGAAACATGCCCCTGAAAAATCATGCTAACTACATTATTGTGTCGTCTTTCATGTGCCTGGCAAGGTTTTCCAGGAAGAGCTGCTTCATCAACTTCCTGGGTATAAAAAAGAAGCTGGCTGGTTTGTACGATTGCGAGTCCTCCTAATTGCCTTTTTTGAAGATGAGTGTCATTTGCTTACATCCAGTCCTTAGCCTCTCTTGTCTACATCTTAGCAAAAAGCTTTTCCACTATGTCTGGCGAGGAAAAACTGTGCCAGCACAGAAAACATCTCCCATCGTGTTCTAGACGTTGCACGGAGGTGTGCCGAGTGTTTGGCATGAAGAAAAGAAAAGTTGTCCAAAACAGCTTCCAATCGAATGTTCATGTGATTGGAAAAGTCAGGAGAGTGCAAAGGTACTGTTTTCTAGCAGTTGGCAAGCTGCGCACACAATCCCAGTGTTGTACAGCTTCCTTCTTCACCTTTCCGAAGGTGCCGCTCTCTCCGGCTCCCGGAGGCGAAGAAGCGGCTTCTTCGCGCAAAGACGATTGTGCCGCTCACTGTGCACTCCTTAGCGCGGCTTCTGCCGAAAGACGCCCGGGAGCGGCTCTTAGCCCCGGAGAGAATCGTACCTACGTCTTTAGCGTCTCTTCTCGTCTACATCTTAGCAAAAAGCTTTTCCACTATGTCTGGCGAGGAAAAACTGTGCCAGCACAGAAAACATCTCCCATCGTGTTCTAGACGTTGCACGGAGGTGTGCCGAGTGTTTGGCATGAAGGAAAGAAAAGTTGTCCAAAACAGCTTCCAATCGAATGTTCATGTGATTGGAAAAGTCAGGAGAGTGCAAAGGTACTGTTTTCTAGCAGTTGGCAAGCTGCGCACACAATCCCAGTGTTGTACAGCTTCCTTCTTCACCTTTCCGAAGGTGCCGCTCTCTCCGGCTCCCGGAGGCGAAGAAGCGGCTTCTTCGCGCAAAGACGATTGTGCCGCTCACTGTGCACTCCTTAGCGCGGCTTCGGCCGAAAGACGCCCGGGAGCGGCTCTTAGCTCTGGACAGCATCATACCTTCGTCTTTAGCGTCTCTTCTCGTCTACATGTTAGCAAAAAGCTTTTCCACTATGTCTGGGGAGGAAAAACTATGCCAGCACAGAAAACATCTCCCATCGTGTTCTAGACGTTGCACGGAGGTCTGCCAAGTGCTTGGCATGAAGAAAAGAAAAGTTGTCCAAAACAGCTTCCAATCGAATGTTCATGTGATTGGGAAAGTCAGGAGAGTGCAAAGGTACTGTTTTCTAGCAGTTGGCAAGCTGCGCACACAATCCCAGTGTTGTACAGCTCCCTTCTTCACCTTTCCGAAGGTGCCGCTCTCTCCGGCTCCCGGAGGCGAAGAAGCGGCTTCTTCGCGCAAAGACGATTGTGCCGCTCACTGTGCACTCCTTAGCGCGGCTTCTGCCGAAAGACGCCCGGGAGCGGCTCTTAGCCCCGGAGAGAATCGTACCTACGTCTTTAGCGTCTCTTCTCGTCTACATCTTAGCAAAAAGCTTTTCCACTATGTCTGGCGAGGAAAAACTGTGCCAGCACAGAAAACATCTCCCATCGTGTTCTAGACGTTGCACGGAGGTGTGCCGAGTGTTTGGCATGAAGGAAAGAAAAGTTGTCCAAAACAGCTTCCAATCGAATGTTCATGTGATTGGAAAAGTCAGGAGAGTGCAAAGGTACTGTTTTCTATCAGTTGGCAAGCTGCGCACACAATCCCAGTGTTGTACAGCTTCCTTCTTCACCTTTCCGAAGGTGCCGCTCTCTCCGGCTCCCGGAGGCGAAGAAGCGGCTTCTTCGCGCAAAGACGATTGTGCCGCTCACTGTGCACTCCTTAGCGCGGCTTCTGCCGAAAGACGCCCGGGAGCGGCTCTTAGCTCCGGACAGCATCGTACCTTCGTCTTTAGCGTCTCTTCTCGTCTACATCTTAGCAAAAAGCTTTTCTACTATGTCTGGCGAGGAAAAACTGTGCCAGCACAGAAAACATCTCCCATCGTGTTCTAGACGTTGCACGGAGGTGTGCCGAGTGTTTGGCATGAAGAAAAGAAAAGTTGTCCAAAACAGCTTCCAATCGAATGTTCATGTGATTGGAAAAGTCAGGAGAGTGCAAAGGTACTGTTTTCTAGCAGTTGGCAAGCTGCGCAGACAATCCCAGTGTTGTACAGCTTCCTTCTTCACCTTTCCGAAGGTGCCGCTCTCTCCGGCTCCCGGAGGCGAAGAAGCGGCTTCTTCGCGCAAACACGATTGTGCCGCTCACTGTGCACTCCTTAGCGCGGCTTCTGCCGAAAGACGCCCGGGAGCGGCTCTTAGCCCCGGAGAGAATCGTACCTACGTCTTTAGCGTCTCTTCTCGTCTACATCTTAGCAAAAAGCTTTTCCACTATGTCTGGCGAGGAAAAA
Organism: Ammospiza maritima maritima; assembly: GCA_036010785.1. NCBI lineage: Eukaryota > Metazoa > Chordata > Aves > Passeriformes > Passerellidae > Ammospiza > Ammospiza maritima. The sequence goes on from JAYKTQ010000495.1 coordinate 365,044, forward strand.
CTGTGCCAGCACAGAAAACATCTCCCATCGTGTTCTAGACGTTGCACGGAGGTGTGCCGAGTGTTTGGCATGAAGGAAAGAAAAGTTGTCCAAAACAGCTTCCAATCGAATGTTCATGTGATTGGAAAAGTCAGGAGAGTGCAAAGGTACTGTTTTCTAGCAGTTGGCAAGCTGCGCACACAATCCCAGTGTTGTACAGCTTCCTTCTTCACCTTTCCGAAGGTGCCGCTCTCTCCGGCTCCCGGAGGCGAAGAAGCGGCTTCTTCGCGCAAAGACGATTGTGCCGCTCACTGTGCACTCCTTAGCGCGGCTTCTGCCGAAAGACGCCCGGGAGCGGCTCTTAGCCCCGGAGAGAATCGTACCTACGTCTTTAGCGTCTCTTCTCGTCTACATCTTAGCAAAAAGCTTTTCCACTATGTCTGGCGAGGAAAAACTGTGCCAGCACAGAAAACATCTCCCATCGTGTTCTAGACGTTGCACGGAGGTCTGCCAAGTGCTTGGCATGAAGAAAAGAAAAGTTGTCCAAAACAGCTTCCAATCGAATGTTCATGTGATTGGGAAAGTCAGGAGAGTGCAAAGGTACTGTTTTCTAGCAGTTGGCAAGCTGCGCACACAATCCCAGTGTTGTACAGCTTCCTTCTTCACCTTTCCGAAGGTGCCGCTCTCTCCGGCTCCCGGAGGCGAAGAAGCGGCTTCTTCGCGCAAAGACGATTGTGCCGCTCACTGTGCACTCCTTAGCGCGGCTTCTGCCGAAAGACGCCCGGGAGCGGCTCTTAGCTCCGGACAGCATCGTACCTTCGTCTTTAGCGTCTCTTCTCGTCTACATCTTAGCAAAAAGCTTTTCCACTATGTCTGGCGAGGAAAAACTGTGCCAGCACAGAAAACATCTCCCATCGTGTTCTAGACGTTGCACGGAGGTCTGCCAAGTGCTTGGCATGAAGAAAAGAAAAGTTGTCCAAAACAGCTTCCAATCGAATGTTCATGTGATTGGGAAAGTCAGGAGAGTGCAAAGGTACTGTTTTCTAGCAGTTGGCAAGCTACGCACACAATCCCAGTGTTGTACAGCTTCCTTCTTCACCTTTCCGAAGGTGCCGCTCTCTCCGGCTCCCGGAGGCGAAGAAGCGGCTTCTTCGCGCAAAGACGATTGTGCCGCTCACTGTGCACTCCTTAGCGCGGCTTCTGCCGAAAGACGCCCGGGAGCGGCTCTTAGCTCCGGACAGCATCGTACCTTCGTCTTTAGCGTCTCTTCTCGTCTACATCTTAGCAAAAAGCTTTTCCACTATGTCTGGCGAGGAAAAACTGTGCCAGCACAGAAAACATCTCCCATCGTGTTCTAGACGTTGCACGGAGGTGTGCCGAGTGTTTGGCATGAAGAAAAGAAAAGTTGTCCAAAACAGCTTCCAATCGAATGTTCATGTGATTGGAAAAGTCAGGAGAGTGCAAAGGTACTGTTTTCTAGCAGTTGGCAAGCTGCGCACACAATCCCAGTGTTGTACAGCTTCCTTCTTCACCTTTCCGAAGGTGCCGCTCTCTCCGGCTCCCGGAGGCGAAGAAGCGGCTTCTTCGCGCAAAGACGATTGTGCCGCTCACTGTGCACTCCTTAGCGCGGCTTCTGCCGAAAGACGCCCGGGAGCGGCTCTTAGCTCCGGACAGCATCACACCTTCGTCTTTAGCGTCTCTTCTCGTCTACATCTTAGCAAAAAGCTTTTCCACTATGTCTGGCGAGGAAAAACTGTGCCAGCACAGAAAACATCTCCCATCGTGTTCTAGACGTTGCACGGAGGTCTGCCAAGTGCTTGGCATGAAGGAAAGAAAAGTTGTCCAAAACAGCTTCCAATCGAATGTTCATGTGATTGGGAAAGTCAGGAGAGTGCAAAGGTACTGTTTTCTAGCAGTTGGCAAGCTACGCACACAATCCCAGTGTTGTACAGCTTCCTTCTTCACCTTTCCGAAGGTGCCGCTCTCTCCGGCTCCCGGAGGCGAAGAAGCGGCTTCTTCGCGCAAAGACGATTGTGCCGCTCACTGTGCACTCCTTAGCGCGGCTTCTGCCGAAAGACGCCCGGGAGCGGCTCTTAGCTCCGGACAGCATCGTACCTTCGTCTTTAGCGTCTCTTCTCGTCTACATCTTAGCAAAAAGCTTTTCCACTATGTCTGGGGAGGAAAAACTGTGCCAGCACAGAAAACATCTCCCATCGTGTTCTAGACGTTGCACGGAGGTGTGCCGAGTGTTTGGCATGAAGGAAAGAAAAGGTGTCCAAAACAGCTTCCAATCGAATGTTCATGTGATTGGAAAAGTCAGGAGAGTGCAAAGGTACTGTTTTCTATCAGTTGGCAAGCTGCGCACACAATCCCAGTGTTGTACAGCTTCCTTCTTCACCTTTCCGAAGGTGCCGCTCTCTCCGGCTCCCGGAGGCGAAGAAGCGGCTTCTTCGCGCAAAGACGATTGTGCCGCTCACTGTGCACTCCTTAGCGCGGCTTCTGCCGAAAGACGCCCGGGAGCGGCTCTTAGCTCCGGACAGCATCGTACCTTCGTCTTTAGCGTCTCTTCTCGTCTACATGTTAGCAAAAAGCTTTTCCACTATGTCTGGGGAGGAAAAACTATGCCAGCACAGAAAACATCTCCCATCGTGTTCTAGACGTTGCACGGAGGTCTGCCAAGTGCTTGGCATGAAGAAAAGAAAAGTTGTCCAAAACAGCTTCCAATCGAATGTTCATGTGATTGGGAAAGTCAGGAGAGTGCAAAGGTACTGTTTTCTAGCAGTTGGCAAGCTGCGCACACAATCCCAGTGTTGTACAGCTCCCTTCTTCACCTTTCCGAAGGTGCCGCTCTCTCCGGCTCCCGGAGGCGAAGAAGCGGCTTCTTCGCGCAAAGACGATTGTGCCGCTCACTGTGCACTCCTTAGCGCGGCTTCTGCCGAAAGACGCCCGGGAGCGGCTCTTAGCCCCGGAGAGAATCGTACCTACGTCTTTAGCGTCTCTTCTCGTCTACATCTTAGCAAAAAGCTTTTCCACTATGTCTGGCGAGGAAAAACTGTGCCAGCACAGAAAACATCTCCCATCGTGTTCTAGACGTTGCACGGAGGTGTGCCGAGTGTTTGGCATGAAGGAAAGAAAAGTTGTCCAAAACAGCTTCCAATCGAATGTTCATGTGATTGGAAAAGTCAGGAGAGTGCAAAGGTACTGTTTTCTATCAGTTGGCAAGCTGCGCACACAATCCCAGTGTTGTACAGCTTCCTTCTTCACCTTTCCGAAGGTGCCGCTCTCTCCGGCTCCCGGAGGCGAAGAAGCGGCTTCTTCGCGCAAAGACGATTGTGCCGCTCACTGTGCACTCCTTAGCGCGGCTTCTGCCGAAAGACGCCCGGGAGCGGCTCTTAGCTCCGGACAGCATCGTACCTTCGTCTTTAGCGTCTCTTCTCGTCTACATCTTAGCAAAAAGCTTTTCTACTATGTCTGGCGAGGAAAAACTGTGCCAGCACAGAAAACATCTCCCATCGTGTTCTAGACGTTGCACGGAGGTGTGCCGAGTGTTTGGCATGAAGAAAAGAAAAGTTGTCCAAAACAGCTTCCAATCGAATGTTCATGTGATTGGAAAAGTCAGGAGAGTGCAAAGGTACTGTTTTCTAGCAGTTGGCAAGCTGCGCAGACAATCCCAGTGTTGTACAGCTTCCTTCTTCACCTTTCCGAAGGTGCCGCTCTCTCCGGCTCCCGGAGGCGAAGAAGCGGCTTCTTCGCGCAAACACGATTGTGCCGCTCACTGTGCACTCCTTAGCGCGGCTTCTGCCGAAAGACGCCCGGGAGCGGCTCTTAGCCCCGGAGAGAATCGTACCTACGTCTTTAGCGTCTCTTCTCGTCTACATCTTAGCAAAAAGCTTTTCCACTATGTCTGGCGAGGAAAAACTGTGCCAGCACAGAAAACATCTCCCATCGTGTTCTAGACGTTGCACGGAGGTGTGCCGAGTGTTTGGCATGAAGGAAAGAAAAGTTGTCCAAAACAGCTTCCAATCGAATGTTCATGTGATTGGAAAAGTCAGGAGAGTGCAAAGGTACTGTTTTCTAGCAGTTGGCAAGCTGCGCACACAATCCCAGTGTTGTACAGCTTCCTTCTTCACCTTTCCGAAGGTGCCGCTCTCTCCGGCTCCCGGAGGCGAAGAAGCGGCTTCTTCGCGCAAAGACGATTGTGCCGCTCACTGTGCACTCCTTAGCGCGGCTTCTGCCGAAAGACGCCCGGGAGCGGCTCTTAGCCCCGGAGAGAATCGTACCTACGTCTTTAGCGTCTCTTCTCGTCTACATCTTAGCAAAAAGCTTTTCCACTATGTCTGGCGAGGAAAAACTGTGCCAGCACAGAAAACATCTCCCATCGTGTTCTAGACGTTGCACGGAGGTCTGCCAAGTGCTTGGCATGAAGAAAAGAAAAGTTGTCCAAAACAGCTTCCAATCGAATGTTCATGTGATTGGGAAAGTCAGGAGAGTGCAAAGGTACTGTTTTCTAGCAGTTGGCAAGCTGCGCACACAATCCCAGTGTTGTACAGCTTCCTTCTTCACCTTTCCGAAGGTGCCGCTCTCTCCGGCTCCCGGAGGCGAAGAAGCGGCTTCTTCGCGCAAAGACGATTGTGCCGCTCACTGTGCACTCCTTAGCGCGGCTTCTGCCGAAAGACGCCCGGGAGCGGCTCTTAGCTCCGGACAGCATCGTACCTTCGTCTTTAGCGTCTCTTCTCGTCTACATCTTAGCAAAAAGCTTTTCCACTATGTCTGGCGAGGAAAAACTGTGCCAGCACAGAAAACATCTCCCATCGTGTTCTAGACGTTGCACGGAGGTCTGCCAAGTGCTTGGCATGAAGAAAAGAAAAGTTGTCCAAAACAGCTTCCAATCGAATGTTCATGTGATTGGGAAAGTCAGGAGAGTGCAAAGGTACTGTTTTCTAGCAGTTGGCAAGCTACGCACACAATCCCAGTGTTGTACAGCTTCCTTCTTCACCTTTCCGAAGGTGCCGCTCTCTCCGGCTCCCGGAGGCGAAGAAGCGGCTTCTTCGCGCAAAGACGATTGTGCCGCTCACTGTGCACTCCTTAGCGCGGCTTCTGCCGAAAGACGCCCGGGAGCGGCTCTTAGCTCCGGACAGCATCGTACCTTCGTCTTTAGCGTCTCTTCTCGTCTACATCTTAGCAAAAAGCTTTTCCACTATGTCTGGCGAGGAAAAACTGTGCCAGCACAGAAAACATCTCCCATCGTGTTCTAGACGTTGCACGGAGGTGTGCCGAGTGTTTGGCATGAAGAAAAGAAAAGTTGTCCAAAACAGCTTCCAATCGAATGTTCATGTGATTGGAAAAGTCAGGAGAGTGCAAAGGTACTGTTTTCTAGCAGTTGGCAAGCTGCGCACACAATCCCAGTGTTGTACAGCTTCCTTCTTCACCTTTCCGAAGGTGCCGCTCTCTCCGGCTCCCGGAGGCGAAGAAGCGGCTTCTTCGCGCAAAGACGATTGTGCCGCTCACTGTGCACTCCTTAGCGCGGCTTCTGCCGAAAGACGCCCGGGAGCGGCTCTTAGCTCCGGACAGCATCACACCTTCGTCTTTAGCGTCTCTTCTCGTCTACATCTTAGCAAAAAGCTTTTCCACTATGTCTGGCGAGGAAAAACTGTGCCAGCACAGAAAACATCTCCCATCGTGTTCTAGACGTTGCACGGAGGTCTGCCAAGTGCTTGGCATGAAGGAAAGAAAAGTTGTCCAAAACAGCTTCCAATCGAATGTTCATGTGATTGGGAAAGTCAGGAGAGTGCAAAGGTACTGTTTTCTAGCAGTTGGCAAGCTACGCACACAATCCCAGTGTTGTACAGCTTCCTTCTTCACCTTTCCGAAGGTGCCGCTCTCTCCGGCTCCCGGAGGCGAAGAAGCGGCTTCTTCGCGCAAAGACGATTGTGCCGCTCACTGTGCACTCCTTAGCGCGGCTTCTGCCGAAAGACGCCCGGGAGCGGCTCTTAGCTCCGGACAGCATCGTACCTTCGTCTTTAGCGTCTCTTCTCGTCTACATCTTAGCAAAAAGCTTTTCCACTATGTCTGGGGAGGAAAAACTGTGCCAGCACAGAAAACATCTCCCATCGTGTTCTAGACGTTGCACGGAGGTGTGCCGAGTGTTTGGCATGAAGGAAAGAAAAGGTGTCCAAAACAGCTTCCAATCGAATGTTCATGTGATTGGAAAAGTCAGGAGAGTGCAAAGGTACTGTTTTCTATCAGTTGGCAAGCTGCGCACACAATCCCAGTGTTGTACAGCTTCCTTCTTCACCTTTCCGAAGGTGCCGCTCTCTCCGGCTCCCGGAGGCGAAGAAGCGGCTTCTTCGCGCAAAGACGATTGTGCCGCTCACTGTGCACTCCTTAGCGCGGCTTCTGCCGAAAGACGCCCGGGAGCGGCTCTTAGCTCCGGACAGCATCGTACCTTCGTCTTTAGCGTCTCTTCTCGTCTACATCTTAGCAAAAAGCTTTTCCACTATGTCTGGCGAGGAAAAACTGTGCCAGCACAGAAAACATCTCCCATCGTGTTCTAGACGTTGCACGGAGGTGTGCCGAGTGTTTCGCATGAAGGAAAGAAAAGTTGTCCAAAACAGCTTCCAATCGAATGTTCATGTGATTGGAAAAGTCAGGAGAGTGCAAAGGTACTGTTTTCTAGCAGTTGGCAAGCTGCGCACACAATCCCAGTGTTGTACAGCTTCCTTCTTCACCTTTCCGAAGGTGCCGCTCTCTCCGGCTCCCGGAGGCGAAGAAGCGGCTTCTTCGCGCAAAGACGATTGTGCCGCTCACTGTGCACTCCTTAGCGCGGCTTCTGCCGAATGACGCTCGGGAGCGGCTCTTAGCTCCGGACAGCATCGTACCTTCGTCTTTAGCGTCTCTTCTCGTCTACATCTTAGCAAAAAGCTTTTCTACTATGTCTGGCGAGGAAAAACTGTGCCAGCACAGAAAACATCTCCCATCGTGTTCTAGACGTTGCACGATCCCTATACATAGGCTGATTTCTTTCCTGGGGATAGGGTTAGGCTTCAGCCTAGGGCTTGGAGTTTTTTACCCAGGAAGCCCTGAGTTCCAGGCTTACTGCATCTGCCAAAGGCATCCCAAAGGGAGTGCAGAAGTGCCACAACATGGCTGCATTCACGGCTTTTCCCTTAGGAAGAACCCTAATACGCGGCTGATTTACCTTCCTAGGGTTACTGTTAGGCTTAGGCCTAGGACTTTTAAAACCAGGAAGCCCTGGGCTCCAGGCACATGCAGCTGCGAAAGGCATCCCAAGGGGAGCGCAAAAGTGACACAACTTGGCTGCTTTCACTGCTTTTCCCTTAGGAAGAACCCTAATACGCGGCTGATTTACCTTCCTAGGGTTACTGTTAGGCTTAGGCCTAGGACTTTTAAAACCAGGAAGCCCTGGGCTCCAGGCACACTGCAGCTGCGAAAGGCATCCCAAGGGGAGCGCAAAAGTGACACAACTTGGCTGCCTCTGCTGCTATTCTCATGAGACCATCCCGAACCATAGGCTGATTTTCCTTCCTAGGGTTAAGGTTTGAGTTACGCCTGGGGTAAGGGTTCTATTAACCAGAAAGCCCTGAGTTCCAAGAACACAGCAGCTGCGAAGGACTACCCAAGAAGAGCGCAAAAGTACCACAACATGCCTGCCTCCACAGCTTTTTCCTTGGGGACATGCCTAATTCCTGGCTGATTTGCCTTTCTCGTCTTAGGGTTGGGGTTCGGCCTAGGGCTAGGATATTTTTAACTAGGAAGCCCTGAGTTCCAGGCTTACTTCATCTGCAAAAAGCATCCCAAAGGGAGTGCAGAAGTGCCACAACATGGCTGCTTTCACGGCTTTTCCCTTAGGAAGAACCCTAATACGCGGCTGATTTACCTTCCTAGGGTTACTGTTAGGCTTAGGCCTAGGACTTTTAAAACCAGGAAGCCCTGGGCTCCAGGCACATGCAGCTGCGAAAGGCATCCCAAGAGGGCCGCAGAAGTGACACAACTTGGCTGCCTCTGCTTCTATTCTCATGAGACCATCCTGAACCATAGGCTGATTTTCCTTCCTAGGGTTAAGGTTTGAGTTACGCCTAGGGTAAGGGTTCTATTAACCAGAAAGCCCTGAGTTCCAAGAACACAGCAGCTGCGAAGGACTACTCAAGAAGAGCGCAAAAGTACCACAACGTGCCTGCCTCCACAGCTTTTTCCTTGGGGACATGCCTAATTCCTGGCTGATTTGCCTTTCTCGTCTTAGGGTTGGGGTTCGGCCTAGGGCTAGGATATTTTTAACTAGGAAGCCCTGAGTTCCAGGCTTACTTCATCTACCAAAGGCATCCCAAAGGGAGTGCAAAAGTGCCACAACATGGTTGCTTTCACGGCTTTTTCCTTGGCAAGAAGCCTAACACCAGGCTGATTTCCCTTCCCAGGGTTACTGTGAGGCTTAGGCCTAGGGCTAGGATTTTTAAAACTAGGCAGCCCTGGGCTCCAGGCACACTGCAGCTGTTCAAGGCATCCCAAGGGGAGTACAAAAGTGCAACAACATGGCAGCTTTCACAGCTTTTTCCTTGGCACCATCCCTATACCTAGGCTGATTTATCTGCCTAGGGTTAGGGTTAGGGTTCAGCCTAGGTCTTGGAGTTTTTTAACCAGGAAGCCCTGAGTTCCAGGCTTACTGCATCTGCCAAAGGCATCCCAAAGGGAGTGCAGAAGTGCCACAAGATGGCTGCTTTCACGGCTTTTCCCTTAGGAAGAACCCTAATACGCGGCTGATTTACCATCCTAGGGTTACTGTTAGGCTTAGACCTAGGACTTTTAAAACCAGGAAGCCCTGGGCTCCAGGCACACTGCAGCTGCGAAAGGCATCCCAAGAGGGCTGCAGAAGTGACACAACTTGGCTGCCTCTGCTTCTATTCTCATGAGACCATCCCAAATCATGGGCTGATTTTCCTTCCTAGGGTTAAGGTTTGAGTTACGCCTAGGGTAAGAGTTCTATTAACCAGAAAGCCCTGAGTTCCAAGAACACAGCAGCTGCGAAGGACTACCCAAGAAGAGCGCAAAAGTACCACAACATGCCTGCCTCCCCAGCTTTTTCCTTGGGGACATGCCTAATTCCTGGCTGATTTGCCTTTCTCGTCTTAGGCTTGGGGTTCGGCCTAGGGCTAGGACTTTTAAAATCAGGAAGCCCTGAGTTCCAGGCACACTGGAGCTGTGAAAGGCATCCAAAAGGGAGTGCAAAAGTGCCACAACATGGTTGCTTTCACGGCTTTTTCCTTGGCAAGAAGCTTAACACCCGGCTGATTTCGCTTCCCTTGGTTACTGTTAGGCTTAGGCCTAGGGCAAGGATTTTTAAAACTAGGAAGCCCTTAGATCCAGGCACACTGCAGCTGTTCAAGGCATCCCAAGGGGAGTTCAAAAGTGCAACAACATGGCAGCTTTCACAGCTTTTTCCTTGGCACCATCCCTATACCTTGGCTGTTTTATCTGCCTAGGGTTAGGGTTAGGGTTCAGCCTAGGGCTTGGAGTTTTTTACCCAGGAAGCCCTGAGTTCCAGGCTTACTGCATCTGCCAAAGGCATCCCAAAGGGAGTGCAGAAGTGCCACAACATGGCTGCATTCACGGCTTTTCCCTTAGGAAGAACCCTAATACGCGGCTGATTTACCTTCCTAGGGTTACTGTTAGGCTTAGGCCTAGGACTTTTAAAACCAGGAAGCCCTGGGCTCCAGGCACATGCAGCTGCGAAAGGCATCCCAAGGGGAGCGCAAAAGTGACACAACTTGGCTGCTTTCACTGCTTTTCCCTTAGGAAGAACCCTAATACGCGGCTGATTTACCTTCCTAGGGTTACTGTTAGGCTTAGGCCTAGGACTTTTAAAACCAGGAAGCCCTGGGCTCCAGGCACACTGCAGCTGCGAAAGGCATCCCAAGGGGAGCGCAAAAGTGACACAACTTGGCTGCCTCTGCTGCTATTCTCATGAGACCATCCCGAACCATAGGCTGATTTTCCTTCCTAGGGTTAAGGTTTGAGTTACGCCTGGGGTAAGGGTTCTATTAACCAGAAAGCCCTGAGTTCCAAGAACACAGCAGCTGCGAAGGACTACCCAAGAAGAGCGCAAAAGTACCACAACATGCCTGCCTCCACAGCTTTTTCCTTGGGGACATGCCTAATTCCTGGCTGATTTGCCTTTCTCGTCTTAGGGTTGGGGTTCGGCCTAGGGCTAGGATATTTTTAACTAGGAAGCCCTGAGTTCCAGGCTTACTTCATCTGCAAAAAGCATCCCAAAGGGAGTGCAGAAGTGCCACAACATGGCTGCTTTCACGGCTTTTCCCTTAGGAAGAACCCTAATACGCGGCTGATTTACCTTCCTAGGGTTACTGTTAGGCTTAGGCCTAGGACTTTTAAAACCAGGAAGCCCTGGGCTCCAGGCACATGCAGCTGCGAAAGGCATCCCAAGAGGGCCGCAGAAGTGACACAACTTGGCTGCCTCTGCTTCTATTCTCATGAGACCATCCTGAACCATAGGCTGATTTTCCTTCCTAGGGTTAAGGTTTGAGTTACGCCTAGGGTAAGGGTTCTATTAACCAGAAAGCCCTGAGTTCCAAGAACACAGCAGCTGCGAAGGACTACTCAAGAAGAGCGCAAAAGTACCACAACGTGCCTGCCTCCACAGCTTTTTCCTTGGGGACATGCCTAATTCCTGGCTGATTTGCCTTTCTCGTCTTAGGCTTGGGGTTCGGCCTAGGGCTAGGATATTTTTAACTAGGAAGCCCTGAGTTCCAGGCTTACTTCATCTACCAAAGGCATCCCAAAGGGAGTGCAAAAGTGCCACAACATGGTTGCTTTCACGGCTTTTTCCTTGGCAAGAAGCCTAACACCAGGCTGATTTCCCTTCCCAGGGTTACTGTGAGGCTTAGGCCTAGGGCTAGGATTTTTAAAACTAGGCAGCCCTGGGCTCCAGGCACACTGCAGCTGTTCAAGGCATCCCAAGGGGAGTACAAAAGTGCAACAACATGGCAGCTTTCACAGCTTTTTCCTTGGCACCATCCCTATACCTAGGCTGATTTATCTGCCTAGGGTTAGGGTTAGGGTTCAGCCTAGGTCTTGGAGTTTTTTAACCAGGAAGCCCTGAGTTCCAGGCTTACTGCATCTGCCAAAGGCATCCCAAAGGGAGTGCAAAAGTGCCACAAGATGGCTGCTTTCACGGCTTTTCCCTTAGGAAGAACCCTAATACGCGGCTGATTTACCTTCCTAGGGTTACTGTTAGGCTTAGACCTAGGACTTTTAAAACCAGGAAGCCCTGGGCTCCAGGCACACTGCAGCTGTTTAAGGCATCCCAAGAGGGCTGCAGAAGTGACACAACTTGGCTGCCTCTGCTTCTATTCTCATGAGACCATCCCAAATCATGGGCTGATTTTCCTTCCTAGGGTTAAGGTTTGAGTTACGCCTAGGGTAAGAGTTCTATTAACCAGAAAGCCCTGAGTTCCAAGAACACAGCAGCTGCGAAGGACTTCCCAAGAAGAGCGCAAAAGTACCACAACATGCCTGCCTCCCCAGCTTTTTCCTTGGGGACATGCCTAATTCCTGGCTGATTTGCCTTTCTCGTCTTAGGCTTGGGGTTCGGCCTAGGGCTAGGACTTTTAAAATCAGGAAGCCCTGAGTTCCAGGCACACTGGAGCTGTGAAAGGCATCCAAAAGGGAGTGCAAAAGTGCCACAACATGGTTGCTTTCACGGCTTTTTCCTTGGCAAGAAGCTTAACACCCGGCTGATTTCGCTTCCCTTGGTTACTGTTAGGCTTAGGCCTAGGGCTAGGATTTTTAAAACTAGGAAGCCCTTAGCTCCAGGCACACTGCAGCTGTTCAAGGCATCCCAAGGGGAGTACAAAAGTGCAACAACATGGCAGCTTTCACAGCTTTTTCCTTGGCACCATCCCTATACCTAGGCTGATTTATCTGCCTAGGGTTAGGGTTAGGGTTCAGCCTAGGGCTTGGAGATTTTAACCCGGAAGCCCTGAGTTCCAGGCTTACTGCATCTGCCAAAGGCATCCCAAAGGGAGTGCAAAAGTGCCACAACATGGCTGCTTTCACGGCTCTTCCCTTAGGAAGAACCCTAATACGCGGCTGATTTACCTTCCTAGGGTTACTGTTAGGCTTAGGCCTAGGACTTTTAAAACCAGGAAGCCCTGGGCTCCAGGCACACTGCAGCTGCGAAAGGCATCCCAAGGGGAGCGCAAAAGTGACACAACTTGGCTGCCACCACTGATATTTCCATGAGACCATCCTGAACCATAGGCTGATTTTCCTTCCTAGGGTTAAGGTTTGAGTTACGCCTAGGGTAAGGGTTCTATTAACCAGAAAGCCCTGAGTTCCAAGAACACAGCAGCTGCGAAGGACTTCCCAAGAAGAGCGCAAAAGTACCACAACATGCGTGCCTCCACAGCTTTTTCCTTGGGGACATGCCTAATTCCTGGCTGATTTGCCTTTCTCGTCTTAGGGTTGGGGTTCGGCCTAGGGCTAGGATTTTTAAAGTCAGGAAGCCCTGAGTTCCAGGCACACTGGAGCTGTGAAAGGCATCCAAAAGGGAGTGCAAAAGTGCCACAACATGGCTGCTTTCCCGGCTTTTTCCTTGGCAAGAAGCCTAACACCAGGCTGATTTACCTTCCTAGGGTTACTGTAAGGCTTAGGCCTAGGGCTAGGATTTTTAAAACTAGGAAGCCCTTAGCTCCAGGCACACTGCAGCTGTTCAAGGCATCCCAAGAGGGCCGCAGAAGTGACACAACTTGGCTGCCTCTGCTGCTATTCTCATGAGTCCATCCCGAACCATAGGCTGATTTTCCTTCCTAGGGTGAGGGTTAGAGTTACGCCTAGGGTTAGTGTTTTTTTAACCAGAAAGCCCTGAGTTCCAAGAACACAGCAGCTGCGAAGGACTACCCAAGAGGAGGGGAAAAGTGCCACAACATGGCTGCCTCCAGCGCTTTTTCCTTGGGACCATCATTGAACCTAGGCTGATTTACTTGCCTCCAGTTGCACCTATGGTCACGCCAAGAGATAGGGATTTTAAATCAGTAAACCCTGAGCTCCAGACCCAGTGCAGCTGCAAAAGGCTTCCCAAGGGCAGCCAAAAATTGCCTCAACATGCTCCTTCCAGTGCTTTTTTCCTTGGGAACATCCCTATACCCAGGCTGATTTATCTGCCTAGGGTTAGGGTTAGGGTTCAGCCTAGAGATAGGGTTTTTTCAAACAGGAAGCCCTGAATTCCAGGCACACTGCAGCTGTTAAAGGCAGTGTTCTACGTCAACCGCAACTTAGTCTGAAATAAATGCTTTTTCCCTGAGAGCATCTGAGAGGTTTGCATGAAGCACTGATATCTGACATTTGCAATTTTGAATAGGAGAGGAGAAAGAAAATGGGAAGAAGTTTTTAATTTTAGTGGTTTCAATGTTAATTTCCGTACACTTTTTCAAAACTCGTCAGCTCAAATGCCCATCAACATCTTTTAGTCATCTGTAAGTCAGTATTCATAAAAAATGTGCTTCAAATCAAAAGAATTTCAAATTTGCACTCCAAATTTCTATGCCTAGATTTATGATTTCCTACACATATCAGATGAAAGGAAGGCCTTTTTTACTGTGGGAGTGCTGGAACACTGGAACAGGTTGCCCAGGGAAGTTGTGGGTGTCCCATCCCTGAAAGTATTCAAGGTCAGCTTGGACGGGGCTTGGAGCAGCAACAAAGGAGAAGCTTGATGGTAGAGAAACAAAGTTGGACTATAGAAGAAACTGGGATTGAAGTATAGGAGCAAGTTTTCTCTCAGCTCTTGGGGTAAATTCAAAGTTGTACAAAATTACATTTATCTGAGCTATTCACTACTGTAACAGAAATGTTCATGAAAACTGTACAGAAGATAGCAAATTTTAAAAGAGATAAGAATTACAGCATAAAATCCATGGGATGGGTTACAACATGAGACACTCTCTAAGAGAAAATCTCTGTGTTTCAGCACTTCATCATGGTAAGATTTCATGAAGTGCCAAAGAAGGCGGCAAAATATCATTCGGGACGTTATTTCCTGGAATTCAGCCTGGCCATTAGTAGGAACTGGGTTTGAACACATCATGTAGATATACCACACACACTTGCCCTTCACTGAAAAATGACTGTTTACAACGAAGAAGCAACTGACGATCAAAATTGATTGAAAGCATCTTAAACATGTCAAGTATTTCATTGTAGATGATCTGTGATCCAAATGCTTCTTCCACCTTCGAGAGGGACAGAACAATTCTTCCATATCATGATGGTTTAAAATTGTATCAACCAATGTTTTCTGCTGAAAAGATATCATCTATGTTTTTCCATTTTTGGAAGAAAATATTCCTAGACATACAACAGGTGAGAACTAAGTAATTTTAAAGAAACAAATGAAAAGAAAATATTCTGTAAATAGAATGAAATGAAAAGCTGTGTTTTAAATAGGAGCTAAATATGAAACAGAATTTTTGTACCAGCCATTTGAATTACTGCACCAGCTCTTTTGCCCATCAAGAGAGGCGTTTAGCATTTCAGTCTTTTCCAAGGTGTTCATGATCTGCTATGCTGATCTCTGTGTGTGCCTAGGTGTGTGTGGAAGGGGGGGCATGTGAAGGGGAGTGTGTATGTTTGCTTTACAATTGTTGTGGCAGATTCATGCCTCAGCTCCACATTTTGTTTTAGAAAGGTCACACAGAGTGGATGTGAAGTTTACTATCAACAAGAGATCAATTCCCAAATCATCCATTTGACTCTACCTTATAAATCATGTGCTTTGTTGCATATTTTATCAAATCTACTTTCAAGCCAGATGGAGGAAGGAGGATGTGGCAATCCCTCCACCATCTTGCAACTTTTATGCAAGTAGGTTTTCAAGAAAATCATCATTTCTCTTTGAAATATGTCTGGAACAGGCATGATGGTAGTGTCAACCTGTTGGAGTTTTTGTTGATGGAAGAAGTTATACAAAAGGATTGGTTTTTACATTGACCAGTTACTGAATCAAGCTCAGGAATACATTGGAAATTCAACTGGGGCTTCCTTTCCCCGGCAGACTACTTCTAGAACGAGCTTGTACACTGAAGCTTACTCTTTTGCCCTCTTTTTGTTTCTTTCCTATTTTCTTGGCTTCTTTGCCACTCTCTAGACAATTTTGGAACTTTTTTCCCAACTCAAATGGTTTCAATAGTCTGATTGTGATCATACATTTTTACAAGGAATTTTTAAAATCTTTCCTCCAGTTAAGAAAGTCAAGGACTTAGGTCTTTTTCTTCCCTTATCAATATTGCAATGAAATTGATAAGTAAAGACCAACTCTTTCTTTTTGTTTTTAACCCAAGCAGATAATTCCCATCCATTCATCCATTTGGTGGACCAATAGTTGCCATTCTGATGGAAGTTGTCACTTCTTAACAGTAGGCATTCTGTGACTATGTTGACAGCACTTTGGGTGAAGATCCTAACTGGTCTTAGATACACATAGGGAGAAATTTGCTCAGCCAGTGTCAGTCTTAAGCATGCGTATCAGAAGATCTTTCTAGAGCTGGGAATTTTCCCATGAAAGGGATTCAGTTAGGGAAGAGACACTTGCCCCAGAGGTTTACATTCTTCTTGAAGACTGCTTAAGGAACTTAGATGCCATGTCCATTTGGATCTGTGTCTGCGCAGAACTTTGTCATGCCAGTGCTTGAAATGCATCTTGAAGAGAATTCACTAGCACAGAATGAATGAGAGTGGAAGGGGTTGGTGGGGCTAACCAGGCCCAACCCCCCTGCCTAAACCAGGATCCCTAGAGCCTCTTGCCCAGGATTCTATCTGGGTGTACTTTTAATGTCTTCAAAGATCCAGGCTCCACAATCTTTCTGGGCAGTCTGTGCCGTGGTTCACTCACCCTCACAGTAAAGAATCATTTCCTGATGTTCCTGTATTTCAGTGTGTGCCCACTGCCTCTTGTCTTTTCACTCAGCATCACTGAAAAGACACTGATTCCCTCCCCTTTGCACTATTGCTTCCATATGGATGTGCGCTGCCATGTAGAGATATGTCAAAAACCTCCCTGAAGCCCAGGCAGATAATATTCCCTTCATCTACCAGTCAAGTTGATTCATCAGAGGAGTTTAAAGTTATGTTCAGCATGAAATGCCCCTGAAAAATCATGCTAACTACATTATTGTGTCGTCTTTCATGTGCCTGGCAAGGTTTTCCAGGAAGAGCTGCTTCATCAACTTCCTGGGGATAAAAAAGAAGCTGGCTGGTTTGTACGATTGCGAGTCCTCCTAATTGCCTTTTTTGAAGATGAGTGTCATTTGCTTACATCCAGTCCTTAGCCTCTCTTGTCTACATCTTAGCAAAAAGCTTTTCCACTATGTCTGGCGAGGAAAAACTGTGCCAGCACAGAAAACATCTCCCATCGTGTTCTAGACGTTGCACGGAGGTGTGCCGAGTGTTTGGCATGAAGAAAAGAAAAGTTGTCCAAAACAGCTTCCAATCGAATGTTCATGTGATTGGAAAAGTCAGGAGAGTGCAAAGGTACTGTTTTCTAGCAGTTGGCAAGCTGCGCACACAATCCCAGTGTTGTACAGCTTCCTTCTTCACCTTTCCGAAGGTGCCGCTCTCTCCGGCTCCCGGAGGCGAAGAAGCGGCTTCTTCGCGCAAAGACGATTGTGCCGCTCACTGTGCACTCCTTAGCGCGGCTTCTGCCGAAAGACGCCCGGGAGCAGCTCTTAGCTCCGGACAGCATCGTACCTTCGTCTTTAGCGTCTCTTCTCGTCTACATCTTAGCAAAAAGCTTTTCCACTATGTCTGGCGAGGAAAAACTGTGCCAGCACAGAAAACATCTCCCATCGTGTTCTAGACGTTGCACGGAGGTGTGCCGAGTGTTTGGCATGAAGGCAAGAAAAGTTGTCCAAAACAGCTTCCAATCGAATGTTCATGTGATTGGAAAAGTCAGGAGAGTGCAAAGGTACTGTTTTCTAGCAGTTGGCAAGCTGCGCACACAATCGCAGTGTTGTACAGCTTCCTTCTTCACCTTTCCGAAGGTGCCGCTCTCTCCGGCTCCCGGAGGCGAAGAAGCGGCTTCTTCGCGCAAAGACGATTGTGCCGCTCACTGTGCACTCCTTAGCGCGGCTTCTGCCGAAAGACGCCCGGGAGCGGCTCTTAGCCCCGGAGAGAATCGTACCTACGTCTTTAGCGTCTCTTCTCGTCTACATCTTAGCAAAAAGCTTTTCCACTATGTCTGGCGAGGAAAAACTGTGCCAGCACAGAAAACATCTCCCATCGTGTTCTAGACGTTGCACGGAGGTGTGCCGAGTGTTTGGCATGAAGGCAAGAAAAGTTGTCCAAAACAGCTTCCAATCGAATGTTCATGTGATTGGAAAAGTCAGGAGAGTGCAAAGGTACTGTTTTCTAGCAGTTGGCAAGCTGCGCACACAATCGCAGTGTTGTACAGCTTCCTTCTTCACCTTTCCGAAGGTGCCGCTCTCTCCGGCTCCCGGAGGCGAAGAAGCGGCTTCTTCGCGCAAAGACGATTGTGCCGCTCACTGTGCACTCCTTAGCGCGGCTTCTGCCGAAAGACGCCCGGGAGCGGCTCTTAGCTCCGGACAGCATCATACCTTCGTCTTTAGCGTCTCTTCTCGTCTACATCTTAGCAAAAAGCTTTTCCACTATGTCTGGCGAGGAAAAACTATGCCAGCACAGAAAACATCTCCCATCGTGTTCTAGACGTTGCACGGAGGTCTGCCAAGTGCTTGGCATGAAGGGAAGAAAAGTTGTCCAAAACAGCTTCCAATCGAATGTTCATGTGATTGGGAAAGTCAGGAGAGTGCAAAGGTACTGTTTTCTAGCAGTTGGCAAGCTGCGCACACAATCCCAGTGTTGTACAGCTCCCTTCTTCACCTTTCCGAAGGTGCCGCTCTCTCCGGCTCCCGGAGGCGAAGAAGCGGCTTCTTCGCGCAAAGACGATTGTGCCGCTCACTGTGCACTCCTTAGCGCGGCTTCTGCCGAAAGACGCCCGGGAGCGGCTCTTAGCCCCGGAGAGAATCGTACCTACGTCTTTAGCGTCTCTTCTCGTCTACATCTTAGCAAAAAGCTTTTCCACTATGTCTGGCGAGGAAAAACTGTGCCAGCACAGAAAACATCTCCCATCGTGTTCTAGACGTTGCACGGAGGTGTGCCGAGTGTTTGGCATGAAGGAAAGAAAAGTTGTCCATAACAGCTTCCAATCGAATGTTCATGTGATTGGAAAAGTCAGGAGAGTGCAAAGGTACTGTTTTCTATCAGTTGGCAAGCTGCGCACACAATCCCAGTGTTGTACAGCTTCCTTCTTCACCTTTCCGAAGGTGCCGCTCTCTCCGGCTCCCGGAGGCGAAGAAGCGGCTTCTTCGCGCAAAGACGATTGTGCCGCTCACTGTGCACTCCTTAGCGCGGCTTCTGCCGAAAGACGCCCGGGAGCGGCTCTTAGCTCCGGACAGCATCGTACCTTCGTCTTTAGCGTCTCTTCTCGTCTACATCTTAGCAAAAAGCTTTTCCACTATGTCTGGCGAGGAAAAGCTGTGCCAGCACAGAAAACATCTCCCATCGTGTTCTAGACGTTGCACGGAGGTGTGCCGAGTGTTTGGCATGAAGAAAAGAAAAGTTGTCCAAAACAGCTTCCAATCGAATGTTCATGTGATTGGAAAAGTCAGGAGAGTGCAAAGGTACTGTTTTCTAGCAGTTGGCAAGCTGCGCACACAATCCCAGTGTTGTACAGCTTCCTTCTTCACCTTTCCGAAGGTGCCGCTCTCTCCGGCTCCCGGAGGCGAAGAAGCGGCTTCTTCGCGCAAAGACGATTGTGCCGCTCACTGTGCACTCCTTAGCGCGGCTTCTGCCGAAAGACGCCCGGGAGCGGCTCTTAGCCCCGGAGAGAATCGTACCTACGTCTTTAGCGTCTCTTCTCGTCTACATCTTAGCAAAAAGCTTTTCCACTATGTCTGGCGAGGAAAAACTGTGCCAGCACAGAAAACATCTCCCATCGTGTTCTAGACGTTGCACGGAGGTGTGCCGAGTGTTTGGCATGAAGGAAAGAAAAGTTGTCCAAAACAGCTTCCAATCGAATGTTCATGTGATTGGAAAAGTCAGGAGAGTGCAAAGGTACTGTTTTCTAGCAGTTGGCAAGCTGCGCACACAATCCCAGTGTTGTACAGCTTCCTTCTTCACCTTTCCGAAGGTGCCGCTCTCTCCGGCTCCCGGAGGCGAAGAAGCGGCTTCTTCGCGCAAAGACGATTGTGCCGCTCACTGTGCACTCCTTAGCGCGGCTTCTGCCGAAAGACGCCCGGGAGCGGCTCTTAGCCCCGGAGAGAATCGTACCTACGTCTTTAGCGTCTCTTCTCGTCTACATCTTAGCAAAAAGCTTTTCCACTATGTCTGGCGAGGAAAAACTGTGCCAGCACAGAAAACATCTCCCATCGTGTTCTAGACGTTGCACGGAGGTCTGCCAAGTGCTTGGCATGAAGAAAAGAAAAGTTGTCCAAAACAGCTTCCAATCGAATGTTCATGTGATTGGAAAAGTCAGGAGAGTGCAAAGGTACTGTTTTCTAGCAGTTGGCAAGCTACGCACACAATCCCAGTGTTGTACAGCTTCCTTCTTCACCTTTCCGAAGGTGCCGCTCTCTCCGGCTCCCGGAGGCGAAGAAGCGGCTTCTTCGCGCAAAGACGATTGTGCCGCTCACTGTGCACTCCTTAGCGCGGCTTCTGCCGAAAGACGCCCGGGAGCGGCTCTTAGCTCCGGACAGCATCGTACCTTCGTCTTTAGCGTCTCTTCTCGTCTACATCTTAGCAAAAAGCTTTTCCACTATGTCTGGCGAGGAAAAACTGTGCCAGCACAGAAAACATCTCCCATCGTGTTCTAGACGTTGCACGGAGGTCTGCCAAGTGCTTGGCATGAAGAAAAGAAAAGTTGTCCAAAACAGCTTCCAATCGAATGTTCATGTGATTGGGAAAGTCAGGAGAGTGCAAAGGTACTGTTTTCTAGCAGTTGGCAAGCTACGCACACAATCCCAGTGTTGTACAGCTTCCTTCTTCACCTTTCCGAAGGTGCCGCTCTCTCCGGCTCCCGGAGGCGAAGAAGCGGCTTCTTCGCGCAAAGACGATTGTGCCGCTCACTGTGCACTCCTTAGCGCGGCTTCTGCCGAAAGACGCCCGGGAGCGGCTCTTAGCTCCGGAGAGCATCGTACCTTCGTCTTTAGCGTCTCTTCTCGTCTACATCTTAGCAAAAAGCTTTTCCACTATGTCTGGCGAGGAAAAACTGTGCCAGCACAGAAAACATCTCCCATCGTGTTCTAGACGTTGCACGGAGGTGTGCCAAGTGCTTGGCATGAAGAAAAGAAAAGTTGTCCAAAACAGCTTCCAATCGAATGTTCATGTGATTGGGAAAGTCAGGAGAGTGCAAAGGTACTGTTTTCTAGCAGTTGGCAAGCTACGCACACAATCCCAGTGTTGTACAGCTTCCTCTTCACCTTTCCGAAGGTGCCGCTCTCTCCGGCTCCCGGAGGCGAAGAAGCGGCTTCTTCGCGCAAAGACGATTGTGCCGCTCACTGTGCACTCCTTAGCGCGGCTTCTGCCGAAAGACGCCCGGGAGCGGCTCTTAGCTCCGGACAGCATCGTACCTTCGTCTTTAGCGTCTCTTCTCGTCTACATCTTAGCAAAAAGCTTTTCCACTATGTCTGGCGAGGAAAAACTGTGCCAGCACAGAAAACATCTCCCATCGTGTTCTAGACGTTGCACGGAGGTGTGCCGAGTGTTTGGCATGAAGAAAAGAAAAGTTGTCCAAAACAGCTTCCAATCGAATGTTCATGTGATTGGAAAAGTCAGGAGAGTGCAAAGGTACTGTTTTCTAGCAGTTGGCAAGCTGCGCACACAATCCCAGTGTTGTACAGCTTCCTTCTTCACCTTTCCGAAGGTGCCGCTCTCTCCGGCTCCCGGAGGCGAAGAAGCGGCTTCTTCGCGCAAAGACGATTGTGCCGCTCACTGTGCACTCCTTAGCGCGGCTTCTGCCGAAAGACGCCCGGGAGCGGCTCTTAGCCCCGGAGAGAATCGTACCTACGTCTTTAGCGTCTCTTCTCGTCTACATCTTAGCAAAAAGCTTTTCCACTATGTCTGGCGAGGAAAAACTGTGCCAGCACAGAAAACATCTCCCATCGTGTTCTAGACGTTGCACGGAGGTGTGCCGAGTGTTTGGCATGAAGGAAAGAAAAGTTGTCCAAAACAGCTTCCAATCGAATGTTCATGTGATTGGAAAAGTCAGGAGAGTGCAAAGGTACTGTTTTCTAGCAGTTGGCAAGCTGCGCACACAATCCCAGTGTTGTACAGCTTCCTTCTTCACCTTTCCGAAGGTGCCGCTCTCTCCGGCTCCCGGAGGCGAAGAAGCGGCTTCTTCGCGCAAAGACGATTGTGCCGCTCACTGTGCACTCCTTAGCGCGGCTTCTGCCGAAAGACGCCCGGGAGCGGCTCTTAGCTCCGGACAGCATCATACCTTCGTCTTTAGCGTCTCTTCTCGTCTACATCTTAGCAAAAAGCTTTTCCACTATGTCTGGGGAGGAAAAACTATGCCAGCACAGAAAACATCTCCCATCGTGTTCTAGACGTTGCACGGAGGTCTGCCAAGTGCTTGGCATGAAGAAAAGAAAAGTTGTCCAAAACAGCTTCCAATCGAATGTTCATGTGATTGGGAAAGTCAGGAGAGTGCAAAGGTACTGTTTTCTAGCAGTTGGCAAGCTGCGCACACAATCCCAGTGTTGTACAGCTCCCTTCTTCACCTTTCCGAAGGTGCCGCTCTCTCCGGCTCCCGGAGGCGAAGAAGCGGCTTCTTCGCGCAAAGACGATTGTGCCGCTCACTGTGCACTCCTTAGCGCGGCTTCTGCCGAAAGACGCCCGGGAGCGGCTCTTAGCCCCGGAGAGAATCGTACCTACGTCTTTAGCGTCTCTTCTCGTCTACATCTTAGCAAAAAGCTTTTCCACTATGTCTGGCGAGGAAAAACTGTGCCAGCACAGAAAACATCTCCCATCGTGTTCTAGACGTTGCACGGAGGTGTGCCGAGTGTTTGGCATGAAGGAAAGAAAAGTTGTCCATAACAGCTTCCAATCGAATGTTCATGTGATTGGAAAAGTCAGGAGAGTGCAAAGGTACTGTTTTCTATCAGTTGGCAAGCTGCGCACACAATCCCAGTGTTGTACAGCTTCCTTCTTCACCTTTCCGAAGGTGCCGCTCTCTCCGGCTCCCGGAGGCGAAGAAGCGGCTTCTTCGCGCAAAGACGATTGTGCCGCTCACTGTGCACTCCTTAGCGCGGCTTCTGCCGAAAGACGCCCGGGAGCGGCTCTTAGCTCCGGACAGCATCGTACCTTCGTCTTTAGCGTCTCTTCTCGTCTACATCTTAGCAAAAAGCTTTTCCACTATGTCTGGCGAGGAAAAGCTGTGCCAGCACAGAAAACATCTCCCATCGTGTTCTAGACGTTGCACGGAGGTGTGCCGAGTGTTTGGCATGAAGAAAAGAAAAGTTGTCCAAAACAGCTTCCAATCGAATGTTCATGTGATTGGAAAAGTCAGGAGAGTGCAAAGGTACTGTTTTCTAGCAGTTGGCAAGCTGCGCACACAATCCCAGTGTTGTACAGCTTCCTTCTTCACCTTTCCGAAGGTGCCGCTCTCTCCGGCTCCCGGAGGCGAAGAAGCGGCTTCTTCGCGCAAAGACGATTGTGCCGCTCACTGTGCACTCCTTAGCGCGGCTTCTGCCGAAAGACGCCCGGGAGCGGCTCTTAGCTCCGGACAGCATCGTACCTTCGTCTTTAGCGTCTCTTCTCGTCTACATCTTAGCAAAAAGCTTTTCCACTATGTCTGGCGAGGAAAAACTGTGCCAGCACAGAAAACATCTCCCATCGTGTTCTAGACGTTGCACGGAGGTGTGCCGAGTGTTTGGCATGAAGGAAAGAAAAGTTGTCCAAAACAGCTTCCAATCGAATGTTCATGTGATTGGAAAAGTCAGGAGAGTGCAAAGGTACTGTTTTCTAGCAGTTGGCAAGCTGCGCACACAATCCCAGTGTTGTACAGCTTCCTTCTTCACCTTTCCGAAGGTGCCGCTCTCTCCGGCTCCCGGAGGCGAAGAAGCGGCTTCTTCGCGCAAAGACGATTGTGCCGCTCACTGTGCACTCCTTAGCGCGGCTTCTGCCGAAAGACGCCCGGGAGCGGCTCTTAGCTCCGGACAGCATCGTACCTTCGTCTTTAGCGTCTCTTCTCGTCTACATCTTAGCAAAAAGCTTTTCCACTATGTCTGGCGAGGAAAAACTGTGCCAGCACAGAAAACATCTCCCATCGTGTTCTAGACGTTGCACGGAGGTCTGCCAAGTGCTTGGCATGAAGAAAAGAAAAGTTGTCCAAAACAGCTTCCAATCGAATGTTCATGTGATTGGGAAAGTCAGGAGAGTGCAAAGGTACTGTTTTCTAGCAGTTGGCAAGCTACGCACACAATCGCAGTGTTGTACAGCTTCCTTCTTCACCTTTCCGAAGGTGCCGCTCTCTCCGGCTCCCGGAGGCGAAGAAGCGGCTTCTTCGCGCAAAGACGATTGTGCCGCTCACTGTGCACTCCTTAGCGCGGCTTCTGCCGAAAGACGCCCGGGAGCGGCTCTTAGCTCCGGAGAGCATCGTACCTTCGTCTTTAGCGTCTCTTCTCGTCTACATCTTAGCAAAAAGCTTTTCCACTATGTCTGGCGAGGAAAAACTGTGCCAGCACAGAAAACATCTCCCATCGTGTTCTAGACGTTGCACGGAGGTGTGCCAAGTGCTTGGCATGAAGAAAAGAAAAGTTGTCCAAAACAGCTTCCAATCGAATGTTCATGTGATTGGGAAAGTCAGGAGAGTGCAAAGGTACTGTTTTCTAGCAGTTGGCAAGCTACGCACACAATCCCAGTGTTGTACAGCTTCCTTCTTCACCTTTCCGAAGGTGCCGCTCTCTCCGGCTCCCGGAGGCGAAGAAGCGGCTTCTTCGCGCAAAGACGATTGTGCCGCTCACTGTGCACTCCTTAGCGCGGCTTCTGCCGAAAGACGCCCGGGAGCGGCTCTTAGCTCCGGACAGCATCGTACCTTCGTCTTTAGCGTCTCTTCTCGTCTACATCTTAGCAAAAAGCTTTTCCACTATGTCTGGCGAGGAAAAACTGTGCCAGCACAGAAAACATCTCCCATCGTGTTCTAGACGTTGCACGGAGGTGTGCCGAGTGTTTGGCATGAAGAAAAGAAAAGTTGTCCAAAACAGCTTCCAATCGAATGTTCATGTGATTGGAAAAGTCAGGAGAGTGCAAAGGTACTGTTTTCTAGCAGTTGGCAAGCTGCGCACACAATCCCAGTGTTGTACAGCTTCCTTCTTCACCTTTCCGAAGGTGCCGCTCTCTCCGGCTCCCGGAGGCGAAGAAGCGGCTTCTTCGCGCAAAGACGATTGTGCCGCTCACTGTGCACTCCTTAGCGCGGCTTCTGCCGAAAGACGCCCGGGAGCGGCTCTTAGCTCCGGACAGCATCATACCTTCGTCTTTAGCGTCTCTTCTCGTCTACATCTTAGCAAAAAGCTTTTCCACTATGTCTGGCGAGGAAAAACTGTGCCAGCACAGAAAACATCTCCCATCGTGTTCTAGACGTTGCACGGAGGTCTGCCAAGTGCTTGGCATGAAGGAAAGAAAAGTTGTCCAAAACAGCTTCCAATCGAATGTTCATGTGATTGGGAAAGTCAGGAGAGTGCAAAGGTACTGTTTTCTAGCAGTTGGCAAGCTACGCACACAATCCCAGTGTTGTACAGCTT
The DNA here is from genome assembly GCA_036010785.1 of Ammospiza maritima maritima. Classification (NCBI taxonomy): domain Eukaryota; kingdom Metazoa; phylum Chordata; class Aves; order Passeriformes; family Passerellidae; genus Ammospiza; species Ammospiza maritima. The sequence goes on from JAYKTQ010000495.1 coordinate 389,862, forward strand.
CCTTCTTCACCTTTCCGAAGGTGCCGCTCTCTCCGGCTCCCGGAGGCGAAGAAGCGGCTTCTTCGCGCAAAGACGATTGTGCCGCTCACTGTGCACTCCTTAGCGCGGCTTCTGCCGAAAGACGCCCGGGAGCGGCTCTTAGCTCCGGACAGCATCGTACCTTCGTCTTTAGCGTCTCTTCTCGTCTACATCTTAGCAAAAAGCTTTTCCACTATGTCTGGCGAGGAAAAACTGTGCCAGCACAGAAAACATCTCCCATCGTGTTCTAGACGTTGCACGGAGGTCTGCCAAGTGCTTGGCATGAAGAAAAGAAAAGTTGTCCAAAACAGCTTCCAATCGAATGTTCATGTGATTGGGAAAGTCAGGAGAGTGCAAAGGTACTGTTTTCTAGCAGTTGGCAAGCTGCGCACACAATCCCAGTGTTGTACAGCTCCCTTCTTCACCTTTCCGAAGGTGCCGCTCTCTCCGGCTCCCGGAGGCGAAGAAGCGGCTTCTTCGCGCAAAGACGATTGTGCCGCTCACTGTGCACTCCTTAGTGCGGCTTCTGCCGAAAGACGCCCGGGAGCGGCTCTTAGCCCCGGAGAGAATCGTACCTACGTCTTTAGCGTCTCTTCTCGTCTACATCTTAGCAAAAAGCTTTTCCACTATGTCTGGCGAGGAAAAACTGTGCCAGCACAGAAAACATCTCCCATCGTGTTCTAGACGTTGCACGGAGGTGTGCCGAGTGTTTGGCATGAAGGAAAGAAAAGTTGTCCATAACAGCTTCCAATCGAATGTTCATGTGATTGGAAAAGTCAGGAGAGTGCAAAGGTACTGTTTTCTATCAGTTGGCAAGCTGCGCACACAATCCCAGTGTTGTACAGCTTCCTTCTTCACCTTTCCGAAGGTGCCGCTCTCTCCGGCTCCCGGAGGCGAAGAAGCGGCTTCTTCGCGCAAAGACGATTGTGCCGCTCACTGTGCACTCCTTAGCGCGGCTTCTGCCGAAAGACGCCCGGGAGCGGCTCTTAGCTCCGGACAGCATCGTACCTTCGTCTTTAGCGTCTCTTCTCGTCTACATCTTAGCAAAAAGCTTTTCCACTATGTCTGGCGAGGAAAAGCTGTGCCAGCACAGAAAACATCTCCCATCGTGTTCTAGACGTTGCACGGAGGTGTGCCGAGTGTTTGGCATGAAGAAAAGAAAAGTTGTCCAAAACAGCTTCCAATCGAATGTTCATGTGATTGGAAAAGTCAGGAGAGTGCAAAGGTACTGTTTTCTAGCAGTTGGCAAGCTGCGCACACAATCCCAGTGTTGTACAGCTTCCTTCTTCACCTTTCCGAAGGTGCCGCTCTCTCCGGCTCCCGGAGGCGAAGAAGCGGCTTCTTCGCGCAAAGACGATTGTGCCGCTCACTGTGCACTCCTTAGCGCGGCTTCTGCCGAAAGACGCCCGGGAGCGGCTCTTAGCCCCGGAGAGAATCGTACCTACGTCTTTAGCGTCTCTTCTCGTCTACATCTTAGCAAAAAGCTTTTCCACTATGTCTGGCGAGGAAAAACTGTGCCAGCACAGAAAACATCTCCCATCGTGTTCTAGACGTTGCACGGAGGTGTGCCGAGTGTTTGGCATGAAGGAAAGAAAAGTTGTCCAAAACAGCTTCCAATCGAATGTTCATGTGATTGGAAAAGTCAGGAGAGTGCAAAGGTACTGTTTTCTAGCAGTTGGCAAGCTGCGCACACAATCCCAGTGTTGTACAGCTTCCTTCTTCACCTTTCCGAAGGTGCCGCTCTCTCCGGCTCCCGGAGGCGAAGAAGCGGCTTCTTCGCGCAAAGACGATTGTGCCGCTCACTGTGCACTCCTTAGCGCGGCTTCTGCCGAAAGACGCCCGGGAGCGGCTCTTAGCCCCGGACAGCATCGTACCTTCGTCTTTAGCGTCTCTTCTCGTCTACATCTTAGCAAAAAGCTTTTCCACTATGTCTGGCGAGGAAAAACTGTGCCAGCACAGAAAACATCTCCCATCGTGTTCTAGACGTTGCACGGAGGTGTGCCGAGTGTTTGGCATGAAGAAAAGAAAAGTTGTCCAAAACAGCTTCCAATCGAATGTTCATGTGATTGGAAAAGTCAGGAGAGTGCAAAGGTACTGTTTTCTAGCAGTTGGCAATCTGCGCACACAATCCCAGTGTTGTACAGCTTCCTTCTTCACCTTTCCGAAGGTGCCGCTCTCTCCGGCTCCCGGAGGCGAAGAAGCGGCTTCTTCGCGCAAAGACGATTGTGCCGCTCACTGTGCACTCCTTAGCGCGGCTTCTGCCGAAAGACGCCCGGGAGCGGCTCTTAGCTCCGGACAGCATCATACCTTCGTCTTTAGCGTCTCTTCTCGTCTACATCTTAGCAAAAAGCTTTTCCACTATGTCTGGCGAGGAAAAACTGTGCCAGCACAGAAAACATCTCCCATCGTGTTCTAGACGTTGCACGGAGGTCTGCCAAGTGCTTGGCATGAAGGAAAGAAAAGTTGTCCAAAACAGCTTCCAATCGAATGTTCATGTGATTGGGAAAGTCAGGAGAGTGCAAAGGTACTGTTTTCTAGCAGTTGGCAAGCTACGCACACAATCCCAGTGTTGTACAGCTTCCTTCTTCACCTTTCCGAAGGTGCCGCTCTCTCCGGCTCCCGGAGGCGAAGAAGCGGCTTCTTCGCGCAAAGACGATTGTGCCGCTCACTGTGCACTCCTTAGCGCGGCTTCTGCCGAAAGACGCCCGGGAGCGGCTCTTAGCTCCGGACAGCATCGTACCTTCGTCTTTAGCGTCTCTTCTCGTCTACATCTTAGCAAAAAGCTTTTCCACTATGTCTGGCGAGGAAAAACTGTGCCAGCACAGAAAACATCTCCCATCGTGTTCTAGACGTTGCACGGAGGTGTGCCGAGTGTTTGGCATGAAGGAAAGAAAAGGTGTCCAAAACAGCTTCCAATCGAATGTTCATGTGATTGGAAAAGTCAGGAGAGTGCAAAGGTACTGTTTTCTATCAGTTGGCAAGCTGCGCACACAATCCCAGTGTTGTACAGCTTCCTTCTTCACCTTTCCGAAGGTGCCGCTCTCTCCGGCTCCCGGAGGCGAAGAAGCGGCTTCTTCGCGCAAAGACGATTGTGCCGCTCACTGTGCACTCCTTAGCGCGGCTTCTGCCGAAAGACGCCCGGGAGCGGCTCTTAGCTCCGGACAGCATCGTACCTTCGTCTTTAGCGTCTCTTCTCGTCTACATCTTAGCAAAAAGCTTTTCCACTATGTCTGGCGAGGAAAAACTGTGCCAGCACAGAAAACATCTCCCATCGTGTTCTAGACGTTGCACGGAGGTGTGCCGAGTGTTTCGCATGAAGGAAAGAAAAGTTGTCCAAAACAGCTTCCAATCGAATGTTCATGTGATTGGAAAAGTCAGGAGAGTGCAAAGGTACTGTTTTCTAGCAGTTGGCAAGCTGCGCACACAATCCCAGTGTTGTACAGCTTCCTTCTTCACCTTTCCGAAGGTGCCGCTCTCTCCGGCTCCCGGAGGCGAAGAAGCGGCTTCTTCGCGCAAAGACGATTGTGCCGCTCACTGTGCACTCCTTGCGCGGCTTCTGCCGAATGACGCTCGGGAGCGGCTCTTAGCTCCGGACAGCATCGTACCTTCGTCTTTAGCGTCTCTTCTCGTCTACATCTTAGCAAAAAGCTTTTCTACTATGTCTGGCGAGGAAAAACTGTGCCAGCACAGAAAACATCTCCCATCGTGTTCTAGACGTTGCACGATCCCTATACATAGGCTGATTTCTTTCCTGGGGATAGGGTTAGGCTTCAGCCTAGGGCTTGGAGTTTTTTACCCAGGAAGCCCTGAGTTCCCGGCTTACTGCATCTGCCAAAAGCATCCCAAAGGGAGTGCAGAAGTGCCACAACATGGCTGCTTTCACGGCTTTTCCCTTAGGAAGAACCCTAATACGCGGCTCATTTACCTTCCTAGGGTTACTGTTAGGCTTAGGCCTAGGACTTTTAAAACCAGGAAGCCCTGGGCTCCAGGCACATGCAGCTGCGAAAGGCATCCCAAGGGGAGCGCAAAAGTGACACAACTTGGCTGCTTTCACTGCTTTTCCCTTAGGAAGAACCCTTTACGCGGCTGATTTACCTTCCTAGGGTTACTGTTAGGCTTAGGCCTAGGACTTTTAAAACCAGGAAGCCCTGGGCTCCAGGCACACTGCAGCTGCGAAAGGCATCCCAAGGGGAGCGCAAAAGTGACACAACTTGGCTGCCTCTGCTGCTATTCTCATGAGACCATCCCGAACCATAGGCTGATTTTCCTTCCTAGGGTTAAGGTTTGAGTTACGCCTGGGGTAAGGGTTCTATTAACCAGAAAGCCCTGAGTTCCAAGAACACAGCAGCTGCGAAGGACTTCCCAAGAAGAGCGCAAAAGTACCACAACATGCCTGCCTCCACAGCTTTTTCCTTGGGGACATGCCTAATTCCTGGCTGATTTGCCTTTCTCGTCTTAGGGTTGGGGTTCGGCCTAGGGCCAGGATATTTTTAACTAGGAAGCCCTGAGTTCCAGGCTTACTTCATCTGCAAAAAGCATCCCAAAGGGAGTGCAGAAGTGCCACAACATGGCTGCTTTCACGGCTTTTCCCTTAGGAAGAACCCTAATACCCGGCTGATTTACCTTCCTAGGGTTACTGTTAGGCTTAGGCCTAGGACTTTTAAAACCAGGAAGCCCTGGGCTCCAGGCACATGCAGCTGCGAAAGGCATCCCAAGAGGGCCGCAGAAGTGACACAACTTGGCTGCCTCTGCTTCTATTCTCATGAGACCATCCTGAACCATAGGCTGATTTTCCTTCCTAGGGTTAAGGTTTGAGTTACGCCTGGGGTAAGGGTTCTATTAACCAGAAAGCCCCGAGTTCCAAGAACACAGCAGCTGCGAAGGACTACTCAAGAAGAGCGCAAAAGTACGACAACGTGCCTGCCTCCACAGCTTTTTCCTTGGGGACATGCCTAATTCCTTGCTGATTTGCCTTTCTCGTCTTAGGGTTGGGGTTCGGCCTAGGGCTAGGAGTTTTAAAATCAGGAAGCCCTGAGTTCCAGGCTTACTTCATCTGCAAAAAGCATCCCAAAGGGAGTGCAGAAGTGCCACAACATGGCTGCTTTCACGGCTTTTCCCTTAGGAAGAACCCTAATACGCGGCTGATTTACCTTCCTAGGGTTACTGTTAGGCTTAGGCCTAGGACTTTTAAAACCAGGAAGCCCTGGGCTCCAGGCACATGCAGCTGCGAAAGGCATCCCAAGAGGGCCGCAGAAGTGACACAACTTGGCTGCCTCTGCTTCTATTCTCATGAGACCATCCCGAACCATAGGCTGATTTTCCTTCCTAGGCTTAAGGTTTGAGTTACGCCTAGGGTAAGTGTTCTATTAACCAGAAAGACCTGAGTTCCAAGAACACAGCATCTGCGAAGGACTACCCAAGAAGAGCGCAAAAGTACGACAACGTGCCTGCCTCCACAGCTTTTTCCTTGGGGACATGCCTAAATCCTGGCTGATTTGCCTTTCTCGTCTTAGGCTTGGGGTTCGGCCTAGGGCTAGGATTTTTTTAACTAGGAAGCCCTGAGTTCCAGGCTTACTGCATCTGCCAAAGGCATCCCAAAGGGAGTGCAAAAGTGCCACAACATGGCTGCTTTCACGGCTTTTCCGTTTGGAAGAACCCTAATACGCGGCTGATTTACCTTCCTAGGGTTACTGTTAGGCTTAGGCCTAGGACTTTTAAAACCAGGAAGCCCTGGGCTCCAGGCACACTGCAGCTGTTTAAGGCATCCCAAGAGGGCTGCAGAAGTGACACAACTTGGCTGCCTCTGCTGCTATTCTCATGAGACCATCCCGAACCATAGGCTGATTTTCCTTCCTAGGGTTAAGGTTTGACTTACGCCTAGGGTAAGGGTTCTATTAACCAGAAAGGCCTGAGTTCCAAGAACACAGCAGCTGCGAAGGACTACCCAAGAAGAGCGCAAAAGTACCACAACATGCCTGCCTCCACAGCTTTTTCCTTGGGGACATGCCTAATTCCTGGCTGATTTGCCTTTCTCGTCTTAGGCTTGGGGTTCGGCCTAGGGCTAGGATATTTTTAACTAGGAAGCCCTGAGTTCCAGGCTTACTTCATCTACCAAAGGCATCCCAAAGGGAGTGCAAAAGTGCCACAACATGGTTGCTTTCACGGCTTTTTCCTTGGCAAGAAGCCTAACACCAGGCTGATTTCCCTTCCCAGGGTTACTGTGAGGCTTAGGCCTAGGGCTAGGATTTTTAAAACTAGGCAGCCCTGGGCTCCAGGCACACTGCAGCTGTTCAAGGCATCCCAAGGGGAGTACAAAAGTGCAACAACATGGCAGCTTTCACAGCTTTTTCCTTGGCACCATCCCTATACCTAGGCTGATTTATCTGCCTAGGGTTAGGGTTAGGGTTCAGCCTAGGTCTTGGAGTTTTTTAACCAGGAAGCCCTGAGTTCCAGGCTTACTGCATCTGCCAAAGGCATCCCAAAGGGAGTGCAAAAGTGCCACAAGATGGCTGCTTTCACGGCTTTTCCCTTAGGAAGAACCCTAATACGCGGCTGATTTACCTTCCTAGGGTTACTGTTAGGCTTAGACCTAGGACTTTTAAAACCAGGAAGCCCTGGGCTCCAGGCACACTGCAGCTGCGAAAGGCATCCCAAGAGGGCTGCAGAAGTGACACAACTTGGCTGCCTCTGCTTCTATTCTCATGAGACCATCCCAAATCATGGGCTGATTTTCCTTCCTAGGGTTAAGGTTTGAGTTACGCCTAGGGTAAGAGTTCTATTAACCAGAAAGCCCTGAGTTCCAAGAACACAGCAGCTGCGAAGGACTTCCCAAGAAGAGCGCAAAAGTACCACAACATGCCTGCCTCCCCAGCTTTTTCCTTGGGGACATGCCTAATTCCTGGCTGATTTGCCTTTCTCGTCTTAGGCTTGGGGTTCGGCCTAGGGCTAGGACTTTTAAAATCAGGAAGCCCTGAGTTCCAGGCACACTGGAGCTGTGAAAGGCATCCAAAAGGGAGTGCAAAAGTGCCACAACATGGTTGCTTTCACGCCTTTTTCCTTGGCAAGAAGCTTAACACCCGGCTGATTTCGCTTCCCTTGGTTACTGTTAGGCTTAGGCCTAGGGCAAGGATTTTTAAAACTAGGAAGCCCTTAGATCCAGGCACACTGCAGCTGTTCAAGGCATCCCAAGGGGAGTTCAAAAGTGCAACAACATGGCAGCTTTCACAGCTTTTTCCTTGGCACCATCCCTATACCTTGGCTGTTTTATCTGCCTAGGGTTAGGGTTAGGGTTCAGCCTAGGGCTTGGAGTTTTTTACCCAGGAAGCCCTGAGTTCCAGGCTTACTGCATCTGCCAAAGGCATCCCAAAGGGAGTGCAGAAGTGCCACAACATGGCTGCATTCACGGCTTTTCCCTTAGGAAGAACCCTAATACGCGGCTGATTTACCTTCCTAGGGTTACTGTTAGGCTTAGGCCTAGGACTTTTAAAACCAGGAAGCCCTGGGCTCCAGGCACATGCAGCTGCGAAAGGCATCCCAAGGGGAGCGCAAAAGTGACACAACTTGGCTGCTTTCACTGCTTTTCCCTTAGGAAGAACCCTAATACGCGGCTGATTTACCTTCCTAGGGTTACTGTTAGGCTTAGGCCTAGGACTTTTAAAACCAGGAAGCCCTGGGCTCCAGGCACACTGCAGCTGCGAAAGGCATCCCAAGGGGAGCGCAAAAGTGACACAACTTGGCTGCCTCTGCTGCTATTCTCATGAGACCATCCCGAAACATAGGCTGATTTTCCTTCCTAGGGTTAAGGTTTGAGTTACGCCTGGGGTAAGGGTTCTATTAACCAGAAAGCCCTGAGTTCCAAGAACACAGCAGCTGCGAAGGACTAGCCAAGAAGAGCGCAAAAGTACCACAACATGCCTGCCTCCACAGCTTTTTCCTTGGGGACATGCCTAATTCCTGGCTGATTTGCCTTTCTCGTCTTAGGCTTGGGGTTCGGCCTAGGGCTAGGATATTTTTAACTAGGAAGCCCTGAGTTCCAGGCTTACTTCATCTGCAAAAAGCATCCCAAAGGGAGTGCAGAAGTGCCACAACATGGCTGCTTTCACGGCTTTTCCCTTAGGAAGAACCCTAATACGCGGCTGATTTACCTTCCTAGGGTTACTGTTAGGCTTAGGCCTAGGACTTTTAAAACCAGGAAGCCCTGGGCTCCAGGCACATGCAGCTGCGAAAGGCATCCCAAGAGGGCCGCAGAAGTGACACAACTTGGCTGCCTCTGCTTCTATTCTCATGAGACCATCCTGAACCATAGGCTGATTTTCCTTCCTAGGGTTAAGGTTTGAGTTACGCCTGGGGTAAGGGTTCTATTAACCAGAAAGCCCCGAGTTCCAAGAACACAGCAGCTGCGAAGGACTACTCAAGAAGAGCGCAAAAGTACCACAACGTGCCTGCCTCCACAGCTTTTTCCTTGGGGACATGCCTAATTCCTGGCTGATTTGCCTTTCTCGTCTTAGGGTTGGGGTTCGGCCTAGGGCTAGGATATTTTTAACTAGGAAGCCCTGAGTTCCAGGCTTACTTCATCTACCAAAGGCATCCCAAAGGGAGTGCAAAAGTGCCACAACATGGTTGCTTTCACGGCTTTTTCCTTGGCAAGAAGCCTAACACCAGGCTGATTTCCCTTCCCAGGGTTACTGTGAGGCTTAGGCCTAGGGCTAGGATTTTTAAAACTAGGCAGCCCTGGGCTCCAGGCACACTGCAGCTGTTCAAGGCATCCCAAGGGGAGTACAAAAGTGCAACAACATGGCAGCTTTCACAGCTTTTTCCTTGGCACCATCCCTATACCTTGGCTGTTTTATCTGCCTAGGGTTAGGGTTAGGGTTCAGCCTAGGGCTTGGAGTTTTTTACCCAGGAAGCCCTGAGTTCCAGGCTTACTGCATCTGCCAAAGGCATCCCAAAGGGAGTGCAGAAGTGCCACAACATGGCTGCATTCACGGCTTTTCCCTTAGGAAGAACCCTAATACGCGGCCGATTTACCTTCCTAGGGTTACTGTTAGGCTTAGGCCTAGGACTTTTAAAACCAGGAAGCCCTGGGCTCCAGGCACATGCAGCTGCGAAAGGCATCCCAAGGGGAGCGCAAAAGTGACACAACTTGGCTGCTTTCACTGCTTTTCCCTTAGGAAGAACCCTAATACGCGGCTGATTTACCTTCCTAGGGTTACTGTTAGGCTTAGGCCTAGGACTTTTAAAACCAGGAAGCCCTGGGCTCCAGGCACACTGCAGCTGCGAAAGGCATCCCAAGGGGAGCGCAAAAGTGACACAACTTGGCTGCCTCTGCTGCTATTCTCATGAGACCATCCCGAACCATAGGCTGATTTTCCTTCCTAGGGTTAAGGTTTGAGTTACGCCTGGGGTAAGGGTTCTATTAACCAGAAAGCCCTGAGTTCCAAGAACACAGCAGCTGCGAAGGACTACCCAAGAAGAGCGCAAAAGTACCACAACATGCGTGCCTCCACAGCTTTTTCCTTGGGGACATGCCTAATTCCTGGCTGATTTGCCTTTCTCGTCTTAGGGTTGGGGTTCGGCCTAGGGCTAGGATATTTTTAACTAGGAAGCCCTGAGTTCCAGGCTTACTTCATCTGCAAAAAGCATCCCAAAGGGAGTGCAGAAGTGCCACAACATGGCTGCTTTCACGGCTTTTCCCTTAGGAAGAACCCTAATACGCGGCTGATTTACCTTCCTAGGGTTACTGTTAGGCTTAGGCCTAGGACTTTTAAAACCAGGAAGCCCTGGGCTCCAGGCACATGCAGCTGCGAAAGGCATCCCAAGAGGGCCGCAGAAGTGACACAACTTGGCTGCCTCTGCTTCTATTCTCATGAGACCATCCCGAACCATAGGCTGATTTTCCTTCCTAGGGTTAAGGTTTGAGTTACGCCTAGGGTAAGGGTTCTATTAACCAGAAAGACCTGAGTTCCAAGAACACAGCGTCTGCGAAGGACTACCCAAGAAGAGCGCAAAAGTACCACAAAGTGCCTGCCTCCACAGCTTTTTCCTTGGGGACATGCCTAATTCCTGGCTGATTTGCCTTTCTCGTCTTAGGGTTGGGGTTCGGCCTAGGGCTAGGATATTTTAACTAGGAAGCCCTGAGTTCCAGGCTTACTGCATCTGCCAAAGGCATCCCAAAGGGAGTGCAAAAGTGCCACAACATGGCTGCTTTCACGGCTTTTCCCTTTGGAAGAACCCTAATACCCGGCTGATTTACCTTCCTAGGGTTACTGTTAGGCTTAGGCCTAGGACTTTTAAAACCAGGAAGCCCTGGGCTCCAGGCACACTGCAGCTGCGAAAGGCATCCCAAGGGGGGGCGCAAAAGTGACACAACTTGGCTGCCTCTGCTGCTATTCTCATGAGACCATCCCGAACCATAGGCTGATTTTCCTTCCTAGGGTTAAGGTTTGACTTACGCCTAGGGTAAGGGTTCTATTAACCAGAAAGCCCTGAGTTCCAAGAACACAGCAGCTGCGAAGGACTACTCAAGAAGAGCGCAAAAGTACCACAACGTGCCTGCCTCCACAGCTTTTTCCTTGGGGACATGCCTAATTCCTGGCTGATTTGCCTTTCTCGTCTTAGGCTTGGGGTTCGGCCTAGGGCTAGGACTTTTAAAATCAGGAAGCCCTGAGTTCCAGGCTTACTGCATCTGCCAAAGGCATCCCAAAGGGAGTGCAAAAGTGCCACAACATGGCTGCTTTCACGGCTTTTCCCTTTGGAAGAACCCTAATACCCGGCTGATTTACCTTCCTAGGGTTACTGTTAGGCTTAGACCTAGGACTTTTAAAACCAGGAAGCCCTGGGCTCCAGGCACACTGCAGCTGTTTAAGGCATCCCAAGAGGGCTGCAGAAGTGACACAACTTGGCTGCCTCTGCTTCTATTCTCATGAGACCATCCCAAATCATAGGCTGATTTTCCTTCCTAGGGTTAAGGTTTGAGTTACGCCTAGGGTAAGAGTTCTATTAACCAGAAAGCCCTGAGTTCCAAGAACACAGCAGCTGCGAAGGACTTCCCAAGAAGAGCGCAAAAGTACCACAACATGCCTGCCTCCCCAGCTTTTTCCTTGGGGACATGCCTAATTCCTGGCTGATTTGCCTTTCTCGTCTTAGGCTTGGGGTTCGGCCTAGGGCTAGGACTTTTAAAATCAGGAAGCCCTGAGTTCCAGGCACACTGGAGCTGTGAAAGGCATCCAAAAGGGAGTGCAAAAGTGCCACAACATGGTTGCTTTCACGGCTTTTTCCTTGGCAAGAAGCTTAACACCCGGCTGATTTCGCTTCCCTTGGTTACTGTGAGGCTTAGGCCTAGGGCTAGGATTTTTAAAACTAGGCAGCCCTGGGCTCCAGGCACACTGCAGCTGTTCAAGGCATCCCAAGGGGAGTACAAAAGTGCAACAACATGGCAGCTTTCACAGCTTTTTCCTTGGCACCATCCCTATACCTAGGCTGATTTATCTGCCTAGGGTTAGGGTTAGGGTTCAGCCTAGGTCTTGGAGTTTTTTAACCAGGAAGCCCTGAGTTCCAGGCTTACTGCATCTGCCAAAGGCATCCCAAAGGGAGTGCAAAAGTGCCACAAGATGGCTGCTTTCACGGCTTTTCCCTTAGGAAGAACCCTAATACGCGGCTGATTTACCTTCCTAGGGTTACTGTTAGGCTTAGACCTAGGACTTTTAAAACCAGGAAGCCCTGGGCTCCAGGCACACTGCAGCTGTTTAAGGCATCCCAAGGGGAGCGCAAAAGTGACACAACTTGGCTGCTTTCACTGCTTTTCCCTTAGGAAGAACCCTAATACGCGGCTGATTTACCTTCCTAGGGTTACTGTTAGGCTTAGGCCTAGGACTTTTAAAACCAGGAAGCCCTGGGCTCCAGGCACACTGCAGCTGCGAAAGGCATCCCAAGGGGAGCGCAAAAGTGACACAACTTGGCTGCCTCTGCTGCTATTCTCATGAGACCATCCCGAAAAATAGGCTGATTTTCCTTCCTAGGGTTAAGGTTTGAGTTACGCCTGGGGTAAGGGTTCTCTTAACCAGAAAGCCCTGAGTTCCAAGAACACAGCAGCTGCGAAGGACTACCCAAGAAGAGCGCAAAAGTACCACAACATGCCTGCCTCCACAGCTTTTTCCTTGGGGACATGCCTAATTCCTGGCTGATTTGCCTTTCTCGTCTTAGGGTTGGGGTTCGGCCTAGGGCTAGGATTTTTAAAATCAGGAAGCCCTGAGTTCCAGGCTTACTTCATCTGCAAAAAGCATCCCAAAGGGAGTGCAGAAGTGCCACAACATGGCTGCTTTCACGGCTTTTCCCTTAGGAAGAACCCTAATACGCGGCTGATTTACCTTCCTAGGGTTACTGTTAGGCTTAGGCCTAGGACTTTTAAAACCAGGAAGCCCTGGGCTCCAGGCACATGCAGCTGCGAAAGGCATCCCAAGAGGGCTGCAGAAGTGACACAACTTGGCTGCCTCTGCTTCTATTCTCATGAGACCATCCCGAACCATAGGCTGATTTTCCTTCCTAGGGTTAAGGTTTGAGTTACGCCTAGGGTAAGAGTTCTATTAACCAGAAAGACCTGAGTTCCAAGAACACAGCATCTGCGAAGGACTACCCAAGAAGAGCGCAAAAGCACCACAAAGTGCCTGCCTCCACAGCTTTTTCCTTGGGGACATGCCTAATTCCTGGCTGATTTGCCTTTCTCGTCTTAGGGTTGGGGTTCGGCCTAGGGCTAGGATTTTTTTAACTAGGAAGCCCTGAGTTCCAGGCTTACTGCATCTGCCAAAGGCATCCCAAAGGGAGTGCAGAAGTGACACAACATGGCTGCTTTCACGGCTTGTCCCTTTGGAAGAACCCTAATACCTGGCTGATTTACCTTCCTAGGGTTACTGTTAGGCTTAGGCCTAGGACTTTTAAAACCAGGAAGCCCTGGTCTCCAGGCACACTGCAGCTGCGAAAGGCATCCCAAGGGGAGCGCAAAAGTGACACAACTTGGCTGCCTCTGCTGCTATTCTCATGAGACCATCCCGAACCATAGGCTGATTTTCCTTCCTAGGGTTAAGGTTTGACTTACGCCTAGGGTAAGGGTTCTATTAACCAGAAAGCCATGAGTACCAAGAACACAGCAGCTGCGAAGGACTAGCCAAGAAGAGCGCAAAAGTACCACAACATGCCTGCCTCCACAGCTTTTTCCTTGGGGACATGCCTAATTCCTGGCTGATTTGCCTTTCTCGTCTTAGGCTTGGGGTTCGGCCTAGGGCTAGGACTTTTAAAATCAGGAAGCCCTGAGTTCCAGGCACACTGGAGCTGTGAAAGGCATCCAAAAGGGAGTGCAAAAGTGCCACAACATGGTTGCTTTCACGCCTTTTTCCTTGGCAAGAAGCTTAACACCCGGCTGATTTCCCTTCCCTTGGTTACTGTTAGGCTTAGGCCTAGGGCTAGGATTTTTAAAACTAGGCAGCCCTGGGCTCCAAGCACACTGCAGCTGTTCAAGGCATCCCAAGGGGAGTACAAAAGTGCAACAACATGGCAGCTTTCACAGCTTTTTCCTTGGCACCATCCCTATACCTAGGCTGATTTATCTGCCTAGGGTTAGGGTTAGGGTTCAGCCTAGGTCTTGGAGTTTTTTAACCAGGAAGCCCTGAGTTCCAGGCTTACTGCATCTGCCAAAGGCATCCCAAAGGGAGTGCAAAAGTGCCACAAGATGGCTGCTTTCACGGCTTTTCCCTTAGGAAGAACCCTAATACGCGGCTGATTTACCTTCCTAGGGTTACTGTTAGGCTTAGACCTAGGACTTTTAAAACCAGGAAGCCCTGGGCTCCAGGCACACTGCAGCTGTTTAAGGCATCCCAAGGGGAGCGCAAAAGTGACACAACTTGGCTGCTTTCACTGCTTTTCCCTTAGGAAGAACCCTAATACGCGGCTGATTTACCTTCCTAGGGTTACTGTTAGGCTTAGGCCTAGGACTTTTAAAACCAGGAAGCCCTGGGCTCCAGGCACACTGCAGCTGCGAAAGGCATCCCAAGGGGAGCGCAAAAGTGACACAACTTGGCTGCCTCTGCTGCTATTCTCATGAGACCATCCCGAAAAATAGGCTGATTTTCCTTCCTAGGGTTAAGGTTTGAGTTACGCCTGGGGTAAGGGTTCTCTTAACCAGAAAGCCCTGAGTTCCAAGAACACAGCAGCTGCGAAGGACTACCCAAGAAGAGCGCAAAAGTACCACAACATGCCTGCCTCCACAGCTTTTTCCTTGGGGACATGCCTAATTCCTGGCTGATTTGCCTTTCTCGTCTTAGGGTTGGGGTTCGGCCTAGGGCTAGGATTTTTAAAATCAGGAAGCCCTGAGTTCCAGGCTTTCTTCATCTGCAAAAAGCATCCCAAAGGGAGTGCAGAAGTGCCACAACATGGCTGCTTTCACGGCTTTTCCCTTAGGAAGAACCCTAATACGCGGCTGATTTACCTTCCTAGGGTTACTGTTAGGCTTAGGCCTAGGACTTTTAAAACCAGGAAGCCCTGGGCTCCAGGCACATGCAGCTGCGAAAGGCATCCCAAGAGGGCTGCAGAAGTGACACAACTTGGCTGCCTCTGCTTCTATTCTCATGAGACCATCCCGAACCATAGGCTGATTTTCCTTCCTAGGGTTAAGGTTTGAGTTACGCCTAGGGTAAGAGTTCTATTAACCAGAAAGACCTGAGTTCCAAGAACACAGCATCTGCGAAGGACTACCCAAGAAGAGCGCAAAAGCACCACAAAGTGCCTGCCTCCACAGCTTTTTCCTTGGGGACATGCCTAATTCCTGGCTGATTTGCCTTTCTCGTCTTAGGGTTGGGGTTCGGCCTAGGGCTAGGATTTTTTTAACTAGGAAGCCCTGAGTTCCAGGCTTACTGCATCTGCCAAAGGCATCCCAAAGGGAGTGCAGAAGTGACACAACATGGCTGCTTTCACGGCTTTTCCCTTTGGAAGAACCCTAATACCCGGCTGATTTACCTTCCTAGGGTTACTGTTAGGCTTAGGCCTAGGACTTTTAAAACCAGGAAGCCCTGGTCTCCAGGCACACTGCAGCTGCGAAAGGCATCCCAAGGGGAGCGCAAAAGTGACACAACTTGGCTGCCTCTGCTGCTATTCTCATGAGACCATCCCGAACCATAGGCTGATTTTCCTTCCTAGGGTTAAGGTTTGACTTACGCCTAGGGTAAGGGTTCTATTAACCAGAAAGACCTGAGTTCCAAGAACACAGCGTCTGCGAAGGACTACCCAAGAAGAGCGCAAAAGTACCACAAAGTGCCTGCCTCCACAGCTTTTTCCTTGGGGACATGACTAATTCCTGGCTGATTTGCCTTTCTCGTCTTAGGGTTGGGGTTCGGCCTAGGGCTAGGATTTTTTTAACTAGGAAGCCCTGAGTTCCAGGCTTACTGCATCTGCCAAAGGCATCCCAAAGGGAGTGCAAAAGTGCCACAACATGGCTGCTTTCACGGCTTTTCCCTTTGGAAGAACCCTAATACCCGGCTGATTTACCTTCCTAGGGTTACTGTTAGGCTTAGGCCTAGGACTTTTAAAACCAGGAAGCCCTGGGCTCCAGGCACACTGCAGCTGCGAAAGGCATCCCAAGGGGAGCGCAAAAGTGACACAACTTGGCTGCCTCTGCTGCTATTCTCATGAGACCATCCCGAACCATAGGCTGATTTTCCTTCCTAGGGTTAAGGTTTGACTTACGCCTAGGGTAAGGGTTCTATTAACCAGAAAGCCCTGAGTTCCAAGAACACAGCAGCTGCGAAGGACTACTCAAGAAGAGCGCAAAAGTACCACAACGTGCCTGCCTCCACAGCTTTTTCCTTGGGGACATGCCTAATTCCTGGCTGATTTGCCTTTCTCGTCTTAGGCTTGGGGTTCGGCCTAGGGCTAGGACTTTTAAAATCAGGAAGCCCTGAGTTCCAGGCACACTGGGGCTGTGAAAGGCATCCAAAAGGGAGTGCAAAAGTGCCACAACATGGTTGCTTTCACGGCTTTTTCCTTGGCAAGAAGCTTAACACCCGGCTGATTTCGCTTCCCTTGGTTACTGTTAGGCTTAGGCCTAGGGCTAGGATTTTTAAAACTAGGCAGCCCTGGGCTCCAGGCACACTGCAGCTGTTCAAGGCATCCCAAGGGGAGTACAAAAGTGCAACAACATGGCAGCTTTCACAGCTTTTTCCTTGGCACCATCCCTATACCTAGGCTGATTTATCTGCCTAGGGTTAGGGTTAGGGTTCAGCCTAGGTCTTGGAGTTTTTTAACCAGGAAGCCCTGAGTTCCAGGCTTACTGCATCTGCCAAAGGCATCCCAAAGGGAGTGCAAAAGTGCCACAAGATGGCTGCTTTCACGGCTTTTCCCTTAGGAAGAACCCTAATACGCGGCTGATTTACCTTCCTAGGGTTACTGTTAGGCTTAGACCTAGGACTTTTAAAACCAGGAAGCCCTGGGCTCCAGGCACACTGCAGCTGTTTAAGGCATCCCAAGGGGAGCGCAAAAGTGACACAACTTGGCTGCTTTCACTGCTTTTCCCTTAGGAAGAACCCTAATACGCGGCTGATTTACCTTCCTAGGGTTACTGTTAGGCTTAGGCCTAGGACTTTTAAAACCAGGAAGCCCTGGGCTCCAGGCACACTGCAGCTGCGAAAGGCATCCCAAGGGGAGCGCAAAAGTGACACAACTTGGCTGCCTCTGCTGCTATTCTCATGAGACCATCCCGAAAAATAGGCTGATTTTCCTTCCTAGGGTTAAGGTTTGAGTTACGCCTGGGGTAAGGGTTCTCTTAACCAGAAAGCCCTGAGTTCCAAGAACACAGCAGCTGCGAAGGACTACCCAAGAAGAGCGCAAAAGTACCACAACATGCCTGCCTCCACAGCTTTTTCCTTGGGGACATGCCTAATTCCTGGCTGATTTGCCTTTCTCGTCTTAGGGTTGGGGTTCGGCCTAGGGCTAGGATTTTTAAAATCAGGAAGCCCTGAGTTCCAGGTTTACTTCATCTGCAAAAAGCATCCCAAAGGGAGTGCAGAAGTGCCACAACATGGCTGCTTTCACGGCTTTTCCCTTAGGAAGAACCCTAATACGCGGCTGATTTACCTTCCTAGGGTTACTGTTAGGCTTAGGCCTAGGACTTTTAAAACCAGGAAGCCCTGGGCTCCAGGCACATGCAGCTGCGAAAGGCATCCCAAGAGGGCTGCAGAAGTGACACAACTTGGCTGCCTCTGCTTCTATTCTCATGAGACCATCCCGAAACATAGGCTGATTTTCCTTCCTAGGGTTAAGGTTTGAGTTACGCCTAGGGTAAGAGTTCTATTAACCAGAAAGACCTGAGTTCCAAGAACACAGCATCTGCGAAGGACTACCCAAGAAGAGCGCAAAAGCACCACAAAGTGCCTGCCTCCACAGCTTTTTCCTTGGGGACATGCCTAATTCCTGGCTGATTTGCCTTTCTCGTCTTAGGGTTGGGGTTCGGCCTAGGGCTAGGATTTTTTTAACTAGGAAGCCCTGAGTTCCAGGCTTACTGCATCTGCCAAAGGCATCCCAAAGGGAGTGCAGAAGTGACACAACATGGCTGCTTTCACGGCTTTTCCCTTTGGAAGAACCCTAATACCTGGCTGATTTACCTTCCTAGGGTTACTGTTAGGCTTAGGCCTAGGACTTTTAAAACCAGGAAGCCCTGGTCTCCAGGCACACTGCAGCTGCGAAAGGCATCCCAAGGGGAGCGCAAAAGTGACACAACTTGGCTGCCTCTGCTGCTATTCTCATGAGACCATCCCGAACCATAGGCTGATTTTCCTTCCTAAGGTTAATGTTTGACTTACGCCTAGGGTAAGGGTTCTATTAACCAGAAAGCCATGAGTACCAAGAACACAGCAGCTGCGAAGGACTACCCAAGAAGAGCGCAAAAGTACCACAACATGCCTGCCTCCTCAGCTTTTTCCTTGGGGACATGCCTAATTCCTGGCTGATTTGCCTTTCTCGTCTTAGGCTTGGGGTTCGGCCTAGGGCTAGGACTTTTAAAATCAGGAAGCCCTGAGTTCCAGGCACACTGGAGCTGTGAAAGGCATCCAAAAGGGAGTGCAAAAGTGCCACAACATGGTTGCTTTCACGGCTTTTTCCTTGGCAAGAAGCTTAACACCCGGCTGATTTCGCTTCCCTTGGTTACTGTTAGGCTTAGGCCTAGGGCTAGGATTTTTAAAACTAGGCAGCCCTGGGCTCCAGGCACACTGCAGCTGTTCAAGGCATCCCAAGGGGAGTACAAAAGTGCAACAACATGGCAGCTTTCACAGCTTTTTCCTTGGCACCATCCCTATACCTAGGCTGATTTATCTGCCTAGGGTTAGGGTTAGGGTTCAGCCTAGGTCTTGGAGTTTTTTAACCAGGAAGCCCTGAGTTCCAGGCTTACTGCATCTGCCAAAGGCATCCCAAAGGGAGTGCAAAAGTGCCACAAGATGGCTGCTTTCACGGCTTTTCCCTTAGGAAGAACCCTAATACGCGGCTGATTTACCTTCCTAGGGTTACTGTTAGGCTTAGACCTAGGACTTTTAAAACCAGGAAGCCCTGGGCTCCAGGCACACTGCAGCTGTTTAAGGCATCCCAAGGGGAGCGCAAAAGTGACACAACTTGGCTGCTTTCACTGCTTTTCCCTTAGGAAGAACCCTAATACGCGGCTGATTTACCTTCCTAGGGTTACTGTTAGGCTTAGGCCTAGGACTTTTAAAACCAGGAAGCCCTGGGCTCCAGGCACACTGCAGCTGCGAAAGGCATCCCAAGGGGAGCGCAAAAGTGACACAACTTGGCTGCCTCTGCTGCTATTCTCATGAGACCATCCCGAAAAATAGGCTGATTTTCCTTCCTAGGGTTAAGGTTTGAGTTACGCCTGGGGTAAGGGTTCTCTTAACCAGAAAGCCCTGAGTTCCAAGAACACAGCAGCTGCGAAGGACTACCCAAGAAGAGCGCAAAAGTACCACAACATGCCTGCCTCCACAGCTTTTTCCTTGGGGACATGCCTAATTCCTGGCTGATTTGCCTTTCTCGTCTTAGGGTTGGGGTTCGGCCTAGGGCTAGGATTTTTAAAATCAGGAAGCCCTGAGTTCCAGGCTTTCTTCATCTGCAAAAAGCATCCCAAAGGGAGTGCAGAAGTGCCACAACATGGCTGCTTTCACGGCTTTTCCCTTAGGAAGAACCCTAATACGCGGCTGATTTACCTTCCTAGGGTTACTGTTAGGCTTAGGCCTAGGACTTTTAAAACCAGGAAGCCCTGGGCTCGAGGCACATGCAGCTGCGAAAGGCATCCCAAGAGGGCTGCAGAAGTGACACAACTTGGCTGCCTCTGCTTCTATTCTCATGAGACCATCCCGAACCATAGGCTGATTTTCCTTCCTAGGGTTAAGGTTTGAGTTACGCCTAGGGTAAGAGTTCTATTAACCAGAAAGACCTGAGTTCCAAGAACACAGCATCTGCGAAGGACTACCCAAGAAGAGCGCAAAAGCACCACAAAGTGCCTGCCTCCACAGCTTTTTCCTTGGGGACATGCCTAATTCCTGGCTGATTTGCCTTTCTCGTCTTAGGGTTGGGGTTCGGCCTAGGGCTAGGATTTTTTTAACTAGGAAGCCCTGAGTTCCAGGCTTACTGCATCTGCCAAAGGCATCCCAAAGGGAGTGCAGAAGTGACACAACATGGCTGCTTTCACGGCTTTTCCCTTTGGAAGAACCCTAATACCCGGCTGATTTACCTTCCTAGGGTTACTGTTAGGCTTAGGCCTAGGACTTTTAAAACCAGGAAGCCCTGGTCTCCAGGCACACTGCAGCTGCGAAAGGCATCCCAAGGGGAGCGCAAAAGTGACACAACTTGGCTGCCTCTGCTGCTATTCTCATGAGACCATCCCGAACCATAGGCTGATTTTCCTTCCTAGGGTTAAGGTTTGACTTACGCCTAGGGTAAGGGTTCTATTAACCAGAAAGCCATGAGTACCAAGAACACAGCAGCTGCGAAGGACTAGCCAAGAAGAGCGCAAAAGTACCACAACATGCCTGCCTCCACAGCTTTTTCCTTGGGGACATGCCTAATTCCTGGCTGATTTGCCTTTCTCGTCTTAGGCTTGGGGTTCGGCCTAGGGCTAGGACTTTTAAAATCAGGAAGCCCTGAGTTCCAGGCACACTGGAGCTGTGAAAGGCATCCAAAAGGGAGTGCAAAAGTGCCACAACATGGTTGCTTTCACGGCTTTTTCCTTGGCAAGAAGCTTAACACCCGGCTGATTTCGCTTCCCTTGGTTACTGTTAGGCTTAGGCCTAGGGCTAGGATTTTTAAAACTAGGCAGCCCTGGGCTCCAGGCACACTGCAGCTGTTCAAGGCATCCCAAGGGGAGTACAAAAGTGCAACAACATGGCAGCTTTCACAGCTTTTTCCTTGGCACCATCCCTATACCTAGGCTGATTTATCTGCCTAGGGTTAGGGTTAGGGTTCAGCCTAGGTCTTGGAGTTTTTTAACCAGGAAGCCCTGAGTTCCAGGCTTACTGCATCTGCCAAAGGCATCCCAAAGGGAGTGCAAAAGTGCCACAACATGGCTGCTTTCACGGCTTTTCCCTTAGGAAGAACCCTAATACGCGGCTGATTTACCTTCCTAGGGTTACTGTTAGGCTTAGACCTAGGACTTTTAAAACCAGGAAGCCCTGGGCTCCAGGCACACTGCAGCTGTTTAAGGCATCCCAAGGGGAGCGCAAAAGTGACACAACTTGGCTGCTTTCACTGCTTTTCCCTTAGGAAGAACCCTAATACGCGGCTGATTTACCTTCCTAGGGTTACTGTTAGGCTTAGGCCTAGGACTTTTAAAACCAGGAAGCCCTGGGCTCCAGGCACACTGCAGCTGCGAAAGGCATCCCAAGGGGAGCGCAAAAGTGACACAACTTGGCTGCCTCTGCTGCTATTCTCATGAGACCATCCCGAAAAATAGGCTGATTTTCCTTCCTAGGGTTAAGGTTTGAGTTACGCCTGGGGTAAGGGTTCTATTAACCAGAAAGCCCTGAGTTCCAAGAACACAGCAGCTGCGAAGGACTACCCAAGAAGAGCGCAAAAGTACCACAACATGCCTGCCTCCACAGCTTTTTCCTTGGGGACATGCCTAATTCCTGGCTGATTTGCCTTTCTCGTCTTAGGGTTGGGGTTCGGCCTAGGGCTAGGATTTTTTTAACTAGGAAGCCCTGAGTTCCAGGCTTACTTCATCTGCAAAAAGCATCCCAAAGGGAGTGCAGAAGTGCCACAACATGGCTGCTTTCACGGCTTTTCCCTTAGGAAGAACCCTAATACGCGGCTGATTTACCTTCCTAGGGTTACTGTTAGGCTTAGGCCTAGGACTTTTAAAACCAGGAAGCCCTGGGCTCCAGGCACATGCAGCTGCGAAAGGCATCCCAAGAGGGCTGCAGAAGTGACACAACTTGGCTGCCTCTGCTTCTATTCTCATGAGACCATCCTGAACCATAGGCTGATTTTCCTTCCTAGGGTTAAGGTTTGACTTACGCCTAGGGTAAGGGTTCTATTAACCAGAAAGCCCTGAGTTCCAAGAACACAGCAGCTGCGAAGGACTACCCAAGAAGAGCGCAAAAGTACCACAACGTGCCTGCCTCCACAGCTTTTTCCTTGGGGACATGCCTAATTCCTGGCTGATTTGCCTTTCTCGTCTTAGGGTTGGGGTTCGGCCTAGGGCTAGGATTTTTTTAACTAGGAAGCCCTGAGTTCCAGGCTTACTTCATCTGCAAAAAGCATCCCAAAGGGAGTGCAGAAGTGCCACAACATGGCTGCTTTCACGGCTTTTCCCTTAGGAAGAACCCTAATACGCGGCTGATTTACCTTCCTAGGGTTACTGTTAGGCTTAGGCCTAGGACTTTTAAAACCAGGAAGCCCTGGGCTCCAGGCACATGCAGCTGCGAAAGGCATCCCAAGAGGGCCGCAGAAGTGACACAACTTGGCTGCCTCTGCTTCTATTCTCATGAGACCATCCCGAACCATAGGCTGATTTTCCTTCCTAGGGTTAAGGTTTGAGTTACGCCTAGGGTAAGTGTTCTATTAACCAGAAAGACCTGAGTTCCAAGAACACAGCATCTGCGAAGGACTACCCAAGAAGAGCGCAAAAGTACCACAACGTGCCTGCCTCCACAGCTTTTTCCTTGGGGACATGCCTAATTCCTGGCTGATTTGCCTTTCTCGTCTTAGGGTTGGGGTTCGGCCTAGGGCTAGGATTTTTTTAACTAGGAAGCCCTGAGTTCCAGGCCTACTGCATCTGCCAAAGGCATCCCAAAGGGAGTGCAAAAGTGCCACAACATGGCTGCTTTCACGGCTTTTCCCTTAGGAAGAACCCTAATACGCGGCTGATTTACCTTCCTAGGGTTACTGTTAGGCTTAGGCCTAGGACTTTTAAAACCAGGAAGCCCTGGGCTCCAGGCACACTGCAGCTGCGAAAGGCATCCCAAGGGGAGCGCAAAAGTGACACAACTTGGCTGCCTCTGCTGCTATTCTCATGAGACCATCCCGAACCATAGGCTGATTTTCCTTCCTAGGCTTAAGGTTTGACTCACGCCTAGGGTAAGGGTTCTATTAACCAGAAAGCCATGAGTACCAAGAACACAGCAGCTGCGAAGGACTACCCAAGAAGAGCGCAAAAGTACCACAACATGCCTGCCTCCTCAGCTTTTTCCTTGGGGACATGCCTAATTCCTGGCTGATTTGCCTTTCTCGTCTTAGGCTTGGGGTTCGGCCTAGGGCTAGGACTTTTAAAATCAGGAAGCCCTGAGTTCCAGGCACACTGGAGCTGTGAAAGGCATCCAAAAGGGAGTGCAAAAGTGCCACAACATGGTTGCTTTCACGGCTTTTTCCTTGGCAAGAAGCCTAACACCAGGCTGATTTCCCTTCCTAGGGTTACTGTGAGGCTTAGGCCTAGGGCTAGGATTTTTAAAACTAGGAAGCCCTGGGCTCCAGGCACACTGCAGCTGTTCAAGGCATCCCAAGGGGAGTACAAAAGTGCAACAACATGGCAGCTTTCACAGCTTTTTCCTTGGCACCATCCCTATACCTAGGCTGATTTATCTGCCTAGGGTTAGGGTTAGGGTTCAGCCTAGGTCTTGGAGTTTTTTAACCAGGAAGCCCTGAGTTCCAGGCTTACTGCATCTGCCAAAGGCATCCCAAAGGGAGTGCAAAAGTGCCACAACATGGCTGCATTCACGGCTTTTCCCTTAGGAAGAACCCTAATACGCGGCTAATTTACCTTCCTAGGGTTACTGTTAGGCTTAGACCTAGGACTTTTAAAACCAGGAAGCCCTGGGCTCCAGGCACACTGCAGCTGCGAAAGGCATCCCAAGGGGAGCGCAAAAGTGACACAACTTGGCTGCCTCTGCTGCTATTCTCATGAGACCATCCCGAACCATAGGCTGATTTTCATTCTTAGGGTTAAGGTTTGAGTTACGCCTGGGGTAAGGGTTCTATTAACCAGAAAGCCCTGAGTTCCAAGAACACAGCAGCTGCGAAGGACTAGCCAAGAAGAGCGCAAAAGTACCACAACATGCGTGCCTCCACAGCTTTTTCCTTGGGGACATGCCTAATTCCTGGCTGATTTGCCTTTCTCGTCTTAGGCTTGGGGTTCGGCCTAGGGCTAGGATATTTTTAACTAGGAAGCCCTGAGTTCCAGGCTTACTTCATCTACCAAAGGCATCCCAAAGGGAGTGCAAAAGTGCCACAACATGGTTGCTTTCACGGCTTTTTCCTTGGCAAGAAGCCTAACACCAGGCTGATTTCCCTTCCCAGGGTTACTGTGAGGCTTAGGCCTAGGGCTAGGATTTTTAAAACTAGGCAGCCCTGGGCTCCAGGCACACTGCAGCTGTTCAAGGCATCCCAAGGGGAGTACAAAAGTGCAACAACATGGCAGCTTTCACAGCTTTTTCCTTGGCACCATCCCTATACCTAGGCTGATTTATCTGCCTAGGGTTAGGGTTAGGGTTCAGCCTAGGGCTTGGAGTTTTTTAACCAGGAAGCCCTGAGTTCCAGGCTTACTGCATCTGCCAAAGGCATCCCAAAGGGAGTGCAAAAGTGCCACAAGATTGCTGCTTTCACAGCCTTTCCCTTAGGAAGAACCCTAATACGCGGCTGATTTACCTTCCTAGGGTTACTGTTAGGCTTAGACCTAGGACTTTTAAAACCAGGAAGCCCTGGGCTCCAGGCACACTGTAGCTGTTAAAGGGAACCCAAGAGGGCTGCAGAAGTGACACAACTTGGCTGCCTCTGCTTCTATTCTCATGAGACCATCCCGAACCATAGGCTGATTTTCCTTCCTAGGGTTAAGGTTTGAGTTACGCCTAGGGTAAGAGTTCTATTAACCAGAAAGCCCTGAGTTCCAAGAACACAGCAGCTGCGGAGGACTAGCCAAGAAGAGCGCAAAAGTACCACAACATGCCTGCCTCCACAGCTTTTTCCTTGGGGACATGCCTAATTCCTGGCTGATTTGCCTTTCTCGTCTTAGGCTTGGGGTTCGGCCTAGGGCTAGGACTTTTAAAATCAGGAAGCCCTGAGTTCCAGGCACACTGGAGCTGTGAAAGGCATCCAAAAGGGAGTGCAAAAGTGCCACAACATGGTTGCTTTCACGCCTTTTTCCTTGGCAAGAAGCTTAACACCCGGCTGATTTCCCTTCCCTTGGTTACTGTTAGGCTTAGGCCTAGGGCTAGGATTTTTAAAACTAGGAAGCCCTTAGATCCAGGCACACTGCAGCTGTTCAAGGCATCCCAAGGGGAGTACAAAAGTGCAACAACATGGCAGCTTTCACAGCTTTTTCCTTGGCACCATCCCTATACCTTGGCTGTTTTATCTGCCTAGGGTTAGGGTTAGGGTTCAGCCTAGGGCTTGGAGTTTTTTACCCAGGAAGCCCTGAGTTCCAGGCTTACTGCATCTGCCAAAAGCATCCCAAAGGGAGTGCAGAAGTGCCACAACATGGCTGCTTTCACGGCTTTTCCCTTAGGAAGAACCCTAATACGCGGCTGATTTACCTTCCTAGGGTTACTGTTAGGCTTAGGCCTAGGACTTTTAAAACCAGGAAGCCCTGGGCTCCAGGCACATGCAGCTGCGAAAGGCATCCCAAGGGGAGCGCAAAAGTGACACAACTTGGCTGCTTTCACGGCTTTTCCCTTAGGAAGAACCCTAATACGCGGCTGATTTACCTTCCTAGGGTTACTGTTAGGCTTAGGCCTAGGACTTTTAAAACCAGGAAGCCCTGGGCTCCAGGCACACTGCAGCTGCGAAAGGCATCCCAAGGGGAGCGCAAAAGTGACACAACTTGGCTGCCTCTGCTGCTATTCTCATGAGACCATCCCGAACCATAGGCTGATTTTCCTTCCTAGGGTTAAGGTTTGAGTTACGCCTGGGGTAAGGGTTCTATTAACCAGAAAGCCCTGAGTTCCAAGAACACAGCAGCTGCGAATGACTACCCACGAAGAGCGCAAAAGTACCACAACATGCCTGCCTCCACAGCTTTTTCCTTGGGGACATGCCTAATTCCTGGCTGATTTGCCTTTCTCGTCTTAGGGTTGGGGTTCGGCCTAGGGCTAGGATATTTTTAACTAGGAAGCCCTGAGTTCCAGGCTTACTTCATCTGCAAAAAGCATCCCAAAGGGAGTGCAGAAGTGCCACAACATGGCTGCTTTCACGGCTTTTCCCTTAGGAAGAACCCTAATACGCGGCTGATTTACCTTCCTAGGGTTACTGTTAGGCTTAGGCCTAGGACTTTTAAAACCAGGAAGCCCTGGGCTCCAGGCACATGCAGCTGCGAAAGGCATCCCAAGAGGGCCGCAGAAGTGACACAACTTGGCTGCCTCTGCTTCTATTCTCATGAGACCATCCTGAACCATAGGCTGATTTTCCTTCCTAAGGTTAAGGTTTGAGTTACGCCTAGGGTAAGGGTTCTATTAACCAGAAAGCCCTGAGTTCCAAGAACACAGCAGCTGCGGAGGACTAGCCAAGAAGAGCGCAAAAGTACCACAACATGCGTGCCTCCACAGCTTTTTCCTTGGGGACATGCCTAATTCCTGGCTGATTTGCCTTTCTCGTCTTAGGCTTGGGGTTCGGCCTAGGGCTAGGATATTTTTAACTAGGAAGCCCTGAGTTCCAGGCTTACTTCATCTACCAAAGGCATCCCAAAGGGAGTGCAAAAGTGCCACAACATGGTTGCTTTCACGGCTTTTTCCTTGGCAAGAAGCCTAACACCAGGCTGATTTCCCTTCCCAGGGTTACTGTGAGGCTTAGGCCTAGGGCTAGGATTTTTAAAACTAGGCAGCCCTGGGCTCCAGGCACACTGCAGCTGTTCAAGGCATCCCAAGGGGAGTACAAAAGTGCAACAACATGGCAGCTTTCACAGCTTTTTCCTTGGCACCATCCCTATACCTAGGCTGATTTATCTGCCTAGGGTTAGGGTTAGGGTTCAGCCTAGGGCTTGGAGTTTTTTAACCAGGAAGCCCTGAGTTCCAGGCTTACTGCATCTGCCAAAGGCATCCCAAAGGGAGTGCAAAAGTGCCACAAGATTGCTGCTTTCACAGCCTTTCCCTTAGGAAGAACCCTAATACGCGGCTGATTTACCTTCCTAGGGTTACTGTTAGGCTTAGACCTAGGACTTTTAAAACCAGGAAGCCCTGGGCTCCAGGCACACTGCAGCTGTTAAAGGCAACCCAAGAGGGCTGCAGAAGTGATACAACTTGGCTGCCTCTGCTTCTATTCTCATGAGACCATCCTGAACCATAGGCTGATTTTCCTTCCTAGGGTTAAGGTTTGAGTTACGCCTAGGGTAAGAGTTCTATTAACCAGAAAGCCCTGAGTTCCAAGAACACAGCAGCTGCGGAGGACTAGCCAAGAAGAGCGCAAAAGTACCACAACATGCCTGCCTCGACAGCTTTTTCCTTGGGGACATGCCTAATTCCTGGCTGATTTGCCTTTCTCGTCTTAGGCTTGGGGTTCGGCCTAGGGCTAGGAGTTTTAAAATCAGGAAGCCCTGAGTTCCAGGCACACTGGAGCTGTGAAAGGCATCCAAAAGGGAGTGCAAAAGTGCCACAACATGGTTGCTTTCACGCCTTTTTCCTTGGCAAGAAGCTTAACACCCGGCTGATTTCCCTTCCCTTGGTTACTGTTAGGCTTAGGCCTAGGGCTAGGATTTTTAAAACTAGGAAGCCCTTAGATCCAGGCACACTGCAGCTGTTCAAGGCATCCCAAGGGGAGTACAAAAGTGCAACAACATGGCAGCTTTCACAGCTTTTTCCTTGGCACCATCCCTATACCTTGGCTGTTTTATCTGCCTAGGGTTAGGGTTAGGGTTCGGCCTAGGGCTTGGAGTTTTTTACCCAGGAAGCCC
The DNA here is from genome assembly GCA_036010785.1 of Ammospiza maritima maritima. NCBI lineage: Eukaryota > Metazoa > Chordata > Aves > Passeriformes > Passerellidae > Ammospiza > Ammospiza maritima. The sequence continues at coordinate 417,271 of JAYKTQ010000495.1, forward strand.
TGAGTTCCAGGCTTACTGCATCTGCCAAAAGCATCCCAAAGGGAGTGCAGAAGTGCCACAACATGGCTGCTTTCATGGCTTTTCCCTTAGGAAGAACCCTAATACGCGGCTGATTTACCTTCCTAGGGTTACTGTTAGGCTTAGGCCTAGGACTTTTAAAACCAGGAAGCCCTGGGCTCCAGGCACATGCAGCTGCGAAAGGCATCCCAAGGGGAGCGCAAAAGTGACACAACTTGGCTGCTTTCACGGCTTTTCCCTTAGGAAGAACCCTAATACGCGGCTGATTTACCTTCCTAGGGTTACTGTTAGGCTTAGGCCTAGGACTTTTAAAACCAGGAAGCCCTGGGCTCCAGGCACACTGCAGCTGCGAAAGGCATCCCAAGGGGAGCGCAAAAGTGACACAACTTGGCTGCCTCTGCTGCTATTCTCATGAGACCATCCCGAACCATAGGCTGATTTTCCTTCCTAGGGTTAAGGTTTGAGTTACGCCTGGGGTAAGGGTTCTATTAACCAGAAAGCCCTGAGTTCCAAGAACACAGCAGCTGCGAATGACTACCCAAGAAGAGCGCAAAAGTACCACAACATGCCTGCCTCCACAGCTTTTTCCTTGGGGACATGCCTAATTCCTGGCTGATTTGCCTTTCTCGTCTTAGGGTTGGGGTTCGGCCTAGGGCTAGGATATTTTTAACTAGGAAGCCCTGAGTTCCAGGCTTACTTCATCTGCAAAAAGCATCCCAAAGGGAGTGCAGAAGTGCCACAACATGGCTGCTTTCACGGCTTTTCCCTTAGGAAGAACCCTAATACGCGGCTGATTTACCTTCCTAGGGTTACTGTTAGGCTTAGGCCTAGGACTTTTAAAACCAGGAAGCCCTGGGCTCCAGGCACATGCAGCTGCGAAAGGCATCCCAAGAGGGCCGCAGAAGTGACACAACTTGGCTGCCTCTGCTTCTATTCTCATGAGACCATCCTGAACCATAGGCTGATTTTCCTTCCTAAGGTTAAGGTTTGAGTTACGCCTAGGGTAAGGGTTCTATTAACCAGAAAGCCCTGAGTTCCAAGAACACAGCAGCTGCGGAGGACTAGCCAAGAAGAGCGCAAAAGTACCACAACATGCCTGCCTCCACAGCTTTTTCCTTGGGGACATGCCTAATTCCTGGCTGATTTGCCTTTCTCGTCTTAGGCTTGGGGTTCGGCCTAGGGCTAGGACTTTTAAAATCAGGAAGCCCTGAGTTCCAGGCACACTGGAGCTGTGAAAGGCATCCAAAAGGGAGTGCAAAAGTGCCACAACATGGTTGCTTTCACGGCTTTTTCCTTGGCAAGAAGCTTAACACCCGGCTGATTTCCCTTCCCTTGGTTACTGTTAGGCTTAGGCCTAGGGCTAGGATTTTTAAAACTAGGAAGCCCTTAGATCCAGGCACACTGCAGCTGTTCAAGGCATCCCAAGGGGAGTACAAAAGTGCAACAACATGGCAGCTTTCACAGCTTTTTCCTTGGCACCATCCCTATACCTTGGCTGTTTTATCTGCCTAGGGTTAGGGTTAGGGTTCAGCCTAGGGCTTGGAGTTTTTTACCCAGGAAGCCCTGAGTTCCAGGCTTACTGCATCTGCCAAAAGCATCCCAAAGGGAGTGCAGAAGTGCCACAACATGGCTGCTTTCACGGCTTTTCCCTTAGGAAGAACCCTAATACGCGGCTGATTTACCTTCCTAGGGTTACTGTTAGGCTTAGGCCTAGGACTTTTAAAACCAGGAAGCCCTGGGCTCCAGGCACATGCAGCTGCGAAAGGCATCCCAAGGGGAGCGCAAAAGTGACACAACTTGGCTGCTTTCACGGCTTTTCCCTTAGGAAGAACCCTAATACGCGGCTGATTTACCTTCCTAGGGTTACTGTTAGGCTTAGGCCTAGGACTTTTAAAACCAGGAAGCCCTGGGCTCCAGGCACACTGCAGCTGCGAAAGGCATCCCAAGGGGAGCGCAAAAGTGACACAACTTGGCTGCCTCTGCTGCTATTCTCATGAGACCATCCCGAACCATAGGCTGATTTTCCTTCCTAGGGTTAAGGTTTGAGTTACGCCTGGGGTAAGGGTTCTATTAACCAGAAAGCCCTGAGTTCCAAGAACAGAGCAGCTGCGAATGACTACCCAAGAAGAGCGCAAAAGTACCACAACATGCCTGCCTCCACAGCTTTTTCCTTGGGGACATGCCTAATTCCTGGCTGATTTGCCTTTCTCGTCTTAGGGTTGGGGTTCGGCCTAGGGCTAGGATTTTTTTAACTAGGAAGCCCTGAGTTCCAGGCTTACTTCATCTGCAAAAAGCATCCCAAAGGGAGTGCAGAAGTGCCACAACATGGCTGCTTTCACGGCTTTTCCCTTAGGAAGAACCCTAATACGCGGCTGATTTACCTTCCTAGGGTTACTGTTAGGCTTAGGCCTAGGACTTTTAAAACCAGGAAGCCCTGGGCTCCAGGCACATGCAGCTGCGAAAGGCATCCCAAGAGGGCCGCAGAAGTGACACAACTTGGCTGCCTCTGCTTCTATTCTCATGAGACCATCCCGAACCATAGGCTGATTTTCCTTCCTAAGGTTAAGGTTTGAGTTACGCCTAGGGTAAGGGTTCTATTAACCAGAAAGCCCTGAGTTCCAAGAACACAGCAGCTGCGAAGGACTACCCAAGAAGAGCGCAAAAGTACCACAACGTGCCTGCCTCCACAGCTTTTTCCTTGGGGACATGCCTAATTCCTGGCTGATTTGCCTTTCTCGTCTTAGGGTTGGGGTTCGGCCTAGGGCTAGGATTTTTAAAATCAGGAAGCCCTGAGTTCCAGGCTTACTTCATCTGCAAAAAGCATCCCAAAGGGAGTGCAGAAGTGCCACAACATGGCTGCTTTCACGGCTTTTCCCTTAGGAAGAACCCTAATACGCGGCTGATTTACCTTCCTAGGGTTACTGTTAGGCTTAGGCCTAGGACTTTTAAAACCAGGAAGCCCTGGGCTCCAGGCACATGCAGCTGCGAAAGGCATCCCAAGAGGGCCGCAGAAGTGACACAACTTGGCTGCCTCTGCTTCTATTCTCATGAGACCATCCCGAACCATAGGCTGATTTTCCTTCCTAGGGTTAAGGTTTGAGTTACGCCTAGGGTAAGAGTTCTATTAACCAGAAAGCCCTGAGTTCCAAGAACACAGCATCTGCAAAGGACTACCCAAGAAGAGCGCAAAAGTACCACAACGTGCCTGCCTCCACAGCTTTTTCCTTGGGGACATGCCTAATTCCTGGCTGATTTGCCTTTCTCGTCTTAGGGTTGGGGTTCGGCCTAGGGCTCGGATATTTTTAACTAGGAAGCCCTGAGTTCCAGGCTTACTGCATCTGCCAAAGGCATCCCAAAGGGAGTGCAAAAGTGCCACAACATGGTTGCTTTCACGGCTTTTTCCTTGGCAAGAAGCCTAACACCAGGCTGATTTCCCTTCCCAGGGTTACTGTGAGGCTTAGGCCTAGGGCTAGGATTTTTAAAACTAGGCAGCCCTGGGCTCCAGGCACACTGCAGCTGTTCAAGGCATCCCAAGGGGAGTACAAAAGTGCAACAACATGGCAGCTTTCACAGCTTTTTCCTTGGCACCATCCCTATACCTAGGCTGATTTATCTGCCTAGGGTTAGGGTTAGGGTTCAGCCTAGGTCTTGGAGTTTTTTAACCAGGAAGCCCTGAGTTCCAGGCTTACTGCATCTGCCAAAGGCATCCCAAAGGGAGTGCAAAAGTGCCACAAGATGGCTGCTTTCACGGCTTTTCCCTTAGGAAGAACCCTAATACGCGGCTGATTTACCTTCCTAGGGTTACTGTTAGGCTTAGACCTAGGACTTTTAAAACCAGGAAGCCCTGGGCTCCAGGCACACTGCAGCTGCGAAAGGCATCCCAAGAGGGCTGCACAAGTGACACAACTTGGCTGCCTCTGCTTCTATTCTCATGAGACCATCCCAAATCATAGGCTGATTTTCCTTCCTAGGGTTAAGGTTTGAGTTACGCCTAGGGTAAGAGTTCTATTAACCAGAAAGCCCTGAGTTCCAAGAACACAGCAGCTGCGAAGGACTTCCCAAGAAGAGCGCAAAAGTACCACAACATGCCTGCCTCCCCAGCTTTTTCCTTGGGGACATGCCTAATTCCTGGCTGATTTGCCTTTCTCGTCTTAGGCTTGGGGTTCGGCCTAGGGCTAGGACTTTTAAAATCAGGAAGCCCTGAGTTCCAGGCACACTGGAGCTGTGAAAGGCATCCAAAAGGGAGTGCAAAAGTGCCACAACATGGTTGCTTTCACGGCTTTTTCCTTGGCAAGAAGCTTAACACCCGGCTGATTTCGCTTCCCTTGGTTACTGTTAGGCTTAGGCCTAGGGCAAGGATTTTTAAAACTAGGAAGCCCTTAGATCCAGGCACACTGCAGCTGTTCAAGGCATCCCAAGGGGAGTACAAAAGTGCAACAACATGGCAGCTTTCACAGCTTTTTCCTTGGCACCATCCCTATACCTTGGCTGTTTTATCTGCCTAGGGTTAGGGTTAGGGTTCAGCCTAGGGCTTGGAGTTTTTTACCCAGGAAGCCCTGAGTTCCAGGCTTACTGCATCTGCCAAAGGCATCCCAAAGGGAGTGCAGAAGTGCCACAAGATGGCTGCTTTCACGGCTTTTCCCTTAGGAAGAACCCTAATACGCGGCTGATTTACCTTCCTAGGGTTACTGTTAGGCTTAGGCCTAGGACTTTTAAAACCAGGAAGCCCTGGGCTCCAGGCACATGCAGCTGCGAAAGGCATCCCAAGGGGAGCGCAAAAGTGACACAACTTGGCTGCTTTCACTGCTTTTCCCTTAGGAAGAACCCTAATACGCGGCTGATTTACCTTCCTAGGGTTACTGTTAGGCTTAGGCCTAGGACTTTTAAAACCAGGAAGCCCTGGGCTCCAGGCACACTGCAGCTGCGAAAGGCATCCCAAGGGGAGCGCAAAAGTGACACAACTTGGCTGCCTCTGCTGCTATTCTCATGAGACCATCCCGAAACATAGGCTGATTTTCCTTCCTAGGGTTAAGGTTTGAGTTACGCCTGGGGTAAGGGTTCTATTAACCAGAAAGCCCTGAGTTCCAAGAACACAGCAGCTGCGAAGGACTACCCAAGAAGAGCGCAAAAGTACCACAACATGCCTGCCTCCACAGCTTTTTCCTTGGGGACATGCCTAATTCCTGGCTGATTTGCCTTTCTCGTCTTAGGGTTGGGGTTCGGCCTAGGGCTAGGATATTTTTAACTAGGAAGCCCTGAGTTCCAGGCTTACTTCATCTGCCAAAAGCATCCCAAAGGGAGTGCAGAAGTGCCACAACATGGCTGCTTTCACTGCTTTTCCCTTAGGAAGAACCCTAATACGCGGCTGATTTACCTTCCTAGGGTTACTGTTAGGCTTAGGCCTAGGACTTTTAAAACCAGGAAGCCCTGGGCTCCAGGCACACTGCAGCTGCGAAAGGCATCCCAAGGGGAGCGCAAAAGTGACACAACTTGGCTGCCTCTGCTGCTATTCTCATGAGACCATCCCGAACCATAGGCTGATTTTCCTTCCTAGGGTTAAGGTTTGAGTTACGCCTGGGGTAAGGGTTCTATTAACCAGAAAGCCCTGAGTTCCAAGAACACAGCAGCTGCGAAGGACTAGCCAAGAAGAGCGCAAAAGTACCACAACATGCCTGCCTCCACAGCTTTTTCCTTGGGGACATGCCTAATTCCTGGCTGATTTGCCTTTCTCGTCTTAGGGTTGGGGTTCGGCCTAGGGCTAGGATATTTTTAACTAGGAAGCCCTGAGTTCCAGGCTTACTTCATCTGCAAAAAGCATCCCAAAGGGAGTGCAGAAGTGCCACAACATGGCTGCTTTCACGGCTTTTCCCTTAGGAAGAACCCTAATACGCGGCTGATTTACCTTCCTAGGGTTACTGTTAGGCTTAGGCCTAGGACTTTTAAAACCAGGAAGCCCTGGGCTCCAGGCACATGCAGCTGCGAAAGGCATCCCAAGAGGGCCGCAGAAGTGACACAACTTGGCTGCCTCTGCTTCTATTCTCATGAGACCATCCTGAACCATAGGCTGATTTTCCTTCCTAGGGTTAAGGTTTGAGTTACGCCTAGGGTAAGGGTTCTATTAACCAGAAAGCCCTGAGTTCCAAGAACACAGCAGCTGCGAAGGACTACTCAAGAAGAGCGCAAAAGTACCACAACGTGCCTGCCTCCACAGCTTTTTCCTTGGGGACATGCCTAATTCCTGGCTGATTTGCCTTTCTCGTCTTAGGGTTGGGGTTCGGCCTAGGGCTAGGATTTTTAAAATCAGGAAGCCCTGAGTTCCAGGCTTACTTCATCTGCAAAAAGCATCCCAAAGGGAGTGCAGAAGTGCCACAACATGGCTGCTTTCACGGCTTTTCCCTTAGGAAGAACCCTAATACGCGGCTGATTTACCTTCCTAGGGTTACTGTTAGGCTTAGGCCTAGGACTTTTAAAACCAGGAAGCCCTGGGCTCCAGGCACATGCAGCTGCGAAAGGCATCCCAAGAGGGCCGCAGAAGTGACACAACTTGGCTGCCTCTGCTTCTATTCTCATGAGACCATCCCGAACCATAGGCTGATTTTCCTTCCTAGGGTTAAGGTTTGAGTTACGCCTAGGGTAAGAGTTCTATTAACCAGAAAGACCTGAGTTCCAAGAACACAGCGTCTGCGAAGGACTACCCAAGAAGAGCGCAAAAGTACCACAAAGTGCCTGCCTCTACAGCTTTTTCCTTGGGGACATGCCTAATTCCTGGCTGATTTGCCTTTCTCGTCTTAGGGTTGGGGTTCGGCCTAGGGCTATGATTTTTTTAACTAGGAAGCCCTGAGTTCCAGGCTTACTGCATCTGCCAAAGGCATCCCAAAGGGAGTGCAAAAGTGCCACAACATGGCTGCTTTCACGGCTTTTCCCTTAGGAAGAACCCTAATACCCGGCTGATTTACCTTCCTAGGGTTACTGTTAGGCTTAGGCCTAGGACTTTTAAAACCAGGAAGCCCTGGGCTCCAGGCACACTGCAGCTGCGAAAGGCATCCCAAGGGGAGCGCAAAAGTGACACAACTTGGCTGCCTCTGCTGCTATTCTCATGAGACCATCCCGAACCATAGGCTGATTTTCCTTCCTAGGCTTAAGGTTTGAGTTACGCCTAGGGTAAGGGTTCTATTAACCAGAAAGCCCTGAGTTCCAAGAACACAGCAGCTGCGAAGGACTAGCCAAGAAGAGCGCAAAAGTACCACAACATGCCTGCCTCCACAGCTTTTTCCTTGGGGACATGCCTAATTCCTGGCTGATTTGCCTTTCTCGTCTTAGGCTTGGGGTTCGGCCTAGGGCTAGGATATTTTTAACTAGGAAGCCCTGAGTTCCAGGCTTACTTCATCTACCAAAGGCATCCCAAAGGGAGTGCAAAAGTGCCACAACATGGTTGCTTTCACGGCTTTTTCCTTGGCAAGAAGCCTAACACCAGGCTGATTTCCCTTCCCAGGGTTACTGTGAGGCTTAGGCCTAGGGCTAGGATTTTTAAAACTAGGCAGCCCTGGGCTCCAGGCACACTGCAGCTGTTCAAGGCATCCCAAGGGGAGTACAAAAGTGCAACAACATGGCAGCTTTCACAGCTTTTTCCTTGGCACCATCCCTATACCTAGGCTGATTTATCTGCCTAGGGTTAGGGTTAGGGTTCAGCCTAGGTCTTGGAGTTTTTTAACCAGGAAGCCCTGAGTTCCAGGCTTACTGCATCTGCCCAAGGCATCCCAAAGGGAGTGCAAAAGTGCCACAAGATGGCTGCTTTCACGGCTTTTCCCTTAGGAAGAACCCTAATACGCGGCTGATTTACCTTCCTAGGGTTACTGTTAGGCTTAGACCTAGGACTTTTAAAACCAGGAAGCCCTGGGCTCCAGGCACACTGCAGCTGTTTAAGGCATCCCAAGAGGGCTGCAGAAGTGACACAACTTGGCTGCCTCTGCTTCTATTCTCATGAGACCATCCCAAATCATAGGCTGATTTTCCTTCCTAGGGTTAAGGTTTGAGTTACGCCTAGGGTAAGAGTTCAATTAACCAGAAAGCCCTGAGTTCCAAGAACACAGCAGTTGCGAAGGACTTCCCAAGAAGAGCGCAAAAGTACCACAACATGCCTGCCTCCCCAGCTTTTTCCTTGGGGACATGCCTAATTCCTGGCTGATTTGCCTTTCTCGTCTTAGGCTTGGGGTTCGGCCAGGGGCTAGGACTTTTAAAATCAGGAAGCCCTGAGTTCCAGGCACACTGGAGCTGTGAAAGGCATCCAAAAGGGAGTGCAAAAGTGCCACAACATGGTTGCTTTCACGGCTTTTTCCTTGGCAAGAAGCTTAACACCCGGCTGATTTCGCTTCCCTTGGTTACTGTTAGGCTTAGGCCTAGGGCAAGGATTTTTAAAACTAGGAAGCCATGGGCTCCAGGCACACTGCAGCTGTTCAAGGCATCCCAAGGGGAGTACAAAAGTGCAACAACATGGCAGCTTTCACAGCTTTTTCCTTGGCACCATCCCTATACCTTGGCTGTTTTATCTGCCTAGGGTTAGGGTTAGGGTTCAGCCTAGGGCTTGGAGTTTTTTACCCAGGAAGCCCTGAGTTCCAGGCTTACTGCATCTGCCAAAGGCATCCCAAAGGGAGTGCAGAAGTGCCACAACATGGCTGCTTTCACGGCTTTTCCCTTAGGAAGAACCCTAATACGCGGCTGATTTACCTTCCTAGGGTTACTGTTAGGCTTAGTCCTAGGACTTTTAAAACCAGGAAGCCCTGGGCTCCAGGCACACTGCAGCTGCGAAAGGCATCCCAAGGGGAGCGCAAAAGTGACACAACTTGGCTGCTTTCACTGCTTTTCCCTTAGGAAGAACCCTAATACGCGGCTGATTTACCTTCCTAGGGTTACTGTTAGGCTTAGGCCTAGGACTTTTAAAACCAGGAAGCCCTGGGCTCCAGGCACACTGCAGCTGCGAAAGGCATCCCAAGGGGAGCGCAAAAGTGACACAACTTGGCTGCCTCTGCTGCTATTCTCATGAGACCATCCCGAACCATAGGCTGATTTTCCTTCCTAGGGTTAAGGTTTGAGTTACGCCTGGGGTAAGGGTTCTATTAACCAGAAAGCCCTGAGTTCCAAGAACACAGCAGCTGCGAAGGACTAGCCAAGAAGAGCGCAAAAGTACCACAACATGCCTGCCTCCACAGCTTTTTCCTTGGGGACATGCCTAATTCCTGGCTGATTTGCCTTTCTCGTCTTAGGGTTGGGGTTCGGCCTAGGGCTAGGATATTTTTAACTAGGAAGCCCTGAGTTCCAGGCTTACTTCATCTGCAAAAAGCATCCCAAAGGGAGTGCAGATGTGCCACAACATGGCTGCTTTCACGGCTTTTCCCTTAGGAAGAACCCTAATACGCGGCTGATTTACCTTCCTAGGGTTACTGTTAGGCTTAGGCCTAGGACTTTTAAAACCAGGAAGCCCTGGGCTCCAGGCACATGCAGCTGCGAAAGGCATCCCAAGAGGGCTGCAGAAGTGACACAACTTGGCTGCCTCTGCTTCTACTCTCATGAGACCATCCCGAACCATAGGCTGATTTTCCTTCCTAGGGTTAAGGTTTGAGTTACGCCTAGGGTAAGGGTTCTATTAACCAGAAAGCCCTGAGTTCCAAGAACACAGCAGCTGCGAAGGACTACTCAAGAAGAGCGCAAAAGTACCACAACGTGCCTGCCTCCACAGCTTTTTCCTTGGGGACATGCCTAATTCCTGGCTGATTTGCCTTTCTCGTCTTAGGGTTGGGGTTCGGCCTAGGGCTAGGATTTTTAAAATCAGGAAGCCCTGAGTTCCAGGCTTACTTCATCTGCCAAAAGCATCCCAAAGGGAGTGCAGAAGTGCCACAACACGGCTGCTTTCACGGCTTTTCCCTTAGGAAGAACCCTAATACGCGGCTGATTTACCTTCCTAGGGTTACTGTTAGGCTTAGGCCTAGGACTTTTAAAACCAGGAAGCCCTGGGCTCCAGGCACATGCAGCTGCGAAAGGCATCCCAAGAGGGCTGCAGAAGTGACACAACTTGGCTGCCTCTGCTTCTATTCTCATGAGACCATCCCGAACCATAGGCTGATTTTCCTTCCTAGGGTTAAGGTTTGAGTTACGCCTAGGGTAAGAGTTCTATTAACCAGAAAGCCCTGAGTTCCAAGAACACAGCATCTGCGAAGGACTACCCAAGAAGAGCGCAAAAGCACCACAAAGTGCCTGCCTCCACAGCTTTTTCCTTGGGGACATGCCTAATTCCTGGCTGATTTGCCTTTCTCGTCTTAGGGTTGGGGTTCGGCCTAGGGCTAGGATTTTTTTAACTAGGAAGCCCTGAGTTCCAGGCTTACTGCATCTGCCAAAGGCATCCCAAAGGGAGTGCAGAAGTGACACAACATGGCTGCTTTCACGGCTTTTCCCTTGGGAAGAACCCTAATACCCGGCTGATTTACCTTCCTAGGGTTACTGTTAGGCTTAGGCCTAGGACTTTTAAAACCAGGAAGCCCTGGGCTCCAGGCACACTGCAGCTGCGAAAGGCATCCCAAGGGGAGCGCAAAAGTGACACAACTTGGCTGCCTCTGCTTCTATTCTCATGAGACCATCCCGAACCATAGGCTGATTTTCCTTCCTAGGCTTAAGGTTTGACTTACGCCTAGGGTAAGGGTTCTATTAACCAGAAAGCCATGAGTACCAAGAACACAGCAGCTGCGAAGGACTAGCCAAGAAGAGCGCAAAAGTACCACAACATGCCTGCCTCCACAGCTTTTTCCTTGGGGACATGCCTAATTCCTGGCTGATTTGCCTTTCTCGTCTTAGGCTTGGGGTTCGGCCTAGGGCTAGGACTTTTAAAATCAGGAAGCCCTGAGTTCCAGGCACACTGGAGCTGTGAAAGGCATCCAAAAGGGAGTGCAAAAGTGCCACAACATGGTTGCTTTCACGGCTTTTTCCTTGGCAAGAAGCTTAACACCCGGCTGATTTCGCTTCCCTTGGTTACTGTTAGGCTTAGGCCTAGGGCTAGGATTTTTAAAACTAGGCAGCCCTGGGCTCCAGGCACACTGCAGCTGTTCAAGGCATCCCAAGGGGAGTACAAAAGTGCAACAACATGGCAGCTTTCACAGCTTTTTCCTTGGCACCATCCCTATACCTAGGCTGATTTATCTGCCTAGGGTTAGGGTTAGGGTTCAGCCTAGGTCTTGGAGTTTTTTAACCAGGAAGCCCTGAGTTCCAGGCTTACTGCATCTGCCAAAGGCATCCCAAAGGGAGTGCAAAAGTGCCACAAGATGGCTGCTTTCACGGCTTTTCCCTTAGGAAGAACCCTAATACGCGGCTGATTTACCTTCCTAGGGTTACTGTTAGGCTTAGACCTAGGACTTTTAAAACCAGGAAGCCCTGGGCTCCAGGCACACTGCAGCTGTTTAAGGCATCCCAAGGGGAGCGCAAAAGTGACACAACTTGGCTGCTTTCACTGCTTTTCCCTTAGGAAGAACCCTAATACGCGGCTGATTTACCTTCCTAGGGTTACTGTTAGGCTTAGGCCTAGGACTTTTAAAACCAGGAAGCCCTGGGCTCCAGGCACACTGCAGCTGCGAAAGGCATCCCAAGGGGAGCGCAAAAGTGACACAACTTGGCTGCCTCTGCTGCTATTCTCATGAGACCATCCCGAAACATAGGCTGATTTTCCTTCCTAGGGTTAAGGTTTGAGTTACGCCTGGGGTAAGGGTTCTATTAACCAGAAAGCCCTGAGTTCCAAGAACACAGCAGCTGCGAAGGACTAGCCAAGAAGAGCGCAAAAGTACCACAACATGCCTGCCTCCACAGCTTTTTCCTTGGGGACATGCCTAATTCCTGGCTGATTTGCCTTTCTCGTCTTAGGGTTGGGGTTCGGCCTAGGGCTAGGATATTTTTAACTAGGAAGCCCTGAGTTCCAGGCTTACTTCATCTGCAAAAAGCATCCCAAAGGGAGTGCAGAAGTGCCACAACATGGCTGCTTTCACGGCTTTTCCCTTAGGAAGAACCCTAATACGCGGCTGATTTACCTTCCTAGGGTTACTGTTAGGCTTAGGCCTAGGACTTTTAAAACCAGGAAGCCCTGGGCTCCAGGCACATGCAGCTGCGAAAGGCATCCCAAGAGGGCTGCAGAAGTGACACAACTTGGCTGCCTCTGCTTCTACTCTCATGAGACCATCCCGAACCATAGGCTGATTTTCCTTCCTAGGGTTAAGGTTTGAGTTACGCCTAGGGTAAGGGTTCTATTAACCAGAAAGCCCTGAGTTCCAAGAACACAGCAGCTGCGAAGGACTACTCAAGAAGAGCGCAAAAGTACCACAACGTGCCTGCCTCCACAGCTTTTTCCTTGGGGACATGCCTAATTCCTGGCTGATTTGCCTTTCTCGTCTTAGGGTTGGGGTTCGGCCTAGGGCTAGGATTTTTAAAATCAGGAAGCCCTGAGTTCCAGGCTTACTTCATCTGCAAAAAGCATCCCAAAGGGAGTGCAGAAGTGCCACAACATGGCTGCTTTCACGGCTTTTCCCTTAGGAAGAACCCTAATACGCGGCTGATTTACCTTCCTAGGGTTACTGTTAGGCTTAGGCCTAGGACTTTTAAAACCAGGAAGCCCTGGGCTCCAGGCACATGCAGCTGCGAAAGGCATCCCAAGAGGGCTGCAGAAGTGACACAACTTGGCTGCCTCTGCTTCTATTCTCATGAGACCATCCCGAACCATAGGCTGATTTTCCTTCCTAGGCTTAAGGTTTGAGTTACGCCTAGGGTAAGAGTTCTATTAACCAGAAAGCCCTGAGTTCCAAGAACACAGCATCTGCGAAGGACTACCCAAGAAGAGCGCAAAAGCACCACAAAGTGCCTGCCTCCACAGCTTTTTCCTTGGGGACATGCCTAATTCCTGGCTGATTTGCCTTTCTCGTCTTAGGGTTGGGGTTCGGCCTAGGGCTAGGATTTTTTTAACTAGGAAGCCCTGAGTTCCAGGCTTACTGCATCTGCCAAAGGCATCCCAAAGGGAGTGCAGAAGTGACACAACATGGCTGCTTTCACGGCTTTTCCCTTGGGAAGAACCCTAATACCCGGCTGATTTACCTTCCTAGGGTTACTGTTAGGCTTAGGCCTAGGACTTTTAAAACCAGGAAGCCCTGGGCTCCAGGCACACTGCAGCTGCGAAAGGCATCCCAAGGGGAGCGCAAAAGTGACACAACTTGGCTGCCTCTGCTGCTATTCTCATGAGACCATCCCGAACCATAGGCTGATTTTCCTTCCTAGGCTTAAGGTTTGACTTACGCCTAGGGTAAGGGTTCTATTAACCAGAAAGCCATGAGTACCAAGAACACAGCAGCTGCGAAGGACTAGCCAAGAAGAGCGCAAAAGTACCACAACATGCCTGCCTCCACAGCTTTTTCCTTGGGGACATGCCTAATTCCTGGCTGATTTGCCTTTCTCGTCTTAGGCTTGGGGTTCGGCCTAGGGCTAGGACTTTTAAAATCAGGAAGCCCTGAGTTCCAGGCACACTGGAGCTGTGAAAGGCATCCAAAAGGGAGTGCAAAAGTGCCACAACATGGTTGCTTTCACGGCTTTTTCCTTGGCAAGAAGCTTAACACCCGGCTGATTTCGCTTCCCTTGGTTACTGTTAGGCTTAGGCCTAGGGCTAGGATTTTTAAAACTAGGCAGCCCTGGGCTCCAGGCACACTGCAGCTGTTCAAGGCATCCCAAGGGGAGTACAAAAGTGCAACAACATGGCAGCTTTCACAGCTTTTTCCTTGGCACCATCCCTATACCTAGGCTGATTTATCTGCCTAGGGTTAGGGTTAGGGTTCAGCCTAGGTCTTGGAGTTTTTTAACCAGGAAGCCCTGAGTTCCAGGCTTACTGCATCTGCCAAAGGCATCCCAAAGGGAGTGCAAAAGTGCCACAAGATGGCTGCTTTCACGGCTTTTCCCTTAGGAAGAACCCTAATACGCGGCTGATTTACCTTCCTAGGGTTACTGTTAGGCTTAGGCCTAGGACTTTTAAAACCAGGAAGCCCTGGGCTCCAGGCACACTGCAGCTGTTTAAGGCATCCCAAGGGGAGCGCAAAAGTGACACAACTTGGCTGCTTTCACTGCTTTTCCCTTAGGAAGAACCCTAATACGCGGCTGATTTACCTTCCTAGGGTTACTGTTAGGCTTAGGCCTAGGACTTTTAAAACCAGGAAGCCCTGGGCTCCAGGCACACTGCAGCTGCGAAAGGCATCCCAAGGGGAGCGCAAAAGTGACACAACTTGGCTGCCTCTGCTGCTATTCTCATGAGACCATCCCGAACCATAGGCTGATTTTCCTTCCTAGGCTTAAGGTTTGACTTACGCCTAGGGTAAGGGTTCTATTAACCAGAAAGCCATGAGTACCAAGAACACAGCAGCTGCGAAGGACTAGCCAAGAAGAGCGCAAAAGTACCACAACATGCCTGCCTCCACAGCTTTTTCCTTGGGGACATGCCTAATTCCTGGCTGATTTGCCTTTCTCGTCTTAGGCTTGGGGTTCGGCCTAGGGCTAGGACTTTTAAAATCAGGAAGCCCTGAGTTCCAGGCACACTGGAGCTGTGAAAGGCATCCAAAAGGGAGTGCAAAAGTGCCACAACATGGTTGCTTTCACGGCTTTTTCCTTGGCAAGAAGCTTAACACCCGGCTGATTTCGCTTCCCTTGGTTACTGTTAGGCTTAGGCCTAGGGCTAGGATTTTTAAAACTAGGCAGCCCTGGGCTCCAGGCACACTGCAGCTGTTCAAGGCATCCCAAGGGGAGTACAAAAGTGCAACAACATGGCAGCTTTCACAGCTTTTTCCTTGGCACCATCCCTATACCTAGGCTGATTTATCTGCCTAGGGTTAGGGTTAGGGTTCAGCCTAGGTCTTGGAGTTTTTTAACCAGGAAGCCCTGAGTTCCAGGCTTACTGCATCTGCCAAAGGCATCCCAAAGGGAGTGCAAAAGTGCCACAAGATGGCTGCTTTCACGGCTTTTCCCTTAGGAAGAACCCTAATACGCGGCTGATTTACCTTCCTAGGGTTACTGTTAGGCTTAGACCTAGGACTTTTAAAACCAGGAAGCCCTGGGCTCCAGGCACACTGCAGCTGTTTAAGGCATCCCAAGGGGAGCGCAAAAGTGACACAACTTGGCTGCTTTCACTGCTTTTCCCTTAGGAAGAACCCTAATACGCGGCTGATTTACCTTCCTAGGGTTACTGTTAGGCTTAGGCCTAGGACTTTTAAAACCAGGAAGCCCTGGGCTCCAGGCACACTGCAGCTGCGAAAGGCATCCCAAGGGGAGCGCAAAAGTGACACAACTTGGCTGCCTCTGCTGCTATTCTCATGAGACCATCCCGAAACATAGGCTGATTTTCCTTCCTAGGGTTAAGGTTTGAGTTACGCCTGGGGTAAGGGTTCTATTAACCAGAAAGCCCTGAGTTCCAAGAACACAGCAGCTGCGAAGGACTAGCCAAGAAGAGCGCAAAAGTACCACAACATGCCTGCCTCCACAGCTTTTTCCTTGGGGACATGCCTAATTCCTGGCTGATTTGCCTTTCTCGTCTTAGGCTTGGGGTTCGGCCTAGGGCTAGGATATTTTTAACTAGGAAGCCCTGAGTTCCAGGCTTACTTCATCTGCAAAAAGCATCCCAAAGGGAGTGCAGAAGTGCCACAACATGGCTGCTTTCACGGCTTTTCCCTTAGGAAGAACCCTAATACGCGGCTGATTTACCTTCCTAGGGTTACTGTTAGGCTTAGGCCTAGGACTTTTAAAACCAGGAAGCCCTGGGCTCCAGGCACATGCAGCTGCGAAAGGCATCCCAAGAGGGCTGCAGAAGTGACACAACTTGGCTGCCTCTGCTTCTACTCTCATGAGACCATCCCGAACCATAGGCTGATTTTCCTTCCTAGGGTTAAGGTTTGAGTTACGCCTAGGGTAAGGGTTCTATTAACCAGAAAGCCCTGAGTTCCAAGAACACAGCAGCTGCGAAGGACTACTCAAGAAGAGCGCAAAAGTACCACAACGTGCCTGCCTCCACAGCTTTTTCCTTGGGGACATGCCTAATTCCTGGCTGATTTGCCTTTCTCGTCTTAGGGTTGGGGTTCGGCCTAGGGCTAGGATTTTTAAAATCAGGAAGCCCTGAGTTCCAGGCTTACTTCATCTGCAAAAAGCATCCCAAAGGGAGTGCAGAAGTGCCACAACATGGCTGCTTTCACGGCTTTTCCCTTAGGAAGAACCCTAATACGCGGCTGATTTACCTTCCTAGGGTTACTGTTAGGCTTAGGCCTAGGACTTTTAAAACCAGGAAGCCCTGGGCTCCAGGCACATGCAGCTGCGAAAGGCATCCCAAGAGGGCTGCAGAAGTGACACAACTTGGCTGCCTCTGCTTCTATTCTCATGAGACCATCCCGAACCATAGGCTGATTTTCCTTCCTAGGGTTAAGGTTTGAGTTACGCCTAGGGTAAGAGTTCTATTAACCAGAAAGCCCTGAGTTCCAAGAACACAGCATCTGCGAAGGACTACCCAAGAAGAGCGCAAAAGCACCACAAAGTGCCTGCCTCCACAGCTTTTTCCTTGGGGACATGCCTAATTCCTGGCTGATTTGCCTTTCTCGTCTTAGGGTTGGGGTTCGGCCTAGGGCTAGGATTTTTTTAACTAGGAAGCCCTGAGTTCCAGGCTTACTGCATCTGCCAAAGGCATCCCAAAGGGAGTGCAGAAGTGACACAACATGGCTGCTTTCACGGCTTTTCCCTTGGGAAGAACCCTAATACCCGGCTGATTTACCTTCCTAGGGTTACTGTTAGGCTTAGGCCTAGGACTTTTAAAACCAGGAAGCCCTGGGCTCCAGGCACACTGCAGCTGCGAAAGGCATCCCAAGGGGAGCGCAAAAGTGACACAACTTGGCTGCCTCTGCTGCTATTCTCATGAGACCATCCCGAACCATAGGCTGATTTTCCTTCCTAGGCTTAAGGTTTGACTTACGCCTAGGGTAAGGGTTCTATTAACCAGAAAGCCATGAGTACCAAGAACACAGCAGCTGCGAAGGACTAGCCAAGAAGAGCGCAAAAGTACCACAACATGCCTGCCTCCACAGCTTTTTCCTTGGGGACATGCCTAATTCCTGGCTGATTTGCCTTTCTCGTCTTAGGCTTGGGGTTCGGCCTAGGGCTAGGACTTTTAAAATCAGGAAGCCCTGAGTTCCAGGCACACTGGAGCTGTGAAAGGCATCCAAAAGGGAGTGCAAAAGTGCCACAACATGGTTGCTTTCACGGCTTTTTCCTTGGCAAGAAGCTTAACACCCGGCTGATTTCGCTTCCCTTGGTTACTGTTAGGCTTAGGCCTAGGGCTAGGATTTTTAAAACTAGGCAGCCCTGGGCTCCAGGCACACTGCAGCTGTTCAAGGCATCCCAAGGGGAGTACAAAAGTGCAACAACATGGCAGCTTTCACAGCTTTTTCCTTGGCACCATCCCTATACCTAGGCTGATTTATCTGCCTAGGGTTAGGGTTAGGGTTCAGCCTAGGTCTTGGAGTTTTTTAACCAGGAAGCCCTGAGTTCCAGGCTTACTGCATCTGCCAAAGGCATCCCAAAGGGAGTGCAAAAGTGCCACAAGATGGCTGCTTTCACGGCTTTTCCCTTAGGAAGAACCCTAATACGCGGCTGATTTACCTTCCTAGGGTTACTGTTAGGCTTAGACCTAGGACTTTTAAAACCAGGAAGCCCTGGGCTCCAGGCACACTGCAGCTGTTTAAGGCATCCCAAGGGGAGCGCAAAAGTGACACAACTTGGCTGCTTTCACTGCTTTTCCCTTAGGAAGAACCCTAATACGCGGCTGATTTACCTTCCTAGGGTTACTGTTAGGCTTAGGCCTAGGACTTTTAAAACCAGGAAGCCCTGGGCTCCAGGCACACTGCAGCTGCGAAAGGCATCCCAAGGGGAGCGCAAAAGTGACACAACTTGGCTGCCTCTGCTGCTATTCTCATGAGACCATCCCGAAACATAGGCTGATTTTCCTTCCTAGGGTTAAGGTTTGAGTTACGCCTGGGGTAAGGGTTCTATTAACCAGAAAGCCCTGAGTTCCAAGAACACAGCAGCTGCGAAGGACTACCCAAGAAGAGCGCAAAAGTACCACAACATGCCTGCCTCCACAGCTTTTTCCTTGGGGACATGCCTAATTCCTGGCTGATTTGCCTTTCTCGTCTTAGGGTTGGGGTTCGGCCTAGGGCTAGGATATTTTTAACTAGGAAGCCCTGAGTTCCAGGCTTACTTCATCTGCAAAAAGCATCCCAAAGGGAGTGCAGAAGTGCCACAACATGGCTGCTTTCACGGCTTTTCCCTTAGGAAGAACCCTAATACGCGGCTGATTTACCTTCCTAGGGTTACTGTTAGGCTTAGGCCTAGGACTTTTAAAACCAGGAAGCCCTGGGCTCCAGGCACATGCAGCTGCGAAAGGCATCCCAAGAGGGCCGCAGAAGTGACACAACTTGGCTGCCTCTGCTTCTATTCTCATGAGACCATCCCGAACCATAGGCTGATTTTCCTTCCTAGGGTTAAGGTTTGAGTTACGCCTAGGGTAAGTGTTCTATTAACCAGAAAGACCTGAGTTCCAAGAACACAGCAGCTGCGAAGGACTACCCAAGAAGAGCGCAAAAGTACCACAACGTGCCTGCCTCCACAGCTTTTTCCTTGGGCACATGCCTAATTCCTGGCTGATTTGCCTTTCTCGTCTTAGGGTTGGGGTTCGGCCTAGGGCTAGGATTTTTTTAACTAGGAAGCCCTGAGTTCCAGGCCTACTGCATCTGCCAAAGGCATCCCAAAGGGAGTGCAAAAGTGCCACAACATGGCTGCTTTCACGGCTTTTCCGTTAGGAAGAACCCTAATACGCGGCTGATTTACCTTCCTAGGGTTACTGTTAGGCTTAGGCCTAGGACTTTTAAAACCAGGAAGCCCTGGGCTCCAGGCACACTGCAGCTGCGAAAGGCATCCCAAGGGGAGCGCAAAAGTGACACAACTTGGCTGCCTCTGCTGCTATTCTCATGAGAACATCCCGAACCATAGGCTGATTTTCCTTCCTAGGGTTAAGGTTTGACTTACGCCTAGGGTAAGGGTTCTATTAACCAGAAAGCCATGAGTACCAAGAACACAGCAGCTGCGAAGGACTACCTAAGAAGAGCGCAAAAGTACCACAACATGCCTGCCTCCTCAGCTTTTTCCTTGGGGACATGCCTAATTCCTGGCTGATTTGCCTTTCTCGTCTTAGGCTTGGGGTTCGGCCTAGGGCTAGGACTTTTAAAACCAGGAAGCCCTGAGTTCCAGGCACACTGGAGCTGTGAAAGGCATCCAAAAGGGAGTGCAAAAGTGCCACAACATGGTTGCTTTCACGGCTTTTTCCTTGGCAAGAAGCCTAACACCAGGCTGATTTCCCTTCCTAGGGTTACTGTGAGGCTTAGGCCTAGGGCTAGGATTTTTAAAACTAGGAAGCCCTGGGCTCCAGGCACACTGCAGCTGTTCAAGGCATCCCAAGGGGAGTACAAAAGTGCAACAACATGGCAGCTTTCACAGCTTTTTCCTTGGCACCATCCCTATACCTAGGCTGATTTATCTGCCTAGGGTTAGGGTTAGGGTTCAGCCTCGGGCTTGGAGATTTTAACCCGGAAGCCCTGAGTTCCAGGCTTACTGCATCTGCCAAAGGCATCCCAAAGGGAGTGCAAAAGTGCCACAACATGGCTGCATTCACGGCTTTTCCCTTAGGAAGAACCCTAATACGCGGCTAATTTACCTTCCTAGGGTTACTGTTAGGCTTAGACCTAGGACTTTTAAAACCAGGAAGCCCTGGGCTCCAGGCACACTGCAGCTGCGAAAGGCATCCCAAGGGGAGCGCAAAAGTGACACAACTTGGCTGCCTCTGCTGCTATTCTCATGAGACCATCCCGAACCATAGGCTGATTTTCCTTCCTAGGCTTAAGGTTTGAGTTACGCCTGGGGTAAGGGTTCTATTAACCAGAAAGCCCTGAGTTCCAAGAACACAGCAGCTGCGAAGGACTACCCAAGAAGAGCGCAAAAGTACCACAACATGCCTGCCTCCACAGCTTTTTCCTTGGGGACATGCCTAATTCCTGGCTGATTTGCCTTTCTCGTCTTAGGGTTGGGGTTCGGCCTAGGGCTAGGATATTTTTAACTAGGAAGCCCTGAGTTCCAGGCTTACTTCATCTGCAAAAAGCATCCCAAAGGGAGTGCAAAAGTGCCACAACATGGTTGCTTTCACGGCTTTTTCCTTGGGAAGAAGCCTAACACCAGGCTGATTTCCCTTCCCAGGGTTACTGTGAGGCTTAGGCCTAGGGCTAGGATTTTTAAAACTAGGCAGCCCTGGGCTCCAGGCACACTGCAGCTGTTCAAGGCATCCCAAGGGGAGTACAAAAGTGCAACAACATGGCAGCTTTCACAGCTTTTTCCTTGGCACCATCCCTATACCTAGGCTGATTTATCTGCCTAGGGTTAGGGTTAGGGTTCAGCCTAGGTCTTGGAGTTTTTTAACCAGGAAGCCCTGAGTTCCAGGCTTACTGCATCTGCCAAAGGCATCCCAAAGGGAGTGCAAAAGTGCCACAAGATTGCTGCTTTCACAGCCTTTCCCTTAGGAAGAACCCTAATACGCGGCTGATTTACCTTCCTAGGGTTACTGTTAGGCTTAGACCTAGGACTTTTAAAACCAGGAAGCCCTGGGCTCCAGGCACACTGCAGCTGTTAAAGGCAACCCAAGAGGGCTGCAGAAGTGACACAACTTGGCTGCCTCTGCTTCTATTCTCATGAGACCATCCCGAACCATAGGCTGATTTTCCTTCCTAGGGTTAAGGTTTGAGTTAGGCCTAGGGTAAGAGTTCTATTAACCAGAAAGCCCTGAGTTCCAAGAACACAGCAGCTGCGGAGGACTAGCCAAGAAGAGCGCAAAAGTACCACAACATGCCTGCCTCCACAGCTTTTTCCTTGGGGACATGCCTAATTCCTGGCTGATTTGCCTTTCTCGTCTTAGGCTTGGGGTTCGGCCTAGGGCTAGGACTTTTAAAATCAGGAAGCCCTGAGTTCCAGGCACACTGGAGCTGTGAAAGGCATCCAAAAGGGAGTGCAAAAGTGCCACAACATGGTTGCTTTCACGCCTTTTTCCTTGGCAAGAAGCTTAACACCCGGCTGATTTCCCTTCCCTTGGTTACTGTTAGGCTTAGGCCTAGGGCTAGGATTTTTAAAACTAGGAAGCCCTTAGATCCAGGCACACTGCAGCTGTTCAAGGCATCCCAAGGGGAGTACAAAAGTGCAACAACATGGCAGCTTTCACAGTTTTTTCCTTGGCACCATCCCTATACCTTGGCTGTTTTATCTGCCTAGGGTTAGGGTTAGGGTTCAGCCTAGGGCTTGGAGTTTTTTACCCAGGAAGCCCTGAGTTCCAGGCTTACTGCATCTGCCAAAAGCATCCCAAAGGGAGTGCAGAAGGGCCACAACATGGCTGCTTTCACGGCTTTTCCCTTAGGAAGAACCCTAATACGCGGCTGATTTACCTTCCTAGGGTTACTGTTAGGCTTAGGCCTAGGACTTTTAAAACCAGGAAGCCCTGGGCTCCAGGCACATGCAGCTGCGAAAGGCATCCCAAGGGGAGCGCAAAAGATACACAACTTGGCTGCTTTCACGGCTTTTCCCTTAGGAAGAACCCTAATACGCGGCTGATTTACCTTCCTAGGGTTACTGTTAGGCTTAGGCCTAGGACTTTTAAAACCAGGAAGCCCTGGGCTCCAGGCACACTGCAGCTGCGAAAGGCATCCCAAGGGGAGCGCAAAAGTGACACAACTTGGCTGCCTCTGCTGCTATTCTCATGAGACCATCCCGAACCATAGGCTGATTTTCCTTCCTAGGGTTAAGGTTTGAGTTACGCCTGGGGTAAGGGTTCTATTAACCAGAAAGCCCTGAGTTCCAAGAACACAGCAGCTGCGAAGGACTACCCAAGAAGAGCGCAAAAGTACCACAACATGCCTGCCTCCACAGCTTTTTCCTTGGGGACATGCCTAATTCCTGGCTGATTTGCCTTTCTCGTCTTAGGCTTGGGGTTCGGCCTAGGGCTAGGATATTTTTAACTAGGAAGCCCTGAGTTCCAGGCTTACTTCATCTACCAAAGGCATCCCAAAGGGAGTGCAAAAGTGCCACAACATGGTTGCTTTCACGGCTTTTTCCTTGGGAAGAAGCCTAACACCAGGCTGATTTCCCTTCCCAGGGTTACTGTGAGGCTTAGGCCTAGGACTTTTAAAACCAGGAAGCCCTGGGCTCCAGGCACACTGCAGCTGCGAAAGGCATCCCAAGAGGGCCGCAGAAGTGACACAACTTGGCTGCCTCTGCTTCTATTCTCATGAGACCATCCTGAACCATAGGCTGATTTTCCTTCCTAAGGTTAAGGTTTGAGTTACGCCTAGGGTAAGGGTTCTATTAACCAGAAAGCCCTGAGTTCCAAGAACACAGCAGCTGCGAAGGACTACCCAAGAAGAGCGCAAAAGTACCACAACGTGCCTGCCTCCACAGCTTTTTCCTTGGGGACATGCCTAATTCCTGGCTGATTTGCCTTTCTCGTCTTAGGGTTGGGGTTCGGCCTAGGGCTAGGATTTTTAAAATCAGGAAGCCCTGAGTTCCAGGCTTACTTCATCTGCAAAAAGCATCCCAAAGGGAGTGCAGAAGTGCCACAACATGGCTGCTTTCACGGCTTTTCCCTTAGGAAGAACCCTAATACGCGGCTGATTTACCTTCCTAGGGTTACTGTTAGGCTTAGGCCTAGGACTTTTAAAACGAGGAAGCCCTGGGCTCCAGGCACATGCAGCTGCGAAAGGCATCCCAAGAGGGCCGCAGAAGTGACACAACTTGGCTGCCTCTGCTTCTATTCTCATGAGACCATCCCGAACCATAGGCTGATTTTCCTTCCTAGGGTTAAGCTTTGACTTACGCCTAGGGTAAGAGTTCTATTAACCAGAAAGCCCTGAGTTCCAAGAACACAGCAGCTGCGGAGGACTAGCCAAGAAGAGCGCAAAAGTACCACAACATGCCTGCCTCCACAGCTTTTTCCTTGGGGACATGCCTAATTCCTGGCTGATTTGCCTTTCTCGTCTTAGGCTTGGGGTTCGGCCTAGGGCTAGGACTTTTAAAATCAGGAAGCCCTGAGTTCCAGGCACACTGGAGCTGTGAAAGGCATCCAAAAGGGAGTGCAAAAGTGCCACAACATGGTTGCTTTCACGCCTTTTTCCTTGGCAAGAAGCTTAACACCCGGCTGATTTCCCTTCCCTTGGTTACTGTTAGGCTTAGGCCTAGGGCTAGGATTTTTAAAACTAGGAAGCCCTTAGATCCAGGCACACTGCAGCTGTTCAAGGCATCCCAAGGGGAGTACAAAAGTGCAACAACATGGCAGCTTTCACAGCTTTTTCCTTGGCACCATCCCTATACCTTGGCTGTTTTATCTGCCTAGGGTTAGGGTTAGGGTTCAGCCTAGGGCTTGGAGTTTTTTACCCAGGAAGCCCTGAGTTCCAGGCTTACTGCATCTGCCAAAAGCATCCCAAAGGGAGTGCAGAAGTGCCACAGCATGGCTGCTTTCACGGCTTTTCCCTTAGGAAGAACCCTAATACGCGGCTGATTTACCTTCCTAGGGTTACTGTTAGGCTTAGGCCTAGGACTTTTAAAACCAGGAAGCCCTGGGCTCCAGGCACATGCAGCTGCGAAAGGCATCCCAAGAGGGCCGCAGAAGTGACACAACTTGGCTGCCTCTGCTTCTATTCTCATGAGACCATCCTGAACCATAGGCTGATTTTCCTTCCTAAGGTTAAGGTTTGAGTTACGCCTAGGGTAAGGGTTCTATTAACCAGAAAGCCCTGAGTTCCAAGAACACAGCAGCTGCGAAGGACTACCCAAGAAGAGCGCAAAAGTACCACAACGTGCCTGCCTCCACAGCTTTTTCCTTGGGGACATGCCTAATTCCTGGCTGATTTGCCTTTCTCGTCTTAGGGTTGGGGTTCGGCCTAGGGCTAGGATTTTTAAAATCAGGAAGCCCTGAGTTCCAGGCTTACTTCATCTGCAAAAAGCATCCCAAAGGGAGTGCAGAAGTGCCACAACATGGCTGCTTTCACGGCTTTTCCCTTAGGAAGAACCCTAATACGCGGCTGATTTACCTTCCTAGGGTTACTGTTAGGCTTAGGCCTAGGACTTTTAAAACGAGGAAGCCCTGGGCTCCAGGCACATGCAGCTGCGAAAGGCATCCCAAGAGGGCCGCAGAAGTGACACAACTTGGCTGCCTCTGCTTCTATTCTCATGAGACCATCCCGAACCATAGGCTGATTTTCCTTCCTAGGGTTAAGCTTTGACTTACGCCTAGGGTAAGAGTTCTATTAACCAGAAAGCCCTGAGTTCCAAGAACACAGCAGCTGCGGAGGACTAGCCAAGAAGAGCGCAAAAGTACCACAACATGCCTGCCTCCACAGCTTTTTCCTTGGGGACATGCCTAATTCCTGGCTGATTTGCCTTTCTCGTCTTAGGCTTGGGGTTCGGCCTAGGGCTAGGACTTTTAAAATCAGGAAGCCCTGAGTTCCAGGCACACTGGAGCTGTGAAAGGCATCCAAAAGGGAGTGCAAAAGTGCCACAACATGGTTGCTTTCACGCCTTTTTCCTTGGCAAGAAGCTTAACACCCGGCTGATTTCCCTTCCCTTGGTTACTGTTAGGCTTAGGCCTAGGGCTAGGATTTTTAAAACTAGGAAGCCCTTAGATCCAGGCACACTGCAGCTGTTCAAGGCATCCCAAGGGGAGTACAAAAGTGCAACAACATGGCAGCTTTCACAGCTTTTTCCTTGGCACCATCCCTATACCTTGGCTGTTTTATCTGCCTAGGGTTAGGGTTAGGGTTCAGCCTAGGGCTTGGAGTTTTTTACCCAGGAAGCCCTGAGTTCCAGGCTTACTGCATCTGCCAAAAGCATCCCAAAGGGAGTGCAGAAGTGCCACAGCATGGCTGCTTTCACGGCTTTTCCCTTAGGAAGAACCCTAATACGCGGCTGATTTACCTTCCTAGGGTTACTGTTAGGCTTAGGCCTAGGACTTTTAAAACCAGGAAGCCCTGGGCTCCAGGCACATGCAGCTGCGAAAGGCATCCCAAGGGGAGCGCAAAAGTGACACAACTTGGCTGCTTTCACGGCTTTTCCCTTAGGAAGAACCCTAATACGCGGCTGATTTACCTTCCTAGGGTTACTGTTAGGCTTAGGCCTAGGACTTTTAAAACCAGGAAGCCCTGGGCTCCAGGCACACTGCAGCTGCGAAAGGCATCCCAAGGGGAGCGCAAAAGTGACACAACTTGGCTGCCTCTGCTGCTATTCTCATGAGACCATCCCGAACCATAGGCTGATTTTCCTTCCTAGGGTTAAGGTTTGAGTTACGCCTGGGGTAAGGGTTCTATTAACCAGAAAGCCCTGAGTTCCAAGAACACAGCAGCTGCGAAGGACTACCCAAGAAGAGCGCAAAAGTACCACAACATGCCTGCCTCCACAGCTTTTTCCTTGGGGACATGCCTAATTCCTGGCTGATTTGCCTTTCTCGTCTTAGGGTTGGGGTTCGGCCTAGGGCTAGGATATTTTTAACTAGGAAGCCCTGAGTTCCAGGCTTACTTCATCTGCAAAAAGCATCCCAAAGGGAGTGCAGAAGTGCCACAACATGGCTGCTTTCACGGCTTTTCCCTTAGGAAGAACCCTAATACGCGGCTGATTTACCTTCCTAGGGTTACTGTTAGGCTTAGGCCTAGGACTTTTAAAACCAGGAAGCCCTGGGCTCCAGGCACATGCAGCTGCGAAAGGCATCCCAAGAGGGCCGCAGAAGTGACACAACTTGGCTGCCTCTGCTTCTATTCTCATGAGACCATCCTGAACCATAGGCTGATTTTCCTTCCTAAGGTTAAGGTTTGAGTTACGCCTAGGGTAAGGGTTCTATTAACCAGAAAGCCCTGAGTTCCAAGAACACAGCAGCTGCGAAGGACTGCCCAAGAAGAGCGCAAAAGTACTACAACGTGCCTGCCTCCACAGCTTTTTCCTTGGGGACATGCCTAATTCCTGGCTGATTTGCCTTTCTCGTCTTAGGCTTGGGGTTCGGCCTAGGGCTAGGATATTTTTAACTAGGAAGCCCTGAGTTCCAGGCTTACTTCATCTACCAAAGGCATCCCAAAGGGAGTGCAAAAGTGCCACAACATGGTTGCTTTCACGGCTTTTTCCTTGGCAAGAAGCCTAACACCAGGCTGATTTCCCTTCCCAGGGTTACTGTGAGGCTTAGGCCTAGGGCTAGGATTTTTAAAACTAGGCAGCCCTGGGCTCCAGGCACACTGCAGCTGTTCAAGGCATCCCAAGGGGAGTACAAAAGTGCAACAACATGGCAGCTTTCACAGCTTTTTCCTTGGCACCATCCCTATACCTAGGCTGATTTATCTGCCTAGGGTTAGGGTTAGGGTTCAGCCTAGGTCTTGGAGTTTTTTAACCAGGAAGCCCTGAGTTCCAGGCTTACTGCATCTGCCAAAGGCATCCCAAAGGGAGTGCAAAAGTGCCACAAGATGGCTGCTTTCACGGCTTTTCCCTTAGGAAGAACCCTAATACGCGGCTGATTTACCTTCCTAGGGTTACTGTTAGGCTTAGACCTAGGACTTTTAAAACCAGGAAGCCCTGGGCTCCAGGCACACTGCAGCTGCGAAAGGCATCCCAAGAGGGCTGCAGAAGTGACACAACTTGGCTGCCTCTGCTTCTATTCTCATGAGACCATCCCAAATCATAGGCTGATTTTCCTTCCTAGGGTTAAGGTTTGAGTTACGCCTAGGGTAAGAGTTCTATTAACCAGAAAGCCCTGAGTTCCAAGAACACAGCAGCTGCGAAGGACTTCCCAAGAAAAGCGCAAAAGTACCACAACATGCCTGCCTCCCCAGCTTTTTCCTTGGGGACATGCCTAATTCCTGGCTGATTTGCCTTTCTCGTCTTAGGCTTGGGGTTCGGCCTAGGGCTAGGACTTTTAAAATCAGGAAGCCCTGAGTTCCAGGCACACTGGAGCTGTGAAAGGCATCCAAAAGGGAGTGCAAAAGTGCCACAACATGGTTGCTTTCACGCCTTTTTCCTTGGCAAGAAGCTTAACACCCGGCTGATTTCGCTTCCCAGGGTTACTGTTAGGCTTAGGCCTAGGGCAAGGATTTTTAAAATTAGGAAGCCCTTAGATCCAGGCACACTGCAGCTGTTCAAGGCATCCCAAGGGGAGTACAAAAGTGCAACAACATGGCAGCTTTCACAGCTTTTTCCTTGGCACCATCCCTATACCTTGGCTGTTTTATCTGCCTAGGGTTAGGGTTAGGGTTCAGCCTAGGGCTTGGAGTTTTTTAACCAGGAAGCCCTGAGTTCCAGGCTTACTGCATCTGCCAAAGGCATCCCAAAGGGAGTGCAGAAGTGCCACAACATGGCTGCTTTCACGGCTTTTCCCTTAGGAAGAACCCTAATACGCGGCTGATTTACCTTCCTAGGGTTACTGTTAGGCTTAGGCCTAGGACTTTTAAAACCAGGAAGCCCTGGGCTCCAGGCACACTGCAGCTGCGAAAGGCATCCCAAGGGGAGCGCAAAAGTGACACAACTTGGCTGCTTTCACTGCTTTTCCCTTAGGAAGAACCCTAATACGCGGCTGATTTACCTTCCTAGGGTTACTGTTAGGCTTAGGCCTAGGACTTTTAAAACCAGGAAGCCCTGGGCTCCAGGCACACTGCAGCTGCGAAAGGCATCCCAAGGGGAGCGCAAAAGTGACACAACTTGGCTGCCTCTGCTGCTATTCTCATGAGACCATCCCGAACCATAGGCTGATTTTCCTTCCTAGGCTTAAGGTTTGAGTTACGCCTGGGGTAAGGGTTCTATTAACCAGAAAGCCCTGAGTTCCAAGAACACAGCAGCTGCGAAGGACTAGCCAAGAAGAGCGCAAAAGTACCACAACATGCCTGCCTCCACAGCTTTTTCCTTGGGGACATGCCTAATTCCTGGCTGATTTGCCTTTCTCGTCTTAGGCTTGGGGTTCGGCCTAGGGCTAGGATATTTTTAACTAGGAAGCCCTGAGTTCCAGGCTTACTTCATCTGCCAAAAGCATCCCAAAGGGAGTGCAGAAGTGCCACAACATGGCTGCTTTCACGGCTTTTCCCTTAGGAAGAACCCTAATACGCGGCTGATTTACCTTCCTAGGGTTACTGTTAGGCTTAGGCCTAGGACTTTTAAAACCAGGAAGCCCTGGGCTCCAGGCACACTGCAGCTGCGAAAGGCATCCCAAGGGGAGCGCAAAAGTGACACAACTTGGCTGCCTCTGCTGCTATTCTCATGAGACCATCCCGAACCATAGGCTGATTTTCCTTCCTAGGGTTAAGGTTTGAGTTACGCCTGGGGTAAGGGTTCTATTAACCAGAAAGCCCTGAGTTCCAAGAACACAGCAGCTGCGAAGGACTACCCAAGAAGAGCGCAAAAGTACCACAACATGCCTGCCTCCACAGCTTTTTCCTTGGGGACATGCCTAATTCCTGGCTGATTTGCCTTTCTCGTCTTAGGCTTGGGGTTCGGCCTAGGGCTAGGACTTTTAAAATCAGGAAGCCCTGAGTTCCAGGCACACTGGAGCTGTGAAAGGCATCCAAAAGGGAGTGCAAAAGTGCCACAACATGGTTGCTTTCACGGCTTTTTCCTTGGCAAGAAGCTTAACACCCGGCTGATTTCGCTTCCCTTGGTTACTGTTAGGCTTAGGCCTAGGGCTAGGATTTTTACAACTAGGCAGCCCTGGGCTCAAGGCACACTGCAGCTGTTCAAGGCATCCCAAGGGGAGTACAAAAGTGCAACAACATGGCAGCTTTCACAGCTTTTTCCTTGGCACCATCCCTATACCTAGGCTGATTTATCTGCCTAGGGTTAGGGTTAGGGTTCAGCCTAGGTCTTGGAGTTTTTTAACCAGGAAGCCCTGAGTTCCAGGCTTACTGCATCTGCCAAAGGCATCCCAAAGGGAGTGCAAAAGTGCCACAAGATGGCTGCTTTCACGGCTTTTCCCTTAGGAAGAACCCTAATACGCGGCTGATTTACCTTCCTAGGGTTACTGTTAGGCTTAGACCTAGGACTTTTAAAACCAGGAAGCCCTGGGCTCCAGGCACACTGCAGCTGTTTAAGGCATCCCAAGGGGAGCGCAAAAGTGACACAACTTGGCTGCTTTCACTGCTTTTCCCTTAGGAAGAACCCTAATACGCGGCTGATTTACCTTCCTAGGGTTACTGTTAGGCTTAGGCCTAGGACTTTTAAAACCAGGAAGCCCTGGGCTCCAGGCACACTGCAGCTGCGAAAGGCATCCCAAGGGGAGCGCAAAAGTGACACAACTTGGCTGCCTCTGCTGCTATTCTCATGAGACCATCCCGAAACATAGGCTGATTTTCCTTCCTAGGGTTAAGGTTTGAGTTACGCCTGGGGTAAGGGTTCTATTAACCAGAAAGCCCTGAGTTCCAAGAACACAGCAGCTGCGAAGGACTACCCAAGAAGAGCGCAAAAGTACCACAACATGCCTGCCTCCACAGCTTTTTCCTTGGGGACATGCCTAATTCCTGGCTGATTTGCCTTTCTCGTCTTAGGCTTGGGGTTCGGCCTAGGGCTAGGATATTTTTAACTAGGAAGCCCTGAGTTCCAGGCTTACTTCATCTGCAAAAAGCATCCCAAAGGGAGTGCAGAAGTGCCACAACATGGCTGCTTTCACGGCTTTTCCCTTAGGAAGAACCCTAATACGCGGCTGATTTACCTTCCTAGGGTTACTGTTAGGCTTAGGCCTAGGACTTTTAAAACCAGGAAGCCCTGGGCTCCAGGCACATGCAGCTGCGAAAGGCATCCCAAGAGGGCTGCAGAAGTGACACAACTTGGCTGCCTCTGCTTCTATTCTCATGAGACCATCCTGAACCATAGGCTGATTTTCCTTCCTAGGGTTAAGGTTTGAGTTACGCCTAGGGTAAGGGTTCTATTAACCAGAAAGCCCTGAGTTCCAAGAACACAGCAGCTGCGAAGGACTACCCAAGAAGAGCGCAAAAGTACCACAACGTGCCTGCCTCCACAGCTTTTTCCTTGGGGACATGCCTAATTCCTGGCTGATTTGCCTTTCTCGTCTTAGGGTTGGGGTTCGGCCTAGGGCTAGGATTTTTTTAACTAGGAAGCCCTGAGTTCCAGGCTTACTTCATCTGCAAAAAGCATCCCAAAGGGAGTGCAGAAGTGCCACAACATGGCTGCTTTCACGGCTTTTCCCTTAGGAAGAACCCTAATACGCGGCTGATTTACCTTCCTAGGGTTACTGTTAGGCTTAGGCCTAGGACTTTTAAAACCAGGAAGCCCTGGGCTCCAGGCACATGCAGCTGCGAAAGGCATCCCAAGAGGGCCGCAGAAGTGACACAACTTGGCTGCCTCTGCTTCTATTCTCATGAGACCATCCCGAACCATAGGCTGATTTTCCTTCCTAGGGTTAAGGTTTGAGTTACGCCTAGGGTAAGTGTTCTATTAACCAGAAAGCCCTGAGTTCCAAGAACACAGCAGCTGCGAAGGACTAGCCAAGAAGAGCGCAAAAGTACCACAACGTGCGTGCCTCCACAGCTTTTTCCTTGGGGACATGCCTAATTCCTGGCTGATTTGCCTTTCTCGTCTTAGGGTTGGGGTTCGGCCTAGGGCTAGGATATTTTTAACTAGGAAGCCCTGAGTTCCAGGCCTACTGCATCTGCCAAAGGCATCCCAAAGGGAGTGCAAAAGTGCCACAACATGGCTGCTTTCACGGCTTTTCCGTTTGGAAGAACCCTAATACGCGGCTGATTTACCTTCCTAGGGTTACTGTTAGGCTTAGGCCTAGGACTTTTAAAACCAGGAAGCCCTGGGCTCCAGGCACACTGCAGCTGCGAAAGGCATCCCAAGGGGAGCGCAAAAGTGACACAACTTGGCTGCCTCTGCTGCTATTCTCATGGAACATCCCGAACCATAGGCTGATTTTCCTTCCTAGGGTTAAGGTTTGACTTACGCCTAGGGTAAGGGTTCTATTAACCAGAAAGCCATGAGTACCAAGAACACAGCAGCTGCGAAGGACTACCCAAGAAGAGCGCAAAAGTACCACAACATGCCTGCCTCCTCAGCTTTTTCCTTGGGGACATGCCTAATTCCTGGCTGATTTGCCTTTCTCGTCTTAGGCTTGGGGTTCGGCCTAGGGCTAGGACTTTTAAAACCAGGAAGCCCTGAGTTCCAGGCACACTGGAGCTGTGAAAGGCATCCAAAAGGGAGTGCAAAAGTGCCACAACATGGTTGCTTTCACGGCTTTTTCCTTGGCAAGAAGCCTAACACCAGGCTGATTTCCCTTCCTAGGGTTACTGTGAGGCTTAGGCCTAGGGCTAGGATTTTTAAAACTAGGAAGCCCTGGGCTCCAGGCACACTGCAGCTGTTCAAGGCATCCCAAGGGGAGTACAAAAGTGCAACAACATGGCAGCTTTCACAGCTTTTTCCTTGGCACCATCCCTATACCTAGGCTGATTTATCTGCCTAGGGTTAGGGTTAGGGTTCAGCCTCGGGCTTGGAGATTTTAACCCGGAAGCCCTGAGTTCCAGGCTTACTGCATCTGCCAAAGGCATCCCAAAGGGAGTGCAAAAGTGCCACAACATGGCTGCATTCACGGCTTTTCCCTTAGGAAGAACCCTAATACGCGGCTAATTTACCTTCCTAGGGTTACTGTTAGGCTTAGACCTAGGACTTTTAAAACCAGGAAGCCCTGGGCTCCAGGCACACTGCAGCTGTTTAAGGCATCCCAAGGGGAGCGCAAAAGTGACACAACTTGGCTGCCTCTGCTGCTATTCTCATGAGACCATCCCGAAACATAGGCTGATTTTCCTTCCTAGGCTTAAGGTTTGAGTTACGCCTGGGGTAAGGGTTCTATTAACCAGAAAGCCCTGAGTTCCAAGAACACAGCAGCTGCGAAGGACTACCCAAGAAGAGCGCAAAAGTACCACAACATGCCTGCCTCCACAGCTTTTTCCTTGGGGACATGCCTAATTCCTGGCTGATTTGCCTTTCTCGTCTTAGGGTTGGGGTTCGGCCTAGGGCTAGGATATTTTTAACTAGGAAGCCCTGAGTTCCAGGCTTACTTCATCTACCAAAGGCATCCCAAAGGGAGTGCAAAAGTGCCACAACATGGTTGCTTTCACGGCTTTTTCCTTGGGAAGAAGCCTAACACCAGGCTGATTTCCCTTCCCAGGGTTACTGTGAGGCTTAGGCCTAGGGCTAGGATTTTTAAAACTAGGCAGCCCTGGGCTCCAGGCACACTGCAGCTGTTCAAGGCATCCCAAGGGGAGTACAAAAGTGCAACAACATGGCAGCTTTCACAGCTTTTTCCTTGGCACCATCCCTATACCTAGGCTGATTTATCTGCCTAGGGTTAGGGTTAGGGTTCAGCCTAGGTCTTGGAGTTTTTTAACCAGGAAGCCCTGAGTTCCAGGCTTACTGCATCTGCCAAAGGCATCCCAAAGGGAGTGCAAAAGTGCCACAAGATTGCTGCTTTC
This sequence comes from Ammospiza maritima maritima, assembly GCA_036010785.1. NCBI lineage: Eukaryota > Metazoa > Chordata > Aves > Passeriformes > Passerellidae > Ammospiza > Ammospiza maritima. The sequence goes on from JAYKTQ010000495.1 coordinate 449,907, forward strand.
ACAGCCTTTCCCTTAGGAAGAACCCTAATACGCGGCTGATTTACCTTCCTAGGGTTACTGTTAGGCTTAGACCTAGGACTTTTAAAACCAGGAAGCCCTGGGCTCCAGGCACACTGCAGCTGTTAAAGGCAACCCAAGAGGGCTGCAGAAGTGACACAACTTGGCTGCCTCTGCTTCTATTCTCATGAGACCATCCCGAACCATAGGCTGATTTTCCTTCCTAGGGTTAAGGTTTGAGTTAGGCCTAGGGTAAGAGTTCTATTAACCAGAAAGCCCTGAGTTCCAAGAACACAGCAGCTGCGGAGGACTAGCCAAGAAGAGCGCAAAAGTACCACAACATGCCTGCCTCCACAGCTTTTTCCTTGGGGACATGCCTAATTCCTGGCTGATTTGCCTTTCTCGTCTTAGGCTTGGGGTTCGGCCTAGGGCTAGGACTTTTAAAATCAGGAAGCCCTGAGTTCCAGGCACACTGGAGCTGTGAAAGGCATCCAAAAGGGAGTGCAAAAGTGCCACAACATGGTTGCTTTCACGGCTTTTTCCTTGGCAAGAAGCTTAACACCCGGCTGATTTCGCTTCCCTTGGTTACTGTTAGGCTTAGGCCTAGGGCTAGGATTTTTAAAACTAGGCAGCCCTGGGCTCCAGGCACACTGCAGCTGTTCAAGGCATCCCAAGGGGAGTACAAAAGTGCAACAACATGGCAGCTTTCACAGCTTTTTCCTTGGCACCATCCCTATACCTAGGCTGATTTATCTGCCTAGGGTTAGGGTTAGGGTTCAGCCTAGGTCTTGGAGTTTTTTAACCAGGAAGCCCTGAGTTCCAGGCTTACTGCATCTGCCAAAGGCATCCCAAAGGGAGTGCAAAAGTGCCACAAGATGGCTGCTTTCACGGCTTTTCCCTTAGGAAGAACCCTAATACGCGGCTGATTTACCTTCCTAGGGTTACTGTTAGGCTTAGACCTAGGACTTTTAAAACCAGGAAGCCCTGGGCTCCAGGCACACTGCAGCTGTTTAAGGCATCCCAAGGGGAGCGCAAAAGTGACACAACTTGGCTGCTTTCACTGCTTTTCCCTTAGGAAGAACCCTAATACGCGGCTGATTTACCTTCCTAGGGTTACTGTTAGGCTTAGGCCTAGGACTTTTAAAACCAGGAAGCCCTGGGCTCCAGGCACACTGCAGCTGCGAAAGGCATCCCAAGGGGAGCGCAAAAGTGACACAACTTGGCTGCCTCTGCTGCTATTCTCATGAGACCATCCCGAAACATAGGCTGATTTTCCTTCCTAGGGTTAAGGTTTGAGTTACGCCTGGGGTAAGGGTTCTATTAACCAGAAAGCCCTGAGTTCCAAGAACACAGCAGCTGCGAAGGACTACCCAAGAAGAGCGCAAAAGTACCACAACATGCCTGCCTCCACAGCTTTTTCCTTGGGGACATGCCTAATTCCTGGCTGATTTGCCTTTCTCGTCTTAGGCTTGGGGTTCGGCCTAGGGCTAGGATATTTTTAACTAGGAAGCCCTGAGTTCCAGGCTTACTTCATCTGCAAAAAGCATCCCAAAGGGAGTGCAGAAGTGCCACAACATGGCTGCTTTCACGGCTTTTCCCTTAGGAAGAACCCTAATACGCGGCTGATTTACCTTCCTAGGGTTACTGTTAGGCTTAGGCCTAGGACTTTTAAAACCAGGAAGCCCTGGGCTCCAGGCACATGCAGCTGCGAAAGGCATCCCAAGAGGGCTGCAGAAGTGACACAACTTGGCTGCCTCTGCTTCTATTCTCATGAGACCATCCTGAACCATAGGCTGATTTTCCTTCCTAGGGTTAAGGTTTGAGTTACGCCTAGGGTAAGGGTTCTATTAACCAGAAAGCCCTGAGTTCCAAGAACACAGCAGCTGCGAAGGACTACCCAAGAAGAGCGCAAAAGTACCACAACGTGCCTGCCTCCACAGCTTTTTCCTTGGGGACATGCCTAATTCCTGGCTGATTTGCCTTTCTCGTCTTAGGGTTGGGGTTCGGCCTAGGGCTAGGATATTTTTAACTAGGAAGCCCTGAGTTCCAGGCTTACTTCATCTGCAAAAAGCATCCCAAAGGGAGTGCAGAAGTGCCACAACATGGCTGCTTTCACGGCTTTTCCCTTAGGAAGAACCCTAATACGCGGCTGATTTACCTTCCTAGGGTTACTGTTAGGCTTAGGCCTAGGACTTTTAAAACCAGGAAGCCCTGGGCTCCAGGCACATGCAGCTGCGAAAGGCATCCCAAGAGGGCCGCAGAAGTGACACAACTTGGCTGCCTCTGCTTCTATTCTCATGAGACCATCCCGAACCATAGGCTGATTTTCCTTCCTAGGGTTAAGGTTTGAGTTACGCCTAGGGTAAGTGTTCTATTAACCAGAAAGCCCTGAGTTCCAAGAACACAGCAGCTGCGAAGGACTAGCCAAGAAGAGCGCAAAAGTACCACAACGTGCGTGCCTCCACAGCTTTTTCCTTGGGGACATGCCTAATTCCTGGCTGATTTGCCTTTCTCGTCTTAGGGTTGGGGTTCGGCCTAGGGCTAGGATATTTTTAACTAGGAAGCCCTGAGTTCCAGGCCTACTGCATCTGCCAAAGGCATCCCAAAGGGAGTGCAAAAGTGCCACAACATGGCTGCTTTCACGGCTTTTCCGTTTGGAAGAACCCTAATACGCGGCTGATTTACCTTCCTAGGGTTACTGTTAGGCTTAGGCCTAGGACTTTTAAAACCAGGAAGCCCTGGGCTCCAGGCACACTGCAGCTGCGAAAGGCATCCCAAGGGGAGCGCAAAAGTGACACAACTTGGCTGCCTCTGCTGCTATTCTCATGAGAACATCCCGAACCATAGGCTGATTTTCCTTCCTAGGGTTAAGGTTTGACTTACGCCTAGGGTAAGGGTTCTATTAACCAGAAAGCCATGAGTACCAAGAACACAGCAGCTGCGAAGGACTACCCAAGAAGAGCGCAAAAGTACCACAACATGCCTGCCTCCTCAGCTTTTTCCTTGGGGACATGCCTAATTCCTGGCTGATTTGCCTTTCTCGTCTTAGGCTTGGGGTTCGGCCTAGGGCTAGGACTTTTAAAACCAGGAAGCCCTGAGTTCCAGGCACACTGGAGCTGTGAAAGGCATCCAAAAGGGAGTGCAAAAGTGCCACAACATGGTTGCTTTCACGGCTTTTTCCTTGGCAAGAAGCCTAACACCAGGCTGATTTCCCTTCCTAGGGTTACTGTGAGGCTTAGGCCTAGGGCTAGGATTTTTAAAACTAGGAAGCCCTGGGCTCCAGGCACACTGCAGCTGTTCAAGGCATCCCAAGGGGAGTACAAAAGTGCAACAACATGGCAGCTTTCACAGCTTTTTCCTTGGCACCATCCCTATACCTAGGCTGATTTATCTGCCTAGGGTTAGGGTTAGGGTTCAGCCTCGGGCTTGGAGATTTTAACCCGGAAGCCCTGAGTTCCAGGCTTACTGCATCTGCCAAAGGCATCCCAAAGGGAGTGCAAAAGTGCCACAACATGGCTGCATTCACGGCTTTTCCCTTAGGAAGAACCCTAATACGCGGCTAATTTACCTTCCTAGGGTTACTGTTAGGCTTAGACCTAGGACTTTTAAAACCAGGAAGCCCTGGGCTCCAGGCACACTGCAGCTGCGAAAGGCATCCCAAGGGGAGCGCAAAAGTGACACAACTTGGCTGCCTCTGCTTCTATTCTCATGAGACCATCCCGAACCATAGGCTGATTTTCCTTCCTAGGGTTAAGGTTTGAGTTACGCCTAGGGTAAGTGTTCTATTAACCAGAAAGCCCTGAGTTCCAAGAACACAGCAGCTGCGAAGGACTAGCCAAGAAGAGCGCAAAAGTACCACAACGTGCGTGCCTCCACAGCTTTTTCCTTGGGGACATGCCTAATTCCTGGCTGATTTGCCTTTCTCGTCTTAGGGTTGGGGTTCGGCCTAGGGCTAGGATATTTTTAACTAGGAAGCCCTGAGTTCCAGGCCTACTGCATCTGCCAAAGGCATCCCAAAGGGAGTGCAAAAGTGCCACAACATGGCTGCTTTCACGGCTTTTCCGTTTGGAAGAACCCTAATACGCGGCTGATTTACCTTCCTAGGGTTACTGTTAGGCTTAGGCCTAGGACTTTTAAAACCAGGAAGCCCTGGGCTCCAGGCACACTGCAGCTGCGAAAGGCATCCCAAGGGGAGCGCAAAAGTGACACAACTTGGCTGCCTCTGCTGCTATTCTCATGAGAACATCCCGAACCATAGGCTGATTTTCCTTCCTAGGGTTAAGGTTTGACTTACGCCTAGGGTAAGGGTTCTATTAACCAGAAAGCCATGAGTACCAAGAACACAGCAGCTGCGAAGGACTACCCAAGAAGAGCGCAAAAGTACCACAACATGCCTGCCTCCTCAGCTTTTTCCTTGGGGACATGCCTAATTCCTGGCTGATTTGCCTTTCTCGTCTTAGGCTTGGGGTTCGGCCTAGGGCTAGGACTTTTAAAACCAGGAAGCCCTGAGTTCCAGGCACACTGGAGCTGTGAAAGGCATCCAAAAGGGAGTGCAAAAGTGCCACAACATGGTTGCTTTCACGGCTTTTTCCTTGGCAAGAAGCCTAACACCAGGCTGATTTCCCTTCCTAGGGTTACTGTGAGGCTTAGGCCTAGGGCTAGGATTTTTAAAACTAGGAAGCCCTGGGCTCCAGGCACACTGCAGCTGTTCAAGGCATCCCAAGGGGAGTACAAAAGTGCAACAACATGGCAGCTTTCACAGCTTTTTCCTTGGCACCATCCCTATACCTAGGCTGATTTATCTGCCTAGGGTTAGGGTTAGGGTTCAGCCTCGGGCTTGGAGATTTTAACCCGGAAGCCCTGAGTTCCAGGCTTACTGCATCTGCCAAAGGCATCCCAAAGGGAGTGCAAAAGTGCCACAACATGGCTGCATTCACGGCTTTTCCCTTAGGAAGAACCCTAATACGCGGCTAATTTACCTTCCTAGGGTTACTGTTAGGCTTAGACCTAGGACTTTTAAAACCAGGAAGCCCTGGGCTCCAGGCACACTGCAGCTGCGAAAGGCATCCCAAGGGGAGCGCAAAAGTGACACAACTTGGCTGCCTCTGCTGCTATTCTCATGAGACCATCCCGAACCATAGGCTGATTTTCCTTCCTAGGCTTAAGGTTTGAGTTACGCCTGGGGTAAGGGTTCTATTAACCAGAAAGCCCTGAGTTCCAAGAACACAGCAGCTGCGAAGGACTACCCAAGAAGAGCGCAAAAGTACCACAACATGCCTGCCTCCACAGCTTTTTCCTTGGGGACATGCCTAATTCCTGGCTGATTTGCCTTTCTCGTCTTAGGGTTGGGGTTCGGCCTAGGGCTAGGATATTTTTAACTAGGAAGCCCTGAGTTCCAGGCTTACTTCATCTGCAAAAAGCATCCCAAAGGGAGTGCAAAAGTGCCACAACATGGTTGCTTTCACGGCTTTTTCCTTGGGAAGAAGCCTAACACCAGGCTGATTTCCCTTCCCAGGGTTACTGTGAGGCTTAGGCCTAGGGCTAGGATTTTTAAAACTAGGCAGCCCTGGGCTCCAGGCACACTGCAGCTGTTCAAGGCATCCCAAGGGGAGTACAAAAGTGCAACAACATGGCAGCTTTCACAGCTTTTTCCTTGGCACCATCCCTATACCTAGGCTGATTTATCTGCCTAGGGTTAGGGTTAGGGTTCAGCCTAGGTCTTGGAGTTTTTTAACCAGGAAGCCCTGAGTTCCAGGCTTACTGCATCTGCCAAAGGCATCCCAAAGGGAGTGCAAAAGTGCCACAAGATTGCTGCTTTCACAGCCTTTCCCTTAGGAAGAACCCTAATACGCGGCTGATTTACCTTCCTAGGGTTACTGTTAGGCTTAGACCTAGGACTTTTAAAACCAGGAAGCCCTGGGCTCCAGGCACACTGCAGCTGTTAAAGGCAACCCAAGAGGGCTGCAGAAGTGACACAACTTGGCTGCCTCTGCTTCTATTCTCATGAGACCATCCCGAACCATAGGCTGATTTTCCTTCCTAGGGTTAAGGTTTGAGTTAGGCCTAGGGTAAGAGTTCTATTAACCAGAAAGCCCTGAGTTCCAAGAACACAGCAGCTGCGGAGGACTAGCCAAGAAGAGCGCAAAAGTACCACAACATGCCTGCCTCCACAGCTTTTTCCTTGGGGACATGCCTAATTCCTGGCTGATTTGCCTTTCTCGTCTTAGGCTTGGGGTTCGGCCTAGGGCTAGGACTTTTAAAATCAGGAAGCCCTGAGTTCCAGGCACACTGGAGCTGTGAAAGGCATCCAAAAGGGAGTGCAAAAGTGCCACAACATGGTTGCTTTCACGCCTTTTTCCTTGGCAAGAAGCTTAACACCCGGCTGATTTCCCTTCCCTTGGTTACTGTTAGGCTTAGGCCTAGGGCTAGGATTTTTAAAACTAGGAAGCCCTTAGATCCAGGCACACTGCAGCTGTTCAAGGCATCCCAAGGGGAGTACAAAAGTGCAACAACATGGCAGCTTTCACAGTTTTTTCCTTGGCACCATCCCTATACCTTGGCTGTTTTATCTGCCTAGGGTTAGGGTTAGGGTTCAGCCTAGGGCTTGGAGTTTTTTACCCAGGAAGCCCTGAGTTCCAGGCTTACTGCATCTGCCAAAAGCATCCCAAAGGGAGTGCAGAAGTGCCACAACATGGCTGCTTTCACGGCTTTTCCCTTAGGAAGAACCCTAATACGCGGCTGATTTACCTTCCTAGGGTTACTGTTAGGCTTAGGCCTAGGACTTTTAAAACCAGGAAGCCCTGGGCTCCAGGCACATGCAGCTGCGAAAGGCATCCCAAGGGGAGCGCAAAAGTGACACAACTTGGCTGCTTTCACGGCTTTTCCCTTAGGAAGAACCCTAATACGCGGCTGATTTACCTTCCTAGGGTTACTGTTAGGCTTAGGCCTAGGACTTTTAAAACCAGGAAGCCCTGGGCTCCAGGCACACTGCAGCTGCGAAAGGCATCCCAAGGGGAGCGCAAAAGTGACACAACTTGGCTGCCTCTGCTGCTATTCTCATGAGACCATCCCGAACCATAGGCTGATTTTCCTTCCTAGGGTTAAGGTTTGAGTTACGCCTGGGGTAAGGGTTCTATTAACCAGAAAGCCCTGAGTTCCAAGAACACAGCAGCTGCGAAGGACTACCCAAGAAGAGCGCAAAAGTACCACAACATGCCTGCCTCCACAGCTTTTTCCTTGGGGACATGCCTAATTCCTGGCTGATTTGCCTTTCTCGTCTTAGGGTTGGGGTTCGGCCTAGGGCTAGGATATTTTTAACTAGGAAGCCCTGAGTTCCAGGCTTACTTCATCTACCAAAGGCATCCCAAAGGGAGTGCAAAAGTGCCACAACATGGTTGCTTTCACGGCTTTTTCCTTGGGAAGAAGCCTAACACCAGGCTGATTTCCCTTCCCAGGGTTACTGTGAGGCTTAGGCCTAGGGCTAGGATTTTTAAAACTAGGCAGCCCTGGGCTCCAGGCACACTGCAGCTGTTCAAGGCATCCCAAGGGGAGTACAAAAGTGCAACAACATGGCAGCTTTCACAGCTTTTTCCTTGGCACCATCCCTATACCTTGGCTGATTTATCTGCCTAGGGTTAGGGTTAGGGTTCAGCCTAGGTCTTGGAGTTTTTTAACCAGGAAGCCCTGAGTTCCAGGCTTACTGCATCTGCCAAAGGCATCCCAAAGGGAGTGCAAAAGTGCCACAAGATTGCTGCTTTCACAGCCTTTCCCTTAGGAAGAACCCTAATACGCGGCTGATTTACCTTCCTAGGGTTACTGTTAGGCTTAGACCTAGGACTTTTAAAACCAGGAAGCCCTGGGCTCCAGGCACACTGCAGCTGTTAAAGGCAACCCAAGAGGGCTGCAGAAGTGACACAACTTGGCTGCCTCTGCTTCTATTCTCATGAGACCATCCCGAACCATAGGCTGATTTTCCTTCCTAGGCTTAAGGTTTGAGTTAGGCCTAGGGTAAGAGTTCTATTAACCAGAAAGCCCTGAGTTCCAAGAACACAGCAGCTGCGGAGGACTAGCCAAGAAGAGCGCAAAAGTACCACAACATGCCTGCCTCCACAGCTTTTTCCTTGGGGACATGCCTAATTCCTGGCTGATTTGCCTTTCTCGTCTTAGGCTTGGGGTTCGGCCTAGGGCTAGGACTTTTAAAATCAGGAAGCCCTGAGTTCCAGGCACACTGGAGCTGTGAAAGGCATCCAAAAGGGAGTGCAAAAGTGCCACAACATGGTTGCTTTCACGCCTTTTTCCTTGGCAAGAAGCTTAAAACCAGGCTGATTTCGCTTCCCTTGGTTACTGTTAGGCTTAGGCCTAGGGCTAGGATTTTTAAAACTAGGAAGCCCTTAGATCCAGGCACACTGCAGCTGTTCAAGGCATCCCAAGGGGAGTACAAAAGTGCAACAACATGGCAGCTTTCACAGCTTTTTCCTTGGCACCATCCCTATACCTTGGCTGTTTTATCTGCCTAGGGTTAGGGTTAGGGTTCAGCCTAGGGCTTGGAGTTTTTTACCCAGGAAGCCCTGAGTTCCAGGCTTACTGCATCTGCCAAAAGCATCCCAAAGGGAGTGCAGAAGTGCCACAACATGGCTGCTTTCACGGCTTTTCCCTTAGGAAGAACCCTAATACGCGGCTGATTTACCTTCCTAGGGTTACTGTTAGGCTTAGGCCTAGGACTTTTAAAACCAGGAAGCCCTGGGCTCCAGGCACATGCAGCTGCGAAAGGCATCCCAAGGGGAGCGCAAAAGTGACACAACTTGGCTGCTTTCACGGCTTTTCCCTTAGGAAGAACCCTAATACGCGGCTGATTTACCTTCCTAGGGTTACTGTTAGGCTTAGGCCTAGGACTTTTAAAACCAGGAAGCCCTGGGCTCCAGGCACACTGCAGCTGCGAAAGGCATCCCAAGGGGAGCGCAAAAGTGACACAACTTGGCTGCCTCTGCTGCTATTCTCATGAGACCATCCCGAACCATAGGCTGATTTTCCTTCCTAGGGTTAAGGTTTGAGTTACGCCTGGGGTAAGGGTTCTATTAACCAGAAAGCCCTGAGTTCCAAGAACACAGCAGCTGCGAAGGACTACCCAAGAAGAGCGCAAAAGTACCACAACATGCCTGCCTCCACAGCTTTTTCCTTGGGGACATGCCTAATTCCTGGCTGATTTGCCTTTCTCGTCTTAGGCTTGGGGTTCGGCCTAGGGCTAGGATATTTTTAACTAGGAAGCCCTGAGTTCCAGGCTTACTTCATCTGCAAAAAGCATCCCAAAGGGAGTGCAGAAGTGCCACAACATGGCTGCTTTCACGGCTTTTCCCTTAGGAAGAACCCTAATACGCGGCTGATTTACCTTCCTAGGGTTACTGTTAGGCTTAGGCCTAGGACTTTTAAAACCAGGAAGCCCTGGGCTCCAGGCACATGCAGTTGCGAAAGGCATCCCAAGAGGGCCGCAGAAGTGACACAACTTGGCTGCCTCTGCTTCTATTCTCATGAGACCATCCTGAACCATAGGCTGATTTTCCTTCCTAAGGTTAAGGTTTGAGTTACGCCTAGGGTAAGGGTTCTATTAACCAGAAAGCCCTGAGTTCCAAGAACACAGCAGCTGCGAAGGACTACCCAAGAAGAGCGCAAAAGTACCACAACGTGCCTGCCTCCACAGCTTTTTCCTTGGGGACATGCCTAATTCCTGGCTGATTTGCCTTTCTCGTCTTAGGGTTGGGGTTCGGCCTAGGGCTAGGATTTTTAAAATCAGGAAGCCCTGAGTTCCAGGCACACTGGAGCTGTGAAAGGCATCCAAAAGGGAGTGCAAAAGTGCCACAACATGGTTGCTTTCACGCCTTTTTCCTTGGCAAGAAGCTTAACACCCGGCTGATTTCCCTTCCCTTGGTTACTGTTAGGCTTAGGCCTAGGACTTTTAAAACGAGGAAGCCCTGGGCTCCAGGCACATGCAGCTGCGAAAGGCATCCCAAGAGGGCCGCAGAAGTGACACAACTTGGCTGCCTCTGCTTCTATTCTCATGAGACCATCCCGAACCATAGGCTGATTTTCCTTCCTAGGGTTAAGGTTTGACTTACGCCTAGGGTAAGAGTTCTATTAACCAGAAAGCCCTGAGTTCCAAGAACACAGCAGCTGCGGAGGACTAGCCAAGAAGAGCGCAAAAGTACCACAACATGCCTGCCTCCACAGCTTTTTCCTTGGGGACATGCCTAATTCCTGGCTGATTTGCCTTTCTCGTCTTAGGCTTGGGGTTCGGCCTAGGGCTAGGACTTTTAAAATCAGGAAGCCCTGAGTTCCAGGCACACTGGAGCTGTGAAAGGCATCCAAAAGGGAGTGCAAAAGTGCCACAACATGGTTGCTTTCACGCCTTTTTCCTTGGCAAGAAGCTTAACACCCGGCTGATTTCCCTTCCCTTGGTTACTGTTAGGCTTAGGCCTAGGGCAAGGATTTTTAAAATTAGGAAGCCCTTAGATCCAGGCACACTGCAGCTGTTCAAGGCATCCCAAGGGGAGTACAAAAGTGCAACAACATGGCAGCTTTCACAGCTTTTTCCTTGGCACCATCCCTATACCTTGGCTGTTTTATCTGCCTAGGGTTAGGGTTAGGGTTCAGCCTAGGGCTTGGAGTTTTTTACCCAGGAAGCCCTGAGTTCCAGGCTTACTGCATCTGCCAAAAGCATCCCAAAGGGAGTGCAGAAGTGCCACAACATGGCTGCTTTCACGGCTTTTCCCTTAGGAAGAACCCTAATACGCGGCTGATTTACCTTCCTAGGGTTACTGTTAGGCTTAGGCCTAGGACTTTTAAAACCAGGAAGCCCTGGGCTCCAGGCACATGCAGCTGCGAAAGGCATCCCAAGGGGAGTGCAAAAGTGACACAACTTGGCTGCTTTCACGGCTTTTCCCTTAGGAAGAACCCTAATACGCGGCTGATTTACCTTCCTAGGGTTACTGTTAGGCTTAGGCCTAGGACTTTTAAAACCAGGAAGCCCTGGGCTCCAGGCACACTGCAGCTGCGAAAGGCATCCCAAGGGGAGCGCAAAAGTGACACAACTTGGCTGCCTCTGCTGCTATTCTCATGAGACCATCCCGAACCATAGGCTGATTTTCCTTCCTAGGGTTAAGGTTTGAGTTACGCCTGGGGTAAGGGTTCTATTAACCAGAAAGCCCTGAGTTCCAAGAACACAGCAGCTGCGAAGGACTACCCAAGAAGAGCGCAAAAGTACCACAACATGCCTGCCTCCACAGCTTTTTCCTTGGGGACATGCCTAATTCCTGGCTGATTTGCCTTTCTCGTCTTAGGGTTGGGGTTCGGCCTAGGGCTAGGATTTTTTTAACTAGGAAGCCCTGAGTTCCAGGCTTACTTCATCTGCAAAAAGCATCCCAAAGGGAGTGCAGAAGTGCCACAACATGGCTGCTTTCACGGCTTTTCCCTTAGGAAGAACCCTAATACGCGGCTGATTTACCTTCCTAGGGTTACTGTTAGGCTTAGGCCTAGGACTTTTAAAACCAGGAAGCCCTGGGCTCCAGGCACATGCAGCTGCTAAAGGCATCCCAAGAGGGCCGCAGAAGTGACACAACTTGGCTGCCTCTGCTTCTATTCTCATGAGACCATCCTGAACCATAGGCTGATTTTCCTTCCTAAGGTTAAGGTTTGAGTTACGCCTAGGGTAAGGGTTCTATTAACCAGAAAGCCCTGAGTTCCAAGAACACAGCAGCTGCGAAGGACTGCCCAAGAAGAGCGCAAAAGTACTACAACGTGCCTGCCTCCACAGCTTTTTCCTTGGGGACATGCCTAATTCCTGGCTGATTTGCCTTTCTCGTCTTAGGCTTGGGGTTCGGCCTAGGGCTAGGATATTTTTAACTAGGAAGCCCTGAGTTCCAGGCTTACTTCATCTACCAAAGGCATCCCAAAGGGAGTGCAAAAGTGCCACAACATGGTTGCTTTCACGGCTTTTTCCTTGGCAAGAAGCCTAACACCAGGCTGATTTCCCTTCCCAGGGTTACTGTGAGGCTTAGGCCTAGGGCTAGGATTTTTAAAACTAGGCAGCCCTGGGCTCCAGGCACACTGCAGCTGTTCAAGGCATCCCAAGGGGAGTACAAAAGTGCAACAACATGGCAGCTTTCACAGCTTTTTCCTTGGCACCATCCCTATACCTAGGCTGATTTATCTGCCTAGGGTTAGGGTTAGGGTTCAGCCTAGGTCTTGGAGTTTTTTAACCAGGAAGCCCTGAGTTCCAGGCTTACTGCATCTGCCAAAGGCATCCCAAAGGGAGTGCAAAAGTGCCACAAGATGGCTGCTTTCACGGCTTTTCCCTTAGGAAGAACCCTAATACGCGGCTGATTTACCTTCCTAGGGTTACTGTTAGGCTTAGACCTAGGACTTTTAAAACCAGGAAGCCCTGGGCTCCAGGCACACTGCAGCTGCGAAAGGCATCACAAGAGGGCTGCAGAAGTGACACAACTTGGCTGCCTCTGCTTCTATTCTCATGAGACCATCCCAAATCATAGGCTGATTTTCCTTCCTAGGGTTAAGGTTTGAGTTACGCCTAGGGTAAGAGTTCTATTAACCAGAAAGCCCTGAGTTCCAAGAACACAGCAGCTGCGAAGGACTTCCCAAGAAAAGCGCAAAAGTACCACAACATGCCTGCCTCCCCAGCTTTTTCCTTGGGGACATGCCTAATTCCTGGCTGATTTGCCTTTCTCGTCTTAGGCTTGGGGTTCGGCCTAGGGCTAGGACTTTTAAAATCAGGAAGCCCTGAGTTCCAGGCACACTGGAGCTGTGAAAGGCATCCAAAAGGGAGTGCAAAAGTGCCACAACATGGTTGCTTTCACGCCTTTTTCCTTGGCAAGAAGCTTAACACCCGGCTGATTTCGCTTCCCTTGGTTACTGTTAGGCTTAGGCCTAGGGCAAGGATTTTCAAAATTAGGAAGCCCTTAGATCCAGGCACACTGCAGCTGTTCAAGGCATCCCAAGGGGAGTACAAAAGTGCAACAACATGGCAGCTTTCACAGCTTTTTCCTTGGCACCATCCCTATACCTTGGCTGTTTTATCTGCCTAGGGTTAGGGTTAGGGTTCAGCCTAGGGCTTGGAGTTTTTTAACCAGGAAGCCCTGAGTTCCAGGCTTACTGCATCTGCCAAAGGCATCCCAAAGGGAGTGCAGAAGTGCCACAACATGGCTGCTTTCACGGCTTTTCCCTTAGGAAGAACCCTAATACGCGGCTGATTTACCTTCCTAGGGTTACTGTTAGGCTTAGGCCTAGGACTTTTAAAACCAGGAAGCCCTGGGCTCCAGGCACACTGCAGCTGCGAAAGGCATCCCAAGGGGAGCGCAAAAGTGACACAACTTGGCTGCTTTCACTGCTTTTCCCTTAGGAAGAACCCTAATACGCGGCTGATTTACCTTCCTAGGGTTACTGTTAGGCTTAGGCCTAGGACTTTTAAAACCAGGAAGCCCTGGGCTCCAGGCACACTGCAGCTGCGAAAGGCATCCCAAGGGGAGCGCAAAAGTGACACAACTTGGCTGCCTCTGCTGCTATTCTCATGAGACCATCCCGAACCATAGGCTGATTTTCCTTCCTAGGGTTAAGGTTTGAGTTACGCCTGGGGTAAGGGTTCTATTAACCAGAAAGCCCTGAGTTCCAAGAACACAGCAGCTGCGAAGGACTAGCCAAGAAGAGCGCAAAAGTACCACAACATGCCTGCCTCCACAGCTTTTTCCTTGGGGACAAGCCTAATTCCTGGCTGATTTGCCTTTCTCGTCTTAGGCTTGGGGTTCGGCCTAGGGCTAGGATATTTTTAACTAGGAAGCCCTGAGTTCCAGGCTTACTTCATCTGCCAAAAGCATCCCAAAGGGAGTGCAGAAGTGCCACAACATGGCTGCTTTCACGGCTTTTCCCTTAGGAAGAACCCTAATACGCGGCTGATTTACCTTCCTAGGGTTACTGTTAGGCTTAGGCCTAGGACTTTTAAAACCAGGAAGCCCTGGGCTCCAGGCACACTGCAGCTGCGAAAGGCATCCCAAGGGGAGCGCAAAAGTGACACAACTTGGCTGCCTCTGCTGCTATTCTCATGAGACCATCCCGAACCATAGGCTGATTTTCCTTCCTAGGGTTAAGGTTTGAGTTACGCCTGGGGTAAGGGTTCTATTAACCAGAAAGCCCTGAGTTCCAAGAACACAGCAGCTGCGAAGGACTACCCAAGAAGAGCGCAAAAGTACCACAACATGCCTGCCTCCACAGCTTTTTCCTTGGGGACATGCCTAATTCCTGGCTGATTTGCCTTTCTCGTCTTAGGGTTGGGGTTCGGCCTAGGGCTAGGATATTTTTAACTAGGAAGCCCTGAGTTCCAGGCTTACTTCATCTGCCAAAAGCATCCCAAAGGGAGTGCAGAAGTGCCACAACATGGCTGCTTTCACGGCTTTTCCCTTAGGAAGAACCCTAATACGCGGCTGATTTACCTTCCTAGGGTTACTGTTAGGCTTAGGCCTAGGACTTTTAAAACCAGGAAGCCCTGGGCTCCAGGCACATGCAGCTGCGAAAGGCATCCCAAGAGGGCTGCAGAAGTGACACAACTTGGCTGCCTCTGCTTCTATTCTCATGAGACCATCCTGAACCATAGGCTGATTTTCCTTCCTAGGGTTAAGGTTTGAGTTACGCCTAGGGTAAGGGTTCTATTAACCAGAAAGCCCTGAATTCCAAGAACACAGCAGCTGCGAAGGACTACCCAAGAAGAGCGCAAAAGTACCACAACATGCCTGCCTCCACAGCTTTTTCCTTGGGGACATGCCTAATTCCTGGCTGATTTGCCTTTCTCGTCTTAGGGTTGGGGTTCGGCCTAGGGCTAGGATATTTTTAACTAGGAAGCCCTGAGTTCCAGGCTTACTTCATCTGCAAAAAGCATCCCAAAGGGAGTGCAGAAGTGCCACAACATGGCTGCTTTCACGGCTTTTCCCTTAGGAAGAACCCTAATACGCGGCTGATTTACCTTCCTAGGGTTACTGTTAGGCTTAGGCCTAGGACTTTTAAAACCAGGAAGCCCTAGGCTCCAGGCACATGCAGCTGCGAAAGGCATCCCAAGAGGGCCGCAGAAGTGACACAACTTGGCTGCCTCTGCTTCTATTCTCATGAGACCATCCCGAACCATAGGCTGATTTTCCTTCCTAGGGTTAAGGTTTGAGTTACGCCTAGGGTAAGTGTTCTATTAACCAGAAAGACCTGAGTTCCAAGAACACAGCAGCTGCGAAGGACTACCCAAGAAGAGCGCAAAAGTACCACAACGTGCCTGCCTCCACAGCTTTTTCCTTGGGCACATGCCTAATTCCTGTCTGATTTGCCTTTCCCGTCTTAGGGTTGGGGTTCGGCCTAGGGCTAGGATTTTTTTCACTAGGAAGCCCTGAGTTCCAGGCCTACTGCATCTGCCAAAGGCATCCCAAAGGGAGTGCAAAAGTGCCACAACATGGCTGCTTTCACGGCTTTTCCCTTTGGAAGAACCCTAATACCCGGCTGATTTACCTTCCTAGGGTTACTGTTAGGCTTAGGCCTAGGACTTTTAAAACCAGGAAGCCCTGGGCTCCAGGCACACTGCAGCTGCGAAAGGCATCCCAAGGGGAGCGCAAAAGTGACACAACTTGGCTGCCTCTGCTGCTATTCTCATGAGACCATCCCGAACCATAGGCTGATTTTCCTTCCTAGGGTTAAGGTTTGACTTACGCCTAGGGTAAGTGTTCTATTAACCAGAAAGCCATGAGTACCAAGAACACAGCAGCTGCGAAGGACTAGCCAAGAAGAGCGCAAAAGTACCACAACATGCCTGCCTCCACAGCTTTTTCCTTGGGGACATGCCTAATTCCTGGCTGATTTGCCTTTCTCGTCTTAGGCTTGGGGTTCGGCCTAGGGTTAGGACTTTTAAAATCAGGAAGCCCTGAGTTCCAGGTACACTGGAGCTGTGAAAGGCATCCAAAAGGGAGTGCAAAAGTGCCACAACATGGTTGCTTTAACGGCTTTTTCCTTGGCAAGAAGCCTAACACCAGGCTGATTTCCCTTCCCAGGGTTACTGTGAGGCTTAGGCCTAGGGCTAGGATTTTTAAAACTAGGAAGCCCTGGGCTCCAGGCACACTGCAGCTGTTCAAGGCATCCCAAGGGGAGTACAAAAGTGCAACAACATGGCAGCTTTCACAGCTTTTTCCTTGGCACCATCCCTATACCTAGGCTGATTTATCTGCCTAGGGTTAGGGTTAGGGTTCAGCCTAGGGCTTGGAGTTTTTTAACCAGGAAGCCCTGAGTTCCAGGCTTACTGCATCTGCCAAAGGCATCCCAAAGGGAGTGCAAAAGTGCCACAACATGGCTGCCTCCAGCGCTTTTTCCTTGGGACCGTCATTGAACCTAGGCTGATTTACTTGCCTCCAGTTGCACCTATGGTCACGCCAAGAGAGGGATTTTAAATCAGTAAACCCTGAGCTCCAGACCCAGTGCAGCTGCAAAAGGCTTCCCAAGGGCAGCCAAAAATTGCCTCAACATGCTCCTTCCAGTGCTTTTTTTCTTGGGAACATCCCTATACCCAGGCTGATTTATCTGCCTAGGGTTAGGGTTAGGGTTCAGCCTAGAGATAGGATTTTTTCAAACAGGAAGCCCTGAATTCCAGGCACACTGCAGCTGTTAAAGGCAGTGTTCTACGTCAACCGCAACTTAGTCTGAAATAAATGCTTTTTCCCTGAGAGCATCTGAGAGGTTTGCATGAAGCACTGATATCTGACATTTGCAATTTTGAATAGGAGAGGAGAAAGAAAATGGGAAGAAGTTTTTAATTTTAGTGGTTTCAATGTTAATTTCCGTACACTTTTTCAAAACTTGTCAGCTCAAATGCCCATCAACATCTTTTAGTCATCTGTAAGTCAGTATTCATATAAAATGTGCTTCAAATCAAAAGAATTTCAAATTTGCACTCCAAATTTCTATGCCTAGATTTATGATTTCCTACACATATTAGATGAAAGGAAGGCCTTTTTTACTGTGGGAGTGCTGGAACACTGGAACAGGTTGCCCAGGGAAGTTGTGGGTGTCCCATCCCTGAAAGTATTCAAGGTCAGCTTGGACGGGGCTTGGAGCAGCAACAAAGGAGAAGCTTGGTGGTAGAGAAACAAAGTTGGACTATAGAAGAAACTGGGATTGAAGTATAGGAGCAAGTTTTCTCTCAGCTCTTGGGGTAAATTCAAAGTTGTACAAAATGACATTTATCTGTGCTATTCACTACTGTAACAGAAATGTTCATGAAAACTGTACAGAAGATAGCAAATTTTAAAAGAGATAAGAATTACAGCATAAAATCCATGGGATGGGTTACAACATGAGACACTCTCTAAGAGAAAATCTCTGTGTTTCAGCACTTCATCATGGTAAGATTTCATGAAGTGCCAAAGAAGGCGGCAAAATATCATTCGGGAAGTTATTTCCTGGAATTCAGCCTGGCCATTAGTAGGAACTGGGTTTGAACACATCATGTAGATATACCACACACACTTTCCCTTCACTGAAAAATGACTGTTTACAACGAAGAAGCAATTGACGATCAAAATTGATTGAAAGCATCTTAAACATGTCAAGTATTTCATTGTAGATGATCTGTGATCCAAATGCTTCTTCCACCTTCGAGAGGGACAGAACAATTCTTCCATATCATGATGGTTTAAAATTGTATCAACCAATGTTTTCTGCTGAAAAGATAGCATCTATTTTTTTCTATTTTTGGAAGAAAATATTCCTAGACATACAACAGGTGAGAACTAAGTAATTTTAAAGAAACAAATGAAAAGAAAATATTCTGTAAATAGAATGAAATGAAAAGCTGTGTTTTAAATAGGAGCTAAATATGAAACAGAATTTTTGTACCAGGCATTTGAATTACTGCACCAGCTCTTTTGCCCATCAAGAGAGGCGTTTAGCATTTCAGTCTTTTCCAAGGTGTTCATGATCTGCTATGCTGATCTCTGTGTGTGCCTAGGTGTGTGTGGAAGGGGGGGCATGTGAAGGGGAGTGTGTATGTTTGCTTTACAATTGTTGTGGCAGATTCATGCCTCAGCTCCACATTTTGTTTTAGAAAGGTCACACAGAGTGGATGTGAAGTTTACTATCAACAAGAGATCAATTCCCAAATCATCCATTTCACTCTACCTTATAAATCATGTGCTTTGTTGCATATTTTATCAAATCTACTTTCAAGCCAGATGGAGGAAGGAGGATGTGGCAATCCCTCCACCATCTTGCAACTTTTATGCAAGTAGGTTTTCAAGAAAATCATCATTTCTCTTTGAAATATGTCTGGAACAGGCATGATGGTAGTGTCAACCTGTTGGAGTTTTTGTTGCTGGAAGAAGTTATACAAAAGGATTGGTTTTTACATTGACCAGTTACTGAATCAAGCTCAGGAATACATTGGAAATTCAACTGGGGCTTCCTTTCCCCGGCAGACTACTTCTAGAACGAGCTTGTACACTGAAGCTTACTCTTTTGCCCTCTTTTTGTTTCTTTCCTATTTTCTTGGCTTCTTTGCCACTCTCTAGACAATTTTGGAACTTTTTTCCCAACTCAAATGGTTTCAATAGTCTGATTGTGATCATACATTTTTACAAGGAATTTTTAAAATCTTTCCTCCAGTTAAGAAAGTCAAGGACTTAGGTCTTTTTCTTCCCTTATCAATATTGCAATGAAATTGATAAGTAAAGACCAACTCTTTCTTTTTGTTTTTAACCCAAGCAGATAATTCCCATCCATTCATCCATTTGGTGGACCAATAGTTGCCATTCTGATGGAAGTTGTCACTTCTTAACAGTAGGCATTCTGTGACTATGTTGACAGCACTTTGGGTGAAGATCCTAACTGGTCTTAGATACACATAGGGAGAAATTTGCTCAGCCAGTGTCAGTCTTAAGCATGCGTATCAGAAGATCTTTCTAGAGCTGGGAATTTTCCCATGAAAGGGATTCAGTTAGGGAAGAGACACTTGCCCCAGAGGTTTACATTCTTCTTGAAGACTGCTTAAGGAACTTAGATGCCATGTCCATTTGGATCTGTGTCTGCGCAGAACTTTGTCATGCCAGTGCTTGAAATGCATCTTGAATTCACTAGCACAGAATGAATGAGAGTGGAAGGGGTTGGTGGGGCTAACCAGGCCCAACCCCCCTGCCTAAACCAGGATCCCTAGAGCCTCTTGCCCAGGAGTCTATCTGGGTGTACTTTTAATGTCTTCAAAGATCCAGGCTCCACAATCTTTCTGGGCAGTCTGTGCCGTGGTTCACTCACCCTCACAGTAAAGAATCATTTCCTGATGTTCCTGTATTTCAGTGTGTGCCCACTGCCTCTTGTCTTTTCACTCAGCATCACTGAAAAGACACTGATTCCCTCCCCTTTGCACTATTGCTTCCATATGGATGTGTGCTGCCATGTAGAGATATGTCAAAAACCTCCCTGAAGCCCAGGCAGATAATATTCCCTTCATCTACCAGTCAAGTTGATTCATCAGAGGAGTTTAAAGTTATGTTCAGCATGAAACATGCCCCTGAAAAATCATGCTAACTACATTATTGTGTCGTCTTTCATGTGCCTGGCAAGGTTTTCCAGGAAGAGCTGCTTCATCAACTTCCTGGGTATAAAAAAGAGGCTGGCTGGTTTGTACGATTGCGAGTCCTCCTAATTGCCTTTTTTGAAGATGAGTAGCATTTGCTTACATCCAGTCCTTAGCCTCTCTTCTCGTCTACATCTTAGCAAAAAGCTTTTCCACTATGTCTGGCGAGGAAAAACTGTGCCAGCACAGAAAACATCTCCCATCGTGTTCTAGACGTTGCACGGAGGTGTGCCGAGTGTTTGGCATGAAGGAAAGAAAAGTTGTCCAAAACAGCTTCCAATCGAATGTTCATGTGATTGGAAAAGTCAGGAGAGTGCAAAGGTACTGTTTTCTAGCAGTTGGCAAGCTGCGCACACAATCCCAGTGTTGTACAGCTTCCTTCTTCACCTTTCCGAAGGTGCCGCTCTCTCCGGCTCCCGGAGGCGAAGAAGCGGCTTCTTCGCGCAAAGACGATTGTGCCGCTCACTGTGCACTCCTTAGCGCGGCTTCTGCCGAAAGACGCCCGGGAGCAGCTCTTAGCTCCGGACAGCATCATACCTTCGTCTTTAGCGTCTCTTCTCGTCTACATCTTAGCAAAAAGCTTTTCCACTATGTCTGGCGAGGAAAAACTGTGCCAGCACAGAAAACATCTCCCATCGTGTTCTAGACGTTGCACGGAGGTGTGCCGAGTGTTTGGCATGAAGAAAAGAAAAGTTGTCCAAAACAGCTTCCAATCGAATGTTCATGTGATTGGAAAAGTCAGGAGAGTGCAAAGGTACTGTTTTCTAGCAGTTGGCAAGCTGCGCACACAATCCCAGTGTTGTACAGCTCCCTTCTTCACCTTTCCGAAGGTGCCGCTCTCTCCGGCTCCCGGAGGCGAAGAATCGGCTTCTTCGCGCAAAGACGATTGTGCCGCTCACTGTGCACTCCTTAGCGCGGCTTCTGCCGAAAGACGCCCGGGAGCGGCTCTTAGCCCCGGAGAGAATCGTACCTACGTCTTTAGCGTCTCTTCTCGTCTACATCTTAGCAAAAAGCTTTTCCACTATGTCTGGCGAGGAAAAACTGTGCCAGCACAGAAAACATCTCCCATCGTGTTCTAGACGTTGCACGGAGGTGTGCCGAGTGTTTGGCATGAAGAAAAGAAAAGTTGTCCATAACAGCTTCCAATCGAATGTTCATGTGATTGGAAAAGTCAGGAGAGTGCAAAGGTACTGTTTTCTAGCAGTTGGCAAGCTGCGCACACAATCCCAGTGTTGTACAGCTTCCTTCTTCACCTTTCCGAAGGTGCCGCTCTCTCCGGCTCCCGGAGGCGAAGAAGCGGCTTCTTCGCGCAAAGACGATTGTGCCGCTCTCTGTGCACTCCTTAGCGCGGCTTCTGCCGAAAGACGCCCGGGAGCGGCTCTTACCCCGGAGAGAATCGTACCTTCGTCTTTAGCGTCTCTTCTCGTCTACATCTTAGCAAAAAGCTTTTCTACTATGTCTGGCGAGGAAAAACTGTGCCAGCACAGAAAACATCTCCCATCGTGTTCTAGACGTTGCACGGAGGTGTGCCGAGTGTTTGGCATGAAGAAAAGAAAAGTTGTCCAAAACAGCTTCCAATCGAATGTTCATGTGATTGGAAAAGTCAGGAGAGTGCAAAGGTACTGTTTTCTAGCAGTTGGCAAGCTGCGCACACAATCCCAGTGTTGTACAGCTTCCTTCTTCACCTTTCCGAAGGTGCCGCTCTCTCCGGCTCCCGGAGGCGAAGAAGCGGCTTCTTCGCGCAAAGACGATTGTGCCGCTCACTGTGCACTCCTTAGCGCGGCTTCTGCCGAAAGACGCACGGGAGCGGCTCTTAGCTCCGGACAGCATCGTACCTTCGTCTTTAGCGTCTCTTCTCGTCTACATCTTAGCAAAAAGCTTTTCTACTATGTCTGGCAAGGAACAACTGTGCCAGCACAGAAAACATCTCCCATCGTGTTCTAGACGTTGCACGATCCCTATACTTAGGCTGATTTCTTTCCTGGGGATAGGGTTAGGCTTCAGCCTAGGGCTTGGAGTATTTTAACCAGGAGCCCAGAGTTCCAGGCTTACTGCATCTGCCAAAGGCATCCCAAAGGGAGTGCAGAAGTGCCACAACATGGCTGCTTTCACGGCTTTTCCCTTAGGAAGGACCCTAATACACGGCTGATTTACCTTCCTCGGGTTACTGTTAGGCTTAGGCCTAGGACTTTTAAAACCAGGAAGCCCTGGGCTCCAGGCACATGCAGCTGTTAAAGGCATCCCAAGAGGGCCGCAGAAGTGACACAACTTGGCTGCCTCTGCTGCTATTCTCATGAGACCATCCCGAACCATAGGCTGATTTTCCTTCCTAGGGTTAAGGTTTGAGTTACGCCTAGGGTAAGGGTTCTATTAACCAGAAAGCCATGAGTACCAAGAACACAGCAGCTGCGAAGGACTAGCCAAGAAGAGCGCAAAAGTACCACAACATGCCTGCCTCCACAGCTTTTTCCTTGGGGACATGCCTAATTCCTGGCTGATTTGCCTTTCTCGTCTTAGGCTTGGGGTTCGGCCTAGGGCTAGGATATTTTTAACTAGGAAGCCCTGAGTTCCAGGCTTACTTCATCTACCAAAGGCATCCCAAAGGGAGTGCAAAAGTGCCACAACATGGTTGCTTTCACGGCTTTTTCCTTGGCAAGAAGCCTAACACCAGGCTGATTTCCCTTCCCAGGGTTACTGTGAGGCTTAGGCCTAGGGCTAGGATTTTTAAAACTAGGCAGCCCTGGGCTCCAGGCACACTGCAGCTGTTCAAGGCATCCCAAGGGGAGTACAAAAGTGCAACAACATGGCAGCTTTCACAGCTTTTTCCTTGGCACCATCCCTATACCTAGGCTGATTTATCTGCCGAGGGTTAGGGTTAGGGTTCAGCCTAGGTCTTGGAGTTTTTTAACCAGGAAGCCCTGAGTTCCAGGCTTACTGCATCTGCCAAAGGCATCCCAAAGGGAGTGCAAAAGTGCCACAAGATGGCTGCTTTCACGGCTTTTCCCTTAGGAAGAACCCTAATACGCGGCTGATTTACCTTCCTAGGGTTACTGTTAGGCTTAGACCTAGGACTTTTAAAACCAGGAAGCCCTGGGCTCCAGGCTTACTGCAGCTGTTTAAGGCATCCCAAGAGGGCTGCAGAAGTGACACAACTTGGCTGCTTTCACTGCTTTTCCCTTAGGAAGAACCCTAATACGCGGCTGATTTACCTTCCTAGGGTTACTGTTAGGCTTAGGCCTAGGACTTTTAAAACCAGGAAGCCCTGGGCTCCAGGCACACTGCAGCTGCGAAAGGCATCCCAAGGGGAGCGCAAAAGTGACACAACTTGGCTGCCTCTGCTGCTATTCTCATGAGACCATCCCGAACCATAGGCTGATTTTCCTTCCTAGGGTTAAGGTTTGAGTTACGCCTGGGGTAAGGGTTCTATTAACCAGAAAGCCCTGAGTTCCAAGAACACAGCAGCTGCGAAGGACTAGCCAAGAAGAGCGCAAAAGTACCACAACATGCCTGCCTCCACAGCTTTTTCCTTGGGGACATGCCTAATTCCTGGCTGATTTGCCTTTCTCGTCTTAGGCTTGGGGTTCGGCCTAGGGCTAGGATTTTTAAAATCAGGAAGCCCTGAGTTCCAGGCTTACTTCTTCTGCAAAAAGCACCCCAAAGGGAGTGCAGAAGTGCCACAACATGGCTGCTTTCACGGCTTTTCCCTTAGGAAGAACCCTAATACGCGGCTGATTTACCTTCCTAGGGTTACTGTTAGGCTTAGGCCTAGGACTTTTAAAACCAGGAAGCCCTGGGCTCCAGGCACATGCAGCTGCGAAAGGCATCCCAAGAGGGCCACAGAAGTGACACAACTTGGCTGCCTCTGCTTCTATTCTCATGAGACCATCCCGAACCATAGGCTGATTTTCCTTCCTAGGGTTAAGGTTTGAGTTACGCCTAGGGTAAGAGTTCTATTAACCAGAAAGACCTGAGTTCCAAGAACACAGCATCTGCGAAGGACTACCCAAGAAGAGCGCAAAAGTACCACAAAGTGCCTGCCTCCACAGCTTTTTCCTTGGGGACATGCCTAATTCCTGGCTGATTTGCCTTTCTCGTCTTAGGGTTGGGGTTCGGCCTAGGGCTAGGATTTTTTTAACTAGGAAGCCCTGAGTTCCAGGCTTACTGCATCTGCCAAAGGCATCCCAAAGGGAGTGCAAAAGTGCCACAACATGGCTGCTTTCACGGCTTTTCCCTTTGGAAGAACCCTAATACCCGGCTGATTTACCTTCCTAGGGTTACTGTTAGGCTTAGGCCTAGGACTTTTAAAACCAGGAAGCCCTGGGCTCCAGGCACACTGCAGCTGCGGAAGGCATCCCAAGGGGAGCGCAAAAGTGACACAACTTGGCTGCCTCTGCTGCTATTCTCATGAGACCATCCCGAACCATAGGCTGATTTTCCTTCCTAGGGTTAAGGTTTGAGTTACGCCTAGGGTAAGGGTTCTATTAACCAGAAAGCCATGAGTACCAAGAACACAGCAGCTGCGAAGGACTAGCCAAGAAGAGCGCAAAAGTACCACAACATGCCTGCCTCCACAGCTTTTTCCTTGGGGACATGCCTAATTCCTGGCTGATTTGCCTTTCTCGTCTTAGGCTTGGGGTTCGGCCTAGGGCTAGGATATTTTTAACTAGGAAGCCCTGAGTTCCAGGCTTACTTCATCTGCTAAAGGCATCCCAAAGGGAGTGCAAAAGTGCCACAACATGGTTGCTTTCACGGCTTTTTCCTTGGCAAGAAGCCTAACACCAGGCTGATTTCCCTTCCCAGGGTTACTGTGAGGCTTAGGCCTAGGGCTAGGATTTTTAAAACTAGGCAGCCCTGGGCTCCAGGCACACTGCAGCTGTTCAAGGCATCCCAAGGGGAGTACAAAAGTGCAACAACATGGCAGCTTTCACAGCTTTTTCCTTGGCACCATCCCTATACCTAGGCTGATTTATCTGCCTAGGGTTAGGGTTAGGGTTCAGCCTAGGTCTTGGAGTTTTTTAACCAGGAAGCTCTGAGTTCCAGGCTTACTGCATCTGCCAAAGGCATCCCAAAGGGAGTGCAAAAGTGCCACAAGATGGCTGCTTTCACGGCTTTTCCCTTAGGAAGAACCCTAATACGCGGCTGATTTACCTTCCTAGGGTTACTGTTAGGCTTAGACCTAGGACTTTTAAAACCAGGAAGCCCTGGGCTCCAGGCACACTGCAGCTGTTAAAGGCATCCCAAGAGGGCTGCAGAAGTGACACAACTTGGCTGCCTCTGCTTCTATTCTCATGAGACCATCCCGAACCATAGGCTGATTTTCCTTCCTAGGGTTAAGGTTTGAGTTACGCCTGGGGTAAGGGTTCTATTAACCAGAAAGCCCTGAGTTCCAAGAACACAGCAGCTGCGAAGGACTACCCAAGAAGAGCGCAAAAGTACCACAACATGCCTGCCTCCACAGCTTTTTCCTTGAGGACATGCCTAATTCCTGGCTGATTTGCCGTTCTCGTCTTAGGCTTGGGGTTCGGCCTAGGGCTAGGATTTTTTTAACTAGGAAGGCCTGAGTTCCAGGCTTACTTCATCTGCAAAAAGCATCCCAAAGGGAGTGCAGAAGTGCCACAACATGGCTGCTTTCACGGCTTTTCCCTTAGGAAGAACCCTAATACGCGGCTGATTTACCTTCCTAGGGTTACTGTTAGGCTTAGGCCTAGGACTTTTAAAACCAGGAAGCCCTGGGCTCCAGGCACATGCAGCTGCGAAAGGCATCCCAAGAGGGCCGCAGAAGCGACACAACTTGGCTGCCTCTGCTGCTATTCTCATGAGACCATCCTGAACCATAGGCTGATTTTCCTTCCTAGGGTTAAGGTTTGAGTTACGCCTGGGGTAAGGGTTCTATTAACCAGAAAGCCCTGAGTTCCAAGAACACAGCAGCTGCGAAGGACTACCCAAGAAGAGCGCAAAAGTACCACAACATGCCTGCCTCCACAGCTTTTTCCTTGGGGACATGCCTAATTCCTGGCTGATTTGCCTTTCTCGTCTTAGGCTTGGGGTTCGGCCTAGGGCTAGGATTTTTTTAACTAGGAAGCCCTGAGTTCCAGGCTTACTTCATCTGCAAAAAGCATCCCAAAGGGAGTGCAGAAGTGCCACAACATGGCTGCTTTCACGGCTTTTCCCTTAGGAAGAACCCTAATACGCGGCTGATTTACCTTCCTAGGGTTACTGTTAGGCTTAGGCCTAGGACTTTTAAAACCAGGAAGCCCTGGGCTCCAGGCACATGCAGCTGCGAAAGGCATCCCAAGAGGGCTGCAGAAGCGACACAACTTGGCTGCCTCTGCTTCTATTCTCATGAGACCATCCTGAACCATAGGCTGATTTTCCTTCCTAGGGTTAAGGTTTGAGTTACGCCTAGGGTAAGAGTTCTATTAACCAGAAAGCCCTGAGTTCCAAGAACACAGCATCTGCGAAGGACTACCCAAGAAGAGCGCAAAAGTACCACAACATGCCTGCCTCCACAGCTTTTTCCTTGGGGACATGCCTAATTCCTGGCTGATTTGCCTTTCTCGTCTTAGGGTTGGGGTTCGGCCTAGGGCTAGGATATTTTTAACTAGGAAGCCCTGAGTTCCAGGCTTTCTTCATCTGCCAAAGGCATCCCAAAGGGAGTGCAAAAGTGCCACAACATGGCTGCTTTCACGGCTTTTCCCTTAGGAAGAACCCTAATACGCGGCTGATTTACCTTCCTAGGGTTACTGTTAGGCTTAGGCCTAGGACTTTTAAAACCAGGAAGCCCTGGGCTCCAGGCACACTGCAGCTGCGAAAGGCATCCCAAGGGGAGCGCAAAAGTGACACAACTTGGCTGCCTCTGCTGCTATTCTCATGAGACCATCCTGAACCATAGGCTGATTTTCCTTCCTAGGGTTAAGGTTTGACTTACGCCTAGGGCAAGGGTTCTATTAACCAGAAAGCCCTGAGTTCCAAGAACACAGCAGCTGCGAAGGACTAGCCAAGAAGAGCGCAAAAGTACCACAACATGCCTGCCTCCACAGCTTTTTCCTTGGGGACATGCCTAATTCCTGGCTGATTTGCCTTTCTCGTCTTAGGCTTGGGGTTCGGCCTAGGGCTAGGACTTTTAAAATCAGGAAGCCCTGAGTTCCAGGCACACTGGAGCTGTGAAAGTCATCCAAAAGGGAGGGCAAAAGTGCCACAGCATGGTTGCTTTCACGGCTTTTTCCTTGGCAAGAAGCCTAACACCAGGCTGATTTCCCTTCCCAGGGTTACTGTGAGGCTTAGGCCTAGGGCTAGGATTTTTAAAACTAGGAAGCCCTTAGCTCCAGGCACACTGCAGCTGTTCAAGGCATCCCAAGGGGAGTACAAAAGTGCAACAACATGGCAGCTTTCACAGCTTTTTCCTTGGCACCATCCCTATACCTAGGCTGATTTATCTGCCTAGGGTTAGGGTTAGGGTTCAGCCTAGGGCTTGGAGTTTTTTACCCAGGAAGCCCTGAGTTCCAGGCTTACTGCATCTGCCCAAGGCATCCCAAAGGGAGTGCAAAAGTGCCACAAGATGGCTGCTTTCACGGCTTTTCCCTTAGGAAGAACCCTAATACGCGGCTGATTTACCTTCCTAGGGTTAATGTTAGGCTTAGACCTAGGACTTTTAAAACCAGGAAGCCCTGGGCTCCAAGCACACTGCAGCTGTTAAAGGCATCCCAAGAGGGCTGCAGAAGTGACACAACTTGGCTGCCTCTGCTGCTATTCTCATGAGACCATCCCAAATCATAGGCTGATTTTCCTTCCTAGGGTTAAGGTTTGAGTTACGCCTAGGGTAAGAGTTCTATTAACCAGAAAGCCCTGAGTTCCAAGAACACAGCAGCTGCGAAGGACTTCCCAAGAAGAGCACAAAAGTACCACAACATGCCTGCCTCCACAGCTTTTTCCTTGGGGACATGCCTAATTCCTGGCTGATTTGCCTTTCTCGTCTTAGGCTTGGGGTTCGGCCTAGGGCTAGGATTTTTAAAATCAGGAAGCCCTGAGTTCCAGGCACACTGGAGCTGTGAAAGCCATCCAAAAGGGAGTGCAAAGTGCCACAACATGGTTGCTTTCACTGCTTTTTCCTTGGCAAGAAGCTTAACACCCGGCTGATTTCCCTTCCCTTGGTTACTGTTAGGCTTAGGCCTAGGGCTAGGATTTTTAAAACTAGGAAGCCCTTAGATCCAGGCACACTGCAGCTGTTCAAGGCATCCCAAGGGGAGTACAAAAGTGCAACAACATGGCAGCTTTCACAGCTTTTTCCTTGGCACCATCCCTATACCTAGGCTGATTTATCTGCCTAGGGTTAGGGTTAGGGTTCAGCCTAGGCCTTGGAGTTTTTTAACCAGGAAGCCCTGAGTTCCAGGCTAACTTCATCTGCCAAAGGCATCCCAAAGGGAGTGCAGAAGTGCCACAACATGGCTGCTTTCACGGCTTTTCCCTTAGGAAGAACCCTAATACGCGGCTGATTTACCTTCCTAGGGTTACTGTTAGGCTTAGGCCTAGGACTTTCAAAACCAGGAAGCCCTGGGCTCCAGGCACACTGCAGCTGCGAAAGGCATCCCAAGGGGAGCGCAAAAGTGACACAACTTGGCTGCCTCTGCTGCTATTCTCATGAGACCATCCCGAACCATAGGCTGATTTTCCTTCCTAGGGTTAAGGTTTGAGTTACGCCTGGGGTAAGGGTTTTATTAACCAGAAAGCCCTGAGTTCCAAGAACACAGATGCTGCGAAGGACTACCCAAGAAGAGCGCAAAAGTACCAAAACATGCCTGCCTCCACAGCTTTTTCCTTGGGGACATGCCTAATTCCTGGCTGATTTGCCTTTCTCGTCTTAGGGTTGGGGTTCGGCCTAGAGCTAGGATTTTTTTAACTAGGAAGCCCTGAGTTCCAGGCTTACTGCATCTGCCAAAGGCATCCCAAAGGGAGTGCAGAAGTGCCACAACATGGCTGCTTTCACGGCTTTTCCCTTAGGAAGAACCCTAATACGCGGCTGATTTACCTTCCTAGGGTTACTGTTAGGCTTAGGCCTAGGACTTTTAAAACCAGGAAGCCCTGGGCTCCAGGCACACTGCAGCTGCGAAAGGCATCCCAAGGGGAGCGCAAAAGTGACACAACTTGGCTGCCTCTGCTGCTATTCTCATGAGACCATCCCGAACCATAGGCTGATTTTCCTTCCTAGGGTTAAGGTTTGAGTTACGCCTGGGGTAAGGGTTCTATTAACCAGAAAGCCCTGAGTTCCAAGAACACAGCAGCTGCGAAGGACTACCCAAGAAGAGCGCAAAAGTACCACAACATGCCTGCCTCCACAGCTTTTTCCTTGGGCACATGCCTAATTCCTGGCTGATTTGCCTTTCTCGTCTTAGGGTTGGGGTTCGGCCTAGGGCTAGGATATTTTTAACTAGGAAGCCCTGAGTTCCAGGCTTACTTCATCTGCCAAAGGCATCCAAAAGGGAGTGCAAAAGTGCCACAACATGGTTGCTTTCACGGCTTTTTCCTTGGCAAGAAGCCTAACACCAGGCTGATTTCCCTTCCCAGGGTTACTGTAAGGCTTAGGCCTAGGGCTAGGATTTTTAAAACTAGGAAGCCCTGGGCTCCAGGCACACTGCAGCTGTTCAAGGCATCCCAAGGGGAGTACAAAAGTGCAACAACATGGCAGCTTTCACAGCTTTTTCCTTGGCACCATCCCTATACCTAGGCTGATTTATCTGCCTAGGGTTAGGGTTAGGGTTCAGCCTAGGGCTTGGAGTTTTTTAACCAGGAAGCCCTGAGTTCCAGGCTTACTGCATCTGCCAAAGGCATCCCAAAGGGAGTGCAAAAGTGCCACAACATGGCTGCTTTCACGGCTTTTCCCTTAGGAAGAACCCTAATACGCGGCTGATTTACCTTCCTAGGGTTACTGTTAGGCTTAGACCTAGGACTTTTAAAACCAGGAAGCCCTGGGCTCCAGGCACACTGCAGCGGTTAAAGGCATCCCAAGAGGGCTGCAGAAGTGACACAACTTGGCTGCCTCTGCTGCTATTCTCATGAGACTATCCCGAACCATAGGCTGATTTTCCTTCCTAGGGTTAAGGTTTGAGTTACGCCTAGGGTAAGAGTTCTATTAACCAGAAAGCCCTGAGTTCCAAGAACACAGCAGCTGCGAAGGACTTCCCAAGAAGAGCGCAAAAGTACCACAACATGCCTGCCTCCACAGCTTTTTCCTTGGGGACATGCCTAATTCCTGGCTGATTTGCCTTTCTCGTCTTAGGCTTGGGGTTCGGCCTAGGGCTAGGACTTTTAAAATCAGGAAGCCCTGAGTTCCAGGCACACTGGAGCTGTGAAAGGCATCCAAAAGAGAGTGCAAAAGTGCCACAACATGATTGCTTTCACGGCTTTTTCCTTGGCAAGAAGCTTAACACCAGGCTGATTTCCCTTCCCTTGGTTACTGTGAGGCTTAGGCCTAGGGCTAGGATTTTTAAAACTAGGAAGCCCTTAGATCCAGGCTCACTGCAGCTGTTCAAGGCATCCCAAGGGGAGTACAAAAGTGCAACAACATGGCAGCTTTCACAGCTTTTTCCTTGGCACCATCCCTATACCTAGGCTGATTTATCTGCCTAGGGTTAGGGTTAGGGTTCAGCCTAGGGCTTGGAGTTTTTTACCCAGGAAGCCCTGAGTTCCAGGCTTACTGCATCTGCCAAAGGCATCCCAAAGGGAGTGCAGAAGTGCCACAACATGGCTGCTTTCACGGCTTTTCCCTTAGGAAGAACCCTAATACGCGGCTAATTTACCTTCCTAGGGTTACTGTTAGGCTTAGGCCTAGGACTTTTAAAACCAGGAAGCCCTGGGCTCCAGGCACACTGCAGCTGCGAAAGGCATCCCAAGGGGAGCGCAAAAGTGACACAACTTGGCTGCCTCTGCTGCTATTCTCATGAGACCATCCCGAACCATAGGCTGATTTTCCTTCCTAGGCTTAAGGTTTGAGTTACGCCTGGGGTAAGGGTTCTATTAACCAGAAAGCCCTGAGTTCCAAGAACACAGCAGCTGCGAAGGACTAGCCAAGAAGAGCGCAAAAGTACCACAACATGCGTGCCTCCACAGCTTTTTCCTTGGGGACATGCCTAATTCCTGGCTGATTTGCCTTTCTCGTCTTAGGCTTGGGGTTCGGCCTAGGGCTAGGATATTTTTAACTAGGAAGCCCTGAGTTCCAGGCTTACTTCATCTACCAAAGGCATCCCAAAGGGAGTGCAAAAGTGCCACAACATGGTTGCTTTCACGGCTTTTTCCTTGGCAAGAAGCCTAACACCAGGCTGATTTCCCTTCCCAGGGTTACTGTGAGGCTTAGGCCTAGGGCTAGGATTTTTAAAACTAGGCAGCCCTGGGCTCCAGGCACACTGCAGCTGTTCAAGGCATCCCAAGGGGAGTACAAAAGTGCAACAACATGGCAGCTTTCACAGCTTTTTCCTTGGCACCATCCCTATACCTAGGCTGATTTATCTGCCTAGGGTTAGGGTTAGGGTTCAGCCTAGGGCTTGGAGTTTTTTACCCAGGAAGCCCTGAGTTCCAGGCTTACTGCATCTGCCAAAGGCATCCCAAAGGGAGTGCAGAAGTGCCACAACATGGCTGCTTTCACGGCTTTTCCCTTAGGAAGAACCCTAATACGCGGCTAATTTACCTTCCTAGGGTTACTGTTAGGCTTAGGCCTAGGACTTTTAAAACCAGGAAGCCCTGGGCTCCAGGCACACTGCAGCTGCGAAAGGCATCCCAAGGGGAGCGCAAAAGTGACACAACTTGGCTGCCTCTGCTGCTATTCTCATGAGACCATCCCGAACCATAGGCTGATTTTCCTTCCTAGGCTTAAGGTTTGAGTTACGCCTGGGGTAAGGGTTCTATTAACCAGAAAGCCCTGAGTTCCAAGAACACAGCAGCTGCGAAGGACTAGCCAAGAAGAGCGCAAAAGTACCACAACATGCGTGCCTCCACAGCTTTTTCCTTGGGGACATGCCTAATTCCTGGCTGATTTGCCTTTCTCGTCTTAGGGTTGGGGTTCGGCCTAGGGCTAGGATATTTTTAACTAGGAAGCCCTGAGTTCCAGGCTTACTTCATCTACCAAAGGCATCCCAAAGGGAGTGCAAAAGTGCCACAACATGGTTGCTTTCACGGCTTTTTCCTTGGCAAGAAGCCTAACACCAGGCTGATTTCCCTTCCCAGGGTTACTGTGAGGCTTAGGCCTAGGGCTAGGATTTTTAAAACTAGGCAGCCCTGGGCTCCAGGCACACTGCAGCTGTTCAAGGCATCCCAAGGGGAGTACAAAAGTGCAACAACATGGCAGCTTTCACAGCTTTTTCCTTGGCACCATCCCTATACCTAGGCTGATTTATCTGCCTAGGGTTAGGGTTAGGGTTCAGCCTAGGGCTTGGAGTTTTTTAACCAGGAAGCCCTGAGTTCCAGGCTTACTGCATCTGCCAAAGGCATCCCAAAGGGAGTGCAAAAGTGCCACAAGATGGCTGCTTTCACAGCCTTTCCCTTAGGAAGAACCCTAATACGCGGCTAATTTACCTTCCTAGGGTTACTGTTAGGCTTAGACCTAGGACTTTTAAAACCAGGAAGCCCTGGGCTCCAGGCACACTGCAGCTGCGAAAGGCATCCCAAGGGGAGCGCAAAAGTGACACAACTTGGCTGCCTCTGCTGCTATTCTCATGAGACCATCCCGAACCATAGGCTGATTTTCCTTCCTAGGGTTAAGGTTTGAGTTACGCCTGGGGTAAGGGTTCTATTAACCAGAAAGCCCTGAGTTCCAAGAACACAGCAGCTGCGAAGGACTAGCCAAGAAGAGCGCAAAAGTACCACAACATGCGTGCCTCCACAGCTTTTTCCTTGGGGACATGCCTAATTCCTGGCTGATTTGCCTTTCTCGTCTTAGGGTTGGGGTTCGGCCTAGGGCTAGGATTTTTTTAACTAGGAAGGCCTGAGTTCCAGGCTTACTTCATCTGCAAAAAGCATCCCAAAGGGAGTGCAGAAGTGCCACAACATGGCTGCTTTCACGGCTTTTCCCTTAGGAAGAACCCTAATACGCGGCTGATTTACCTTCCTAGGGTTACTGTTAGGCTTAGGCCTAGGACTTTTAAAACCAGGAAGCCCTGGGCTCCAGGCACATGCAGCTGCGAAAGGCATCCCAAGAGGGCCGCAGAAGCGACACAACTTGGCTGCCTCTGCTGCTATTCTCATGAGACCATCCTGAACCATAGGCTGATTTTCCTTCCTAGGGTTAAGGTTTGAGTTACGCCTGGGGTAAGGGTTCTATTAACCAGAAAGCCCTGAGTTCCAAGAACACAGCAGCTGCGAAGGACTACCCAAGAAGAGCGCAAAAGTACCACAACATGCCTGCCTCCACAGCTTTTTCCTTGGGGACATGCCTAATTCCTGGCTGATTTGCCTTTCTCGTCTTAGGCTTGGGGTTCGGCCTAGGGCTAGGATTTTTTTAACTAGGAAGCCCTGAGTTCCAGGCTTACTTCATCTGCAAAAAGCATCCCAAAGGGAGTGCAGAAGTGCCACAACATGGCTGCTTTCACGGCTTTTCCCTTAGGAAGAACCCTAATACGCGGCTGATTTACCTTCCTAGGGTTACTGTTAGGCTTAGGCCTAGGACTTTTAAAACCAGGAAGCCCTGGGCTCCAGGCACATGCAGCTGCGAAAGGCATCCCAAGAGGGCTGCAGAAGCGACACAACTTGGCTGCCTCTGCTTCTATTCTCATGAGACCATCCTGAACCATAGGCTGATTTTCCTTCCTAGGGTTAAGGTTTGAGTTACGCCTAGGGTAAGAGTTCTATTAACCAGAAAGCCCTGAGTTCCAAGAACACAGCATCTGCGAAGGACTACCCAAGAAGAGCGCAAAAGTACCAAAACATGCCTGCCTCCACAGCTTTTTCCTTGGGGACATGCCTAATTCCTGGCTGATTTGCCTTTCTCGTCTTAGGGTTGGGGTTCGGCCTAGGGCTAGGATATTTTTAACTAGGAAGCCCTGAGTTCCAGGCTTTCTTCATCTGCCAAAGGCATCCCAAAGGGAGTGCAAAAGTGCCACAACATGGCTGCTTTCACGGCTTTTCCCTTAGGAAGAACCCTAATACGCGGCTGATTTACCTTCCTAGGGTTACTGTTAGGCTTAGGCCTAGGACTTTTAAAACCGGGAAGCCCTGGGCTCCAGGCACACTGCAGCTGCGAAACTCATCCCAAGGGGAGCGCAAAAGTGACACAACTTGGCTGCCTCTGCTTCTATTCTCATGAGACCATCCTGAACCATAGGCTGATTTTCCTTCCTAGGGTTAAGGTTTGACTTACGCCTAGGGCAAGGGTTCTATTAACCAGAAAGCCCTGAGTTCCAAGAACACAGCAGCTGCGAAGGACTAGCCAAGAAGAGCGCAAAAGTACCACAACATGCCTGCCTCCACAGCTTTTTCCTTGGGGACATGCCTAATTCCTGGCTGATTTGCCTTTCTCGTCTTAGGCTTGGGGTTGGGCCTAGGGCTAGGACTTTTAAAATCAGGAAGCCCTGAGTTCCAGGCACACTGGAGCTGTGAAAGTCATCCAAAAGGGAGGGCAAAAGTGCCACAGCATGGTTGCTTTCACGGCTTTTTCCTTGGCAAGAAGCCTAACACCAGGCTGATTTCCCTTCCCAGGGTTACTGTGAGGCTTAGGCCTAGGGCTAGGATTTTTAAAACTAGGAAGCCCTTAGCTCCAGGCACACTGCAGCTGTTCAAGGCATCCCAAGGGGAGTACAAAAGTGCAACAACATGGCAGCTTTCACAGCTTTTTCCTTGGCACCATCCCTATACCTAGGCTGATTTATCTGCCTAGGGTTAGGGTTAGGGTTCAGCCTAGGGCTTGGAGTTTTTTACACAGGAAGCCCTGAGTTCCAGGCTTACTGCATCTGCCCAAGGCATCCCAAAGGGAGTGCAAAAGTGCCACAAGATGGCTGCTTTCACGGCTTTTCCCTTAGGAAGAACCCTAATACGCGGCTGATTTACCTTCCTAGGGTTACTGTTAGGCTTAGACCTAGGACTTTTAAAACCAGGAAGCCCTGGGCTCCAAGCACACTGCAGCTGTTAAAGGCATCCCAAGAGGGCTGCAGAAGTGACACAACTTGGCTGCCTCTGCTGCTATTCTCATGAGACCATCCCAAATCATAGGCTGATTTTCCTTCCTAGGGTTAAGGTTTGAGTTACGCCTAGGGTAAGAGTTCTATTAACCAGAAAGCCCTGAGTTCCAAGAACACAGCAGCTGCGAAGGACTTCCCAAGAAGAGCACAAAAGTACCACAACATGCGTGCCTCCACAGCTTTTTCCTTGGGGACATGCCTAATTCCTGGCTGATTTGCCTTTCTCGTCTTAGGCTTGGGGTTCGGCCTAGGGCTAGGATTTTTAAAATCAGGAAGCCCTGAGTTCCAGGCACACTGGAGCTGTGAAAGCCATCCAAAAGGGAGTGCAAAGTGCCACAACATGGTTGCTTTCACTGCTTTTTCCTTGGCAAGAAGCTTAACACCCGGCTGATTTCCCTTCCCTTGGTTACTGTTAGGCTTAGGCCTAGGGCTAGGATTTTTAAAACTAGGAAGCCCTTAGATACAGGCACACTGCAGCTGTTCAAGGCATCCCAAGGGGAGTACAAAAGTGCAACAACATGGCAGCTTTCACAGCTTTTTCCTTGGCACCATCCCTATACCTAGGCTGATTTATCTGCCTAGGGTTAGGGTTAGGGTTCAGCCTAGGCCTTGGAGTTTTTTAACCAGGAAGCCCTGAGTTCCAGGCTAACTTCATCTGCCAAAGGCATCCCAAAGGGAGTGCAGAAGTGCCACAACATGGCTGCTTTCACGGCTTTTCCCTTAGGAAGAACCCTAATACGCGGCTGATTTACCTTCCTAGGGTTACTGTTAGGCTTAGGCCTAGGACTTTTAAAACCAGGAAGCCCTGGGCTCCAGGCACACTGCAGCTGCGAAAGGCATCCCAAGGGGAGCGCAAAAGTGACACAACTTGGCTGCCTCTGCTGCTATTCTCATGAGACCATCCCGAACCATAGGCTGATTTTCCTTCCTAGGGTTAAGGTTTGAGTTACGCCTGGGGTAAGGGTTCTATTAACCAGAAAGCCCTGAGTTCCAAGAACACAGCAGCTGCGAAGGACTACCCAAGAAGAGCGCAAAAGTACCAAAACATGCCTGCCTCCACAGCTTTTTCCTTGGGGACATGCCTAATTCCTGGCTGATTTGCCTTTCTCGTCTTAGGGTTGGGGTTCGGCCTAGGGCTAGGACTTTTAAAATCAGGAAGCCCTGAGTTCCAGGCACACTGGAGCTGTGAAAGGCATCCAAAAGAGAGTGCAAAAGTGCCACAACATGATTGCTTTCACGGCTTTTTCCTTGGCAAGAAGCTTAACACCCGGCTGATTTCCCTTCCCTTGGTTACTGTTAGGCTTAGGCCTGGGGCTAGGATTTTTAAAACTAGGAAGCCCTTAGATCCAGGCTCACTGCAGCTGTTCAAGGCATCCCAAGGGGAGTACAAAAGTGCAACAACATGGCAGCTTTCACAGCTTTTTCCTTGGCACCATCCCTATACCTTGGCTGTTTTATCTGCCTAGGGTTAGGGTTAGGGTTCAGCCTAGGGCTTGGAGTTTTTTACCCAGGAAGCCCTGAGTTCCAGGCTTACTGCATCTGCCAAAGGCATCCCAAAGGGAGTGCAGAAGTGCCACAACATGGCTGCTTTCACGGCTTTTCCCTTAGGAAGAACCCTAATACGCGGCTAATTTACCTTCCTAGGGTTACTGTTAGGCTTAGACCTAGGACTTTTAAAACCAGGAAGCCCTGGGCTCCAGGCACACTGCAGCTGCGAAAGGCATCCCAAGGGGAGCGCAAAAGTGACACAACTTGGCTGCCTCTGCTGCTATTCTCATGAGACCATCCCGAACCATAGGCTGATTTTCCTTCCTAGGCTTAAGGTTTGAGTTACGCCTGGGGTAAGGGTTCTATTAACCAGAAAGCCATGAGTACCAAGAACACAGCAGCTGCGAAGGACTAGCCAAGAAGAGCGCAAAAGTACCACAACATGCGTGCCTCCACAGCTTTTTCCTTGGGGACATGCCTAATTCCTGGCTGATTTGCCTTTCTCGTCTTAGGGTTGGGGTTCGGCCTAGGGCTAGGATATTTTTAACTAGGAAGCCCTGAGTTCCAGGCTTACTTCATCTACCAAAGGCATCCCAAAGGGAGTGCAAAAGTGCCACAACATGGTTGCTTTCACGGCTTTTTCCTTGGCAAGAAGCCTAACACCAGGCTGATTTCCCTTCCCAGGGTTACTGTGAGGCTTAGGCCTAGGGCTAGGATTTTTAAAACTAGGCAGCCCTGGGCTCCAGGCACACTGCAGCTGTTCAAGGCATCCCAAGGGGAGTACAAAAGTGCAACAACATGGCAGCTTTCACAGCTTTTTCCTTGGCACCATCCCTATACCTAGGCTGATTTATCTGCCTAGGGTTAGGGTTAGGGTTCAGCCTAGGGCTTGGAGTTTTTTAACCAGGAAGCCCTGAGTTCCAGGCTTACTGCATCTGCCCAAGGCATCCCAAAGGGAGTGCAAAAGTGCCACAAGATGGCTGCTTTCACAGCCTTTCCCTTAGGAAGAACCCTAATACGCGGCTGATTTACCTTCCTAG
This sequence comes from Ammospiza maritima maritima, assembly GCA_036010785.1. Lineage (NCBI taxonomy): Eukaryota > Metazoa > Chordata > Aves > Passeriformes > Passerellidae > Ammospiza > Ammospiza maritima. The sequence goes on from JAYKTQ010000495.1 coordinate 487,238, forward strand.
GGTTACTGTTAGGCTTAGGCCTAGGACTTTTAAAACCAGGAAGCCCTGGGCTCCAGGCACACTGCAGCTGCGAAAGGCATCCCAAGGGGAGCGCAAAAGTGACACAACTTGGCTGCCTCTGCTGCTATTCTCATGAGACCATCCCGAACCATAGGCTGATTTTCCTTCCTAGGGTTAAGGTTTGAGTTACGCCTGGGGTAAGGGTTCTATTAACCAGAAAGCCCTGAGTTCCAAGAACACAGCAGCTGCGAAGGACTACCCAAGAAGAGCGCAAAAGTACCAAAACATGCCTGCCTCCACAGCTTTTTCCTTGGGGACATGCCTAATTCCTGGCTGATTTGCCTTTCTCGTCTTAGGCTTGGGGTTCGGCCTAGGGCTAGGACTTTTAAAATCAGGAAGCCCTGAGTTCCAGGCACACTGGAGCTGTGAAAGGCATCCAAAAGAGAGTGCAAAAGTGCCACAACATGATTGCTTTCACGGCTTTTTCCTTGGCAAGAAGCTTAACACCCGGCTGATTTCCCTTCCCTTGGTTACTGTTAGGCTTAGGCCTGGGGCTAGGATTTTTAAAACTAGGAAGCCCTTAGATCCAGGCTCACTGCAGCTGTTCAAGGCATCCCAAGGGGAGTACAAAAGTGCAACAACATGGCAGCTTTCACAGCTTTTTCCTTGGCACCATCCCTATACCTTGGCTGTTTTATCTGCCTAGGGTTAGGGTTAGGGTTCAGCCTAGGGCTTGGAGTTTTTTACCCAGGAAGCCCTGAGTTCCAGGCTTACTGCATCTGCCAAAGGCATCCCAAAGGGAGTGCAGAAGTGCCACAACATGGCTGCTTTCACGGCTTTTCCCTTAGGAAGAACCCTAATACGCGGCTAATTTACCTTCCTAGGGTTACTGTTAGGCTTAGACCTAGGACTTTTAAAACCAGGAAGCCCTGGGCTCCAGGCACACTGCAGCTGCGAAAGGCATCCCAAGGGGAGCGCAAAAGTGACACAACTTGGCTGCCTCTGCTGCTATTCTCATGAGACCATCCCGAACCATAGGCTGATTTTCCTTCCTAGGCTTAAGGTTTGAGTTACGCCTGGGGTAAGGGTTCTATTAACCAGAAAGCCCTGAGTTCCAAGAACACAGCAGCTGCGAAGGACTAGCCAAGAAGAGCGCAAAAGTACCACAACATGCGTGCCTCCACAGCTTTTTCCTTGGGGACATGCCTAATTCCTGGCTGATTTGCCTTTCTCGTCTTAGGGTTGGGGTTCGGCCTAGGGCTAGGATATTTTTAACTAGGAAGCCCTGAGTTCCAGGCTTACTTCATCTACCAAAGGCATCCCAAAGGGAGTGCAAAAGTGCCACAACATGGTTGCTTTCACGGCTTTTTCCTTGGCAAGAAGCCTAACACCAGGCTGATTTCCCTTCCCAGGGTTACTGTGAGGCTTAGGCCTAGGGCTAGGATTTTTAAAACTAGGCAGCCCTGGGCTCCAGGCACACTGCAGCTGTTCAAGGCATCCCAAGGGGAGTACAAAAGTGCAACAACATGGCAGCTTTCACAGCTTTTTCCTTGGCACCATCCCTATACCTAGGCTGATTTATCTGCCTAGGGTTAGGGTTAGGGTTCAGCCTAGGGCTTGGAGTTTTTTAACCAGGAAGCCCTGAGTTCCAGGCTTACTGCATCTGCCCAAGGCATCCCAAAGGGAGTGCAAAAGTGCCACAAGATGGCTGCTTTCACAGCCTTTCCCTTAGGAAGAACCCTAATACGCGGCTGATTTACCTTCCTAGGGTTACTGTTAGGCTTAGACCTAGGACTTTTAAAACCAGGAAGCCCTGGGCTCCAGGCACACTGCAGCTGTTAAAGGCAACCCAAGAGGGCTGCAGAAGTGACACAACTTGGCTGCCTCTGCTTCTATTCTCATGAGACCATCCCGAACCATAGGCTGATTTTCCTTCCTAGGGTTAAGGTTTGAGTTACGCCTAGGGTAAGAGTTCTATTAACCAGAAAGCCCTGAGTTCCAAGAACACAGCAGCTGCGGAGGACTAGCCAAGAAGAGCGCAAAAGTACCACAACATGCCTGCCTCCACAGCTTTTTCCTTGGGGACATGCCTAATTCCTGGCTGATTTGCCTTTCTCGTCTTAGGCTTGGGGTTCGGCCTAGGGCTAGGACTTTTAAAATCAGGAAGCCCTGAGTTCCAGGCACACTGGAGCTGTGAAAGGCATCCAAAAGGGAGTGCAAAAGTGCCACAACATGGTTGCTTTCACGCCTTTTTCCTTGGCAAGAAGCTTAACACCCGGCTGATTTCCCTTCCCTTGGTTACTGTTAGGCTTAGGCCTAGGGCTAGGATTTTTAAAACTAGGAAGCCCTTAGATCCAGGCACACTGCAGCTGTTCAAGGCATCCCAAGGGGAGTACAAAAGTGCAACAACATGGCAGCTTTCACAGCTTTTTCCTTGGCACCATCCCTATACCTTGGCTGTTTTATCTGCCTAGGGTTAGGGTTAGGGTTCAGCCTAGGGCTTGGAGTTTTTTACCCAGGAAGCCCTGAGTTCCAGGCTTACTGCATCTGCCAAAAGCATCCCAAAGGGAGTGCAGAAGTGCCACAACATGGCTGCTTTCACGGCTTTTCCCTTAGGAAGAACCCTAATACGCGGCTGATTTACCTTCCTAGGGTTACTGTTAGGCTTAGGCCTAGGACTTTTAAAACCAGGAAGCCCTGGGCTCCAGGCACATGCAGCTGCGAAAGGCATCCCAAGGGGAGTGCAAAAGTGACACAACTTGGCTGCTTTCACGGCTTTTCCCTTAGGAAGAACCCTAATACGCGGCTGATTTACCTTCCTAGGGTTACTGTTAGGCTTAGGCCTAGGACTTTTAAAACCAGGAAGCCCTGGGCTCCAGGCACACTGCAGCTGCGAAAGGCATCCCAAGGGGAGCGCAAAAGTGACACAACTTGGCTGCCTCTGCTGCTATTCTCATGAGACCATCCCGAACCATAGGCTGATTTTCCTTCCTAGGGTTAAGGTTTGAGTTACGCCTGGGGTAAGGGTTCTATTAACCAGAAAGCCCTGAGTTCCAAGAACACAGCAGCTGCGAAGGACTACCCAAGAAGAGCGCAAAAGTACCACAACATGCCTGCCTCCACAGCTTTTTCCTTGGGGACATGCCTAATTCCTGGCTGATTTGCCTTTCTCGTCTTAGGGTTGGGGTTCGGCCTAGGGCCAGGATATTTTTAACTAGGAAGCCCTGAGTTCCAGGCTTAATTCATCTGCAAAAAGCATCCCAAAGGGAGTGCAGAAGTGCCACAACATGGCTGCTTTCACGGCTTTTCCCTTAGGAAGAACCCTAATACGCGGCTGATTTACCTTCCTAGGGTTACTGTTAGGCTTAGGCCTAGGACTTTTAAAACCAGGAAGCCCTGGGCTCCAGGCACATGCAGCTGCGAAAGGCATCCCAAGAGGGCCGCAGAAGTGACACAACTTGGCTGCCTCTGCTTCTATTCTCATGAGACCATCCCGAACCATAGGCTGATTTTCCTTCCTAGGCTTAAGGTTTGAGTTACGCCTAGGGTAAGAGTTCTATTAACCAGAAAGACCTGAGTTCCAAGAACACAGCATCTGCGAAGGACTACCCAAGAAGAGCGCAAAAGTACCACAACGTGCCTGCCTCCACAGCTTTTTCCTTGGGGACATGCCTAATTCCTGGCTGATTTGCCTTTCTCGTCTTAGGGTTGGGGTTCGGCCTAGGGCTAGGATTTTTTTAACTAGGAAGCCCTGAGTTCCAGGCTTACTGCATCTGCCAAAGGCATCCCAAAGGGAGTGCAAAAGTGCCACAACATGGCTGCTTTCACGGCTTTTCCCTTAGGAAGAACCCTAATACCCGGCTGATTTACCTTCCTAGGGTTACTGTTAGGCTTAGGCCTAGGACTTTTAAAACCAGGAAGCCCTGGGCTCCAGGCACACTGCAGCTGCGAAAGGCATCCCAAGGGGAGCGCAAAAGTGACACAACTTGTCTGCCTCTGCTGCTATTCTCATGAGACCATCCCGAACCATAGGCTGATTTTCCTTCCTAGGGTTAAGGTTTGACTTACGCCTAGGGTAAGTGTTCTATTAACCAGAAAGCCATGAGTACCAAGAACACAGCAGCTGCGAAGGACTAGCCAAGAAGAGCGCAAAAGTACCACAACATGCCTGCCTCCACAGCTTTTTCCTTGGGGACATGCCTAATTCCTGGCTGATTTGCCTTTCTCGTCTTAGGGTTGGGGTTCGGCCTAGGGCTAGGATATTTTTAACTAGGAAGCCCTGAGTTCCAGGCTTACTTCATCTACCAAAGGCATCCCAAAGGGAGTGCAAAAGTGCCACAACATGGTTGCTTTCACGGCTTTTTCCTTGGGAAGAAGCCTAACACCAGGCTGATTTCCCTTCCCAGGGTTACTGTGAGGCTTAGGCCTAGGGCTAGGATTTTTAAAACTAGGCAGCCCTGGGCTCCAGGCACACTGCAGCTGTTCAAGGCATCCCAAGGGGAGTACAAAAGTGCAACAACATGGCAGCTTTCACAGCTTTTTCCTTGGCACCATCCCTATACCTAGGCTGATTTATCTGCCTAGGGTTAGGGTTAGGGTTCAGCCTAGGGCTTGGAGTTTTTTAACCAGGAAGCCCTGAGTTCCAGGCTTACTGCATCTGCCCAAGGCATCCCAAAGGGAGTGCAAAAGTGCCACAAGATGGCTGCTTTCACAGCCTTTCCCTTAGGAAGAACCCTAATACGCGGCTGATTTACCTTCCTAGGGTTACTGTTAGGCTTAGACCTAGGACTTTTAAAACCAGGAAGCCCTGGGCTCCAGGCACACTGCAGCGGTTAAAGGCATCCCAAGAGGGCTGCACAAGTGACACAACTTGGCTGCCTCTGCTGCTATTCTCATGAGACTATCCCGAACCATAGGCTGATTTTCCTTCCTAGGGTTAAGGTTTGAGTTAGGCCTAGGGTAAGAGTTCTATTAACCAGAAAGCCCTGAGTTCCAAGAACACAGCAGCTGCGAAGGACTTCCCAAGAAGAGCGCAAAAGTACCACAACATGCCTGCCTCCACAGCTTTTTCCTTGGGGACATGCCTAATTCCTGGCTGATTTGCCTTTCTCGTCTTAGGCTTGGGGTTCGGCCTAGGGCTAGGACTTTTAAAATCAGGAAGCCCTGAGTTCCAGGCACACTGGAGCTGTGAAAGGCATCCAAAAGAGAGTGCAAAAGTGCCACAACATGATTGCTTTCACGGCTTTTTCCTTGGCAAGAAGCTTAACACCAGGCTGATTTCCCTTCCCTTGGTTACTGTTAGGCTTAGGCCTAGGGCTAGGATTTTTAAAACTAGGAAGCCCTTAGATCCAGGCTCACTGCAGCTGTTCAAGGCATCCCAAGGGGAGTACAAAAGTGCAACAACATGGCAGCTTTCACAGCTTTTTCCTTGGCACCATCCCTATACCTAGGCTGATTTATCTGCCTAGGGTTAGGGTTAGGGTTCAGCCTAGGGCTTGGAGTTTTTTACCCAGGAAGCCCTGAGTTCCAGGCTTACTGCATCTGCCAAAGGCATCCCAAAGGGAGTGCAGAAGTGCCACAACATGGCTGCTTTCACGGCTTTTCCCTTAGGAAGAACCCTAATACGCGGCTAATTTACCTTCCTAGGGTTACTGTTAGGCTTAGGCCTAGGACTTTTAAAACCAGGAAGCCCTGGGCTCCAGGCACACTGCAGCTGCGAAAGGCATCCCAAGGGGAGCGCAAAAGTGACACAACTTGGCTGCCTCTGCTGCTATTCTCATGAGACCATCCCGAACCATAGGCTGATTTTCCTTCCTAGGGTTAAGGTTTGAGTTACGCCTGGGGTAAGGGTTCTATTAACCAGAAAGCCCTGAGTTCCAAGAACACAGCAGCTGCGAAGGACTAGCCAAGAAGAGCGCAAAAGTACCACAACATGCGTGCCTCCACAGCTTTTTCCTTGGGGACATGCCTAATTCCTGGCTGATTTGCCTTTCTCGTCTTAGGGTTGGGGTTCGGCCTAGGGCTAGGATATTTTTAACTAGGAAGCCCTGAGTTCCAGGCTTACTTCATCTACCAAAGGCATCCCAAAGGGAGTGCAAAAGTGCCACAACATGGTTGCTTTCACGGCTTTTTCCTTGGCAAGAAGCCTAACACCAGGCTGATTTCCCTTCCCAGGGTTACTGTGAGGCTTAGGCCTAGGGCTAGGATTTTTAAAACTAGGCAGCCCTGGGCTCCAGGCACACTGCAGCTGTTCAAGGCATCCCAAGGGGAGTACAAAAGTGCAACAACATGGCAGCTTTCACAGCTTTTTCCTTGGCACCATCCCTATACCTAGGCTGATTTATCTGCCTAGGGTTAGGGTTAGGGTTCAGCCTAGGGCTTGGAGTTTTTTAACCAGGAAGCCCTGAGTTCCAGGCTTACTGCATCTGCCAAAGGCATCCCAAAGGGAGTGCAAAAGTGCCACAAGATTGCTGCTTTCACAGCCTTTCCCTTAGGAAGAACCCTAATACGCGACTAATTTACCTTCCTAGGGTTACTGTTAGGCTTAGACCTAGGACTTTTAAAACCAGGAAGCCCTGGGCTCCAGGCACACTGCAGCTGCGAAAGGCATCCCAAGGGGAGCGCAAAAGTGACACAACTTGTCTGCCTCTGCTGCTATTCTCATGAGACCATCCCGAACCATAGGCTGATTTTCCTTCCTAGGGTTAAGGTTTGAGTTACGCCTGGGGTAAGGGTTCTATTAACCAGAAAGCCCTGAGTTCCAAGAACACAGCAGCTGCGAAGGACTACCCAAGAAGAGCGCAAAAGTACCACAACATGCCTGCCTCCACAGCTTTTTCCTTGGGGACATGCCTAATTCCTGGCTGATTTGCCGTTCTCGTCTTAGGCTTGGGGTTCGGCCTAGGGCTAGGATATTTTTAACTAGGAAGCCCTGAGTTCCAGGCTTACTTCATCTGCAAAAAGCATCCCAAAGGGAGTGCAGAAGTGCCACAACATGGCTGCTTTCACGGCTTTTCCCTTAGGAAGAACCCTAATACGCGGCTGATTTACCTTCCTAGGGTTACTGTTAGGCTTAGGCCTAGGACTTTTAAAACCAGGAAGCCCTGGGCTCCAGGCACATGCAGCTGCGAAAGGCATCCCAAGAGGGCCGCAGAAGCGACACAACTTGGCTGCCTCTGCTGCTATTCTCATGAGACCATCCTGAACCATAGGCTGATTTTCCTTCCTAGGGTTAAGGTTTGAGTTACGCCTGGGGTAAGGGTTCTATTAACCAGAAAGCCCTGAGTTCCAAGAACACAGCAGCTGCGAAGGACTACCCAAGAAGAGCGCAAAAGTACCACAACATGCCTGCCTCCACAGCTTTTTCCTTGGGGACATGCCTAATTCCTGGCTGATTTGCCTTTCTCGTCTTAGGCTTGGGGTTCGGCCTAGGGCTAGGACTTTTAAAATCAGGAAGCCCTGAGTTCCAGGCACACTGGAGCTGTGAAAGGCATCCAAAAGAGAGTGCAAAAGTGCCACAACATGATTGCTTTCACGGCTTTTTCCTTGGCAAGAAGCTTAACACCCGGCTGATTTCCCTTCCCTTGGTTACTGTTAGGCTTAGGCCTGGGGCTAGGATTTTTAAAACTAGGAAGCCCTTAGATCCAGGCTCACTGCAGCTGTTCAAGGCATCCCAAGGGGAGTACAAAAGTGCAACAACATGGCAGCTTTCACAGCTTTTTCCTTGGCACCATCCCTATACCTTGGCTGTTTTATCTGCCTAGGGTTAGGGTTAGGGTTCAGCCTAGGGCTTGGAGTTTTTTACCCAGGAAGCCCTGAGTTCCAGGCTTACTGCATCTGCCAAAGGCATCCCAAAGGGAGTGCAGAAGTGCCACAACATGGCTGCTTTCACGGCTTTTCCCTTAGGAAGAACCCTAATACGCGGCTAATTTACCTTCCTAGGGTTACTGTTAGGCTTAGACCTAGGACTTTTAAAACCAGGAAGCCCTGGGCTCCAGGCACACTGCAGCTGCGAAAGGCATCCCAAGGGGAGCGCAAAAGTGACACAACTTGGCTGCCTCTGCTGCTATTCTCATGAGACCATCCCGAACCATAGGCTGATTTTCCTTCCTAGGCTTAAGGTTTGAGTTACGCCTGGGGTAAGGGTTCTATTAACCAGAAAGCCCTGAGTTCCAAGAACACAGCAGCTGCGAAGGACTAGCCAAGAAGAGCGCAAAAGTACCACAACATGCGTGCCTCCACAGCTTTTTCCTTGGGGACATGCCTAATTCCTGGCTGATTTGCCTTTCTCGTCTTAGGGTTGGGGTTCGGCCTAGGGCTAGGATATTTTTAACTAGGAAGCCCTGAGTTCCAGGCTTACTTCATCTACCAAAGGCATCCCAAAGGGAGTGCAAAAGTGCCACAACATGGTTGCTTTCACGGCTTTTTCCTTGGCAAGAAGCCTAACACCAGGCTGATTTCCCTTCCCAGGGTTACTGTGAGGCTTAGGCCTAGGGCTAGGATTTTTAAAACTAGGCAGCCCTGGGCTCCAGGCACACTGCAGCTGTTCAAGGCATCCCAAGGGGAGTACAAAAGTGCAACAACATGGCAGCTTTCACAGCTTTTTCCTTGGCACCATCCCTATACCTAGGCTGATTTATCTGCCTAGGGTTAGGGTTAGGGTTCAGCCTAGGGCTTGGAGTTTTTTAACCAGGAAGCCCTGAGTTCCAGGCTTACTGCATCTGCCAAAGGCATCCCAAAGGGAGTGCAAAAGTGCCACAAGATTGCTGCTTTCACAGCCTTTCCCTTAGGAAGAACCCTAATACGCGACTAATTTACCTTCCTAGGGTTACTGTTAGGCTTAGACCTAGGACTTTTAAAACCAGGAAGCCCTGGGCTCCAGGCACACTGCAGCTGCGAAAGGCATCCCAAGGGGAGCGCAAAAGTGACACAACTTGGCTGCCTCTGCTGCTATTCTCATGAGACCATCCCGAACCATAGGCTGATTTTCCTTCCTAGGGTTAAGGTTTGAGTTACGCCTGGGGTAAGGGTTCTATTAACCAGAAAGCCCTGAGTTCCAAGAACACAGCAGCTGCGAAGGACTACCCAAGAAGAGCGCAAAAGTACCACAACATGCCTGCCTCCACAGCTTTTTCCTTGGGGACATGCCTAATTCCTGGCTGATTTGCCGTTCTCGTCTTAGGCTTGGGGTTCGGCCTAGGGCTAGGATATTTTTAACTAGGAAGCCCTGAGTTCCAGGCTTACTTCATCTGCAAAAAGCATCCCAAAGGGAGTGCAGAAGTGCCACAACATGGCTGCTTTCACGGCTTTTCCCTTAGGAAGAACCCTAATACGCGGCTGATTTACCTTCCTAGGGTTACTGTTAGGCTTAGGCCTAGGACTTTTAAAACCAGGAAGCCCTGGGCTCCAGGCACATGCAGCTGCGAAAGGCATCCCAAGAGGGCCGCAGAAGCGACACAACTTGGCTGCCTCTGCTGCTATTCTCATGAGACCATCCTGAACCATAGGCTGATTTTCCTTCCTAGGGTTAAGGTTTGAGTTACGCCTGGGGTAAGGGTTCTATTAACCAGAAAGCCCTGAGTTCCAAGAACACAGCAGCTGCGAAGGACTACCCAAGAAGAGCGCAAAAGTACCACAACATGCCTGCCTCCACAGCTTTTTCCTTGGGGACATGCCTAATTCCTGGCTGATTTGCCTTTCTCGTCTTAGGCTTGGGGTTCGGCCTAGGGCTAGGACTTTTAAAATCAGGAAGCCCTGAGTTCCAGGCACACTGGAGCTGTGAAAGGCATCCAAAAGAGAGTGCAAAAGTGCCACAACATGATTGCTTTCACGGCTTTTTCCTTGGCAAGAAGCTTAACACCCGGCTGATTTCCCTTCCCTTGGTTACTGTTAGGCTTAGGCCTGGGGCTAGGATTTTTAAAACTAGGAAGCCCTTAGATCCAGGCTCACTGCAGCTGTTCAAGGCATCCCAAGGGGAGTACAAAAGTGCAACAACATGGCAGCTTTCACAGCTTTTTCCTTGGCACCATCCCTATACCTTGGCTGTTTTATCTGCCTAGGGTTAGGGTTAGGGTTCAGCCTAGGGCTTGGAGTTTTTTACCCAGGAAGCCCTGAGTTCCAGGCTTACTGCATCTGCCAAAGGCATCCCAAAGGGAGTGCAGAAGTGCCACAACATGGCTGCTTTCACGGCTTTTCCCTTAGGAAGAACCCTAATACGCGGCTAATTTACCTTCCTAGGGTTACTGTTAGGCTTAGACCTAGGACTTTTAAAACCAGGAAGCCCTGGGCTCCAGGCACACTGCAGCTGCGAAAGGCATCCCAAGGGGAGCGCAAAAGTGACACAACTTGGCTGCCTCTGCTGCTATTCTCATGAGACCATCCCGAACCATAGGCTGATTTTCCTTCCTAGGCTTAAGGTTTGAGTTACGCCTGGGGTAAGGGTTCTATTAACCAGAAAGCCCTGAGTTCCAAGAACACAGCAGCTGCGAAGGACTAGCCAAGAAGAGCGCAAAAGTACCACAACATGCGTGCCTCCACAGCTTTTTCCTTGGGGACATGCCTAATTCCTGGCTGATTTGCCTTTCTCGTCTTAGGGTTGGGGTTCGGCCTAGGGCTAGGATATTTTTAACTAGGAAGCCCTGAGTTCCAGGCTTACTTCATCTACCAAAGGCATCCCAAAGGGAGTGCAAAAGTGCCACAACATGGTTGCTTTCACGGCTTTTTCCTTGGCAAGAAGCCTAACACCAGGCTGATTTCCCTTCCCAGGGTTACTGTGAGGCTTAGGCCTAGGGCTAGGATTTTTAAAACTAGGCAGCCCTGGGCTCCAGGCACACTGCAGCTGTTCAAGGCATCCCAAGGGGAGTACAAAAGTGCAACAACATGGCAGCTTTCACAGCTTTTTCCTTGGCACCATCCCTATACCTAGGCTGATTTATCTGCCTAGGGTTAGGGTTAGGGTTCAGCCTAGGGCTTGGAGTTTTTTAACCAGGAAGCCCTGAGTTCCAGGCTTACTGCATCTGCCCAAGGCATCCCAAAGGGAGTGCAAAAGTGCCACAAGATGGCTGCTTTCACAGCCTTTCCCTTAGGAAGAACCCTAATACGCGGCTGATTTACCTTCCTAGGGTTACTGTTAGGCTTAGACCTAGGACTTTTAAAACCAGGAAGCCCTGGGCTCCAGGCACACTGCAGCTGTTAAAGGCAACCCAAGAGGGCTGCAGAAGTGACACAACTTGGCTGCCTCTGCTTCTATTCTCATGAGACCATCCCGAACCATAGGCTGATTTTCCTTCCTAGGGTTAAGGTTTGAGTTACGCCTAGGGTAAGAGTTCTATTAACCAGAAAGCCCTGAGTTCCAAGAACACAGCAGCTGCGGAGGACTAGCCAAGAAGAGCGCAAAAGTACCACAACATGCCTGCCTCCACAGCTTTTTCCTTGGGGACATGCCTAATTCCTGGCTGATTTGCCTTTCTCGTCTTAGGCTTGGGGTTCGGCCTAGGGCTAGGACTTTTAAAATCAGGAAGCCCTGAGTTCCAGGCACACTGGAGCTGTGAAAGGCATCCAAAAGGGAGTGCAAAAGTGCCACAACATGGTTGCTTTCACGCCTTTTTCCTTGGCAAGAAGCTTAACACCCGGCTGATTTCCCTTCCCTTGGTTACTGTTAGGCTTAGGCCTAGGGCTAGGATTTTTAAAACTAGGAAGCCCTTAGATCCAGGCACACTGCAGCTGTTCAAGGCATCCCAAGGGGAGTACAAAAGTGCAACAACATGGCAGCTTTCACAGCTTTTTCCTTGGCACCATCCCTATACCTTGGCTGTTTTATCTGCCTAGGGTTAGGGTTAGGGTTCAGCCTAGGGCTTGGAGTTTTTTACCCAGGAAGCCCTGAGTTCCAGGCTTACTGCATCTGCCAAAAGCATCCCAAAGGGAGTGCAGAAGTGCCACAACATGGCTGCTTTCACGGCTTTTCCCTTAGGAAGAACCCTAATACGCGGCTGATTTACCTTCCTAGGGTTACTGTTAGGCTTAGGCCTAGGACTTTTAAAACCAGGAAGCCCTGGGCTCCAGGCACATGCAGCTGCGAAAGGCATCCCAAGGGGAGTGCAAAAGTGACACAACTTGGCTGCTTTCACGGCTTTTCCCTTAGGAAGAACCCTAATACGCGGCTGATTTACCTTCCTAGGGTTACTGTTAGGCTTAGGCCTAGGACTTTTAAAACCAGGAAGCCCTGGGCTCCAGGCACACTGCAGCTGCGAAAGGCATCCCAAGGGGAGCGCAAAAGTGACACAACTTGGCTGCCTCTGCTGCTATTCTCATGAGACCATCCCGAACCATAGGCTGATTTTCCTTCCTAGGGTTAAGGTTTGAGTTACGCCTGGGGTAAGGGTTCTATTAACCAGAAAGCCCTGAGTTCCAAGAACACAGCAGCTGCGAAGGACTACCCAAGAAGAGCGCAAAAGTACCACAACATGCCTGCCTCCACAGCTTTTTCCTTGGGGACATGCCTAATTCCTGGCTGATTTGCCTTTCTCGTCTTAGGGTTGGGGTTCGGCCTAGGGCCAGGATATTTTTAACTAGGAAGCCCTGAGTTCCAGGCTTAATTCATCTGCAAAAAGCATCCCAAAGGGAGTGCAGAAGTGCCACAACATGGCTGCTTTCACGGCTTTTCCCTTAGGAAGAACCCTAATACGCGGCTGATTTACCTTCCTAGGGTTACTGTTAGGCTTAGGCCTAGGACTTTTAAAACCAGGAAGCCCTGGGCTCCAGGCACATGCAGCTGCGAAAGGCATCCCAAGAGGGCCGCAGAAGTGACACAACTTGGCTGCCTCTGCTTCTATTCTCATGAGACCATCCCGAACCATAGGCTGATTTTCCTTCCTAGGCTTAAGGTTTGAGTTACGCCTAGGGTAAGAGTTCTATTAACCAGAAAGACCTGAGTTCCAAGAACACAGCATCTGCGAAGGACTACCCAAGAAGAGCGCAAAAGTACCACAACGTGCCTGCCTCCACAGCTTTTTCCTTGGGGACATGCCTAATTCCTGGCTGATTTGCCTTTCTCGTCTTAGGGTTGGGGTTCGGCCTAGGACTAGGATTTTTTTAACTAGGAAGCCCTGAGTTCCAGGCTTACTGCATCTGCCAAAGGCATCCCAAAGGGAGTGCAAAAGTGCCACAACATGGCTGCTTTCACGGCTTTTCCCTTAGGAAGAACCCTAATACCCGGCTGATTTACCTTCCTAGGGTTACTGTTAGGCTTAGGCCTAGGACTTTTAAAACCAGGAAGCCCTGGGCTCCAGGCACACTGCAGCTGCGAAAGGCATCCCAAGGGGAGCGCAAAAGTGACACAACTTGTCTGCCTCTGCTGCTATTCTCATGAGACCATCCCGAACCATAGGCTGATTTTCCTTCCTAGGGTTAAGGTTTGACTTACGCCTAGGGTAAGTGTTCTATTAACCAGAAAGCCATGAGTACCAAGAACACAGCAGCTGCGAAGGACTAGCCAAGAAGAGCGCAAAAGTACCACAACATGCCTGCCTCCACAGCTTTTTCCTTGGGGACATGCCTAATTCCTGGCTGATTTGCCTTTCTCGTCTTAGGGTTGGGGTTCGGCCTAGGGCTAGGATATTTTTAACTAGGAAGCCCTGAGTTCCAGGCTTACTTCATCTACCAAAGGCATCCCAAAGGGAGTGCAAAAGTGCCACAACATGGTTGCTTTCACGGCTTTTTCCTTGGGAAGAAGCCTAACACCAGGCTGATTTCCCTTCCCAGGGTTACTGTGAGGCTTAGGCCTAGGGCTAGGATTTTTAAAACTAGGCAGCCCTGGGCTCCAGGCACACTGCAGCTGTTCAAGGCATCCCAAGGGGAGTACAAAAGTGCAACAACATGGCAGCTTTCACAGCTTTTTCCTTGGCACCATCCCTATACCTAGGCTGATTTATCTGCCTAGGGTTAGGGTTAGGGTTCAGCCTAGGGCTTGGAGTTTTTTAACCAGGAAGCCCTGAGTTCCAGGCTTACTGCATCTGCCCAAGGCATCCCAAAGGGAGTGCAAAAGTGCCACAAGATGGCTGCTTTCACAGCCTTTCCCTTAGGAAGAACCCTAATACGCGGCTGATTTACCTTCCTAGGGTTACTGTTAGGCTTAGACCTAGGACTTTTAAAACCAGGAAGCCCTGGGCTCCAGGCACACTGCAGCGGTTAAAGGCATCCCAAGAGGGCTGCACAAGTGACACAACTTGGCTGCCTCTGCTGCTATTCTCATGAGACTATCCCGAACCATAGGCTGATTTTCCTTCCTAGGGTTAAGGTTTGAGTTAGGCCTAGGGTAAGAGTTCTATTAACCAGAAAGCCCTGAGTTCCAAGAACACAGCAGCTGCGAAGGACTTCCCAAGAAGAGCGCAAAAGTACCACAACATGCCTGCCTCCACAGCTTTTTCCTTGGGGACATGCCTAATTCCTGGCTGATTTGCCTTTCTCGTCTTAGGCTTGGGGTTCGGCCTAGGGCTAGGACTTTTAAAATCAGGAAGCCCTGAGTTCCAGGCACACTGGAGCTGTGAAAGGCATCCAAAAGAGAGTGCAAAAGTGCCACAACATGATTGCTTTCACGGCTTTTTCCTTGGCAAGAAGCTTAACACCAGGCTGATTTCCCTTCCCTTGGTTACTGTTAGGCTTAGGCCTAGGGCTAGGATTTTTAAAACTAGGAAGCCCTTAGATCCAGGCTCACTGCAGCTGTTCAAGGCATCCCAAGGGGAGTACAAAAGTGCAACAACATGGCAGCTTTCACAGCTTTTTCCTTGGCACCATCCCTATACCTAGGCTGATTTATCTGCCTAGGGTTAGGGTTAGGGTTCAGCCTAGGGCTTGGAGTTTTTTACCCAGGAAGCCCTGAGTTCCAGGCTTACTGCATCTGCCAAAGGCATCCCAAAGGGAGTGCAGAAGTGCCACAACATGGCTGCTTTCACGGCTTTTCCCTTAGGAAGAACCCTAATACGCGGCTAATTTACCTTCCTAGGGTTACTGTTAGGCTTAGGCCTAGGACTTTTAAAACCAGGAAGCCCTGGGCTCCAGGCACACTGCAGCTGCGAAAGGCATCCCAAGGGGAGCGCAAAAGTGACACAACTTGGCTGCCTCTGCTGCTATTCTCATGAGACCATCCCGAACCATAGGCTGATTTTCCTTCCTAGGGTTAAGGTTTGAGTTACGCCTGGGGTAAGGGTTCTATTAACCAGAAAGCCCTGAGTTCCAAGAACACAGCAGCTGCGAAGGACTAGCCAAGAAGAGCGCAAAAGTACCACAACATGCGTGCCTCCACAGCTTTTTCCTTGGGGACATGCCTAATTCCTGGCTGATTTGCCTTTCTCGTCTTAGGGTTGGGGTTCGGCCTAGGGCTAGGATATTTTTAACTAGGAAGCCCTGAGTTCCAGGCTTACTTCATCTACCAAAGGCATCCCAAAGGGAGTGCAAAAGTGCCACAACATGGTTGCTTTCACGGCTTTTTCCTTGGCAAGAAGCCTAACACCAGGCTGATTTCCCTTCCCAGGGTTACTGTGAGGCTTAGGCCTAGGGCTAGGATTTTTAAAACTAGGCAGCCCTGGGCTCCAGGCACACTGCAGCTGTTCAAGGCATCCCAAGGGGAGTACAAAAGTGCAACAACATGGCAGCTTTCACAGCTTTTTCCTTGGCACCATCCCTATACCTAGGCTGATTTATCTGCCTAGGGTTAGGGTTAGGGTTCAGCCTAGGGCTTGGAGTTTTTTAACCAGGAAGCCCTGAGTTCCAGGCTTACTGCATCTGCCAAAGGCATCCCAAAGGGAGTGCAAAAGTGCCACAAGATTGCTGCTTTCACAGCCTTTCCCTTAGGAAGAACCCTAATACGCGACTAATTTACCTTCCTAGGGTTACTGTTAGGCTTAGACCTAGGACTTTTAAAACCAGGAAGCCCTGGGCTCCAGGCACACTGCAGCTGCGAAAGGCATCCCAAGGGGAGCGCAAAAGTGACACAACTTGGCTGCCTCTGCTGCTATTCTCATGAGACCATCCCGAACCATAGGCTGATTTTCCTTCCTAGGGTTAAGGTTTGAGTTACGCCTGGGGTAAGGGTTCTATTAACCAGAAAGCCCTGAGTTCCAAGAACACAGCAGCTGCGAAGGACTACCCAAGAAGAGCGCAAAAGTACCACAACATGCCTGCCTCCACAGCTTTTTCCTTGGGGACATGCCTAATTCCTGGCTGATTTGCCGTTCTCGTCTTAGGCTTGGGGTTCGGCCTAGGGCTAGGATATTTTTAACTAGGAAGCCCTGAGTTCCAGGCTTACTTCATCTGCAAAAAGCATCCCAAAGGGAGTGCAGAAGTGCCACAACATGGCTGCTTTCACGGCTTTTCCCTTAGGAAGAACCCTAATACGCGGCTGATTTACCTTCCTAGGGTTACTGTTAGGCTTAGGCCTAGGACTTTTAAAACCAGGAAGCCCTGGGCTCCAGGCACATGCAGCTGCGAAAGGCATCCCAAGAGGGCCGCAGAAGCGACACAACTTGGCTGCCTCTGCTGCTATTCTCATGAGACCATCCTGAACCATAGGCTGATTTTCCTTCCTAGGGTTAAGGTTTGAGTTACGCCTGGGGTA
Organism: Ammospiza maritima maritima; assembly: GCA_036010785.1. Taxonomy (NCBI): domain Eukaryota; kingdom Metazoa; phylum Chordata; class Aves; order Passeriformes; family Passerellidae; genus Ammospiza; species Ammospiza maritima. The sequence continues at coordinate 503,847 of JAYKTQ010000495.1, forward strand.
AGGGTTCTATTAACCAGAAAGCCCTGAGTTCCAAGAACACAGCAGCTGCGAAGGACTACCCAAGAAGAGCGCAAAAGTACCACAACATGCCTGCCTCCACAGCTTTTTCCTTGGGGACATGCCTAATTCCTGGCTGATTTGCCTTTCTCGTCTTAGGCTTGGGGTTCGGCCTAGGGCTAGGATTTTTTTAACTAGGAAGCCCTGAGTTCCAGGCTTACTTCATCTGCAAAAAGCATCCCAAAGGGAGTGCAGAAGTGCCACAACATGGCTGCTTTCACGGCTTTTCCCTTAGGAAGAACCCTAATACGCGGCTGATTTACCTTCCTAGGGTTACTGTTAGGCTTAGGCCTAGGACTTTTAAAACCAGGAAGCCCTGGGCTCCAGGCACATGCAGCTGCGAAAGGCATCCCAAGAGGGCCGCAGAAGCGACACAACTTGCCTGCCTCTGCTTCTATTCTCATGAGACCATCCTGAACCATAGGCTGATTTTCCTTCCTAGGGTTAAGGTTTGAGTTACGCCTAGGGTAAGAGTTCTATTAACCAGAAAGCCCTGAGTTCCAAGAACACAGCAGCTGCGAAGGACTACCCAAGAAGAGCGCAAAAGTACCACAACATGCCTGCCTCCACAGCTTTTTCCTTGGGGACATGCCTAATTCCTGGCTGATTTGCCTTTCTCGTCTTAGGGTTGGTGTTCGGCCTAGGGCTAGGATATTTTTAACTAGGAAGCCCTGAGTTCCAGGCTTTCTTCATCTGCCAAAGGCATCCCAAAGGGAGTGCAAAAGTGCCACAACATGGCTGCTTTCACGGCTTTTCCCTTAGGAAGAACCCTAATACGCGGCTGATTTACCTTCCTAGGGTTACTGTTAGGCTTAGGCCTAGGACTTTTAAAACCGGGAAGCCCTGGGCTCCAGGCACACTGCAGCTGCGAAACTCATCCCAAGGGGAGCGCAAAAGTGACACAACTTGGCTGCCTCTGCTTCTATTCTCATGAGACCATCCTGAACCATAGGCTGATTTTCCTTCCTAGGGTTAAGGTTTGACTTACGCCTAGGGCAAGGGTTCTATTAACCAGAAAGCCCTGAGTTCCAAGAACACAGCAGCTGCGAAGGACTAGCCAAGAAGAGCGCAAAAGTACCACAACATGCCTGCCTCCACAGCTTTTTCCTTGGGGACATGCCTAATTCCTGGCTGATTTGCCTTTCTCGTCTTAGGCTTGGGGTTGGGCCTAGGGCTAGGACTTTTAAAATCATGAAGCCCTGAGTTCCAGGCACACTGGAGCTGTGAAAGTCATCCAAAAGGGAGGGCAAAAGTGCCACAGCATGGTTGCTTTCACGGCTTTTTCCTTGGCAAGAAGCCTAACACCAGGCTGATTTCCCTTCCCAGGGTTACTGTGAGGCTTAGGCCTAGGGCTAGGATTTTTAAAACTAGGAAGCCCTTAGCTCCAGGCACACTGCAGCTGTTCAAGGCATCCCAAGGGGAGTACAAAAGTGCAACAACATGGCAGCTTTCACAGCTTTTTCCTTGGCACCATCCCTATACCTAGGCTGATTTATCTGCCTAGGGTTAGGGTTAGGGTTCAGCCTAGGGCTTGGAGTTTTTTACACAGGAAGCCCTGAGTTCCAGGCTTACTGCATCTGCCCAAGGCATCCCAAAGGGAGTGCAAAAGTGCCACAAGATGGCTTATTTCACGGCTTTTCCCTTAGGAAGAACCCTAATACGCGGCTGATTTACCTTCCTAGGGTTACTGTTAGGCTTAGACCTAGGACTTTTAAAACCAGGAAGCCCTGGGCTCCAAGCACACTGCAGCTGTTAAAGGCATCCCAAGAGGGCTGCAGAAGTGACACAACTTGGCTGCCTCTGCTGCTATTCTCATGAGACCATCCCAAATCATAGGCTGATTTTCCTTCCTAGGGTTAAGGTTTGAGTTACGCCTAGGGTAAGAGTTCTATTAACCAGAAAGCCCTGAGTTCCAAGAACACAGCAGCTGCGAAGGACTTCCCAAGAAGAGCACAAAAGTACCACAACATGCGTGCCTCCACAGCTTTTTCCTTGGGGACATGCCTAATTCCTGGCTGATTTGCCTTTCTCGTCTTAGGCTTGGGGTTCGGCCTAGGGCTAGGATTTTTAAAATCAGGAAGCCCTGAGTTCCAGGCACACTGGAGCTGTGAAAGCCATCCAAAAGGGAGTGCAAAGTGCCACAACATGGTTGCTTTCACTGCTTTTTCCTTGGCAAGAAGCTTAACACCCGGCTGATTTCCCTTCCCTTGGTTACTGTTAGGCTTAGGCCTAGGGCTAGGATTTTTAAAACTAGGAAGCCCTTAGATCCAGGCACACTGCAGCTGTTCAAGGCATCCCAAGGGGAGTACAAAAGTGCAACAACATGGCAGCTTTCACAGCTTTTTCCTTGGCACCATCCCTATACCTAGGCTGATTTATCTGCCTAGGGTTAGGGTTAGGGTTCAGCCTAGGACTTGGAGTTTTTTAACCAGGAAGCCCTGAGTTCCAGGCTAACTTCATCTGCCAAAGGCATCCCAAAGGGAGTGCAGAAGTGCCACAACATGGCTGCTTTCACGGCTTTTCCCTTAGGAAGAACCCTAATACGCGGCTGATTTACCTTCCTAGGGTTACTGTTAGGCTTAGGCCTAGGACTTTTAAAACCAGGAAACCCTGGGCTCCAGGCACACTGCAGCTGCGAAAGGCATCCCAAGGGGAGCGCAAAAGTGACACAACTTGGCTGCCTCTGCTGCTATTCTCATGAGACCATCCCGAACCATAGGCTGATTTTCCTTCCTAGGGTTAAGGTTTGAGTTACGCCTGGGGTAAGGGTTCTATTAACCAGAAGGCCCTGAGTTCCAAGAACACAGCAGCTGCGAAGGACTACCCAAGAAGAGCGCAAAAGTACCACAACATGCCTGCCTCCACAGCTTTTTCCTTGGGGACATGCCTAATTCCTGGCTGATTTGCCTTTCTCGTCTTAGGGTTGGGGTTCGGCCTAGGGCTAGGACTTTTAAAATCAGGAAGCCCTGAGTTCCAGGCACACTGGAGCTGTGAAAGGCATCCAAAAGAGAGTGCAAAAGTGCCACAACATGATTGCTTTCACGGCTTTTTCCTTGGCAAGAAGCTTAACACCCGGCTGATTTCCCTTCCCTTGGTTACTGTTAGGCTTAGGCCTGGGGCTAGGATTTTTAAAACTAGGAAGCCCTTAGATCCAGGCTCACTGCAGCTGTTCAAGGCATCCCAAGGGGAGTACAAAAGTGCAACAACATGGCAGCTTTCACAGCTTTTTCCTTGGCACCATCCCTATACCTTGGCTGTTTTATCTGCCTAGGGTTAGGGTTAGGGTTCAGCCTAGGGCTTGGAGTTTTTTACCCAGGAAGCCCTGAGTTCCAGGCTTACTGCATCTGCCAAAGGCATCCCAAAGGGAGTGCAGAAGTGCCACAACATGGCTGCTTTCACGGCTTTTCCCTTAGGAAGAACCCTAATACGCGGCTAATTTACCTTCCTAGGGTTACTGTTAGGCTTAGACCTAGGACTTTTAAAACCAGGAAGCCCTGGGCTCCAGGCACACTGCAGCTGCGAAAGGCATCCCAAGGGGAGCGCAAAAGTGACACAACTTGGCTGCCTCTGCTGCTATTCTCATGAGACCATCCCGAACCATAGGCTGATTTTCCTTCCTAGGCTTAAGGTTTGAGTTACGCCTGGGGTAAGGGTTCTATTAACCAGAAAGCCCTGAGTTCCAAGAACACAGCAGCTGCGAAGGACTAGCCAAGAAGAGCGCAAAAGTACCACAACATGCGTGCCTCCACAGCTTTTTCCTTGGGGACATGCCTAATTCCTGGCTGATTTGCCTTTCTCGTCTTAGGGTTGGGGTTCGGCCTAGGGCTAGGATATTTTTAACTAGGAAGCCCTGAGTTCCAGGCTTACTTCATCTACCAAAGGCATCCCAAAGGGAGTGCAAAAGTGCCACAACATGGTTGCTTTCACGGCTTTTTCCTTGGCAAGAAGCCTAACACCAGGCTGATTTCCCTTCCCAGGGTTACTGTGAGGCTTAGGCCTAGGGCTAGGATTTTTAAAACTAGGCAGCCCTGGGCTCCAGGCACACTGCAGCTGTTCAAGGCATCCCAAGGGGAGTACAAAAGTGCAACAACATGGCAGCTTTCACAGCTTTTTCCTTGGCACCATCCCTATACCTAGGCTGATTTATCTGCCTAGGGTTAGGGTTAGGGTTCAGCCTAGGGCTTGGAGTTTTTTAACCAGGAAGCCCTGAGTTCCAGGCTTACTGCATCTGCCAAAGGCATCCCAAAGGGAGTGCAAAAGTGCCACAAGATTGCTGCTTTCACAGCCTTTCCCTTAGGAAGAACCCTAATACGCGGCTGATTTACCTTCCTAGGGTTACTGTTAGGCTTAGACCTAGGACTTTTAAAACCAGGAAGCCCTGGGCTCCAGGCACACTGCAGCTGTTAAAGGCAACCCAAGAGGGCTGCAGAAGTGACACAACTTGGCTGCCTCTGCTTCTATTCTCATGAGACCATCCCGAACCATAGGCTGATTTTCCTTCCTAGGGTTAAGGTTTGAGTTACGCCTAGGGTAAGAGTTCTATTAACCAGAAAGCCCTGAGTTCCAAGAACACAGCAGCTGCGGAGGACTAGCCAAGAAGAGCGCAAAAGTACCACAACATGCCTGCCTCCACAGCTTTTTCCTTGGGGACATGCCTAATTCCTGGCTGATTTGCCTTTCTCGTCTTAGGGTTGGGGTTCGGCCTAGGGCTAGGACTTTTAAAATCAGGAAGCCCTGAGTTCCAGGCACACTGGAGCTGTGAAAGTCATCCAAAAGGGAGTGCAAAAGTGCCACAACATGGTTGCTTTCACGCCTTTTTCCTTGGCAAGAAGCTTAACACCCGGCTGATTTCCCTTCCCTTGGTTACTGTTAGGCTTAGGCCTAGGGCTAGGATTTTTAAAACTAGGAAGCCCTTAGATCCAGGCACACTGCAGCTGTTCAAGGCATCCCAAGGGGAGTACAAAAGTGCAACAACATGGCAGCTTTCACAGCTTTTTCCTTGGCACCATCCCTATACCTTGGCTGTTTTATCTGCCTAGGGTTAGGGTTAGGGTTCAGCCTAGGGCTTGGAGTTTTTTACCCAGGAAGCCCTGAGTTCCAGGCTTACTGCATCTGCCAAAAGCATCCCAAAGGGAGTGCAGAAGTGCCACAACATGGCTGCTTTCACGGCTTTTCCCTTAGGAAGAACCCTAATACGCGGCTGATTTACCTTCCTAGGGTTACTGTTAGGCTTAGGCCTAGGACTTTTAAAACCAGGAAGCCCTGGGCTCCAGGCACATGCAGCTGCGAAAGGCATCCCAAGGGGAGTGCAAAAGTGACACAACTTGGCTGCTTTCACGGCTTTTCCCTTAGGAAGAACCCTAATACGCGGCTGATTTACCTTCCTAGGGTTACTGTTAGGCTTAGGCCTAGGACTTTTAAAACCAGGAAGCCCTGGGCTCCAGGCACACTGCAGCTGCGAAAGGCATCCCAAGGGGAGCGCAAAAGTGACACAACTTGGCTGCCTCTGCTGCTATTCTCATGAGACCATCCCGAACCATAGGCTGATTTTCCTTCCTAGGGTTAAGGTTTGAGTTACGCCTGGGGTAAGGGTTCTATTAACCAGAAAGCCCTGAGTTCCAAGAACACAGCAGCTGCGAAGGACTACCCAAGAAGAGCGCAAAAGTACCACAACATGCCTGCCTCCACAGCTTTTTCCTTGGGGACATGCCTAATTCCTGGCTGATTTGCCTTTCTCGTCTTAGGGTTGGGGTTCGGCCTAGGGCTAGGATATTTTTAACTAGGAAGCCCTGAGTTCCAGGCTTAATTCATCTGCAAAAAGCATCCCAAAGGGAGTGCAGAAGTGCCACAACATGGCTGCTTTCACGGCTTTTCCCTTAGGAAGAACCCTAATACCCGGCTGATTTACCTTCCTAGGGTTACTGTTAGGCTTAGGCCTAGGACTTTTAAAACCAGGAAGCCCTGGGCTCCAGGCACATGCAGCTGCGAAAGGCATCCCAAGAGGGCCGCAGAAGTGACACAACTTGGCTGCCTCTGCTTCTATTCTCATGAGACCATCCCGAACCATAGGCTGATTTTCCTTCCTAGGCTTAAGGTTTGAGTTACGCCTAGGGTAAGAGTTCTATTAACCAGAAAGACCTGAGTTCCAAGAACACAGCATCTGCGAAGGACTACCCAAGAAGAGCGCAAAAGTACCACAACGTGCCTGCCTCCACAGCTTTTTCCTTGGGGACATGCCTAATTCCTGGCTGATTTGCCTTTCTCGTCTTAGGGTTGGGGTTCGGCCTAGGGCTAGGATATTTTTAACTAGGAAGCCCTGAGTTCCAGGCTTACTGCATCTGCCAAAGGCATCCCAAAGGGAGTGCAAAAGTGCCACAACATGGCTGCTTTCACGGCTTTTCCCTTAGGAAGAACCCTAATACCCGGCTGATTTACCTTCCTAGGGTTACTGTTAGGCTTAGGCCTAGGACTTTTAAAACCAGGAAGCCCTGGGCTCCAGGCACACTGCAGCTGCGAAAGGCATCCCAAGGGGAGCGCAAAAGTGACACAACTTGTCTGCCTCTGCTGCTATTCTCATGAGACCATCCCGAACCATAGGCTGATTTTCCTTCCTAGGGTTAAGGTTTGACTTACGCCTAGGGTAAGTGTTCTATTAACCAGAAAGCCATGAGTACCAAGAACACAGCAGCTGCGAAGGACTAGCCAAGAAGAGCGCAAAAGTACCACAACATGCCTGCCTCCACAGCTTTTTCCTTGGGGACATGCCTAATTCCTGGCTGATTTGCCTTTCTCGTCTTAGGGTTGGGGTTCGGCCTAGGGCTAGGATATTTTTAACTAGGAAGCCCTGAGTTCCAGGCTTACTTCATCTACCAAAGGCATCCCAAAGGGAGTGCAAAAGTGCCACAACATGGTTGCTTTCACGGCTTTTTCCTTGGGAAGAAGCCTAACACCAGGCTGATTTCCCTTCCCAGGGTTACTGTGAGGCTTAGGCCTAGGGCTAGGATTTTTAAAACTAGGCAGCCCTGGGCTCCAGGCACACTGCAGCTGTTCAAGGCATCCCAAGGGGAGTACAAAAGTGCAACAACATGGCAGCTTTCACAGCTTTTTCCTTGGCACCATCCCTATACCTAGGCTGATTTATCTGCCTAGGGTTAGGGTTAGGGTTCAGCCTAGGTCTTGGAGTTTTTTAACCAGGAAGCCCTGAGTTCCAGGCTTACTGCATCTGCCAAAGGCATCCCAAAGGGAGTGCAAAAGTGCCACAAGATGGCTGCTTTCACGGCTTTTCCCTTAGGAAGAACCCTAATACGCGGCTGATTTACCTTCCTAGGGTTACTGTTAGGCTTAGACCTAGGACTTTTAAAACCAGGAAGCCCTGGGCTCCAGGCACACTGCAGCTGCGAAAGGCATCCCAAGAGGGCTGCACAAGTGACACAACTTGGCTGCCTCTGCTGCTATTCTCATGAGACCATCCCAAATCATAGGCTGATTTTCCTTCCTAGGGTTAAGGTTTGAGTTACGCCTAGGGTAAGAGTTCTATTAACCAGAAAGCCCTGAGTTCCAAGAACACAGCAGCTGCGAAGGACTTCCCAAGAAAAGCGCAAAAGTACCACAACATGCCTGCCTCCCCAGCTTTTTCCTTGGGGACATGCCTAATTCCTGGCTGATTTGCCTTTCTCGTCTTAGGCTTGGGGTTCGGCCTAGGGCTAGGACTTTTAAAATCAGGAAGCCCTGAGTTCCAGGCACACTGGAGCTGTGAAAGGCATCCAAAAGGGAGTGCAAAAGTGCCACAACATGGTTGCTTTCACGGCTTTTTCCTTGGCAAGAAGCTTAACACCCGGCTGATTTCGCTTCCCTTGGTTACTGTTAGGCTTAGGCCTAGGGCAAGGATTTTTAAAATTAGGAAGCCCTTAGATCCAGGCACACTGCAGCTGTTCAAGGCATCCCAAGGGGAGTACAAAAGTGCAACAACATGGCAGCTTTCACAGCTTTTTCCTTGGCACCATCCCTATACCTTGGCTGTTTTATCTGCCTAGGGTTAGGGTTAGGGTTCAGCCTAGGGCTTGGAGTTTTTTACCCAGGAAGCCCTGAGTTCCAGGCTTACTGCATCTGCCAAAGGCATCCCAAAGGGAGTGCAGAAGTGCCACAACATGGCTGCTTTCACGGCTTTTCCCTTAGGAAGAACCCTAATACGCGGCTGATTTACCTTCCTAGGGTTACTGTTAGGCTTAGGCCTAGGACTTTTAAAACCAGGAAGCCCTGGGCTCCAGGCACACTGCAGCTGCGAAAGGCATCCCAAGGGGAGCGCAAAAGTGACACAACTTGGCTGCTTTCACTGCTTTTCCCTTAGGAAGAACCCTAATACGCGGCTGATTTACCTTCCTAGGGTTACTGTTAGGCTTAGGCCTAGGACTTTTAAAACCAGGAAGCCCTGGGCTCCAGGCACACTGCAGCTGCGAAAGGCATCCCAAGGGGAGCGCAAAAGTGACACAACTTGGCTGCCTCTGCTGCTATTCTCATGAGACCATCCCGAACCATAGGCTGATTTTCCTTCCTAGGGTTAAGGTTTGAGTTACGCCTGGGGTAAGGGTTCTATTAACCAGAAAGCCCTGAGTTCCAAGAACACAGCAGCTGCGAAGGACTACCCAAGAAGAGCGCAAAAGTACCACAACATGCCTGCCTCCACAGCTTTTTCCTTGGGGACATGCCTAATTCCTGGCTGATTTGCCTTTCTCGTCTTAGGGTTGGGGTTCGGCCTAGGGCTAGGATATTTTTAACTAGGAAGCCCTGAGTTCCAGGCTTACTTCATCTGCCAAAAGCATCCCAAAGGGAGTGCAGAAGTGCCACAACATGGCTGCTTTCACGGCTTTTCCCTTAGGAAGAACCCTAATACGCGGCTGATTTACCTTCCTAGGGTTACTGTTAGGCTTAGGCCTAGGACTTTTAAAACCAGGAAGCCCTGGGCTCGAGGCACATGCAGCTGCGAAAGGCATCCCAAGAGGGCTGCAGAAGTGACACAACTTGGCTGCCTCTGCTTCTATTCTCATGAGACCATCCTGAACCATAGGCTGATTTTCCTTCCTAGGGTTAAGGTTTGAGTTACGCCTAGGGTAAGGGTTCTATTAACCAGAAAGCCCTGAGTTCCAAGAACACAGCAGCTGCGAAGGACTACCCAAGAAGAGCGCAAAAGTACCACAACGTGCCTGCCTCCACAGCTTTTTCCTTGGGGACATGCCTAATTCCTGGCTGATTTGCCTTTCTCGTCTTAGGGTTGGGGTTCGGCCTAGGGCTAGGATTTTTTTAACTAGGAAGCCCTGAGTTCCAGGCTTACTTCATCTGCAAAAAGCATCCCAAAGGGAGTGCAGAAGTGCCACAACATGGCTGCTTTCACGGCTTTTCCCTTAGGAAGAACCCTAATACGCGGCTGATTTACCTTCCTAGGGTTACTGTTAGGCTTAGGCCTAGGACTTTTAAAACCAGGAAGCCCTGGGCTCCAGGCACATGCAGCTGCGAAAGGCATCCCAAGAGGGCCGCAGAAGTGACACAACTTGGCTGCCTCTGCTTCTATTCTCATGAGACCATCCCGAACCATAGGCTGATTTTCCTTCCTCGGGTTAAGGTTTGAGTTACGCCTAGGGTAAGGGTTCTATTAACCAGAAAGCCATGAGTACCAAGAACACAGCAGCTGCGAAGGACTAGCCAAGAAGAGCGCAAAAGTACCACAACGTGCCTGCCTCCACAGCTTTTTCCTTGGGGACATGCCTAATTCCTGGCTGATTTGCCTTTCTCGTCTTAGGCTTGGGGTTCGGCCTAGGGCTAGGACTTTTAAAATCAGGAAGCCCTGAGTTCCAGGCACACTGGAGCTGTGAAAGGCATCCAAAAGGGAGTGCAAAAGTGCCACAACATGGTTGCTTTAACGGCTTTTTCCTTGGCAAGAAGCCTAACACCAGGCTGATTTCCCTTCCCAGGGTTACTGTGAGGCTTAGGCCTAGGGCTAGGATTTTTAAAACTAGGAAGCCCTGGGCTCCAGGCACACTGCAGCTGTTCAAGGCATCCCAAGGGGAGTACAAAAGTGCAACAACATGGCAGCTTTCACAGCTTTTTCCTTGGCACCATCCCTATACCTAGGCTGATTTATCTGCCTAGGGTTAGGGTTAGGGTTCAGCCTAGGGCTTGGAGTTTTTTAACCAGGAAGCCCTGAGTTCCAGGCTTACTGCATCTGCCAAAGGCATCCCAAAGGGAGTGCAAAAGTGCCACAAGATGGCTGCTTTCACGGCTTTTCCCTTAGGAAGAACCCTAATACGCGGCTGATTTACCTTCCTAGGGTTACTGTTAGGCTTAGACCTAGGACTTTTAAAACCAGGAAGCCCTGGGCTCCAGGCACACTGCAGCTGCGAAAGGCATCCCAAGAGGGCTGCAGAAGTGACACAACTTGGCTGCCTCTGCTTCTATTCTCATGAGACCATCCCAAATCATAGGCTGATTTTCCTTCCTAGGGTTAAGGTTTGAGTTACGCCTAGGGTAAGAGTTCTATTAACCAGAAAGCCCTGAGTTCCAAGAACACAGCAGCTGCGAAGGACTTCCCAAGAAGAGCGCAAAAGTACCACAACATGCCTGCCTCCCCAGCTTTTTCCTTGGGGACATGCCTAATTCCTGGCTGATTTGCCTTTCTCGTCTTAGGCTTGGGGTTCGGCCTAGGGCTAGGACTTTTAAAATCAGGAAGCCCTGAGTTCCAGGCACACTGGAGCTGTGAAAGGCATCCAAAAGGGAGTGCAAAAGTGCCACAACATGGTTGCTTTCACGGCTTTTTCCTTGGCAAGAAGCTTAACACCCGGCTGATTTCGCTTCCCTTGGTTACTGTTAGGCTTAGGCCTAGGGCAAGGATTTTTAAAATTAGGAAGCCCTTAGATCCAGGCACACTGCAGCTGTTCAAGGCATCCCAAGGGGAGTACAAAAGTGCAACAACATGGCAGCTTTCACAGCTTTTTCCTTGGCACCATCCCTATACCTTGGCTGTTTTATCTGCCTAGGGTTAGGGTTAGGGTTCAGCCTAGGGCTTGGAGTTTTTTACCCAGGAAGCCCTGAGTTCCAGGCTTACTGCATCTGCCAAAGGCATCCCAAAGGGAGTGCAGAAGTGCCACAACATGGCTGCTTTCACGGCTTTTCCCTTAGGAAGAACCCTAATACGCGGCTGATTTACCTTCCTAGGGTTACTGTTAGGCTTAGGCCTAGGACTTTTAAAACCAGGAAGCCCTGGGCTCCAGGCACATGCAGCTGCGAAAGGCATCCCAAGGGGAGTGCAAAAGTGACACAACTTGGCTGCTTCCACTGCTTTTCCCTTAGGAAGAACCCTAATACGCGGCTGATTTACCTTCCTAGGGTTACTGTTAGGCTTAGGCCTAGGACTTTTAAAACCAGGAAGCCCTGGGCTCCAGGCACACTGCAGCTGCGAAAGGCATCCCAAGGGGAGCGCAAAAGTGACACAACTTGGCTGCCTCTGCTGCTATTCTCATGAGACCATCCCGAACCATAGGCTGATTTTCCTTCCTAGGGTTAAGGTTTGAGTTACGCCTGGGGTAAGGGTTCTATTAACCAGAAAGCCCTGAGTTCCAAGAACACAGCAGCTGCGAAGGACTACCCAAGAAGAGCGCAAAAGTACCACAACATGCCTGCCTCCACAGCTTTTTCCTTGGGGACATGCCTAATTCCTGGCTGATTTGCCTTTCTCGTCTTAGGGTTGGGGTTCGGCCTAGGGCTAGGACTTTTAAAATCAGGAAGCCCTGAGTTCCAGGCACACTGGAGCTGTGAAAGGCATCCAAAAGGGAGTGCAAAAGTGCCACAACATGGTTGCTTTCACGGCTTTTTCCTTGGCAAGAAGCTTAACACCCGGCTGATTTCGCTTCCCTTGGTTACTGTTAGGCTTAGGCCTAGGGCAAGGATTTTTAAAATTAGGAAGCCCTTAGATCCAGGCACACTGCAGCTGTTCAAGGCATCCCAAGGGGAGTACAAAAGTGCAACAACATGGCAGCTTTCACAGCTTTTTCCTTGGCACCATCCCTATACCTTGGCTGTTTTATCTGCCTAGGGTTAGGGTTAGGGTTCAGCCTAGGGCTTGGAGTTTTTTACCCAGGAAGCCCTGAGTTCCAGGCTTACTGCATCTGCCAAAGGCATCCCAAAGGGAGTGCAGAAGTGCCACAACATGGCTGCTTTCACGGCTTTTCCCTTAGGAAGAACCCTAATACGCGGCTGATTTACCTTTCTAGGGTTACTGTTAGGCTTAGGCCTAGGACTTTTAAAACCAGGAAGCCCTGGGCTCCAGGCACATGCAGCTGCGAAAGGCATCCCAAGGGGAGTGCAAAAGTGACACAACTTGGCTGCTTCCACTGCTTTTCCCTTAGGAAGAACCCTAATACGCGGCTGATTTACCTTCCTAGGGTTACTGTTAGGCTTAGGCCTAGGACTTTTAAAACCAGGAAGCCCTGGGCTCCAGGCACACTGCAGCTGCGAAAGGCATCCCAAGGGGAGCGCAAAAGTGACACAACTTGGCTGCCTCTGCTGCTATTCTCATGAGACCATCCCGAACCATAGGCTGATTTTCCTTCCTAGGGTTAAGGTTTGAGTTACGCCTGGGGTAAGGGTTCTATTAACCAGAAAGCCCTGAGTTCCAAGAACACAGCAGCTGCGAAGGACTAGCCAAGAAGAGCGCAAAAGTACCACAACATGCCTGCCTCCACAGCTTTTTCCTTGGGGACATGCCTAATTCCTGGCTGATTTGCCTTTCTCGTCTTAGGGTTGGGGTTCGGCCTAGGGCTAGGATTTTTTTAACTAGGAAGCCCTGAGTTCCAGGCTTACTTCATCTGCAAAAAGCATCCCAAAGGGAGTGCAGAAGTGCCACATCATGGCTGCTTTCACGGCTTTTCCCTTAGGAAGAACCCTAATACGCGGCTGATTTACCTTCCTAGGGTTACTGTTAGGCTTAGGCCTAGGACTTTTAAAACCAGGAAGCCCTGGGCTCCAGGCACATGCAGCTGTTCAAGGCATCCCAAGAGGGCCGCAGAAGTGACACAACTTGGCTGCCTCTGCTTCTATTCTCATGAGACCATCCCGAACCATAGGCTGATTTTCCTTCCTAGGGTTAAGGTTTGAGTTACGCCTAGGGTAAGGGTTCTATTAACCAGAAAGCCATGAGTACCAAGAACACAGCAGCTGCGAAGGACTAGCCAAGAAGAGCGCAAAAGTACCACAACGTGCCTGCCTCCACAGCTTTTTCCTTGGGGACATGCCTAATTCCTGGCTGATTTGCCTTTCTCGTCTTAGGGTTGGGGTTCGGCCTAGGGCTAGGACTTTTAAAATCAGGAAGCCCTGACTTCCAGGCACACTGGAGCTGTGAAAGGCATCCAAAAGGGAGTGCAAAAGTGCCACAACATGGTTGCTTTAACGGCTTTTTCCTTGGCAAGAAGCCTAACACCAGGCTGATTTCCCTTCCCAGGGTTACTGTGAGGCTTAGGCCTAGGGCTAGGATTTTTAAAACTAGGAAGCCCTGGGCTCCAGGCACACTGCAGCTGTTCAAGGCATCCCAAGGGGAGTACAAAAGTGCAACAACATGGCAGCTTTCACAGCTTTTTCCTTGGCACCATCCCTATACCTAGGCTGATTTATCTGCCTAGGGTTAGGGTTAGGGTTCAGCCTAGGTCTTGGAGTTTTTTAACCAGGAAGCCCTGAGTTCCAGGCTTACTGCATCTGCCAAAGGCATCCCAAAGGGAGTGCAAAAGTGCCACAAGATGGCTGCTTTCACGGCTTTTCCCTTAGGAAGAACCCTAATACGCGGCTGATTTACCTTCCTAGGGTTACTGTTAGGCTTAGACCTAGGACTTTTAAAACCAGGAAGCCCTGGGCTCCAGGCACACTGCAGCTGCGAAAGGCATCCCAAGAGGGCTGCAGAAGTGACACAACTTGGCTGCCTCTGCTTCTATTCTCATGAGACCATCCCAAATCATAGGCTGATTTTCCTTCCTAGGGTTAAGGTTTGAGTTACGCCTAGGGTAAGAGTTCTATTAACCAGAAAGCCCTGAGTTCCAAGAACACAGCAGCTGCGAAGGACTTCCCAAGAAGAGCGCAAAAGTACCACAACATGCCTGCCTCCCCAGCTTTTTCCTTGGGGACATGCCTAATTCCTGGCTGATTTGCCTTTCTCGTCTTAGGCTTGGGGTTCGGCCTAGGGCTAGGACTTTTAAAATCAGGAAGCCCTGAGTTCCAGGCACACTGGAGCTGTGAAAGGCATCCAAAAGGGAGTGCAAAAGTGCCACAACATGGTTGCTTTCACGGCTTTTTCCTTGGCAAGAAGCTTAACACCCGGCTGATTTCGCTTCCCTTGGTTACTGTTAGGCTTAGGCCTAGGGCAAGGATTTTTAAAATTAGGAAGCCCTTAGATCCAGGCACACTGCAGCTGTTCAAGGCATCCCAAGGGGAGTACAAAAGTGCAACAACATGGCAGCTTTCACAGCTTTTTCCTTGGCACCATCCCTATACCTTGGCTGTTTTATCTGCCTAGGGTTAGGGTTAGGGTTCAGCCTAGGGCTTGGAGTTTTTTACCCAGGAAGCCCTGAGTTCCAGGCTTACTGCATCTGCCAAAGGCATCCCAAAGGGAGTGCAGAAGTGCCACAACATGGCTGCTTTCACGGCTTTTCCCTTAGGAAGAACCCTAATACGCGGCTGATTTACCTTCCTAGGGTTACTGTTAGGCTTAGGCCTAGGACTTTTAAAACCAGGAAGCCCTGGGCTCCAGGCACATGCAGCTGCGAAAGGCATCCCAAGGGGAGTGCAAAAGTGACACAACTTGGCTGCTTCCACTGCTTTTCCCTTAGGAAGAACCCTAATACGCGGCTGATTTACCTTCCTAGGGTTACTGTTAGGCTTAGGCCTAGGACTTTTAAAACCAGGAAGCCCTGGGCTCCAGGCACACTGCAGCTGCGAAAGGCATCCCAAGGGGAGCGCAAAAGTGACACAACTTGGCTGCCTCTGCTGCTATTCTCATGAGACCATCCCGAACCATAGGCTGATTTTCCTTCCTAGGGTTAAGGTTTGAGTTACGCCTGGGGTAAGGGTTCTATTAACCAGAAAGCCCTGAGTTCCAAGAACACAGCAGCTGCGAAGGACTACCCAAGAAGAGCGCAAAAGTACCACAACATGCCTGCCTCCACAGCTTTTTCCTTGGGGACATGCCTAATTCCTGGCTGATTTGCCGTTCTCGTCTTAGGGTTGGGGTTCGGCCTAGGGCTAGGATATTTTTAACTAGGAAGCCCTGAGTTCCAGGCTTACTGCATCTGACAAAGGCATCCCAAAGGGAGTGCAGAAGTGCCACAACATGGCTGCTTTCACGGCTTTTCCCTTAGGAAGAACCCTAATACGCGGCTGATTTACCTTCCTAGGGTTACTGTTAGGCTTAGGCCTAGGACTTTTAAAACCAGGAAGCCCTGGGCTCCAGGCACATGCAGCTGCGAAAGGCATCCCAAGAGGGCTGCAGAAGTGACACAACTTGGCTGCCTCTGCTTCTATTCTCATGAGACCATCCTGAACCATAGGCTGATTTTCCTTCCTAGGGTTAAGGTTTGAGTTACGCCTGGGGTAAGGGTTCTATTAACCAGAAAGCCCTGAGTTCCAAGAACACAGCAGCTGCGAAGGACTACCCAAGAAGAGCGCAAAAGTACCACAACGTGCCTGCCTCCACAGCTTTTTCCTTGGGGACATGCCTAATTCCTGGCTGATTTGCCGTTTTCGTCTTAGGGTTGCGGTTCGGCCTAGGGCTAGGATATTTTTAACTAGGAAGCCCTGAGTTCCAGGCTTACTGCATCTGCCAAAGGCATCCCAAAGGGAGTGCAGAAGTGCCACAACATGGCTGCTTTCACGGCTTTTCCCTTAGGAAGAACCCTAATACGCGGCTGATTTACCTTCCTAGGGTTACTGTTAGGCTTAGGCCTAGGACTTTTAAAACCAGGAAGCCCTGGGCTCCAGGCACATGCAGCTGCGAAAGGCATCCCAAGAGGGCTGCAGAAGTGACACAACTTGGCTGCCTCTGCTTCTATTCTCATGAGACCATCCTGAACCATAGGCTGATTTTCCTTCCTAGGGTTAAGGTTTGAGTTACGCCTAGGGTAAGGGTTCTATTAACCAGAAAGCCCTGAGTTCCAAGAACACAGCAGCTGCGAAGGACTACCCAAGAAGAGCGCAAAAGTACCACAACGTGCCTGCCTCCACAGCTTTTTCCTTGGGGACATGCCTAATTCCTGGCTGATTTGCCTTTCTCGTCTTAGGGTTGGGGTTCGGCCTAGGGCTAGGATTTTTTTAACTAGGAAGCCCTGAGTTCCAGGCTTACTTCATCTGCAAAAAGCATCCCAAAGGGAGTGCAGAAGTGCCACAACATGGCTGCTTTCACGGCTTTTCCCTTAGGAAGAACCCTAATACGCGGCTGATTTACCTTCCTAGGGTTACTGTTAGGCTTAGGCCTAGGACTTTTAAAACCAGGAAGCCCTAGGCTCCAGGCACATGCAGCTGCGAAAGGCATCCCAAGAGGGCCGCAGAAGTGACACAACTTGGCTGCCTCTGCTTCTATTCTCATGAGACCATCCCGAACCATAGGCTGATTTTCCTTCCTAGGGTTAAGGTTTGAGTTACGCCTAGGGTAAGTGTTCTATTAACCAGAAAGACCTGAGTTCCAAGAACACAGCAGCTGCGAAGGACTAGCCAAGAAGAGCGCAAAAGTACCACAACGTGCCTGCCTCCACAGCTTTTTCCTTGGGCACATGCCTAATTCCTGGCTGATTTGCCTTTCTCGTCTTAGGGTTGGGGTTCGGCCTAGGGCTAGGATTTTTTTCACTAGGAAGCCCTGAGTTCCAGGCCTACTGCATCTGCCAAAGGCATCCCAAAGGGAGTGCAAAAGTGCCACAACATGGCTGCTTTCACGGCTTTTCCCTTAGGAAGAACCCTAATACGCGGCTGATTTACCTTCCTAGGGTTACTGTTAGGCTTAGGCCTAGGACTTTTAAAACCAGGAAGCCCTGGGCTCCAGGCACACTGCAGCTGCGAAAGGCATCCCAAGGGGAGCGCAAAAGTGACACAACTTGGCTGCCTCTGCTGCTATTCTCATGAGACCATCCCGAACCATAGGCTGATTTTCCTTCCTAGGGTTAAGGTTTGACTTACGCCTAGGGTAAGGGTTCTATTAACCAGAAAGCCATGAGTACCAAGAACACAGCAGCTGCGAAGGACTAGCCAAGAAGAGCGCAAAAGTACCACAACATGCCTGCCTCCACAGCTTTTTCCTTGGGGACATGCCTAATTCCTGTCTGATTTGCCTTTCTCGTCTTAGGCTTGGGGTTCGGCCTAGGGCTAGGACTTTTAAAATCAGGAAGCCCTGAGTTCCAGGTACACTGGAGCTGTGAAAGGCATCCAAAAGGGAGTGCAAAAGTGCCACAACATGGTTGCTTTAACGGCTTTTTCCTTGGCAAGAAGCCTAACACCAGGCTGATTTCCCTTCCCAGGGTTACTGTGAGGCTTAGGCCTAGGGCTAGGATTTTTAAAACTAGGAAGCCCTGGGCTCCAGGCACACTGCAGCTGTTCAAGGCATCCCAAGGGGAGTACAAAAGTGCAACAACATGGCAGCTTTCACAGCTTTTTCCTTGGCACCATCCCTATACCTAGGCTGATTTATCTGCCTAGGGTTAGGGTTAGGGTTCAGCCTAGGGCTTGGAGTTTTTTAACCAGGAAGCCCTGAGTTCCAGGCTTACTGCATCTGCCAAAGGCATCCCAAAGGGAGTGCAAAAGTGCCACAACATGGCTGCCTCCAGCGCTTTTTCCTTGGGACCATCATTGAACCTAGGCTGATTTACTTGCCTCCAGTTGCACCTATGGTCACGCCAAGAGATAGGGATTTTAAATCAGTAAACCCTGAGCTCCAGACCCAGTGCAGCTGCAAAAGGCTTCCCAAGGGCAGCCAAAAATTGCCTCAACATGCTCCTTCCAGTGCTTTTTTTCTTGGGAACATCCCTATACCCAGGCTGATTTATCTGCCTAGGGTTAGGGTTAGGGTTCAGCCTAGAGATAGGATTTTTTCAAACAGGAAGCCCTGAATTCCAGGCACACTGCAGCTGTTAAAGGCAGTGTTCTACGTCAACCGCAACTTAGTCTGAAAGAAAAGCTTTTTCTCTGAGAGCATCTGAGAGGTTTGCATGAAGCACTGATATCTGACATTTGCAATTTTGAATAGGAGAGGAGAAAGAAAATGGGAAGAAGTTTTTAATTTTAGTGGTTTCAATGTTAATTTCCGTACACTTTTTCAAAACTTGTCAGCTCAAATGCCCATCAACATCTTTTAGTCATCTGTAAGTCAGTATTCATATAAAATGTGCTTCAAATCAAAAGAATTTCAAATTTGCACTCCAAATTTCTATGCCTAGATTTATGATTTCCTACACATATCAGATGAAAGGAAGGCCTTTTTTACTGTGGGAGTGCTGGAACACTGGAACAGGTTGCCCAGGGAAGTTGTGGGTGTCCCATCCCTGAAAGTATTCAAGGTCAGCTTGGACGGGGCTTGGAGCAGCAACAAAGGAGAAGCTTGGTGGTAGAGAAACAAAGTTGGACTATAGAAGAAACTGGGATTGAAGTATAGGAGCAAGTTTTCTCTCAGCTCTTGGGGTAAATTCAAAGTTGTACAAAATGACATTTATCTGTGCTATTCACTACTGTAACAGAAATGTTCATGAAAACTGTACAGAAGATAGCAAATTTTAAAAGAGATAAGAATTACAGCATAAAATCCATGGGATGGGTTACAACATGAGACACTCTCTAAGAGAAAATCTCTGTGTTTCAGCACTTCATCATGGTAAGATTTCATGAAGTGCCAAAGAAGGCGGCAAAATATCATTCGGGAAGTTATTTCCTGGAATTCAGCCTGGCCATTAGTAGGAACTGGGTTTGAACACATCATGTAGATATACCACACACACTTTCCCTTCACTGAAAAATGACTGTTTACAACGAAGAAGCAATTGACGATCAAAATTGATTGAAAGCATCTTAAACATGTCAAGTATTTCATTGTAGATGATCTGTGATCCAAATGCTTCTTCCACCTTCGAGAGGGACAGAACAATTCTTCCATATCATGATGGTTTAAAATTGTATCAACCAATGTTTTCTGCTGAAAAGATAGCATCTATTTTTTTCTATTTTTGGAAGAAAATATTCCTAGACATACAACAGGTGAGAACTAAGTAATTTTAAAGAAACAAATGAAAAGAAAATATTCTGTAAATAGAATGAAATGAAAAGCTGTGTTTTAAATAGGAGCTAAATATGAAACAGAATTTTTGTACCAGGCATTTGAATTACTGCACCAGCTCTTTTGCCCATCAAGAGAGGCGTTTAGCATTTCAGTCTTTTCCAAGGTGTTCATGATCTGCTATGCTGATCTCTGTGTGTGCCTAGGTGTGTGTGGAAGGGGGGGCATGTGAAGGGGAGTGTGTATGTTTGCTTTACAATTGTTGTGGCAGATTCATGCCTCAGCTCCACATTTTGTTTTAGAAAGGTCACACAGAGTGGATGTGAAGTTTACTATCAACAAGAGATCAATTCCCAAATCATCCATTTCACTCTACCTTATAAATCATGTGCTTTGTTGCATATTTTATCAAATCTACTTTCAAGCCAGATGGAGGAAGGAGGATGTGGCAATCCCTCCACCATCTTGCAACTTTTATGCAAGTAGGTTTTCAAGAAAATCATCATTTCTCTTTGAAATATGTCTGGAACAGGCATGATGGTAGTGTCAACCTGTTGGAGTTTTTGTTGCTGGAAGAAGATATACAAAAGGATTGGTTTTTACATTGACCAGTTACTGAATCAAGCTCAGGAATACATTGGAAATTCAACTGGGGCTTCCTTTCCCCGGCAGACTACTTCTAGAACGAGCTTGTACACTGAAGCTTACTCTTTTGCCCTCTTTTTGTTTCTTTCCTATTTTCTTGGCTTCTTTGCCACTCTCTAGACAATTTTGGAACTTTTTTCCCAACTCAAATGGTTTCAATAGTCTGATTGTGATCATACATTTTTACAAGGAATTTTTAAAATCTTTCCTCCAGTTAAGAAAGTCAAGGACTTAGGTCTTTTTCTTCCCTTATCAATATTGCAATGAAATTGATAAGTAAAGACCAACTCTTTCTTTTTGTTTTTAACCCAAGCAGATAATTCCCATCCATTCATCCATTTGGTGGACCAATAGTTGCCATTCTGATGGAAGTTGTCACTTCTTAACAGTAGGCATTCTGTGACTATGTTGACAGCACTTTGGGTGAAGATCCTAACTGGTCTTAGATACACATAGGGAGAAATTTGCTCAGCCAGTGTCAGTCTTAAGCATGCGTATCAGAAGATCTTTCTAGAGCTGGGAATTTTCCCATGAAAGGGATTCAGTTAGGGAAGAGACACTTGCCCCAGAGGTTTACATTCTTCTTGAAGACTGCTTAAGGAACTTAGATGCCATGTCCATTTGGATCTGTGTCTGCGCAGAACTTTGTCATGCCAGTGCTTGAAATACATCTTGAAGAGAATTCACTAGCACAGAATGAATGAGAGTGGAAGGGGTTGGTGGGGCTAACCAGGCCCAACCCCCCTGCCTAAACCAGGATCCCTAGAGCCTCTTGCCCAGGATTCTATCTGGGTGTACTTTTAATGTCTTCAAAGATCCAGGCTCCACAATCTTTCTGGGCAGTCTGTGCCGTGGTTCACTCACCCTCACAGTAAAGAATCATTTCCTGATGTTCCTGTATTTCAGTGTGTGCCCACTGCCTCTTGTCTTTTCACTCAGCATCACTGAAAAGACACTGATTCCCTCCCCTTTGCACTATTGCTTCCATATGGATGTGTGCTGCCATGTAGAGATATGTCAAAAACCTCCCTGAAGCCCAGGCAGATAATATTCCCTTCATCTACCAGTCAAGTTGATTCATCAGAGGAGTTTAAAGTTATGTTCAGCATGAAACATGCCCCTGAAAAATCATGCTAACTACATTATTGTGTCGTCTTTCATGTGCCTGGCAAGGTTTTCCAGGAAGAGCTGCTTCATCAACTTCCTGGGGATAAAAAAGAGGCTGGCTGGTTTGTACGATTGCGAGTCCTCCTAATTGCCTTTTTTGAAGATGAGTGTCATTTGCTTACATCCAGTCCTTAGCCTCTCTTGTCTACATCTTAGCAAAAAGCTTTTCCACTATGTCTGGCGAGGAAAAACTGTGCCAGCACAGAAAACATCTCCCATCGTGTTCTAGACGTTGCACGGAGGTGTGCCGAGTGTTTGGCATGAAGGAAAGAAAAGTTGTCCAAAACAGCTTCCAATCGAATGTTCATGTGATTGGAAAAGTCAGGAGAGTGCAAAGGTACTGTTTTCTAGCAGTTGGCAAGCTGCGCACACAATCCCAGTGTTGTACAGCTTCCTTCTTCACCTTTCCGAAGGTGCTGCTCTCTCGGGCTCCCGGAGGCGAAGAAGCGGCTTCTTCGCGCAAAGACGATTGTGCCGCTCACTGTGCACTCCTTAGCGCGGCTTCTGCCGAAAGACGCCCGGGAGCAGCTCTTAGCTCCGGACAGCATCGTACCTTCGTCTTTAGCGTCTCTTCTCGTCTACATCTTAGCAAAAAGCTTTTCCACTATGTCTGGCGAGGAAAAACTGTGCCAGCACAGAAAACATCTCCCATCGTGTTCTAGACGTTGCACGGAGGTGTGCCGAGTGTTTGGCATGAAGAAAAGAAAAGTTGTCCAAAACAGCTTCCAATCGAATGTTCATGTGATTGGAAAAGTCAGGAGAGTGCAAAGGTACTGTTTTCTAGCAGTTGGCAAGCTGCGCACACAATCCCAGTGTTGTACAGCTCCCTTCTTCACCTTTCCGAAGGTGCCGCTCTCTCCGGCTCCCGGAGGCGAAGAATCGGCTTCTTCGCGCAAAGACGATTGTGCCGCTCACTGTGCACTCCTTAGCGCGGCTTCTGCCGAAAGACGCCCGGGAGCGGCTCTTAGCCCCGGAGAGAATCGTACCTACGTCTTTAGCGTCTCTTCTCGTCTACATCTTAGCAAAAAGCTTTTCCACTATGTCTGGCGAGGAAAAACTGTGCCAGCACAGAAAACATCTCCCATCGTGTTCTAGACGTTGCACGGAGGTGTGCCGAGTGTTTGGCATGAAGGAAAGAAAAGTTGTCCAAAACAGCTTCCAATCGAATGTTCATGTGATTGGAAAAGTCAGGAGAGTGCAAAGGTACTGTTTTCTAGCAGTTGGCAAGCTACGCACACAATCGCAGTGTTGTACAGCTTCCTTCTTCACCTTTCCGAAGGTGCCGCTCTCTCCGGCTCCCGGAGGCGAAGAAGCGGCTTCTTCGCGCAAAGACGATTGTGCCGCTCACTGTGCACTCCTTAGCGCGGCTTCTGCCGAAAGACGCCCGGGAGCGGCTCTTAGCTCCGGACAGCATCGTACCTTCGTCTTTAGCGTCTCTTCTCGTCTACATCTTAGCAAAAAGCTTTTCCACTATGTCTGGCGAGGAAAAACTGTGCCAGCACAGAAAACATCTCCCATCGTGTTCTAGACGTTGCACGGAGGTGTGCCGAGTGTTTGGCATGAAGAAAAGAAAAGTTGTCCAAAACAGCTTCCAATCGAATGTTCATGTGATTGGAAAAGTCAGGAGAGTGCAAAGGTACTGTTTTCTAGCAGTTGGCAAGCTGCGCACACAATCCCAGTGTTGTACAGCTTCCTTCTTCACCTTTCCGAAGGTGCCGCTCTCTCCGGCTCCCGGAGGCGAAGAAGCGGCTTCTTCGCGCAAAGACGATTGTGCCGCTCGCTGTGCACTCCTTAGCGCGGCTTCTGCCGAAAGACGCCCGGGAGCGGCTCTTAGCCCCGGAGAAAATCGTACCTACGTCTTTAGCGTCTCTTCTCGTCTACATCTTAGCAAAAAGCTTTTCCACTATGTCTGGCGAGGAAAAACTGTGCCAGCACAGAAAACATCTCCCATCGTGTTCTAGACGTTGCACGGAGGTGTGCCGAGTGTTTGGCATGAAGAAAAGAAAAGTTGTCCAAAACAGCTTCCAATCGAATGTTCATGTGATTGGAAAAGTCAGGAGAGTGCAAAGGTACTGTTTTCTAGCAGTTGGCAAGCTGCGCACACAATCCCAGTGTTGTACAGCTTCCTTCTTCACCTTTCCGAAGGTGCCGCTCTCTCCGGCTCCCGGAGGCGAAGAAGCGGCTTCTTCGCGCAAAGACGATTGTGCCGCTCGCTGTGCACTCCTTAGCGCGGCTTCTGCCGAAAGACGCCCGGGAGCGGCTCTTAGCCCCGCAGAGAATCGTACCTTCGTCTTTAGCGTCTCTTCTCGTCTACATCTTAGCAAAAAGCTTTTCCACTATGTCTGGCGAGGAAAAACTGTGCCAGCACAGAAAACATCTCCCATCGTGTTCTAGACGTTGCACGGAGGTGTGCCGAGTGTTTGGCATGAAGAAAAGAAAAGTTGTCCAAAACAGCTTCCAATCGAATGTTCATGTGATTGGAAAAGTCAGGAGAGTGCAAAGGTACTGTTTTCTATCAGTTGGCAAGCTGCGCACACAATCCCAGTGTTGTACAGCTTCCTTCTTCACCTTTCCGAAGGTGCCGCTCTCTCCGGCTCCCGGAGGCGAAGAAGCGGCTTCTTCGCGCAAAGACGATTGTGCCGCTCACTGTGCACTCCTTAGCGCGGCTTCTGCCGAAAGACGCTCGGGAGCGGCTCTTAGCTCCGGACAGCATCGTACCTTCGTCTTTAGCGTCTCTTCTCGTCTACATCTTAGCAAAAAGCTTTTCTACTATGTCTGGCAAGGAACAACTGTGCCAGCACAGAAAACATCTCCCATCGTGTTCTAGACGTTGCACGATCCCTATACTTAGGCTGATTTCTTTCCTGGGGATAGGGTTAGGCTTCAGCCTAGGGCTTGGAGTATTTTAACCAGGAGCCCAGAGTTCCAGGCTTACTGCATCTGCCAAAGGCATCCCAAAGGGAGTGCAGAAGTGCCACAACATGGCTGCTTTCACGGCTTTTCCCTTAGGAAGAACCCTAATACACGGCTGATTTACCTTCCTAGGGTTACTGTTAGGCTTAGGCCTAGGACTTTTAAAACCAGGAAGCCCTGGGCTCCAGGCACATGCAGCTGTTAAAGGCATCCCAAGAGGGCCGCAGAAGTGACACAACTTGGCTGCCTCTGCTGCTATTCTCATGAGACCATCCCGAACCATAGGCTGATTTTCCTTCCTAGGCTTAAGGTTTGACTTACGCCTAGGGTAAGTGTTCTATTAACCAGAAAGCCATGAGTACCAAGAACACA
Organism: Ammospiza maritima maritima; assembly: GCA_036010785.1. Lineage (NCBI taxonomy): Eukaryota > Metazoa > Chordata > Aves > Passeriformes > Passerellidae > Ammospiza > Ammospiza maritima. The sequence goes on from JAYKTQ010000495.1 coordinate 528,280, forward strand.
GCAGCTGCGAAGGACTAGCCAAGAAGAGCGCAAAAGTACCACAACATGCCTGCCTCCACAGCTTTTTCCTTGGGGACATGCCTAATTCCTGGCTGATTTGCCTTTCTCGTCTTAGGGTTGGGGTTCGGCCTAGGGCTAGGATATTTTTAACTAGGAAGCCCTGAGTTCCAGGCTTACTTCATTTACCAAAGGCATCCCAAAGGGAGTGCAAAAGTGCCACAACATGGTTGCTTTCACGGCTTTTTCCTTGGCAAGAAGCCTAACACCAGGCTGATTTCCCTTCCCAGGGTTACTGTGAGGCTTAGGCCTAGGGCTAGGATTTTTAAAACTAGGCAGCCCTGGGCTCCAGGCACACTGCAGCTGTTCAAGGCATCCCAAGGGGAGTACAAAAGTGCAACAACATGGCAGCTTTCACAGCTTTTTCCTTGGCACCATCCCTATACCTAGGCTGATTTATCTGCCTAGGGTTAGGGTTAGGGTTCAGCCTAGGTCTTGGAGTTTTTTAACCAGGAAGCCCTGAGTTCCAGGCTTACTGCATCTGCCAAAGGCATCCCAAAGGGAGTGCAAAAGTGCCACAAGATGGCTGCTTTCACGGCTTTTCCCTTAGGAAGAACCCTAATACGCGGCTGATTTACCTTCCTAGGGTTACTGTTAGGCTTAGACCTAGGACTTTTAAAACCAGGAAGCCCTGGGCTCCAGGCACACTGCAGCTGTTTAAGGCATCCCAAGAGGGCTGCAGAAGTGACACAACTTGGCTGCTTTCACTGCTTTTCCCTTAGGAAGAACCCTAATACGCGGCTGATTTACCTTCCTAGGGTTACTGTTAGGCTTAGGCCTAGGACTTTTAAAACCAGGAAGCCCTGGGCTCCAGGCACACTGCAGCTGCGAAAGGCATCCCAAGGGGAGCGCAAAAGTGACACAACTTGGCTGCCTCTGCTGCTATTCTCATGAGACCATCCCGAACCATAGGCTGATTTTCCTTCCTAGGGTTAAGGTTTGAGTTACGCCTGGGGTAAGGGTTCTATTAACCAGAAAGCCCTGAGTTCCAAGAACACAGCAGCTGCGAAGGACTAGCCAAGAAGAGCGCAAAAGTACCACAACATGCCTGCCTCCACAGCTTTTTCCTTGGGGACATGCCTAATTCCTGGCTGATTTGCCTTTCTCGTCTTAGGGTTGGGGTTCGGCCTAGGGCTAGGATTTTTTTAACTAGGAAGCCCTGAGTTCCAGGCTTACTTCATCTGCAAAAAGCATCCCAAAGGGAGTGCAGAAGTGCCACAACATGGCTGCTTTCACGGCTTTTCCCTTAGGAAGAACCCTAATACGCGGCTGATTTACCTTCCTAGGGTTACTGTTAGGCTGAGGCCTAGGACTTTTAAAACCAGGAAGCCCTGGGCTCCAGGCACATGCAGCTGCGAAAGGCATCCCAAGAGGGCCGCAGAAGTGACACAACTTGGCTGCCTCTGCTTCTATTCTCATGAGACCATCCTGAACCATAGGCTGATTTTCCTTCCTAGGGTTAAGGTTTGAGTTACGCCTAGGGTAAGGGTTCTATTAACCAGAAAGCCCTGAGTTCCAAGAACACAGCAGCTGCGAAGGACTACCCAAGAAGAGCGCAAAAGTACCACAACGTGCCTGCCTCCACAGCTTTTTCCTTGGGGACGTGCCTAATTCCTGGCTGATTTGCCGTTCTCGTCTTAGGCTTGGGGTTCGGCCTAGGGCTAGGACTTTTAAAATCAGGAAGCCCTGAGTTCCAGGCACACTGGAGCTGTGAAAGTCATCCAAAAGGGAGGGCAAAAGTGCCAGAGCATGGTTGCTTTCACGGCTTTTTCCTTGGCAAGAAGCCTAACACCAGGCTGATTTCCCTTCCCAGGGTTACTGTGAGGCTTAGGCCTAGGGCTAGGATTTTTAAAACTAGGAAGCCCTTAGCTCCAGGCACACTGCAGCTGTTCAAGGCATCCCAAGGGGAGTACAAAAGTGCAACAACATGGCAGCTTTCACAGCTTTTTCCTTGGCACCATCCCTATACCTAGGCTGATTTATCTGCCTAGGGTTAGGGTTAGGGTTCAGCCTAGGGCTTGGAGTTTTTTAACCAGGAAGCCCTGAGTTCCAGGCTTACTGCATCTGCCAAAGGCATCCCAAAGGGAGTGCAAAAGTGCCACAAGATGGCTGCTTTAACAGCCTTTCCCTTAGGAAGAACCCTAATACGCGGCTGATTTACCTTCCTAGGGTTAATGTTAGGCTTAGACCTAGGACTTTTAAAACCAGGAAGCCCTGGGCTCCAAGCACACTGCAGCTGTTAAAGGCATCCCAAGAGGGCTGCAGAAGTGACACAACTTGGCTGCCTCTGCTGCTATTCTCATGAGACCATCCCGAACCATAGGCTGATTTTCCTTCCTAGGCTTAAGGTTTGAGTTACGCCTGGGGTAAGGGTTCTATTAACCAGAAAGCCCTGAGTTCCAAGAACACAGCAGCTGCGAAGGACTAGCCAAGAAGAGCGCAAAAGTACCACAACATGCCTGCCTCCACAGCTTTTTCCTTGGGGACATGCCTAATTCCTGGCTGATTTGCCTTTCTCGTCTTAGGGTTGGGGTTCGGCCTAGGGCTAGGATTTTTTTAACTAGGAAGCCCTGAGTTCCAGGCTTACTGCATCTGCCAAAGGCATCCCAAAGGGAGTGCAGAAGTGCCACAACATGGCTGCTTTCACGGCTTTTCCCTTTGGAAGAACCCTAATACCCGGCTGATTTACCTTCCTAGGGTTACTGTTAGGCTTAGGCCTAGGACTTTTAAAACCAGGAAGCCCTGGGCTCCAGGCACACTGCAGCTGCGAAAGGCATCCCAAGGGGAGCGCAAAAGTGACACAACTTGGCTGCCTCTGCTGCTATTCTCATGAGACCATCCCGAACCATAGGCTGATTTTCCTTCCTAGGGTTAAGGTTTGAGTTACGCCTGGGGTAAGGGTTCTATTAACCAGAAAGCCCTGAGTTCCAAGAACACAGCAGCTGCGAAGGACTAGCCAAGAAGAGCGCAAAAGTACCACAACATGCCTGCCTCCACAGCTTTTTCCTTGGGCACATGCCTAATTCCTGGCTGATTTGCCTTTCTCGTCTTAGGGTTGGGGTTCGGTCTAGGGCTAGGATATTTTTAACTAGGAAGCCCTGAGTTCCAGGCTTACTTCATCTGCCAAAGGCATCCAAAAGGGAGTGCAAAAGTGCCACAACATGGTTGCTTTCACGGCTTTTTCCTTGGCAAGAAGCCTAACACCAGGCTGATTTCCCTTCCCAGGGTTACTGTGAGGCTTAGGCCTAGGGCTAGGATTTTTAAAACTAGGAAGCCCTTAGCTCCAGGCACACTGCAGCTGTTCAAGGCATCCCAAGGGGAGTACAAAAGTGCAACAACATGGCAGCTTTCACAGCTTTTTCCTTGGCACCATCCCTATACCTAGGCTGATTTATCTGCCTAGGGTTAGGGTTAGGGTTCAGCCTAGGGCTTGGAGTTTTTTAACCAGGAAGCCCTGAGTTCCAGGCTTACTGCATCTGCCAAAGGCATCCCAAAGGGAGTGCAAAAGTGCCACAAGATGGCTGCTTTCACGGCTTTTCCCTTAGGAAGAACCCTAATACGCGGCTGATTTACCTTCCTAGGGTTACTGTTAGGCTTAGACCTAGGACTTTTAAAACCAGGAAGCCCTGGGCTCCAGGCACACTGCAGCTGTTAAAGGCATCCCAAGAGGGCTGCAGAAGTGACACAACTTGGCTGCCTCTGCTGCTATTCTCATGAGACTATCCCGAACCATAGGCTGATTTTCCTTCCTAGGGTTAAGGTTTGAGTTACGCCTAGGGTAAGAGTTCTATTAACCAGAAAGCCCTGAGTTCCAAGAACACAGCAGCTGCGAAGGACTTCCAAAGAAGAGCGCAAAAGTACCACAACATGCCTGCCTCCACAGCTTTTTCCTTGGGGACATGCCTAATTCCTGGCTGATTTGCCTTTCTCGTCTTAGGGTTGGGGTTCGGCCTAGGGCTAGGATTTTTTTAACTAGGAAGCCCTGAGTTCCAGGCTTACTGCATCTGCCAAAGGCATCCCAAATGGAGTGCAGAAGTGCCACAACATGGCTGCTTTCACGGCTTTTCCCTTAGGAAGAACCCTAATACGCGGCTGATTTACCTTCCTAGGGTTACTGTTAGGCTTAGGCCTAGGACTTTTAAAACCAGGAAGCCCTGGGCTCCAGGCACACTGCAGCTGTGAAAGGCATCCCAAGGGGAGCGCAAAAGTGACGCAACTTGGCTGCCACCACTGATATTTCCATGAGACCATCCCGAACCATAGGCTGATTTTCCTTCCTAGGGTTAAGGTTTGAGTTACGCCTGGGGTAAGGGTTCTATTAACCAGAAAGCCATGAGTTCCAAGAACACAGCAGCTGCGAAGGACTACCCAAGAAGAGCGCAAAAGTACCACAACATGCGTGCCTCCACAGCTTTTTCCTTGGGGACATGCCTAATTCCTGGCTGATTTGCCTTTCTCGTCTTAGGGTTGGGGTTCGGCCTAGGGCTAGGATTTTTAAAGTCAGGAAGCCCTGAGTTCCAGGCACACTGGAGCTGTGAAAGGCATCCAAAAGGGAGTGCAAAAGTGCCACAACATGGCTGCTTTCCCGGCTTTTTCCTTGGCAAGAAGCCTAACACCAGGCTGATTTACCTTCCTAGGGTTACTGTAAGGCTTAGGCCTAGGGCTAGGATTTTTAAAACTAGGAAGCCCTTAGCTCCAGGCACACTGCAGCTGTTCAAGGCATCCCAAGAGGGCCGCAGAAGTGACACAACTTGGCTGCCTCTGCTGCTATTCTCATGAGTCCATCCCGAACCATAGGCTGATTTTCCTTCCTAGGGTGAGGGTTAGAGTTACGCCTAGGGTTAGTGTTTTTTTAACCAGAAAGCCCTGAGTTCCAAGAACACAGCAGCTGCCAAGGACTACCCAAGAGGAGGGGAAAAGTGCCACAACATGGCTGCCTCCAGCGCTTTTTCCTTGGGACCATCATTGAACCTAGGCTGATTTACTTGCCTCCAGTTGCACCTATGGTCACGCCAAGAGATAGGGATTTTAAATCAGTAAACCCTGAGCTCCAGACCCAGTGCAGCTGCAAAAGGCTTCCCAAGGGCAGCCAAAAATTGCCTCAACATGCTCCTTCCAGTGCTTTTTTCCTTGGGAACATCCCTATACCCAGGCTGATTTATCTGCCTAGGGTTAGGGTTAGGGTTCAGCCTAGAGATAGGATTTTTTCAAACAGGAAGCCCTGAATTCCAGGCACACTGCAGCTGTTAAAGGCAGTGTTCTACGTCAACCGCAACTTAGTCTGAAATAAATGCTTTTTCCCTGAGAGCATCTGAGAGGTTTGCATGAAGCACTGATATCTGACATTTGCAATTTTGAATAGGAGAGGAGAAAGAAAATGGGAAGAAGTTTTTAATTTTAGTGGTTTCAATGTTAATTTCCGTACACTTTTTCAAAACTTGTCAGCTCAAATGCCCATCAACATCTTTTAGTCATCTGTAAGTCAGTATTCATAAAAAATGTGCTTCAAATCAAAAGAATTTCAAATTTGCACTCCAAATTTCTATGCCTAGATTTATGATTTCCTACACATATCAGATGAAAGGAAGGCCTTTTTTACTGTGGGAGTGCTGGAACACTGGAACAGGTTGCCCAGGGAAGTTGTGGGTGTCCCATCCCTGAAAGTATTCAAGGTCAGCTTGGACGGGGCTTGGAGCAGCAACAAAGGAGAAGCTTGATGGTAGAGAAACAAAGTTGGACTATAGAAGAAACTGGGATTGAAGTATAGGAGCAAGTTTTCTCTCAGCTCTTGGGGTAAATTCAAAGTTGTACAAAATTACATTTATCTGAGCTATTCACTACTGTAACAGAAATGTTCATGAAAACTGTACAGAAGATAGCAAATTTTAAAAGAGATAAGAATTACAGCATAAAATCCATGGGATGGGTTACAACATGAGACACTCTCTAAGAGAAAATCTCTGTGTTTCAGCACTTCATCATGGTAAGATTTCATGAAGTGCCAAAGAAGGCGGCAAAATATCATTCGGGACGTTATTTCCTGGAATTCAGCCTGGCCATTAGTAGGAACTGGGTTTGAACACATCATGTAGATATACCACACACACTTGCCCTTCACTGAAAAATGACTGTTTACAACGAAGAAGCAACTGACGATCAAAATTGATTGAAAGCATCTTAAACATGTCAAGTATTTCATTGTAGATGATCTGTGATCCAAATGCTTCTTCCACCTTCGAGAGGGACAGAACAATTCTTCCATATCATGATGGTTTAAAATTGTATCAACCAATGTTTTCTGCTGAAAAGATATCATCTATGTTTTTCCATTTTTGGAAGAAAATATTCCTAGACGTACAACAGGTGAGAACTAAGTAATTTTAAAGAAACAAATGAAAAGAAAATATTCTGTAAATAGAATGAAATGAAAAGCTGTGTTTTAAATAGGAGCTAAATATGAAACAGAATTTTTGTACCAGGCATTTGAATTACTGCACCAGCTCTTTTGCCCATCAAGAGAGGCGTTTAGCATTTCAGTCTTTTCCAAGGTGTTCATGATCTGCTATGCTGATCTCTGTGTGTGCCTAGGTGTGTGTGGAAGGGGGGGCATGTGAAGGGGAGTGTGTATGTTTGCTTTACAATTGTTGTGGCAGATTCATGCCTCAGCTCCACATTTTGTTTTAGAAAGGTCACACAGAGTGGATGTGAAGTTTACTATCAACAAGAGATCAATTCCCAAATCATCCATTTGACTCTACCTTATAAATCATGTGCTTTGTTGCATATTTTATCAAATCTACTTTCAAGCCAGATGGAGGAAGGAGGATGTGGCAATCCCTCCACCATCTTGCAACTTTTATGCAAGTAGGTTTTCAAGAAAATCATCATTTCTCTTTGAAATATGTCTGGAACAGGCATGATGGTAGTGTCAACCTGTTGGAGTTTTTGTTGCTGGAAGAAGTTATACAAAAGGATTGGTTTTTACATTGACCAGTTACTGAATCAAGCTCAGGAATACATTGGAAATTCAACTGGGGCTTCCTTTCCCCGGCAGACTACTTCTAGAACGAGCTTGTACACTGAAGCTTACTCTTTTGCCCTCTTTTTGTTTCTTTCCTATTTTCTTGGCTTCTTTGCCACTCTCTAGACAATTTTGGAACTTTTTTCCCAACTCAAATGGTTTCAATAGTCTGATTGTGATCATACATTTTTACAAGGAATTTTTAAAATCTTTCCTCCAGTTAAGAAAGTCAAGGACTTAGGTCTTTTTCTTCCCTTATCAATATTGCAATGAAATTGATAAGTAAAGACCAACTCTTTCTTTTTGTTTTTAACCCAAGCAGATAATTCCCATCCATTCATCCATTTGGTGGACCAATAGTTGCCATTCTGATGGAAGTTGTCACTTCTTAACAGTAGGCATTCTGTGACTATGTTGACAGCACTTTGGCTGAAGATCCTAACTGGTCTTAGATACACATAGGGAGAAATTTGCTCAGCCAGTGTCAGTCTTAAGCATGCGTATCAGAAGATCTTTCTAGAGCTGGGAATTTTCCCATGAAAGGGATTCAGTTAGGGAAGAGACACTTGCCCCAGAGGTTTACATTCTTCTTGAAGACTGCTTAAGGAACTTAGATGCCATGTCCATTTGGATCTGTGTCTGCGCAGAACTTTGTCATGCCAGTGCTTGAAATGCATCTTGAATTCACTAGCACAGAATGAATGAGAGTGGAAGGGGTTGGTGGGGCTAACCAGGCCCAACCCCCCTGCCTAAACCAGGATCCCTAGAGCCTCTTGCCCAGGAGTCTATCTGGGTGTACTTTTAATGTCTTCAAAGATCCAGGCTCCACAATCTTTCTGGGCAGTCTGTGCCGTGGTTCACTCACCCTCACATTAAAGAATCATTTCCTGATGTTCCTGTATTTCAGTGTGTGCCCACTGCCTCTTGTCTTTTCACTCAGCATCACTGAAAAGACACTGATTCCCTCCCCTTTGCACTATTGCTTCCATATGGATGTGTGCTGCCATGTAGAGATATGTCAAAAACCTCCCTGAAGCCCAGGCAGATAATATTCCCTTCATCTACCAGTCAAGTTGATTCATCAGAGGAGTTTAAAGTTATGTTCAGCATGAAATGCCCCTGAAAAATCATGCTAACTACATTATTGTGTCGTCTTTCATTTGCCTGGCAAGGTTTTCCAGGAAGAGCTGCTTCATCAACTTCCTGGGTATAAAAAAGAGGCTGGCTGGTTTGTACGATTGCGAGTCCTCCTAATTGCCTTTTTTGAAGATGAGTAGCATTTGCTTACATCCAGTCCTTAGCCTCTCTTCTCGTCTACATCTTAGCAAAAAGCTTTTCCACTATGTCTGGCGAGGAAAAACTGTGCCAGCACAGAAAACATCTCCCATCGTGTTCTAGACGTTGCACGGAGGTGTGCCGAGTGTTTGGCATGAAGGAAAGAAAAGTTGTCCAAAACAGCTTCCAATCGAATGTTCATGTGATTGGGAAAGTCAGGAGAGTGCAAAGGTACTGTTTTCTATCAGTTGGCAAGCTACGCACACAATCCCAGTGTTGTACAGCTTCCTTCTTCACCTTTCCGAAGGTGCCGCTCTCTCCGGCTCCCGGAGGCGAAGAAGCGGCTTCTTCGCGCAAAGACGATTGTGCCGCTCACTGTGCACTCCTTAGCGCGGCTTCTGCCGAAAGACGCCCGGGAGCGGCTCTTAGCTCCGGAGAGAATCGTACCTACGTCTTTAGCGTCTCTTCTCGTCTACATCTTAGCAAAAAGCTTTTCCACTATGTCTGGCGAGGAAAAACTGTGCCAGCACAGAAAACATCTCCCATCGTGTTCTAGACGTTGCACGGAGGTGTGCCGAGTGTTTGGCATGAAGGAAAGAAAAGTTGTCCAAAACAGCTTCCAATCGAATGTTCATGTGATTGGAAAAGTCAGGAGAGTGCAAAGGTACTGTTTTCTAGCAGTTGGCAAGCTGCGCACACAATCCCAGTGTTGTACAGCTTCCTTCTTCACCTTTCCGAAGGTGCCGCTCTCTCCGGCTCCCGGAGGCGAAGAAGCGGCTTCTTCGCGCAAAGACGATTGTGCCGCTCACTGTGCACTCCTTAGCGCGGCTTCTGCCGAAAGACGCCCGGGAGCGGCTCTTAGCCCCGGAGAGAATCGTACCTACGTCTTTAGCGTCTCTTCTCGTCTACATCTTAGCAAAAAGCTTTTCCACTATGTCTGGCGAGGAAAAACTGTGCCAGCACAGAAAACATCTCCCATCGTGTTCTAGACGTTGCACGGAGGTGTGCCGAGTGTTTGGCATGAAGGAAAGAAAAGTTGTCCAAAACAGCTTCCAATCGAATGTTCATGTGATTGGAAAAGTCAGGAGAGTGCAAAGGTACTGTTTTCTAGCAGTTGGCAAGCTGCGCACACAATCCCAGTGTTGTACAGCTTCCTTCTTCACCTTTCCGAAGGTGCCGCTCTCTCCGGCTCCCGGAGGCGAAGAAGCGGCTTCTTCGCGCAAAGACGATTGTGCCGCTCACTGTGCACTCCTTAGCGCGGCTTCTGCCGAAAGACGTCCGGGAGCGGCTCTTAGCTCCGGACAGCATCGTACCTTCGTCTTTAGCGTCTCTTCTCGTCTACATCTTAGCAAAAAGCTTTTCCACTATGTCTGGCGAGGAAAAACTGTGCCAGCACAGAAAACATCTCCCATCGTGTTCTAGACGTTGCACGGAGGTGTGCCGAGTGTTTGGCATGAAGGAAAGAAAAGTTGTCCAAAACAGCTTCCAATCGAATGTTCATGTGATTGGAAAAGTCAGGAGAGTGCAAAGGTACTGTTTTCTAGCAGTTGGCAAGCTGCGCACACAATCCCAGTGTTGTACAGCTTCCTTCTTCACCTTTCCGAAGGTGCCGCTCTCTCCGGCTCCCGGAGGCGAAGAATCGGCTTCTTCGCGCAAAGACGATTGTGCCGCTCACTGTGCACTCCTTAGCGCGGCTTCTGCCGAAAGACGCCCGGGAGCGGCTCTTAGCTCCGGACAGCATCGTACCTTCGTCTTTAGCGTCTCTTCTCGTCTACATCTTAGCAAAAAGCTTTTCCACTATGTCTGGCGAGGAAAAACTGTGCCAGCACAGAAAACATCTCCCATCGTGTTCTAGACGTTGCACGGAGGTGTGCCGAGTGTTTGGCATGAAGAAAAGAAAAGTTGTCCAAAACAGCTTCCAATCGAATGTTCATGTGATTGGGAAAGTCAGGAGAGTGCAAAGGTACTGTTTTCTATCAGTTGGCAAGCTACGCACACAATACCAGTGTTGTACAGCTTCCTGCTTCACCTTTCCGAAGGTGCCGCTCTCTCCGGCTCCCGGAGGCGAAGAAGCGGCTTCTTCGCGCAAAGACGATTGTGCCGCTCACTGTGCACTCCTTAGCGCGGCTTCTGCCGAAAGACGCCCGGGAGCGGCTTTTAGCTCCGGACAGCATCGTACCTTCGTCTTTAGCGTCTCTTCTCGTCTTCATCTTAGCAAAAAGCTTTTCTACTATGTCTGGCGAGGAAAAACTGTGCCAGCACAGAAAACATCTCCCATCGTGTTCTAGACGTTGCACGGAGGTGTGCCGAGTGTTTGGCATGAAGAAAAGAAAAGGTGTCCAAAACAGCTTCCAATCGAATGTTCATGTGATTGGAAAAGTCAGGAGAGTGCAAAGGTACTGTTTTCTAGCAGTTGGCAAGCTGCGCACACAATCCCAGTGTTGTACAGCTTCCTTCTTCACCTTTCCGAAGGTGCCGCTCTCTCCGGCTCCCGGAGGCGAAGAAGCGGCTTCTTCGCGCAAACACGATTGTGCCGCTCACTGTGCACTCCTTAGCGCGGCTTCTGCCGAAAGACGCCCGGGAGCGGCTCTTAGCCCCGGACAGCATCGTACCTACGTCTTTAGCGTCTCTTCTCGTCTACATCTTAGCAAAAAGCTTTTCCACTATGTCTGGCGAGGAAAAACTGTGTCACCACAGTAAACATCTCCCATCGTGTTCTAGACGTTGCACGGGGGGGTGCCGAGTGTTTGGCATGAAGGAAAGAAAAGTTGTCCAAAACAGCTTCCAATCGAATGTTCATGTGATTGGAAAAGTCAGGAGAGTGCAAAGGTACTGTTTTCTAGCAGTTGGCAAGCTACGCACACAATCCCAGTGTTGTACAGCTTCCTTCTTCACCTTTCCGAAGGTGCCGCTCTCTCCGGCTCCCGGAGGCGAAGAAGCGGCTTCTTCGCGCAAAGACGATTGTGCCGCTCACTGTGCACTCCTTAGCGCGGCTTGTGCCGAAAGACGCCCGGGAGCGGCTCTTAGCTCCGGACAGCATCATACCTTCGTCTTTAGCGTCTCTTCTCGTCTACATCTTAGCAAAAAGCTTTTCCACTATGTCTGGCGAGGAAAAACTTTGCCAGCACAGAAAACATCTCCCATCGTGTTCTAGACGTTGCACGGAGGTGTGCCGAGTGTTTGGCATGAAGAAAAGAAAAGTTGTCCAAAACAGCTTCCAATCGAATGTTCATGTGATTGGGAAAGTCAGGAGAGTGCAAAGGTACTGTTTTCTAGCAGTTGGCAAGCTGCGCACACAATCCCAGTGTTGTACAGCTTCCTTCTTCACCTTTCCGAAGGTGCCGCTCTCTCCGGCTCCCGGAGGCGAAGAAGCGGCTTCTTCGCGCAAAGACGATTGTGCCGCTCACTGTGCACTCCTTAGCGCGGCTTCTGCCGAAAGACGCCCGGGAGCGGCTCTTAGCTCCGGACAGCATCGTACCTTCGTCTTTAGCGTCTCTTCTCGTCTACATCTTAGCAAAAAGCTTTTCTACTATTTCTGGCGAGGAAAAACTGTGCCAGCACAGAAAACATCTCCCATCGTGTTCTAGACGTTGCACGGAGGTGTGCCGAGTGTTTGGCATGAAGAAAAGAAAAGGTGTCCAAAACAGCTTCCAATCGAATGTTCATGTGATTGGAAAAGTCAGGAGAGTGCAAAGGTACTGTTTTCTAGCAGTTGGCAAGCTGCGCACACAATCCCAGTGTTGTACAGCTTCCTTCTTCACCTTTCCGAAGGTGCCGCTCTCTCCGGCTCCCGGAGGCGAAGAAGCGGCTTCTTCGCGCAAACACGATTGTGCCGCTCACTGTGCACTCCTTAGCGCGGCTTCTGCCGAAAGACGCCCGGGAGCGGCTCTTAGCTACGGAGAGAATCGTACCTACGTCTTTAGCGTCTCTTCTCGTCTACATCTTAGCAAAAAGCTTTTCCACTATGTCTGGCGAGGAAAAACTGTGTCACCACAGTAAACATCTCCCATCGTGTTCTAGACGTTGCACGGGGGGGTGCCGAGTGTTTGGCATGAAGGAAAGAAAAGTTGTCCAAAACAGCTTCCAATCGAATGTTCATGTGATTGGAAAAGTCAGGAGAGTGCAAAGGTACTGTTTTCTAGCAGTTGGCAAGCTACGCACACAATCCCAGTGTTGTACAGCTTCCTTCTTCACCTTTCCGAAGGTGCCGCTCTCTCCGGCTCCCGGAGGCGAAGAAGCGGCTTCTTCGCGCAAAGACGATTGTGCCGCTCACTGTGCACTCCTTAGCGCGGCTTCTGCCGAAAGACGCCCGGGAGCGGCTCTTAGCTCCGGACAGCATCGTACCTTCGTCTTTAGCGTCTCTTCTCGTCTACATCTTAGCAAAAAGCTTTTCCACTATGTCTGGCGAGGAAAAACTGTGCCAGCACAGAAAACATCTCCCATCGTGTTCTAGACGTTGCACGGAGGTGTGCCGAGTGTTTGGCATGAAGGAAAGAAAAGTTGTCCAAAACAGCTTCCAATCGAATGTTCATGTGATTGGAAAAGTCAGGAGAGTGCAAAGGTACTGTTTTCTAGCAGTTGGCAAGCTACGCACACAATCCCAGTGTTGTACAGCTTCCTTCTTCACCTTTCCGAAGGTGCCGCTCTCTCCGGCTCCCGGAGGCGAAGAAGCGGCTTCTTCGCGCAAAGACGATTGTGCCGCTCACTGTGCACTCCTGAGCGCGGCTTCTGCCGAAAGACGCCCGGGAGCGGCTCTTAGCTCCGGACAGCATCATACCTTCGTCTTTAGCGTCTCTTCTCGTCTACATCTTAGCAAAAAGCTTTTCCACTATGTCTGGCGAGGAAAAACTGTGCCAGCACAGAAAACATCTCCCATCGTGTTCTAGACGTTGCACGGAGGTGTGCCGAGTGTTTGGCATGAAGAAAAGAAAAGGTGTCCAAAACAGCTTCCAATCGAATGTTCATGTGATTGGAAAAGTCAGGAGAGTGCAAAGGTACTGTTTTCTAGCAGTTGGCAAGCTGCGCACACAATCCCAGTGTTGTACAGCTTCCTTCTTCACCTTTCCGAAGGTGCCGCTCTCTCCGGCTCCCGGAGGCGAAGAAGCGGCTTCTTCGCGCAAAGACGATTGTGCCGCTCACTGTGCACTCCTTAGCGCGGCTTCTGCCGAAAGACGCCCGGGAGCGGCTCTTAGCCCCGGAGAGAATCGTACCTACGTCTTTAGCGTCTCTTCTCGTCTACATCTTAGCAAAAAGCTTTTCCACTATGTCTGGCGAGGAAAAACTGTGTCACCACAGTAAACATCTCCCATCGTGTTCTAGACGTTGCACGGGGGGGTGCCGAGTGTTTGGCATGAAGGAAAGAAAAGTTGTCCAAAACAGCTTCCAATCGAATGTTCATGTGATTGGAAAAGTCAGGAGAGTGCAAAGGTACTGTTTTCTAGCAGTTGGCAAGCTACGCACACAATCCCAGTGTTGTACAGCTTCCTTCTTCACCTTTCCGAAGGTGCCGCTCTCTCCGGCTCCCGGAGGCGAAGAAGCGGCTTCTTCGCGCAAACACGATTGTGCCGCTCACTGTGCACTCCTTAGCGCGGCTTCTGCCGAAAGACGCCCGGGAGCGGCTCTTAGCTCCGGAGAGATTCGTACCTACGTCTTTAGCGTCTCTTCTCGTCTACATCTTAGCAAAAAGCTTTTCCACTATGTCTGGCGAGGAAAAACTGTGCCAGCACAGAAAACATCTCCCATCGTGTTCTAGACGTTGCACGGAGGTGTGCCGAGTGTTTGGCATGAAGGAAAGAAAAGTTGTCCAAAACAGCTTCCAATCGAATGTTCATGTGATTGGAAAAGTCAGGAGAGTGCAAAGGTACTGTTTTCTATCAGTTGGCAAGCTGCGCACACAATCCCAGTGTTGTACAGCTTCCTTCTTCACCTTTCCGAAGGTGCCGCTCTCTCCGGCTCCCGGAGGCGAAAAAGCGGCTTCTTCGCGCAAAGACGATTGTGCCGCTCACTGTGCACTCCTTAGCGCGGCTTCTGCCGAAAGACGCCCGGGAGCGGCTCTTAGCTCCGGACAGCATCATACCTTCGTCTTTAGCGTCTCTTCTCGTCTACATCTTAGCAAAAAGCTTTTCCACTATGTCTGGCGAGGAAAAACTGTGCCAGCACAGAAAACATCTCCCATCGTGTTCTAGACGTTGCACGGAGGTGTGCCGAGTGTTTGGCATGAAGAAAAGAAAAGTTGTCCAAAACAGCTTCCAATCGAATGTTCATGTGATTGGAAAAGTCAGGAGAGTGCAAAGGTACTGTTTTCTAGCAGTTGGCAAGCTGCGCACACAATCCCAGTGTTGTACAGCTTCCTTCTTCACCTTTCCGAAGGTGCCGCTCTCTCCGGCTCCCGGAGGCGAAGAAGCGGCTTCTTCGCGCAAAGACGATTGTGCCGCTCACTGTGCACTCCTTAGCGCGGCTTCTGCCGAAAGACGCCCGGGAGCGGCTCTTAGCTCCGGACAGCATCGTACCTTCGTCTTTAGCGTCTCTTCTCGTCTATATCTTAGCAAAAAGCTTTTCTACTATGTCTGGCGAGGAAAAACTGTGCCAGCACAGAAAACATCTCCCATCGTGTTCTAGACGTTGCACGGAGGTGTGCCGAGTGTTTGGCATGAAGAAAAGAAAAGGTGTCCAAAACAGCTTCCAATCGAATGTTCATGTGATTGGAAAAGTCAGGAGAGTGCAAAGGTACTGTTTTCTAGCAGTTGGCAAGCTGCGCACACAATCCCAGTGTTGTACAGCTTCCTTCTTCACCTTTCCGAAGGTGCCGCTCTCTCCGGCTCCCGGAGGCGAAGAAGCGGCTTCTTCGCGCAAACACGATTGTGCCGCTCACTGTGCACTCCTTAGCGCGGCTTCTGCCGAAAGACGCCCGGGAGCGGCTCTTAGCTACGGAGAGAATCGTACCTACGTCTTTAGCGTCTCTTCTCGTCTACATCTTAGCAAAAAGCTTTTCCACTATGTCTGGCGAGGAAAAACTGTGTCACCACAGTAAACATCTCCCATCGTGTTCTAGACGTTGCACGGGGGGGTGCCGAGTGTTTGGCATGAAGGAAAGAAAAGTTGTCCAAAACAGCTTCCAATCGAATGTTCATGTGATTGGAAAAGTCAGGAGAGTGCAAAGGTACTGTTTTCTAGCAGTTGGCAAGCTACGCACACAATCCCAGTGTTGTACAGCTTCCTTCTTCACCTTTCCGAAGGTGCCGCTCTCTCCGGCTCCCGGAGGCGAAGAAGCGGCTTCTTCGCGCAAAGACGATTGTGCCGCTCACTGTGCACTCCTTAGCGCGGCTTCTGCCGAAAGACGCCCGGGAGCGGCTCTTAGCTCCGGACAGCATCGTACCTTCGTCTTTAGCGTCTCTTCTCGTCTACATCTTAGCAAAAAGCTTTTCCACTATGTCTGGCGAGGAAAAACTGTGCCAGCACAGAAAACATCTCCCATCGTGTTCTAGACGTTGCACGGAGGTGTGCCGAGTGTTTGGCATGAAGGAAAGAAAAGTTGTCCAAAACAGCTTCCAATCGAATGTTCATGTGATTGGAAAAGTCAGGAGAGTGCAAAGGTACTGTTTTCTAGCAGTTGGCAAGCTGCGCACACAATCCCAGTGTTGTACAGCTTCCTTCTTCACCTTTCCGAAGGTGCCGCTCTCTCCGGCTCCCGGAGGCGAAGAAGCGGCTTCTTCGCGCAAAGACGATTGTGCCGCTCACTGTGCACTCCTTAGCGCGGCTTCTGCCGAAAGACGCCCGGGAGCGGCTCTTAGCTCCGGACAGCATCGTACCTTCGTCTTTAGCGTCTCTTCTCGTCTATATCTTAGCAAAAAGCTTTTCTACTATGTCTGGCGAGGAAAAACTTTGCCAGCACAGAAAACATCTCCCATCGTGTTCTAGACGTTGCACGGAGGTGTGCCGAGTGTTTGGCATGAAGAAAAGAAAAGGTGTCCAAAACAGCTTCCAATCGAATGTTCATGTGATTGGAAAAGTCAGGAGAGTGCAAAGGTACTGTTTTCTAGCAGTTGGCAAGCTGCGCACACAATCCCAGTGTTGTACAGCTTCCTTCTTCACATTTCCGAAGGTGCCGCTCTCTCCGGCTCCCGGAGGCGAAGAAGCGGCTTCTTCGCGCAAAGACGATTGTGCCGCTCACTGTGCACTCCTTAGCGCGGCTTCTGCCGAAAGACGCCCGGGAGCGGCTCTTAGCTCCGGACAGCATCGTACCTTCGTCTTTAGCGTCTCTTCTCGTCTACATCTTAGCAAAAAGCTTTTCCACTATGTCTGGCGAGGAAAAACTGTGCCAGCACAGAAAACATCTCCCATCGTGTTCTAGACGTTGCACGGAGGTGTGCCGAGTGTTTGGCATGAAGGAAAGAAAAGTTGTCCAAAACAGCTTCCAATCGAATGTTCATGTGATTGGAAAAGTCAGGAGAGTGCAAAGGTACTGTTTTCTAGCAGTTGGCAAGCTGCGCACACAATCCCAGTGTTGTACAGCTTCCTTCTTCACCTTTCCGAAGGTGCCGCTCTCTCCGGCTCCCGGAGGCGAAGGAGCGGCTTCTTCGCGCAAAGACGATTGTGCCGCTCACTGTGCACTCCTTAGCGCGGCTTGTGCCGAAAGACGCCCGGGAGCGGCTCTTAGCTCCGGACAGCATCGTACCTTCGTCTTTAGCGTCTCTTCTCGTCTACATCTTAGCAAAAAGCTTTTCCACTATGTCTGGCGAGGAAAAACTGTGCCAGCACAGAAAACATCTCCCATCGTGTTCTAGACGTTGCACGGAGGTGTGCCGAGTGTTTGGCATGAAGGAAAGAAAAGTTGTCCAAAACAGCTTCCAATCGAATGTTCATGTGATTGGAAAAGTCAGGAGAGTGCAAAGGTACTGTTTTCTAGCAGTTGGCAAGCTGCGCACACAATCCCAGTGTTGTACAGCTTCCTTCTTCACCTTTCCGAAGGTGCCGCTCTCTCCGGCTCCCGGAGGCGAAGAAGCGGCTTCTTCGCGGAAAGACGATTGTGCCGCTCACTGTGCACTCCTTAGCGCGGCTTCTGCCGAAAGACGCTCGGGAGCGGCTCTTAGCTCCGGACAGCATCGTACCTTCGTCTTTAGCATCTCTTCTCGTCTACATCTTAGCAAAAAGCTTTTCTACTATGTCTGGCGAGGAAAAACTGTGCCAGCACAGAAAACATCTCCCATCGTGTTCTAGACGTTGCACGATCCCTATACTTAGGCTGATTTCTTTCCTGGGGATAGGGTTAGGCTTCAGCCTAGGGCTTGGAGTATTTTAACCAGGAGCCCTGAGTTCCAGGCTTACTGCATCTGCCAAAGGCATCCCAAAGGGAGTGCAAAAGTGCCACAACATGGCTGATTTCACGGCTTTTCCCTTAGGAAGAACCCTAACACGCGGCTGATTTACCTTCCTAGGGTTACTGTTAGGCTTAGACCTAGGACTTTTAAAACCAGGAAGCCCTGGGCTCCAGGCACACTGCAGCTGCGAAAGGCATCCCAAGGGGAGCGCAAAAGTGACACAACTTGGCTGCCACCACTGATATTTCCATGAGACCATCCCTAACCATAGGCTGATTTTCCTTCCTAGGGTTAAGGTTTGAGTTACGCCTAGGGTAAAGGTTCTATAAACCAGAAAGCCCTGAGTTCCAAGAACACAGCAGCTGCAAAGGACTTCCCAAGAAGAGCGCAAAAGTACCACAACATGCCTGCGTCGATAGCTTTTCCTTGGGATCATGCCAAATTCCTGGCTGATTTGCCTTTCTCGTCTTAGGGTTGGGGTTCGGCCTAGGGCTAGGATATTTTTAACTAGGAAGCCCTGAGTTCCAGGCTTACTGCATCTGCCAAAGGCATCCCAAACGGAGTGCAAAAGTGCCACAACATGGCTGCTTTTACGGCTTTTCCCTTTGGAAGAACTCTAATACGCGGCTGATTTACCTTCCTAGGGTTACTGTTAGGCTTAGGCCTAGGACTTTTAAAACCAGGAAGCCCTGGGCTCCAGGCACATGCAGCTGCGAAAGGCATCCCAAGAGGGCCGCAGAAGCGACACAACTTGGCTGCCTCTGCTTCTATTCTCATGAGACCATCCTGAACCATAGGCTGATTTTCCTTCCTAGGGTTAAGGTTTGAGTTACGCCTAGGGTAAGAGTTCTATTAACCAGAAAGCCCTGAGTTCCAAGAACACAGCAGCTGCAAAGGACTACCCAAGAAGAGCGCAAAAGTACCACAACGTGCCTGCCTCCACAGCTTTTTCCTTGGGGACATGCCTAATTCCTGGCTGATTTGCCTTTCTCGTCTTAGGCTTGGGGTTCGGCCTAGGGCTAGGATTTTTTTAACTAGGAAGCCCTGAGTACCAGGCTTACTTCATCTGCCAAAGGCATCCCAAAGGGAGTGCAAAAGTGCCACAACATGGTTGCTTTCACGGCTTTTTCCTTGGCAAGAAGCCTAACACCAGGCTGATTTCGCTTCCCAGGGTTACTGTGAGGCTTAGGCCTAGGGCTAGGATTTTTAAAACTAGGAAGCCCTTAGATCCAGGCACACTGCAGCTGTTCAAGGCATCCCAAGGGGAGTACAAAAGTGCAACAACATGGCAGCTTTCACAGCTTTTTCCTTGGCACCATCCCTATACCTTGGCTGTTTTATCTGCCTAGGGTTAGGGTTAGGGTTCAGCCTAGGGCTTGGAGTTTTTTACCCAGGAAGCCCTGAGTTCCAGGCTTACTGCATCTGCCAAAAGCATCCCAAAGGGAGTGCAGAAGTGCCACAACATGGCTGCTTTCACGGCTTTTCCCTTAGGAAGAACCCTAATACGCGGCTGATTTACCTTCCTAGGGTTACTGTTAGGCTTAGGCCTAGGACTTTTAAAACCAGGAAGCCCTGGGCTCCAGGCACATGCAGCTGCGAAAGGCATCCCAAGGGGAGCGCAAAAGTGACACAACTTGGCTGCTTTCACTGCTTTTCCCTTAGGAAGAACCCTAATACGCGGCTGATTTACCTTCCTAGGGTTACTGTTAGGCTTAGGCCTAGGACTTTTAAAACCAGGAAGCCCTGGGCTCCAGGCACACTGCAGCTGCGAAAGGCATCCCAAGGGGAGCGCAAAAGTGACACAACTTGGCTGCCTCTGCTGCTATTCTCATGAGACCATCCCGAACCATAGGCTGATTTTCCTTCCTAGGGTTAAGGTTTGAGTTACGCCTGGGGTAAGGGTTCTATTAACCAGAAAGCCCTGAGTTCTAAGAACACAGCAGCTGCGAAGGACTAGCCAAGAAGAGCGCAAAACTACCACAACATGCGTGCCTCCACAGCTTTTTCCTTGGGGACATGCCTAATTCCTGGCTGATTTGCCTTTCTCGTCTTAGGCTTGGGGTTCGGCCTAGGGCTAGGATATTTTTAACTAGGAAGCCCTGAGTTCCAGGCTTACTTCATCTGCAAAAAGCATCCCAAATGGAGTGCAGAAGTGCCACAACATGGCTGCTTTCACGGCTTTTCCCTTAGGAAGAACCCTAATACGCGGCTGATTTACCTTCCTAGGGTTACTGTTAGGCTTAGGCCTAGGACTTTTAAAACCAGGAAGCCCTGGGCTCCAGGCACATGCAGCTGCGAAAGGCATCCCAAGGGGAGCGCAAAAGTGACACAACTTGGCTGCTTTCACTGCTTTTCCCTTAGGAAGAACCCTAATACGCGGCTGATTTACCTTCCTAGGGTTACTGTTAGGCTTAGTCCTAGGACTTTTAAAACCAGGAAGCCCTGGGCTCCAGGCACACTGCAGCTGCGAAAGGCATCCCAAGGGGAGCGCAAAAGTGACACAACTTGGCTGCCTCTGCTGCTATTCTCATGAGACCATCCCGAACCATAGGCTGATTTTCCTTCCTAGGGTTAAGGTTTGACTTACACCTAGGGTAAGGGTTCTATTAACCAGAAAGCCATGAGTACCAAGAACACAGCAGCTGCGAAGGACTAGCCAAGAAGAGCGCAAAAGTACCACAACATGCCTGCCTCCACAGCTTTTTCCTTGGGGACATGCCTAATTCCTGGCTGATTTGCCTTTCTCGTCTTAGGCTTGGGGTTCGGCCTAGGGCTAGGACTTTTAAAATCAGGAAGCCCTGAGTTCCAGGTACACTGGAGCTGTGAAAGGCATCCAAAAGGGAGTGCAAAAGTGCCACAACATGGTTGCTTTAACGGCTTTTTCCTTGGCAAGAAGCCTAACACCAGGCTGATTTCCCTTCCCAGGGTTACTGTGAGGCTTAGGCCTAGGGCTAGGATTTTTAAAACTAGGAAGCCCTGGGCTCCAGGCACACTGCAGCTGTTCAAGGCATCCCAAGGGGAGTACAAAAGTGCAACAACATGGCAGCTTTCACAGCTTTTTCCTTGGCACCATCCCTATACCTAGGCTGATTTATCTGCCTAGGGTTAGGGTTAGGGTTCAGCCTAGGGCTTGGAGTTTTTTAACCAGGAAGCCCTGAGTTCCAGGCTTACTGCATCTGCCAAAGGCATCCCAAAGGGAGTGCAAAAGTGCCACAACATGGCTGCCTCCAGCGCTTTTTCCTTGGGACCATCATTGAACCTAGGCTGATTTACTTGCCTCCAGTTGCACCTATGGTCACGCCAAGAGATAGGGATTTTAAATCAGTAAACCCTGAGCTCCAGACCCAGTGCAGCTGCAAAAGGCTTCCCAAGGGCAGCCAAAAATTGCCTCAACATGCTCCTTCCAGTGCTTTTTTTCTTGGGAACATCCCTATACCCAGGCTGATTTATCTGCCTAGGGTTAGGGTTAGGGTTCAGCCTAGAGATAGGATTTTTTCAAACAGGAAGCCCTGAATTCCAGGCACACTGCAGCTGTTAAAGGCAGTGTTCTACGTCAACCGCAACTTAGTCTGAAAGAAAAGCTTTTTCTCTGAGAGCATCTGAGAGGTTTGCATGAAGCACTGATATCTGACATTTGCAATTTTGAATAGGAGAGGAGAAAGAAAATGGGAAGAAGTTTTTAATTTTAGTGGTTTCAATGTTAATTTCCGTACACTTTTTCAAAACTTGTCAGCTCAAATGCCCATCAACATCTTTTAGTCATCTGTAAGTCAGTATTCATATAAAATGTGCTTCAAATCAAAAGAATTTCAAATTTGCACTCCAAATTTCTATGCCTAGATTTATGATTTCCTACACATATCAGATGAAAGGAAGGCCTTTTTTACTGTGGGAGTGCTGGAACACTGGAACAGGTTGCCCAGGGAAGTTGTGGGTGTCCCATCCCTGAAAGTATTCAAGGTCAGCTTGGACGGGGCTTGGAGCAGCAACAAAGGAGAAGCTTGGTGGTAGAGAAACAAAGTTGGACTATAGAAGAAACTGGGATTGAAGTATAGGAGCAAGTTTTCTCTCAGCTCTTGGGGTAAATTCAAAGTTGTACAAAATGACATTTATCTGTGCTATTCACTACTGTAACAGAAATGTTCATGAAAACTGTACAGAAGATAGCAAATTTTAAAAGAGATAAGAATTACAGCATAAAATCCATGGGATGGGTTACAACATGAGACACTCTCTAAGAGAAAATCTCTGTGTTTCAGCACTTCATCATGGTAAGATTTCATGAAGTGCCAAAGAAGGCGGCAAAATATCATTCGGGAAGTTATTTCCTGGAATTCAGCCTGGCCATTAGTAGGAACTGGGTTTGAACACATCATGTAGATATACCACACACACTTTCCCTTCACTGAAAAATGACTGTTTACAACGAAGAAGCAATTGACGATCAAAATTGATTGAAAGCATCTTAAACATGTCAAGTATTTCATTGTAGATGATCTGTGATCCAAATGCTTCTTCCACCTTCGAGAGGGACAGAACAATTCTTCCATATCATGATGGTTTAAAATTGTATCAACCAATGTTTTCTGCTGAAAAGATAGCATCTATTTTTTTCTATTTTTGGAAGAAAATATTCCTAGACATACAACAGGTGAGAACTAAGTAATTTTAAAGAAACAAATGAAAAGAAAATATTCTGTAAATAGAATGAAATGAAAAGCTGTGTTTTAAATAGGAGCTAAATATGAAACAGAATTTTTGTACCAGGCATTTGAATTACTGCACCAGCTCTTTTGCCCATCAAGAGAGGCGTTTAGCATTTCAGTCTTTTCCAAGGTGTTCATGATCTGCTATGCTGATCTCTGTGTGTGCCTAGGTGTGTGTGGAAGGGGGGGCATGTGAAGGGGAGTGTGTATGTTTGCTTTACAATTGTTGTGGCAGATTCATGCCTCAGCTCCACATTTTGTTTTAGAAAGGTCACACAGAGTGGATGTGAAGTTTACTATCAACAAGAGATCAATTCCCAAATCATCCATTTCACTCTACCTTATAAATCATGTGCTTTGTTGCATATTTTATCAAATCTACTTTCAAGCCAGATGGAGGAAGGAGGATGTGGCAATCCCTCCACCATCTTGCAACTTTTATGCAAGTAGGTTTTCAAGAAAATCATCATTTCTCTTTGAAATATGTCTGGAACAGGCATGATGGTAGTGTCAACCTGTTGGAGTTTTTGTTGCTGGAAGAAGTTATACAAAAGGATTGGTTTTTACATTGACCAGTTACTGAATCAAGCTCAGGAATACATTGGAAATTCAACTGGGGCTTCCTTTCCCCGGCAGACTACTTCTAGAACGAGCTTGTACACTGAAGCTTACTCTTTTGCCCTCTTTTTGTTTCTTTCCTATTTTCTTGGCTTCTTTGCCACTCTCTAGACAATTTTGGAACTTTTTTCCCAACTCAAATGGTTTCAATAGTCTGATTGTGATCATACATTTTTACAAGGAATTTTTAAAATCTTTCCTCCAGTTAAGAAAGTCAAGGACTTAGGTCTTTTTCTTCCCTTATCAATATTGCAATGAAATTGATAAGTAAAGACCAACTCTTTCTTTTTGTTTTTAACCCAAGCAGATAATTCCCATCCATTCATCCATTTGGTGGACCAATAGTTGCCATTCTGATGGAAGTTGTCACTTCTTAACAGTAGGCATTCTGTGACTATGTTGACAGCACTTTGGCTGAAGATCCTAACTGGTCTTAGATACACATAGGGAGAAATTTGCTCAGCCAGTGTCAGTCTTAAGCATGCGTATCAGAAGATCTTTCTAGAGCTGGGAATTTTCCCATGAAAGGGATTCAGTTAGGGAAGAGACACTTGCCCCAGAGGTTTACATTCTTCTTGAAGACTGCTTAAGGAACTTAGATGCCATGTCCATTTGGATCTGTGTCTGCGCAGAACTTTGTCATGCCAGTGCTTGAAATACATCTTGAAGAGAATTCACTAGCACAGAATGAATGAGAGTGGAAGGGGTTGGTGGGGCTAACCAGGCCCAACCCCCCTGCCTAAACCAGGATCCCTAGAGCCTCTTGCCCAGGATTCTATCTGGGTGTACTTTTAATGTCTTCAAAGATCCAGGCTCCACAATCTTTCTGGGCAGTCTGTGCCGTGGTTCACTCACCCTCACAGTAAAGAATCATTTCCTGATGTTCCTGTATTTCAGTGTGTGCCCACTGCCTCTTGTCTTTTCACTCAGCATCACTGAAAAGACACTGATTCCCTCCCCTTTGCACTATTGCTTCCATATGGATGTGTGCTGCCATGTAGAGATATGTCAAAAACCTCCCTGAAGCCCAGGCAGATAATATTCCCTTCCTCTACCAGTCAAGTTGATTCATCAGAGGAGTTTAAAGTTATGTTCAGCATGAAACATGCCCCTGAAAAATCATGCTAACTACATTATTGTGTCGTCTTTCATGTGCCTGGCAAGGTTTTCCAGGAAGAGCTGCTTCATCAACTTCCGGGGGATAAAAAAGAGGCTGGCTGGTTTGTACGATTGCGAGTCCTCCTAATTGCCTTTTTTGAAGATGAGTGTCATTTGCTTAAATCCAGTCCTTAGCCTCTCTTGTCTACATCTTAGCAAAAAGCTTTTCCACTATGTCTGGCGAGGAAAAACTGTGCCAGCACAGAAAACATCTCCCATCGTGTTCTAGACGTTGCACGGAGGTGTGCCGAGTGTTTGGCATGAAGGAAAGAAAAGTTGTCCAAAACAGCTTCCAATCGAATGTTCATGTGATTGGAAAAGTCAGGAGAGTGCAAAGGTACTGTTTTCTAGCAGTTGGCAAGCTGCGCACACAATCCCAGTGTTGTACAGCTTCCTTCTTCACCTTTCCGAAGGTGCTGCTCTCTCGGGCTCCCGGAGGCGAAGAAGCGGCTTCTTCGCGCAAAGACGATTGTGCCGCTCACTGTGCACTCCTTAGCGCGGCTTCTGCCGAAAGACGCCCGGGAGCAGCTCTTAGCTCCGGACAGCATCGTACCTTCGTCTTTAGCGTCTCTTCTCGTCTACATCTTAGCAAAAAGCTTTTCCACTATGTCTGGCGAGGAAAAACTGTGCCAGCACAGAAAACATCTCCCATCGTGTTCTAGACGTTGCACGGAGGTGTGCCGAGTGTTTGGCATGAAGAAAAGAAAAGTTGTCCAAAACAGCTTCCAATCGAATGTTCATGTGATTGGAAAAGTCAGGAGAGTGCAAAGGTACTGTTTTCTATCAGTTGGCAAGCTGCGCACACAATCCCAGTGTTGTACAGCTCCCTTCTTCACCTTTCCGAAGGTGCCGCTCTCTCCGGCTCCCGGAGGCGAAGAATCGGCTTCTTCGCGCAAAGACGATTGTGCCGCTCACTGTGCACTCCTTAGCGCGGCTTCTGCCGAAAGACGCCCGGGAGCGGCTCTTAGCCCCGGAGAGAATCGTACCTACGTCTTTAGCGTCTCTTCTCGTCTACATCTTAGCAAAAAGCTTTTCCACTATGTCTGGCGAGGAAAAACTGTGCCAGCACAGAAAACATCTCCCATCGTGTTCTAGACGTTGCACGGAGGTGTGCCGAGTGTTTGGCATGAAGGAAAGAAAAGTTGTCCAAAACAGCTTCCAATCGAATGTTCATGTGATTGGAAAAGTCAGGAGAGTGCAAAGGTACTGTTTTCTAGCAGTTGGCAAGCTACGCACACAATCGCAGTGTTGTACAGCTTCCTTCTTCACCTTTCCGAAGGTGCCGCTCTCTCCGGCTCCCGGAGGCGAAGAAGCGGCTTCTTCGCGCAAAGACGATTGTGCCGCTCACTGTGCACTCCTTAGCGCGGCTTCTGCCGAAAGACGCCCGGGAGCGGCTCTTAGCTCCGGAGAGCATCGTACCTTCGTCTTTAGCGTCTCTTCTCGTCTACATCTTAGCAAAAAGCTTTTCCACTATGTCTGGCGAGGAAAAACTGTGCCAGCACAGAAAACATCTCCCATCGTGTTCTAGACGTTGCACGGAGGTGTGCCGAGTGTTTGGCATGAAGAAAAGAAAAGTTGTCCAAAACAGCTTCCAATCGAATGTTCATGTGATTGGAAAAGTCAGGAGAGTGCAAAGGTACTGTTTTCTAGCAGTTGGCAAGCTGCGCACACAATCCCAGTGTTGTACAGCTTCCTTCTTCACCTTTCCGAAGGTGCCGCTCTCTCCGGCTCCCGGAGGCGAAGAAGCGGCTTCTTCGCGCAAAGACGATTGTGCCGCTCGCTGTGCACTCCTTAGCGCGGCTTCTGCCGAAAGACGCCCGGGAGCGGCTCTTAGCCCCGGAGAAAATCGTACCTACGTCTTTAGCGTCTCTTCTCGTCTACATCTTAGCAAAAAGCTTTTCCACTATGTCTGGCGAGGAAAAACTGTGCCAGCACAGAAAACATCTCCCATCGTGTTCTAGACGTTGCACGGAGGTGTGCCGAGTGTTTGGCATGAAGAAAAGAAAAGTTGTCCAAAACAGCTTCCAATCGAATGTTCATGTGATTGGAAAAGTCAGGAGAGTGCAAAGGTACTGTTTTCTAGCAGTTGGCAAGCTGCGCACACAATCCCAGTGTTGTACAGCTTCCTTCTTCACCTTTCCGAAGGTGCCGCTCTCTCCGGCTCCCGGAGGCGAAGAAGCGGCTTCTTCGCGCAAAGACGATTGTGCCGCTCGCTGTGCACTCCTTAGCGCGGCTTCTGCCGAAAGACGCCCGGGAGCGGCTCTTAGCCCCGCAGAGAATCGTACCTTCGTCTTTAGCGTCTCTTCTCGTCTACATCTTAGCAAAAAGCTTTTCCACTATGTCTGGCGAGGAAAAACTGTGCCAGCACAGAAAACATCTCCCATCGTGTTCTAGACGTTGCACGGAGGTGTGCCGAGTGTTTGGCATGAAGAAAAGAAAAGTTGTCCAAAACAGCTTCCAATCGAATGTTCATGTGATTGGAAAAGTCAGGAGAGTGCAAAGGTACTGTTTTCTATCAGTTGGCAAGCTGCGCACACAATCCCAGTGTTGTACAGCTTCCTTCTTCACCTTTCCGAAGGTGCCGCTCTCTCCGGCTCCCGGAGGCGAAGAAGCGGCTTCTTCGCGCAAAGACGATTGTGCCGCTCACTGTGCACTCCTTAGCGCGGCTTCTGCCGAAAGACGCTCGGGAGCGGCTCTTAGCTCCGGACAGCATCGTACCTTCGTCTTTAGCGTCTCTTCTCGTCTACATCTTAGCAAAAAGCTTTTCTACTATGTCTGGCAAGGAACAACTGTGCCAGCACAGAAAACATCTCCCATCGTGTTCTAGACGTTGCACGATCCCTATACTTAGGCTGATTTCTTTCCTGGGGATAGGGTTAGGCTTCAGCCTAGGGCTTGGAGTATTTTAACCAGGAGCCCAGAGTTCCAGGCTTACTGCATCTGCCAAAGGCATCCCAAAGGGAGTGCAGAAGTGCCACAACATGGCTGCTTTCACGGCTTTTCCCTTAGGAAGAACCCTAATACACGGCTGATTTACCTTCCTAGGGTTACTGTTAGGCTTAGGCCTAGGACTTTTAAAACCAGGAAGCCCTGGGCTCCAGGCACACTGCAGCTGCGAAAGGCATCCCAAGGGGAGCGCAAAAGTGACACAACTTGGCTGCCTCTGCTGCTATTCTCATGAGACCATCCCGAAACATAGGCTGATTTTCCTTCCTAGGCTTAAGGTTTGACTTACGCCTAGGGTAAGTGTTCTATTAACCAGAAAGCCATGAGTACCAAGAACACAGCAGCTGCGAAGGACTAGCCAAGAAGAGCGCAAAAGTACCACAACATGCCTGCCTCCACAGCTTTTTCCTTGGGGACATGCCTAATTCCTGGCTGATTTGCCTTTCTCGTCTTAGGCTTGGGGTTCGGCCTAGGGCTAGGATATTTTTAACTAGGAAGCCCTGAGTTCCAGGCTTACTTCATTTACCAAAGGCATCCCAAAGGGAGTGCAAAAGTGCCACAACATGGTTGCTTTCACGGCTTTTTCCTTGGCAAGAAGCCTAACACCAGGCTGATTTCCCTTCCCAGGGTTACTGTGAGGCTTAGGCCTAGGGCTAGGATTTTTAAAACTAGGCAGCCCTGGGCTCCAGGCACACTGCAGCTGTTCAAGGCATCCCAAGGGGAGTACAAAAGTGCAACAACATGGCAGCTTTCACAGCTTTTTCCTTGGCACCATCCCTATACCTAGGCTGATTTATCTGCCTAGGGTTAGGGTTAGGGTTCAGCCTAGGGCTTGGAGTTTTTTAACCAGGAAGCCCTGAGTTCCAGGCTTACTGCATCTGCCAAAGGCATCCCAAAGGGAGTGCAAAAGTGCCACAAGATGGCTGCTTTCACGGCTTTTCCCTTAGGAAGAACCCTAATACGCGGCTGATTTACCTTCCTAGGGTTACTGTTAGGCTTAGACCTAGGACTTTTAAAACCAGGAAGCCCTGGGCTCCAGGCACACTGCAGCTGTTTAAGGCATCCCAAGAGGGCTGCAGAAGTGACACAACTTGGCTGCTTTCACTGCTTTTCCCTTAGGAAGAACCCTAATACGCGGCTGATTTACCTTCCTAGGGTTACTGTTAGGCTTAGGCCTAGGACTTTTAAAACCAGGAAGCCCTGGGCTCCAGGCACACTGCAGCTGCGAAAGGCATCCCAAGGGGAGCGCAAAAGTGACACAACTTGGCTGCCTTTGCTGCTATTCTCATGAGACCATCCCGAACCATAGGCTGATTTTCCTTCCTAGGGTTAAGGTTTGAGTTACGCCTGGGGTAAGGGTTCTATTAACCAGAAAGCCCTGAGTTCCAAGAACACAGCAGCTGCGAAGGACTAGCCAAGAAGAGCGCAAAAGTACCACAACATGCCTGCCTCCACAGCTTTTTCCTTGGGGACATGCCTAATTCCTGGCTGATTTGCCTTTCTCGTCTTAGGGTTGGGGTTCGGCCTAGGGCTAGGATTTTTTTAACTAGGAAGCCCTGAGTTCCAGGCTTACTTCATCTGCAAAAAGCATCCCAAAGGGAGTGCAGAAGTGCCACAACATGGCTGCTTTCACGGCTTTTCCCTTAGGAAGAACCCTAATACGCGGCTGATTTACCTTCCTAGGGTTACTGTTAGGCTGAGGCCTAGGACTTTTAAAACCAGGAAGCCCTGGGCTCCAGGCACATGCAGCTGCGAAAGGCATCCCAAGAGGGCCGCAGAAGTGACACAACTTGGCTGCCTCTGCTTCTATTCTCATGAGACCATCCTGAACCATAGGCTGATTTTCCTTCCTAGGGTTAAGGTTTGAGTTACGCCTAGGGTAAGGGTTCTATTAACCAGAAAGCCCTGAGTTCCAAGAACACAGCAGCTGCGAAGGACTACCCAAGAAGAGCGCAAAAGTACCACAACGTGCCTGCCTCCACAGCTTTTTCCTTGGGGACGTGCCTAATTCCTGGCTGATTTGCCGTTCTCGTCTTAGGCTTGGGGTTCGGACTAGGGCTAGGACTTTTAAAATCAGGAAGCCCTGAGTTCCAGGCACACTGGAGCTGTGAAAGTCATCCAAAAGGGAGGGCAAAAGTGCCAGAGCATGGTTGCTTTCACGGCTTTTTCCTTGGCAAGAAGCCTAACACCAGGCTGATTTCCCTTCCCAGGGTTACTGTGAGGCTTAGGCCTAGGGCTAGGATTTTTAAAACTAGGAAGCCCTTAGCTCCAGGCACACTGCAGCTGTTCAAGGCATCCCAAGGGGAGTACAAAAGTGCAACAACATGGCAGCTTTCACAGCTTTTTCCTTGGCACCATCCCTATACCTAGGCTGATTTATCTGCCTAGGGTTAGGGTTAGGGTTCAGCCTAGGGCTTGGAGTTTTTTAACCAGGAAGCCCTGAGTTCCAGGCTTACTGCATCTGCCAAAGGCATCCCAAAGGGAGTGCAAAAGTGCCACAAGATGGCTGCTTTAACAGCCTTTCCCTTAGGAAGAACCCTAATACGCGGCTGATTTACCTTCCTAGGGTTACTGTTAGGCTTAGGCCTAGGACTTTTAAAACCAGGAAGCCCTGGGCTCCAGGCACACTGCAGCTGCGAAAGGCATCCCAAGGGGAGCGCAAAAGTGACACAACTTGGCTGCCTCTGCTGCTATTCTCATGAGACCATCCCGAACCATAGGCTGATTTTCCTTCCTAGGGTTAAGGTTTGAGTTACGCCTGGGGTAAGGGTTCTATTAACCAGAAAGCCCTGAGTTCCAAGAACACAGCAGCTGCGAAGGACTAGCCAAGAAGAGCGCAAAAGTACCACAACATGCCTGCCTCCACAGCTTTTTCCTTGGGCACATGCCTAATTCCTGGCTGATTTGCCTTTCTCGTCTTAGGGTTGGGGTTCGGCCTAGGGCTAGGATATTTTTAACTAGGAAGCCCTGAGTTCCAGGCTTACTTCATCTGCCAAAGGCATCCAAAAGGGAGTGCAAAAGTGCCACAACATGGTTGCTTTCACGGCTTTTTCCTTGGCAAGAAGCCTAACACCAGGCTGATTTCCCTTCCCTTGGTTACTGTTAGGCTTAGGCCTAGGGCTAGGATTTTTAAAACTAGGAAGCCCTGGGCTCCAGGCACACTGCAGCTGTTCAAGGCATCCCAAGGGGAGTACAAAAGTGCAACAACATGGCAGCTTTCACAGCTTTTTCCTTGGCACCATCCCTATACCTAGGCTGATTTATCTGCCTAGGGTTAGGGTTAGGGTTCAGCCTAGGGCTTGGAGTTTTTTAACCAGGAAGCCCTGAGTTCCAGGCTTACTGCATCTGCCAAAGGCATCCCAAAGGGAGTGCAAAAGTGCCACAAGATGGCTGCTTTCACGGCTTTTCCCTTAGGAAGAACCCTAATACGCGGCTGATTTACCTTCCTAGGGTTACTGTTAGGCTTAGACCTAGGACTTTTAAAACCAGGAAGCCCTGGGCTCCAGGCACACTGCAGCTGTTAAAGGCATCCCAAGAGGGCTGCAGAAGTGACACAACTTGGCTGCCTCTGCTGCTATTCTCATGAGACTATCCCGAACCATAGGCTGATTTTCCTTCCTAGGGTTAAGGTTTGAGTTACGCCTAGGGTAAGAGTTCTATTAACCAGAAAGCCCTGAGTTCCAAGAACACAGCAGCTGCGAAGGACTTCCAAAGAAGAGCGCAAAAGTACCACAACATGCCTGCCTCCACAGCTTTTTCCTTGGGGACATGCCTAATTCCTGGCTGATTTGCCTTTCTCGTCTTAGGGTTGGGGTTCGGCCTAGGGCTAGGATTTTTTTAACTAGGAAGCCCTGAGTTCCAGGCTTACTGCATCTGCCAAAGGCATCCCAAATGGAGTGCAGAAGTGCCACAACATGGCTGCTTTCACGGCTTTTCCCTTAGGAAGAACCCTAATACGCGGCTGATTTACCTTCCTAGGGTTACTGTTAGGCTTAGGCCTAGGACTTTTAAAACCAGGAAGCCCTGGGCTCCAGGCACACTGCAGCTGTGAAAGGCATCCCAAGGGGAGCGCAAAAGTGACGCAACTTGGCTGCCACCACTGATATTTCCATGAGACCATCCCGAACCATAGGCTGATTTTCCTTCCTAGGGTTAAGGTTTGAGTTACGCCTGGGGTAAGGGTTCTATTAACCAGAAAGCCATGAGTACCAAGAACACAGCAGCTGCGAAGGACTACCCAAGAAGAGCGCAAAAGTACCACAACATGCGTGCCTCCACAGCTTTTTCCTTGGGGACATGCCTAATTCCTGGCTGATTTGCCTTTCTCGTCTTAGGGTTGGGGTTCGGCCTAGGGCTAGGATTTTTAAAGTCAGGAAGCCCTGAGTTCCAGGCACACTGGAGCTGTGAAAGTCATCCAAAAGGGAGTGCAAAAGTGCCACAACATGGCTGCTTTCCCGGCTTTTTCCTTGGCAAGAAGCCTAACACCAGGCTGATTTACCTTCCTAGGGTTACTGTAAGGCTTAGGCCTAGGGCTAGGATTTTTAAAACTAGGAAGCCCTTAGCTCCAGGCACACTGCAGCTGTTCAAGGCATCCCAAGAGGGCCGCAGAAGTGACACAACTTGGCTGCCTCTGCTGCTATTCTCATGAGTCCATCCCGAACCATAGGCTGATTTTCCTTCCTAGGGTGAGGGTTAGAGTTACGCCTAGGGTTAGTGTTTTTTTAACCAGAAAGCCCTGAGTTCCAAGAACACAGCAGCTGCCAAGGACTACCCAAGAGGAGGGGAAAAGTGCCACAACATGGCTGCCTCCAGCGCTTTTTCCTTGGGACCATCATTGAACCTAGGCTGATTTACTTGCCTCCAGTTGCACCTATGGTCACGCCAAGAGATAGGGATTTTAAATCAGTAAACCCTGAGCTCCAGACCCAGTGCAGCTGCAAAAGGCTTCCCAAGGGCAGCCAAAAATTGCCTCAACATGCTCCTTCCAGTGCTTTTTTCCTTGGGAACATCCCTATACCCAGGCTGATTTATCTGCCTAGGGTTAGGGTTAGGGTTCAGCCTAGAGATAGGATTTTTTCAAACAGGAAGCCCTGAATTCCAGGCACACTGCAGCTGTTAAAGGCAGTGTTCTACGTCAACCGCAACTTAGTCTGAAATAAATGCTTTTTCCCTGAGAGCATCTGAGAGGTTTGCATGAAGCACTGATATCTGACATTTGCAATTTTGAATAGGAGAGGAGAAAGAAAATGGGAAGAAGTTTTTAATTTTAGTGGTTTCAATGTTAATTTCCGTACACTTTTTCAAAACTTGTCAGCTCAAATGCCCATCAACATCTTTTAGTCATCTGTAAGTCAGTATTCATAAAAAATGTGCTTCAAATCAAAAGAATTTCAAATTTGCACTCCAAATTTCTATGCCTAGATTTATGATTTCCTACACATATCAGATGAAAGGAAGGCCTTTTTTACTGTGGGAGTGCTGGAACACTGGAACAGGTTGCCCAGGGAAGTTGTGGGTGTCCCATCCCTGAAAGTATTCAAGGTCAGCTTGGACGGGGCTTGGAGCAGCAACAAAGGAGAAGCTTGATGGTAGAGAAACAAAGTTGGACTATAGAAGAAACTGGGATTGAAGTATAGGAGCAAGTTTTCTCTCAGCTCTTGGGGTAAATTCAAAGTTGTACAAAATTACATTTATCTGAGCTATTCACTACTGTAACAGAAATGTTCATGAAAACTGTACAGAAGATAGCAAATTTTAAAAGAGATAAGAATTACAGCATAAAATCCATGGGATGGGTTACAACATGAGACACTCTCTAAGAGAAAATCTCTGTGTTTCAGCACTTCATCATGGTAAGATTTCATGAAGTGCCAAAGAAGGCGGCAAAATATCATTCGGGAAGTTATTTCCTGGAATTCAGCCTGGCCATTAGTAGGAACTGGGTTTGAACACATCATGTAGATATACCACACACACTTGCCCTTCACTGAAAAATGACTGTTTACAACGAAGAAGCAACTGACGATCAAAATTGATTGAAAGCATCTTAAACATGTCAAGTATTTCATTGTAGATGATCTGTGATCCAAATGCTTCTTCCACCTTCGAGAGGGACAGAACAATTCTTCCATATCATGATGGTTTAAAATTGTATCAACCAATGTTTTCTGCTGAAAAGATATCATCTATGTTTTTCCATTTTTGGAAGAAAATATTCCTAGACATACAACAGGTGAGAACTAAGTAATTTTAAAGAAACAAATGAAAAGAAAATATTCTGTAAATAGAATGAAATGAAAAGCTGTGTTTTAAATAGGAGCTAAATATGAAACAGAATTTTTGTACCAGGCATTTGAATTACTGCACCAGCTCTTTTGCCCATCAAGAGAGGCGTTTAGCATTTCAGTCTTTTCCAAGGTGTTCATGATCTGCTATGCTGATCTCTGTGTGTGCCTAGGTGTGTGTGGAAGGGGGGGCATGTGAAGGGGAGTGTGTATGTTTGCTTTACAATTGTTGTGGCAGATTCATGCCTCAGCTCCACATTTTGTTTTAGAAAGGTCACACAGAGTGGATGTGAAGTTTACTATCAACAAGAGATCAATTCCCAAATCATCCATTTGACTCTACCTTATAAATCATGTGCTTTGTTGCATATTTTATCAAATCTACTTTCAAGCCAGATGGAGGAAGGAGGATGTGGCAATCCCTCCACCATCTTGCAACTTTTATGCAAGTAGGTTTTCAAGAAAATCATCATTTCTCTTTGAAATATGTCTGGAACAGGCATGATGGTAGTGTCAACCTGTTGGAGTTTTTGTTGATGGAAGAAGTTATACAAAAGGATTGGTTTTTACATTGACCAGTTACTGAATCAAGCTCAGGAATACATTGGAAATTCAACTGGGGCTTCCTTTCCCCGGCAGACTACTTCTAGAACGAGCTTGTACACTGAAGCTTACTCTTTTGCCCTCTTTTTGTTTCTTTCCTATTTTCTTGGCTTCTTTGCCACTCTCTAGACAATTTTGGAACTTTTTTCCCAACTCAAATGGTTTCAATAGTCTGATTGTGATCATACATTTTTACAAGGAATTTTTAAAATCTTTCCTCCAGTTAAGAAAGTCAAGGACTTAGGTCTTTTTCTTCCCTTATCAATATTGCAATGAAATTGATAAGTAAAGACCAACTCTTTCTTTTTGTTTTTAACCCAAGCAGATAATTCCCATCCATTCATCCATTTGGTGGACCAATAGTTGCCATTCTGATGGAAGTTGTCACTTCTTAACAGTAGGCATTCTGTGACTATGTTGACAGCACTTTGGGTGAAGATCCTAACTGGTCTTAGATACACATAGGGAGAAATTTGCTCAGCCAGTGTCAGTCTTAAGCATGCGTATCAGAAGATCTTTCTAGAGCTGGGAATTTTCCCATGAAAGGGATTCAGTTAGGGAAGAGACACTTGCCCCAGAGGTTTACATTCTTCTTGAAGACTGCTTAAGGAACTTAGATGCCATGTCCATTTGGATCTGTGTCTGCGCAGAACTTTGTCATGCCAGTGCTTGAAATGCATCTTGAATTCACTAGCACAGAATGAATGAGAGTGGAAGGGGTTGGTGGAGCTAACCAGGCCCAACCCCCCTGCCTAAACCAGGATCCCTAGAGCCTCTTGCCCAGGAGTCTATCTGGGTGTACGTTTAATGTCTTCAAAGATCCAGGCTCCACAATCTTTCTGGGCAGTCTGTGCCGTGGTTCACTCACCCTCACAGTAAAGAATCATTTCCTGATGTTCCTGTATTTCAGTGTGTGCCCACTGCCTCTTGTCTTTTCACTCAGCATCACTGAAAAGACACTGATTCCCTCCCCTTTGCACTATTGCTTCCATATGGATGTGTGCTGCCATGTAGAGATATGTCAAAAACCTCCCTGAAGCCCAGGCAGATAATATTCCCTTCATCTACCAGTCAAGTTGATTCATCAGAGGAGTTTAAAGTTATGTTCAGCATGAAATGCCCCTGAAAAATCATGCTAACTACATTATTGTGTCGTCTTTCATTTGCCTGGCAAGGTTTTCCAGGAAGAGCTGCTTCATCAACTTCCTGGGTATAAAAAAGAGGCTGGCTGGTTTGTACGATTGCGAGTCCTCCTAATTGCCTTTTTTGAAGATGAGTAGCATTTGCTTACATCCAGTCCTTAGCCTCTCTTCTCGTCTACATCTTAGCAAAAAGCTTTTCCACTATGTCTGGCGAGGAAAAACTGTGCCAGCACAGAAAACATCTCCCATCGTGTTCTAGACGTTGCACGGAGGTGTGCCGAGTGTTTGGCATGAAGGAAAGAAAAGTTGTCCAAAACAGCTTCCAATCGAATGTTCATGTGATTGGGAAAGTCAGGAGAGTGCAAAGGTACTGTTTTCTATCAGTTGGCAAGCTACGCACACAATCCCAGTGTTGTACAGCTTCCTTCTTCACCTTTCCGAAGGTGCCGCTCTCTCCGGCTCCCGGAGGCGAAGAAGCGGCTTCTTCGCGCAAAGACGATTGTGCCGCTCACTGTGCACTCCTTAGCGCGGCTTCTGCCGAAAGACGCCCGGGAGCGGCTCTTAGCTCCGGAGAGAATCGTACCTACGTCTTTAGCGTCTCTTCTCGTCTACATCTTAGCAAAAAGCTTTTCCACTATGTCTGGCGAGGAAAAACTGTGCCAGCACAGAAAACATCTCCCATCGTGTTCTAGACGTTGCACGGAGGTGTGCCGAGTGTTTGGCATGAAGGAAAGAAAAGTTGTCCAAAACAGCTTCCAATCGAATGTTCATGTGATTGGAAAAGTCAGGAGAGTGCAAAGGTACTGTTTTCTAGCAGTTGGCAAGCTGCGCACACAATCCCAGTGTTGTACAGCTTCCTTCTTCACCTTTCCGAAGGTGCCGCTCTCTCCGGCTCCCGGAGGCGAAGAAGCGGCTTCTTCGCGCAAAGACGATTGTGCCGCTCACTGTGCACTCCTTAGCGCGGCTTCTGCCGAAAGACGCCCGGGAGCGGCTCTTAGCTACGGACAGCATCGTACCTTCGTCTTTAGCGTCTCTTCTCGTCTACATCTTAGCAAAAAGCTTTTCCACTATGTCTGGCGAGGAAAAACTGTGCCAGCACAGAAAACATCTCCCATCGTGTTCTAGACGTTGCACGGAGGTGTGCCGAGTGTTTGGCATGAAGAAAAGAAAAGTTGTCCAAAACAGCTTCCAATCGAATGTTCATGTGATTGGAAAAGTCAGGAGAGTGCAAAGGTACTGTTTTCTAGCAGTTGGCAAGCTGCGCACACAATCGCAGTGTTGTACAGCTTCCTTCTTCACCTTTCCGAAGGTGCCGCTCTCTCCGGCTCCCGGAGGCGAAGAAGCGGCTTCTTCGCGCAAAGACGATTGTGCCGCTTACTGTGCACTCCTTAGCGCGGCTTCTGCCGAAAGACGCCCGGGAGCGGCTCTTAGCTCCGGACAGCATCGTACCTTCGTCTTTAGCGTCTCTTCTCGTCTACATCTTAGCAAAAAGCTTTTCCACTATGTCTGGCGAGGAAAAACTGTGCCAGCACAGAAAACATCTCCCATCGTGTTCTAGACGTTGCACGGAGGTGTGCCGAGTGTTTGGCATGAAGAAAAGAAAAGGTGTCCAAAACAGCTTCCAATCGAATGTTCATGTGATTGGAAAAGTCAGGAGAGTGCAAAGGTACTGTTTTCTAGCAGTTGGCAAGCTGCGCACACAATCCCAGTGTTGTACAGCTTCCTTCTTCACCTTTCCGAAGGTGCCGCTCTCTCCGGCTCCCGGAGGCGAAGAAGCGGCTTCTTCGCGCAAACACGATTGTGCCGCTCACTGTGCACTCCTTAGCGCGGCTTCTGCCGAAAGACGCCCGGGAGCGGCTCTTAGCTACGGAGAGAATCGTACCTACGTCTTTAGCGTCTCTTCTCGTCTACATCTTAGCAAAAAGCTTTTCCACTATGTCTGGCGAGGAAAAACTGTGTCACCACAGTAAACATCTCCCATCGTGTTCTAGACGTTGCACGGGGGGGTGCCGAGTGTTTGGCATGAAGGAAAGAAAAGTTGTCCAAAACAGCTTCCAATCGAATGTTCATGTGATTGGAAAAGTCAGGAGAGTGCAAAGGTACTGTTTTCTAGCAGTTGGCAAGCTACGCACACAATCCCAGTGTTGTACAGCTTCCTTCTTCACCTTTCCGAAGGTGCCGCTCTCTCCGGCTCCCGGAGGCGAAGAAGCGGCTTCTTCGCGCAAAGACGATTGTGCCGCTCACTGTGCACTCCTTAGCGCGGCTTCTGCCGAAAGACGCCCGGGAGCGGCTCTTAGCTCCGGACAGCATCGTACCTTCGTCTTTAGCGTCTCTTCTCGTCTACATCTTAGCAAAAAGCTTTTCCACTATGTCTGGCGAGGAAAAACTGTGCCAGCACAGAAAACATCTCCCATCGTGTTCTAGACGTTGCACGGAGGTGTGCCGAGTGTTTGGCATGAAGGAAAGAAAAGTTGTCCAAAACAGCTTCCAATCGAATGTTCATGTGATTGGAAAAGTCAGGAGAGTGCAAAGGTACTGTTTTCTAGCAGTTGGCAAGCTACGCACACAATCCCAGTGTTGTACAGCTTCCTTCTTCACCTTTCCGAAGGTGCCGCTCTCTCCGGCTCCCGGAGGCGAAGAAGCGGCTTCTTCGCGCAAAGACGATTGTGCCGCTCACTGTGCACTCCTTAGCGCGGCTTCTGCCGAAAGACGCCCGGGAGCGGCTCTTAGCTCCGGACAGCATCATACCTTCGTCTTTAGCGTCTCTTCTCGTCTACATCTTAGCAAAAAGCTTTTCCACTATGTCTGGCGAGGAAAAACTGTGCCAGCACAGAAAACATCTCCCATCGTGTTCTAGACGTTGCACGGAGGTGTGCCGAGTGTTTGGCATGAAGAAAAGAAAAGGTGTCCAAAACAGCTTCCAATCGAATGTTCATGTGATTGGAAAAGTCAGGAGAGTGCAAAGGTACTGTTTTCTAGCAGTTGGCAAGCTGCGCACACAATCCCAGTGTTGTACAGCTTCCTTCTTCACCTTTCCGAAGGTGCCGCTCTCTCCGGCTCCCGGAGGCGAAGAAGCGGCTTCTTCGCGCAAAGACGATTGTGCCGCTCACTGTGCACTCCTTAGCGCGGCTTCTGCCGAAAGACGCCCGGGAGCGGCTCTTAGCCCCGGAGAGAATCGTACCTACGTCTTTAGCGTCTCTTCTCGTCTACATCTTAGCAAAAAGCTTTTCCACTATGTCTGGCGAGGAAAAACTGTGTCACCACAGTAAACATCTCCCATCGTGTTCTAGACGTTGCACGGGGGGGTGCCGAGTGTTTGGCATGAAGGAAAGAAAAGTTGTCCAAAACAGCTTCCAATCGAATGTTCATGTGATTGGAAAAGTCAGGAGAGTGCAAAGGTACTGTTTTCTAGCAGTTGGCAAGCTACGCACACAATCCCAGTGTTGTACAGCTTCCTTCTTCACCTTTCCGAAGGTGCCGCTCTCTCCGGCTCCCGGAGGCGAAGAAGCGGCTTCTTCGCGCAAAGACGATTGTGCCGCTCACTGTGCACTCCTTAGCGCGGCTTCTGCCGAAAGACGCCCGGGAGCGGCTCTTAGCTCCGGACAGCATCGTACCTTCGTCTTTAGCGTCTCTTCTCGTCTACATCTTAGCAAAAAGCTTTTCCACTATGTCTGGCGAGGAAAAACTGTGCCAGCACAGAAAACATCTCCCATCGTGTTCTAGACGTTGCACGGAGGTGTGCCGAGTGTTTGGCATGAAGGAAAGAAAAGTTGTCCAAAACAGCTTCCAATCGAATGTTCATGTGATTGGAAAAGTCAGGAGAGTGCAAAGGTACTGTTTTCTAGCAGTTGGCAAGCTGCGCACACAATCCCAGTGTTGTACAGCTTCCTTCTTCACCTTTCCGAAGGTGCCGCTCTCTCCGGCTCCCGGAGGCGAAAAAGCGGCTTCTTCGCGCAAAGACGATTGTGCCGCTCACTGTGCACTCCTTAGCGCGGCTTCTGCCGAAAGACGCCCGGGAGCGGCTCTTAGCTACGGAGAGAATCGTACCTACGTCTTTAGCGTCTCTTCTCGTCTACATCTTAGCAAAAAGCTTTTCCACTATGTCTGGCGAGGAAAAACTGTGTCACCACAGTAAACATCTCCCATCGTGTTCTAGACGTTGCACGGGGGGGTGCCGAGTGTTTGGCATGAAGGAAAGAAAAGTTGTCCAAAACAGCTTCCAATCGAATGTTCATGTGATTGGAAAAGTCAGGAGAGTGCAAAGGTACTGTTTTCTAGCAGTTGGCAAGCTACGCACACAATCCCAGTGTTGTACAGCTTCCTTCTTCACCTTTCCGAAGGTGCCGCTCTCTCCGGCTCCCGGAGGCGAAGAAGCGGCTTCTTCGCGCAAAGACGATTGTGCCGCTCACTGTGCACTCCTTAGCGCGGCTTCTGCCGAAAGACGCCCGGGAGCGGCTCTTAGCTCCGGACAGCATCGTACCTTCGTCTTTAGCGTCTCTTCTCGTCTACATCTTAGCAAAAAGCTTTTCCACTATGTCTGGCGAGGAAAAACTGTGCCAGCACAGAAAACATCTCCCATCGTGTTCTAGACGTTGCACGGAGGTGTGCCGAGTGTTTGGCATGAAGGAAAGAAAAGTTGTCCAAAACAGCTTCCAATCGAATGTTCATGTGATTGGAAAAGTCAGGAGAGTGCAAAGGTACTGTTTTCTAGCAGTTGGCAAGCTGCGCACACAATCCCAGTGTTGTACAGCTTCCTTCTTCACCTTTCCGAAGGTGCCGCTCTCTCCGGCTCCCGGAGGCGAAGAAGCGGCTTCTTCGCGCAAAGACGATTGTGCCGCTCACTGTGCACTCCTTAGCGCGGCTTCTGCCGAAAGACGCCCGGGAGCGGCTCTTAGCTCCGGACAGCATCGTACCTTCGTCTTTAGCGTCTCTTCTCGTCTATATCTTAGCAAAAAGCTTTTCTACTATGTCTGGCGAGGAAAAACTGTGCCAGCACAGAAAACATCTCCCATCGTGTTCTAGACGTTGCACGGAGGTGTGCCGAGTGTTTGGCATGAAGAAAAGAAAAGGTGTCCAAAACAGCTTCCAATCGAATGTTCATGTGATTGGAAAAGTCAGGAGAGTGCAAAGGTACTGTTTTCTAGCAGTTGGCAAGCTGCGCACACAATCCCAGTGTTGTACAGCTTCCTTCTTCACATTTCCGAAGGTGCCGCTCTCTCCGGCTCCCGGAGGCGAAGAAGCGGCTTCTTCGCGCAAAGACGATTGTGCCGCTCACTGTGCACTCCTTAGCGCGGCTTCTGCCGAAAGACGCCCGGGAGCGGCTCTTAGCTCCGGACAGCATCGTACCTTCGTCTTTAGCGTCTCTTCTCGTCTACATCTTAGCAAAAAGCTTTTCCACTATGTCTGGCGAGGAAAAACTGTGCCAGCACAGAAAACATCTCCCATCGTGTTCTAGACGTTGCACGGAGGTGTGCCGAGTGTTTGGCATGAAGGAAAGAAAAGTTGTCCAAAACAGCTTCCAATCGAATGTTCATGTGATTGGAAAAGTCAGGAGAGTGCAAAGGTACTGTTTTCTAGCAGTTGGCAAGCTGCGCACACAATCCCAGTGTTGTACAGCTTCCTTCTTCACCTTTCCGAAGGTGCCGCTCTCTCCGGCTCCCGGAGGCGAAGGAGCGGCTTCTTCGCGCAAAGACGATTGTGCCGCTCACTGTGCACTCCTTAGCGCGGCTTGTGCCGAAAGACGCCCGGGAGCGGCTCTTAGCTCCGGACAGCATCGTACCTTCGTCTTTAGCGTCTCTTCTCGTCTACATCTTAGCAAAAAGCTTTTCCACTATGTCTGGCGAGGAAAAACTGTGCCAGCACAGAAAACATCTCCCATCGTGTTCTAGACGTTGCACGGAGGTGTGCCGAGTGTTTGGCATGAAGAATAGAAAAGGTGTCCAAAACAGCTTCCAATCGAATGTTCATGTGATTGGAAAAGTCAGGAGAGTGCAAAGGTACTGTTTTCTAGCAGTTGGCAAGCTGCGCACACAATCCCAGTGTTGTACAGCTTCCTTCTTCACCTTTCCGAAGGTGCCGCTCTCTCCGGCTCCCGGAGGCGAAGAAGCGGCTTCTTCGCGGAAAGACGATTGTGCCGCTCACTGTGCACTCCTTAGCGCGGCTTCTGCCGAAAGACGCTCGGGAGCGGCTCTTAGCTCCGGACAGCATCGTACCTTCGTCTTTAGCATCTCTTCTCGTCTACATCTTAGCAAAAAGCTTTTCTACTATGTCTGGCGAGGAAAAACTGTGCCAGCACAGAAAACATCTCCCATCGTGTTCTAGACGTTGCACGATCCCTATACTTAGGCTGATTTCTTTCCTGGGGATAGGGTTAGGCTTCAGCCTAGGGCTTGGAGTATTTTAACCAGGAGCCCTGAGTTCCAGGCTTACTGCATCTGCCAAAGGCATCCCAAAGGGAGTGCAAAAGTGCCACAACATGGCTGATTTCACGGCTTTTCCCTTAGGAAGAACCCTAACACGCGGCTGATTTACCTTCCTAGGGTTACTGTTAGGCTTAGACCTAGGACTTTTAAAACCAGGAAGCCCTGGGCTCCAGGCACACTGCAGCTGCGAAAGGCATCCCAAGGGGAGCGCAAAAGTGACACAACTTGGCTGCCACCACTGATATTTCCATGAGACCATCCCTAACCATAGGCTGATTTTCCTTCCTAGGGTTAAGGTTTGAGTTACGCCTAGGGTAAAGGTTCTATAAACCAGAAAGCCCTGAGTTCCAAGAACACAGCAGCTGCAAAGGACTTCCCAAGAAGAGCGCAAAAGTACCACAACATGCCTGCGTCGATAGCTTTTCCTTGGGATCATGCCAAATTCCTGGCTGATTTGCCTTTCTCGTCTTAGGGTTGGGGTTCGGCCTAGGGCTAGGATATTTTTAACTAGGAAGCCCTGAGTTCCAGGCTTACTGCATCTGCCAAAGGCATCCCAAACGGAGTGCAAAAGTGCCACAACATGGCTGCTTTTACGGCTTTTCCCTTAGGAAGAACTCTAATACGCGGCTGATTTACCTTCCTAGGGTTACTGTTAGGCTTAGGCCTAGGACTTTTAAAACCAGGAAGCCCTGGGCTCCAGGCACATGCAGCTGCGAAAGGCATCCCAAGAGGGCCGCAGAAGCGACACAACTTGGCTGCCTCTGCTTCTATTCTCATGAGACCATCCTGAACCATAGGCTGATTTTCCTTCCTAGGGTTAAGGTTTGAGTTACGCCTAGGGTAAGAGTTCTATTAACCAGAAAGACCTGAGTTCCAAGAACACAGCAGCTGCAAAGGACTACCCAAGAAGAGCGCAAAAGTACCACAACGTGCCTGCCTCCACAGCTTTTTCCTTGGGGACATGCCTAATTCCTGGCTGATTTGCCTTTCTCGTCTTAGGCTTGGGGTTCGGCCTAGGGCTAGGATTTTTTTAACTAGGAAGCCCTGAGTACCAGGCTTACTTCATCTGCCAAAGGCATCCCAAAGGGAGTGCAAAAGTGCCACAACATGGTTGCTTTCACGGCTTTTTCCTTGGCAAGAAGCCTGACACCAGGCTGATTTCGCTTCCCAGGGTTACTGTGAGGCTTAGGCCTAGGGCTAGGATTTTTAAAACTAGGAAGCCCTTAGATCCAGGCACACTGCAGCTGTTCAAGGCATCCCAAGGGGAGTACAAAAGTGCAACAACATGACAGCTTTCACAGCTTTTTCCTTGGCACCATCCCTATACCTTGGCTGTTTTATCTGCCTAGGGTTAGGGTTAGGGTTCAGCCTAGGGCTTGGAGTTTTTTACCCAGGAAGCCCTGAGTTCCAGGCTTACTGCATCTGCCAAAAGCATCCCAAAGGGAGTGCAGAAGTGCCACAACATGGCTGCTTTCACGGCTTTTCCCTTAGGAAGAACCCTAATACGCGGCTGATTTACCTTCCTAGGGTTACTGTTAGGCTTAGGCCTAGGACTTTTAAAACAAGGAAGCCCTGGGCTCCAGGCACATGCAGCTGCGAAAGGCATCCCAAGGGGAGCGCAAAAGTGACACAACTTGGCTGCTTTCACTGCTTTTCCCTTAGGAAGAACCCTAATACGCGGCTGATTTACCTTCCTAGGGTTACTGTTAGGCTTAGGCCTAGGACTTTTAAAACCAGGAAGCCCTGGGCTCCAGGCACACTGCAGCTGCGAAAGGCATCCCAAGGGGAGCGCAAAAGTGACACAACTTGGCTGCCTCTGCTGCTATTCTCATGAGACCATCCCGAACCATAGGCTGATTTTCCTTCCTAGGGTTAAGGTTTGAGTTACGCCTGGGGTAAGGGTTCTATTAACCAGAAAGCCCTGAGTTCTAAGAACACAGCATCTGCGAAGGACTACCCAAGAAGAGCGCAAAAGTACCACAAAGTGCCTGCCTCCACAGCTTTTTCCTTGGGGACATGCCTAATTCCTGGCTGATTTGCCTTTCTCGTCTTAGGCTTGGGGTTCGGCCTGGGGCTAGGATATTTTTAACTAGGAAGCCCTGAGTTCCAGGCTTACTTCATCTGCAAAAAGCATCCCAAAGGGAGTGCAGAAGTGCCACAACATGGCTGCTTTCACGGCTTTTCCCTTAGGAAGAACCCTAATACGCGGCTGATTTACCTTCCTAGGGTTACTGTTAGGCTTAGGCCTAGGACTTTTAAAACCAGGAAGCCCTGGGCTCCAGGCACATGCAGCTGCGAAAGGCATCCCAAGAGGGCCGCAGAAGTGACACAACTTGGCTGCCTCTGCTTCTATTCTCATGAGACCATCCCGAATCATAGGCTGATTTTCCTTCCTAGGGTTAAGGTTTGAGTTACGCCTAGGGTAAGGGTTCTATTAACCAGAAAGCCCTGAGTTCCAAGAACACAGCAGCTGCGAAGGACTAGCCAAGAAGAGCGCAAAAGTACCACAACGTGCCTGCCTCCACAGCTTTTTCCTTGGGCACATGCCTAATTCCTGGCTGATTTGCCTTTCTCGTCTTAGGGTTGGGGTTCGGCCTAGGGCTAGGATATTTTTAACTAGGAAGCCCTGAGTTCCAGGCTTTCTCCATCTGCCAAAGGCATCCCAAACAGAGTGCAAAAGTGCCACAACATCGCTGCTTTTACGGCTTTTCCCTTTGGAAGAACTCTAATACGCGGCTGATTTACCTTCCTAGGGTTACTGTTAGGCTTAGGCCTAGGACTTTTAAAACCAGGAAGCCCTGGGCTCCAGGCACATGCAGCTGCGAAAGGCATCCCAAGAGGGCCGCAGAAGCGACACAACTTGGCTGCCTCTGCTTCTATTCTCATGAGACCATCCTGAACAATAGGCTGATTTTCCTTCCT
This sequence comes from Ammospiza maritima maritima, assembly GCA_036010785.1. NCBI lineage: Eukaryota > Metazoa > Chordata > Aves > Passeriformes > Passerellidae > Ammospiza > Ammospiza maritima. The sequence continues at coordinate 572,751 of JAYKTQ010000495.1, forward strand.
AGGGTTAAGGTTTGAGTTACGCCTAGGGTAAGAGTTCTATTAACCAGAAAGCCCTGAGTTCCAAGAACACAGCAGCTGCAAAGGACTACCCAAGAAGAGCGCAAAAGTACCACAACGTGCCTGCCTCCACAGCTTTTTCCTTGGGGACATGCCTAATTCCTGGCTGATTTGCCTTTCTCGTCTTAGGGTTGGGGTTCGGCCTAGGGCTAGGATTTTTTTAACTAGGAAGCCCTGAGTACCAGGCTTACTTCATCTGCCAAAGGCATCCCAAAGGGAGTGCAAAAGTGCCACAACATGGTTGCTTTCACGGCTTTTTCCTTGGCAAGAAGCCTAACACCAGGCTGATTTCCCTTCCCAGGGTTACTGTGAGGCTTAGGCCTAGGGCTAGGATTTTTAAAACTAGGAAGCCCTTAGATCCAGGCACACTGCAGCTGTTCAAGGCATCCCAAGGGGAGTACAAAAGTGCAACAACATGGCAGCTTTCACAGCTTTTTCCTTGGCACCATCCCTATACCTTGGCTGTTTTATCTGCCTAGGGTTAGGGTTAGGGTTCAGCCTAGGGCTTGGAGTTTTTTACCCAGGAAGCCCTGAGTTCCAGGCTTACTGCATCTGCCAAAAGCATCCCAAAGGGAGTGCAGAAGTGCCACAACATGGCTGCTTTCACGGCTTTTCCCTTAGGAAGAACCCTAATACGCGGCTGATTTACCTTCCTAGGGTTACTGTTAGGCTTAGGCCTAGGACTTTTAAAACCAGGAAGCCCTGGGCTCCAGGCACATGCAGCTGCGAAAGGCATCCCAAGGGGAGCGCAAAAGTGACACAACTTGGCTGCTTTCACTGCTTTTCCCTTAGGAAGAACCCTAATACGCGGCTGATTTACCTTCCTAGGGTTACTGTTAGGCTTAGGCCTAGGACTTTTAAAACCAGGAAGCCCTGGGCTCCAGGCACACTGCAGCTGCGAAAGGCATCCCAAGGGGAGCGCAAAAGTGACACAACTTGGCTGCCTCTGCTGCTATTCTCATGAGACCATCCCGAACCATAGGCTGATTTTCCTTCCTAGGGTTAAGGTTTGAGTTACGCCTGGGGTAAGGGTTCTATTAACCAGAAAGCCCTGAGTTCTAAGAACACAGCAGCTGCGAAGGACTAGCCAAGAAGAGCGCAAAACTACCACAACATGCGTGCCTCCACAGCTTTTTCCTTGGGGACATGCCTAATTCCTGGCTGATTTGCCTTTCTCGTCTTAGGCTTGGGGTTCGGCCTAGGGCTAGGATATTTTTAACTAGGAAGCCCTGAGTTCCAGGCTTACTTCATCTGCAAAAAGCATCCCAAATGGAGTGCAGAAGTGCCACAACATGGCTGCTTTCACGGCTTTTCCCTTAGGAAGAACCCTAATACGCGGCTGATTTACCTTCCTAGGGTTACTGTTAGGCTTAGGCCTAGGACTTTTAAAACCAGGAAGCCCTGGGCTCCAGGCACATGCAGCTGCGAAAGGCATCCCAAGAGGGCCGCAGAAGTGACACAACTTGGCTGCCTCTGCTTCTATTCTCATGAGACCATCCTGAACCATAGGCTGATTTTCCTTCCTAGGGTTAAGTTTTGAGTTACGCCTTGGGTAAGGGTACTATTAACCAGAAAGCCCTGAGTTCCAAGAACACAGCAGCTGCGAAGGACTAGCCAAGAAGAGCGCAAAAGTACCACAACGTGCCTGCCTCCACAGCTTTTTCCTTGGGGACATGCCTAATTCCTGGCTGATTTGCCTTTCTCGTCTTAGGGTTGGGGTTCGGGTAGGGCTAGGATTTTTAAAATCAGGAAGCCCTGAGTTCCAGGCTTACTTCATCTGCAAAAAGCATCCCAAAGGGAGTGCAGAAGTGCCACAACATGGCTGCTTTCACGGCTTTTCCCTTAGGAAGAACCCTAATACGCGGCTGATTTACCTTCCTAGGGTTACTGTTAGGCTTAGGCCTAGGACTTTTAAAACCAGGAAGCCCTGGGCTCCAGGCACATGCAGCTGCGAAAGGCATCCCAAGAGGGCCGCAGAAGTGACACAACTTGGCTGCCTCTGCTTCTATTCTCATGAGACCATCCCGAACCATAGGCTGATTTTCCTTCCTAGGGTTAAGGTTTGAGTTACGCCTAGGGTAAGAGTTCTATTAACCAGAAAGACCTGAGTTCCAAGAACACAGCATCTGCGAAGGACTACCCAAGAAGAGCGCAAAAGTACCACAAAGTGCCTGCCTCCACAGCTTTTTCCTTGGGCACATGCCTAATTCCTGGCTGATTTGCCTTTCTCGTCTTAGGGTTGGGGTTCGGCCTAGGGCTAGGATTTTTTTAACTAGGAAGCCCTGAGTTCCAGGCTTACTGCATCTGCCAAAGGCATCCCAAAGGGAGTGCAAAAGTGCCACAACATGGCTGCTTTCACGGCTTTTCCCTTTGGAAGAACCCTAATACGCGGCTGATTTACCTTCCTAGGGTTACTGTTAGGCTTAGGCCTAGGACTTTTAAAACCAGGAAGCCCTGGGCTCCAGGCACATGCAGCTGCGAAAGGCATCCCAAGGGGAGCGCAAAAGTGACACAACTTGGCTGCCTCTGCTGCTATTCTCATGAGACCATCCCGAACCATAGGCTGATTTTCCTTCCTAGGGTTAAGGTTTGACTTACGCCTAGGGTAAGGGTTCTATTAACCAGAAAGCCATGAGTACCAAGAACACAGCAGCTGCGAAGGACTAGCCAAGAAGAGCGCAAAAGTACCACAACATGCCTGCCTCCACAGCTTTTTCCTTGGGGACATGCCTAATTCCTGGCTGATTTGCCTTTCTCGTCTTAGGCTTGGGGTTCGGCCTAGGGCTAGGATATTTTTAACTAGGAAGCCCTGAGTTCCAGGCTTACTTCATCTACCAAAGGCATCCCAAAGGGAGTGCAAAAGTGCCACAACATGGTTGCTTTCACGGCTTTTTCCTTGGGAAGAAGCCTAACACCAGGCTGATTTCCCTTCCCAGGGTTACTGTTAGGCTTAGGCCTAGGGCTAGGATTTTTAAAACTAGGCAGCCCTGGGCTCCAGGCACACTGCAGCTGTTCAAGGCATCCCAAGGGGAGTACAAAAGTGCAACAACATGGCAGCTTTCACAGCTTTTTCCTTGGCACCATCCCTATACCTTGGCTGTTTTATCTGCCTAGGGTTAGGGTTAGGGTTCAGCCTAGGGCTTGGAGTTTTTTACCCAGGAAGCCCTGAGTTCCAGGCTTACTGCATCTGCCAAAAGCATCCCAAAGGGAGTGCAGAAGTGCCACAACATGGCTGCTTTCACGGCTTTTCCCTTAGGAAGAACCCTAATACGCGGCTGATTTACCTTCCTAGGGTTACTGTTAGGCTTAGGCCTAGGACTTTTAAAACCAGGAAGCCCTGGGCTCCAGGCACATGCAGCTGCGAAAGGCATCCCAAGGGGAGCGCAAAAGTGACACAACTTGGCTGCTTTCACTGCTTTTCCCTTAGGAAGAACCCTAATACGCGGCTGATTTACCTTCCTAGGGTTACTGTTAGGCTTAGGCCTAGGACTTTTAAAACCAGGAAGCCCTGGGCTCCAGGCACACTGCAGCTGCGAAAGGCATCCCAAGGGGAGCGCAAAAGTGACACAACTTGGCTGCCTCTGCTGCTATTCTCATGAGACCATCCCGAACCATAGGCTGATTTTCCTTCCTAGGGTTAAGGTTTGAGTTACGCCTGGGGTAAGGGTTCTATTAACCAGAAAGCCCTGAGTTCTAAGAACACAGCAGCTGCGAAGGACTAGCCAAGAAGAGCGCAAAACTACCACAACATGCGTGCCTCCACAGCTTTTTCCTTGGGGACATGCCTAATTCCTGGCTGATTTGCCTTTCTCGTCTTAGGCTTGGGGTTCGGCCTAGGGCTAGGATATTTTTAACTAGGAAGCCCTGAGTTCCAGGCTTACTTCATCTGCAAAAAGCATCCCAAATGGAGTGCAGAAGTGCCACAACATGGCTGCTTTCACGGCTTTTCCCTTAGGAAGAACCCTAATACGCGGCTGATTTACCTTCCTAGGGTTACTGTTAGGCTTAGGCCTAGGACTTTTAAAACCAGGAAGCCCTGGGCTCCAGGCACATGCAGCTGCGAAAGGCATCCCAAGAGGGCCGCAGAAGTGACACAACTTGGCTGCCTCTGCTTCTATTCTCATGAGACCATCCTGAACCATAGGCTGATTTTCCTTCCTAGGGTTAAGGTTTGAGTTACGCCTAGGGTAAGGGTACTATTAACCAGAAAGCCCTGAGTTCCAAGAACACAGCAGCTGCGAAGGACTAGCCAAGAAGAGCGCAAAAGTACCACAACGTGCCTGCCTCCACAGCTTTTTCCTTGGGGACATGCCTAATTCCTGGCTGATTTGCCTTTCTCGTCTTAGGGTTGGGGTTCGGGTAGGGCTAGGATTTTTAAAATCAGGAAGCCCTGAGTTCCAGGCTTACTTCATCTGCAAAAAGCATCCCAAAGGGAGTGCAGAAGTGCCACAACATGGCTGCTTTCACGGCTTTTCCCTTAGGAAGAACCCTAATACGCGGCTGATTTACCTTCCTAGGGTTACTGTTAGGCTTAGGCCTAGGACTTTTAAAACCAGGAAGCCCTGGGCTCCAGGCACATGCAGCTGCGAAAGGCATCCCAAGAGGGCCGCAGAAGTGACACAACTTGGCTGCCTCTGCTTCTATTCTCATGAGACCATCCCGAACCATAGGCTGATTTTCCTTCCTAGGGTTAAGGTTTGAGTTACGCCTAGGGTAAGAGTTCTATTAACCAGAAAGACCTGAGTTCCAAGAACACAGCATCTGCGAAGTACTACCCAAGAAGAGCGCAAAAGTACCACAAAGTGCCTGCCTCCACAGCTTTTTCCTTGGGCACATGCCTAATTCCTGGCTGATTTGCCTTTCTCGTCTTAGGGTTGGGGTTCGGCCTAGGGCTAGGATTTTTTTAACTAGGAAGCCCTGAGTTCCAGGCTTACTGCATCTGCCAAAGGCATCCCAAAGGGAGTGCAAAAGTGCCACAACATGGCTGCTTTCACGGCTTTTCCCTTTGGAAGAACCCTAATACGCGGCTGATTTACCTTCCTAGGGTTACTGTTAGGCTTAGGCCTAGGACTTTTAAAACCAGGAAGCCCTGGGCTCCAGGCACACTGCAGCTGCGAAAGGCATCCCAAGGGGAGCGCAAAAGTGACACAACTTGGCTGCCTCTGCTGCTATTCTCATGAGACCATCCCGAACCATAGGCTGATTTTCCTTCCTAGGGTTAAGGTTTGACTTACGCCTAGGGTAAGGGTTCTATTAACCAGAAAGCCATGAGTACCAAGAACACAGCAGCTGCGAAGGACTAGCCAAGAAGAGCGCAAAAGTACCACAACATGCCTGCCTCCACAGCTTTTTCCTTGGGGACATGCCTAATTCCTGGCTGATTTGCCTTTCTCGTCTTAGGCTTGGGGTTCGGCCTAGGGCTAGGATATTTTTAACTAGGAAGCCCTGAGTTCCAGGCTTACTTCATCTACCAAAGGCATCCCAAAGGGAGTGCAAAAGTGCCACAACATGGTTGCTTTCACGGCTTTTTCCTTGGGAAGAAGCCTAACACCAGGCTGATTTCCCTTCCCAGGGTTACTGTTAGGCTTAGGCCTAGGGCTAGGATTTTTAAAACTAGGCAGCCCTGGGCTCCAGGCACACTGCAGCTGTTCAAGGCATCCCAAGGGGAGTACAAAAGTGCAACAACATGGCAGCTTTCACAGCTTTTTCCTTGTCACCATCCCTATACCTAGGCTGATTTATCTGCCTAGGGTTAGGGTTAGGGTTCAGCCTAGGTCTTGGAGTTTTTTAACCAGGAAGCCCTGAGTTCCAGGCTTACTGCATCTGCCAAAGGCATCCCAAAGGGAGTGCAAAAGTGCCACAAGATGGCTGCTTTCACGGCTTTTCCCTTAGGAAGAACCCTAATACGCGGCTGATTTACCTTCCTAGGGTTACTGTTAGGCTTAGACCTAGGACTTTTAAAACCAGGAAGCCCTGGGCTCCAGGCACACTGCAGCTGCGAAAGGCATCCCAAGAGGGCTGCAGAAGTGACACAACTTGGCTGCCTCTGCTTCTATTCTCATGAGACCATCCCAAATCATAGGCTGATTTTCCTTCCTAGGGTTAAGGTTTGAGTTACGCCTAGGGTAAGAGTTCTATTAACCAGAAAGCCCTGAGTTCCAAGAACACAGCAGCTGCGAAGGACTTCCCAAGAAGAGCGCAAAAGTACCACAACATGCCTGCCTCCACAGCTTTTTCCTTGGGGACATGCCTAATTCCTGGCTGATTTGCCTTTCTCGTCTTAGGCTTGGGGTTCGGCTTAGGGCTAGGACTTTTAAAATCAGGAAGCCCTGAGTTCCAGGCACACTGGAGCTGTGAAAGGCATCCAAAAGGGAGTGCAAAAGTGCCACAACATGGTTGCTTTCACGCCTTTTTCCTTGGCAAGAAGCTTAACACCCGGCTGATTTCCCTTCCCTTGGTTACTGTGAGGCTTAGGCCTAGGGCTAGGATTTTTAAAACTAGGAAGCCCTTAGATCCAGGCACACTGCAGCTGTTCAAGGCATCCCAAGGGGAGTACAAAAGTGCAACAACATGGCAGCTTTCACAGCTTTTTCCTTGGCACCATCCCTATACCTTGGCTGTTTTATCTGCCTAGGGTTAGGGTTAGGGTTCAGCCTAGGGCTTGGAGTTTTTTACCCAGGAAGCCCTGAGTTCCAGGCTTACTGCATCTGCCAAAGGCATCCCAAAGGGAGTGCAGAAGTGCCACAACATGGCTGCTTTCACGGCTTTTCCCTTAGGAAGAACCCTAATACGCGGCTGATTTACCTTCCTAGGGTTACTGTTAGGCTTAGGCCTAGGACTTTTAAAACCAGGAAGCCCTGGGCTCCAGGCACATGCAGCTGCGAAAGGCATCCCAAGGGGAGCGCAAAAGTGACACAACTTGGCTGCTTTCACTGCTTTTCTTTTAGGAAGAACCCTAATACGCGGCTGATTTACCTTCCTAGGGTTACTGTTAGGCTTAGGCCTAGGACTTTTAAAACCAGGAAGCCCTGGGCTCCAGGCACACTGCAGCTGCGAAAGGCATCCCAAGGGGAGCGCAAAAGTGACACAACTTGGCTGCCTCTGCTGCTATTCTCATGAGACCATCCCGAACCATAGGCTGATTTTCCTTCCTAGGGTTAAGGTTTGAGTTACGCCTGGGGTAAGGGTTCTATTAACCAGAAAGCCCTGAGTTCCAAGAACACAGCAGCTGCGAAGGACTACCCAAGAAGAGCGCAAAAGTACCACAACATGCGTGCCTCCACAGCTTTTTCCTTGGGGACATGCCTAATTCCTGGCTGATTTGCCTTTCTCGTCTTAGGGTTGGGGTTCGGCCTAGGGCTAGGATATTTTTAACTAGGAAGCCCTGAGTTCCAGGCTTACTTCATCTGCAAAAAGCATCCCAAAGGGAGTGCAAAAGTGCCACAACATGGCTGCTTTCACGGCTTTTTCCTTGGCAAGAAGCCTAACACCAGGCTGATTTACCTTCCTAGGGTTACTGTTAGGCTTAGGCCTAGGACTTTTAAAACCAGGAAGCCCTGGGCTCCAGGCACATGCAGCTGCGAAAGGCATCCCAAGAGGGCTGCAGAAGTGACACAACTTGGCTGCCTCTGCTTCTATTCTCATGAGACCATCCTGAAGCATAGGCTGATTTTCCTTCCTAGGGTTAAGGTTTGAGTTACGCCTAGGGTAAGGGTTCTATTAACCAGAAAGCCCTGAGTTCCAAGAACACAGCAGCTGCGAAGGACAACCCAAGAAGAGCGCAAAAGTACCACAACGTGCCTGCCTCCACAGCTTTTTCCTTGGGGACATGCCTAATTCCTGGCTGATTTGCCTTTCTCGTCTTAGGGTTGGGGTTCGGCCTAGGGCTAGGACTTTTAAAATCAGGAAGCCCTGAGTTCCAGGCACACTGGAGCTGTGAAAGGCATCCAAAAGGGAGTGCAAAAGTGCCACAACATGGTTGCTTTCACGGCTTTTTCCTTGGCAAGAAGCCTAACACCAGGCTGATTTCCCTTCCCAGGGTTACTGTGAGGCTTAGGCCTAGGGCTAGGATTTTTAAAACTAGGAAGCCCTGGGCTCCAGGCACACTGCAGCTGTTCAAGGCATCCCAAGGGGAGTACAAAAGTGCAACAACATGGCAGCTTTCACAGCTTTTTCCTTGTCACCATCCCTATACCTAGGCTGATTTATCTGCCTAGGGTTAGGGTTAGGGTTCAGCCTAGGTCTTGGAGTTTTTTAACCAGGAAGCCCTGAGTTCCAGGCTTACTGCATCTGCCAAAGGCATCCCAAAGGGAGTGCAAAAGTGCCACAAGATGGCTGCTTTCACGGCTTTTCCCTTAGGAAGAACCCTAATACGCGGCTGATTTACCTTCCTAGGGTTACTGTTAGGCTTAGACCTAGGACTTTTAAAACCAGGAAGCCCTGGGCTCCAGGCACACTGCAGCTGCGAAAGGCATCCCAAGAGGGCTGCAGAAGTGACACAACTTGGCTGCCTCTGCTTCTATTCTCATGAGACCATCCCGAACCATAGGCTGATTTTCCTTCCTAGGGTTAAGGTTTGAGTTACGCCTAGGGTAAGAGTTCTATTAACCAGAAAGACCTGAGTTCCAAGAACACAGCATCTGCGAAGGACTACCCAAGAAGAGCGCAAAAGTACCACAAAGTGCCTGCCTCCACAGCTTTTTCCTTGGGCACATGCCTAATTCCTGGCTGATTTGCCTTTCTCGTCTTAGGGTTGGGGTTCGGCCTAGGGCTAGGATTTTTTTAACTAGGAAGCCCTGAGTTCCAGGCTTACTGCATCTGCCAAAGGCATCCCAAAGGGAGTGCAAAAGTGCCACAACATGGCTGCTTTCACGGCTTTTCCCTTTGGAAGAACCCTAATACGCGGCTGATTTACCTTCCTAGGGTTACTGTTAGGCTTAGGCCTAGGACTTTTAAAACCAGGAAGCCCTGGGCTCCAGGCACACTGCAGCTGCGAAAGGCATCCCAAGGGGAGCGCAAAAGTGACACAACTTGGCTGCCTCTGCTGCTATTCTCATGAGACCATCCCGAACCATAGGCTGATTTTCCTTCCTAGGGTTAAGGTTTGACTTACGCCTAGGGTAAGGGTTCTATTAACCAGAAAGCCATGAGTACCAAGAACACAGCAGCTGCGAAGGACTAGCCAAGAAGAGCGCAAAAGTACCACAACATGCCTGCCTCCACAGCTTTTTCCTTGGGGACATGCCTAATTCCTGGCTGATTTGCCTTTCTCGTCTTAGGCTTGGGGTTCGGCCTAGGGCTAGGATATTTTTAACTAGGAAGCCCTGAGTTCCAGGCTTACTTCATCTACCAAAGGCATCCCAAAGGGAGTGCAAAAGTGCCACAACATGGTTGCTTTCACGGCTTTTTCCTTGGGAAGAAGCCTAACACCAGGCTGATTTCCCTTCCCAGGGTTACTGTTAGGCTTAGGCCTAGGGCTAGGATTTTTAAAACTAGGCAGCCCTGGGCTCCAGGCACACTGCAGCTGTTCAAGGCATCCCAAGGGGAGTACAAAAGTGCAACAACATGGCAGCTTTCACAGCTTTTTCCTTGTCACCATCCCTATACCTAGGCTGATTTATCTGCCTAGGGTTAGGGTTAGGGTTCAGCCTAGGTCTTGGAGTTTTTTAACCAGGAAGCCCTGAGTTCCAGGCTTACTGCATCTGCCAAAGGCATCCCAAAGGGAGTGCAAAAGTGCCACAAGATGGCTGCTTTCACGGCTTTTCCCTTAGGAAGAACCCTAATACGCGGCTGATTTACCTTCCTAGGGTTACTGTTAGGCTTAGACCTAGGACTTTTAAAACCAGGAAGCCCTGGGCTCCAGGCACACTGCAGCTGCGAAAGGCATCCCAAGAGGGCTGCAGAAGTGACACAACTTGGCTGCCTCTGCTTCTATTCTCATGAGACCATCCCAAATCATAGGCTGATTTTCCTTCCTAGGGTTAAGGTTTGAGTTACGCCTAGGGTAAGAGTTCTATTAACCAGAAAGCCCTGAGTTCCAAGAACACAGCAGCTGCGAAGGACTTCCCAAGAAGAGCGCAAAAGTACCACAACATGCCTGCCTCCACAGCTTTTTCCTTGGGGACATGCCTAATTCCTGGCTGATTTGCCTTTCTCGTCTTAGGCTTGGGGTTCGGCTTAGGGCTAGGACTTTTAAAATCAGGAAGCCCTGAGTTCCAGGCACACTGGAGCTGTGAAAGGCATCCAAAAGGGAGTGCAAAAGTGCCACAACATGGTTGCTTTCACGCCTTTTTCCTTGGCAAGAAGCTTAACACCCGGCTGATTTCCCTTCCCTTGGTTACTGTGAGGCTTAGGCCTAGGGCTAGGATTTTTAAAACTAGGAAGCCCTTAGATCCAGGCACACTGCAGCTGTTCAAGGCATCCCAAGGGGAGTACAAAAGTGCAACAACATGGCAGCTTTCACAGCTTTTTCCTTGGCACCATCCCTATACCTTGGCTGTTTTATCTGCCTAGGGTTAGGGTTAGGGTTCAGCCTAGGGCTTGGAGTTTTTTACCCAGGAAGCCCTGAGTTCCAGGCTTACTGCATCTGCCAAAGGCATCCCAAAGGGAGTGCAGAAGTGCCACAACATGGCTGCTTTCACGGCTTTTCCCTTAGGAAGAACCCTAATACGCGGCTGATTTACCTTCCTAGGGTTACTGTTAGGCTTAGGCCTAGGACTTTTAAAACCAGGAAGCCCTGGGCTCCAGGCACATGCAGCTGCGAAAGGCATCCCAAGGGGAGCGCAAAAGTGACACAACTTGGCTGCTTTCACTGCTTTTCTTTTAGGAAGAACCCTAATACGCGGCTGATTTACCTTCCTAGGGTTACTGTTAGGCTTAGGCCTAGGACTTTTAAAACCAGGAAGCCCTGGGCTCCAGGCACACTGCAGCTGCGAAAGGCATCCCAAGGGGAGCGCAAAAGTGACACAACTTGGCTGCCTCTGCTGCTATTCTCATGAGACCATCCCGAACCATAGGCTGATTTTCCTTCCTAGGGTTAAGGTTTGAGTTACGCCTGGGGTAAGGGTTCTATTAACCAGAAAGCCCTGAGTTCCAAGAACACAGCAGCTGCGAAGGACTACCCAAGAAGAGCGCAAAAGTACCACAACATGCGTGCCTCCACAGCTTTTTCCTTGGGGACATGCCTAATTCCTGGCTGATTTGCCTTTCTCGTCTTAGGGTTGGGGTTCGGCCTAGGGCTAGGATATTTTTAACTAGGAAGCCCTGAGTTCCAGGCTTACTTCATCTGCAAAAAGCATCCCAAAGGGAGTGCAAAAGTGCCACAACATGGCTGCTTTCACGGCTTTTTCCTTGGCAAGAAGCCTAACACCAGGCTGATTTACCTTCCTAGGGTTACTGTTAGGCTTAGGCCTAGGACTTTTAAAACCAGGAAGCCCTGGGCTCCAGGCACATGCAGCTGCGAAAGGCATCCCAAGAGGGCTGCAGAAGTGACACAACTTGGCTGCCTCTGCTTCTATTCTCATGAGACCATCCTGAAGCATAGGCTGATTTTCCTTCCTAGGGTTAAGGTTTGAGTTACGCCTAGGGTAAGGGTTCTATTAACCAGAAAGCCCTGAGTTCCAAGAACACAGCAGCTGCGAAGGACAACCCAAGAAGAGCGCAAAAGTACCACAACGTGCCTGCCTCCACAGCTTTTTCCTTGGGGACATGCCTAATTCCTGGCTGATTTGCCTTTCTCGTCTTAGGGTTGGGGTTCGGCCTAGGGCTAGGACTTTTAAAATCAGGAAGCCCTGAGTTCCAGGCACACTGGAGCTGTGAAAGGCATCCAAAAGGGAGTGCAAAAGTGCCACAACATGGTTGCTTTCACGGCTTTTTCCTTGGCAAGAAGCCTAACACCAGGCTGATTTCCCTTCCCAGGGTTACTGTGAGGCTTAGGCCTAGGGCTAGGATTTTTAAAACTAGGAAGCCCTGGGCTCCAGGCACACTGCAGCTGTTCAAGGCATCCCAAGGGGAGTACAAAAGTGCAACAACATGGCAGCTTTCACAGCTTTTTCCTTGTCACCATCCCTATACCTAGGCTGATTTATCTGCCTAGGGTTAGGGTTAGGGTTCAGCCTAGGTCTTGGAGTTTTTTAACCAGGAAGCCCTGAGTTCCAGGCTTACTGCATCTGCCAAAGGCATCCCAAAGGGAGTGCAAAAGTGCCACAAGATGGCTGCTTTCACGGCTTTTCCCTTAGGAAGAACCCTAATACGCGGCTGATTTACCTTCCTAGGGTTACTGTTAGGCTTAGACCTAGGACTTTTAAAACCAGGAAGCCCTGGGCTCCAGGCACACTGCAGCTGCGAAAGGCATCCCAAGAGGGCTGCAGAAGTGACACAACTTGGCTGCCTCTGCTTCTATTCTCATGAGACCATCCCAAATCATAGGCTGATTTTCCTTCCTAGGGTTAAGGTTTGAGTTACGCCTAGGGTAAGAGTTCTATTAACCAGAAAGCCCTGAGTTCCAAGAACACAGCAGCTGCGAAGGACTTCCCAAGAAGAGCGCAAAAGTACCACAACGTGCCTGCCTCCACAGCTTTTTCCTTGGGGACATGCCTAATTCCTGGCTGATTTGCCTTTCTCGTCTTAGGCTTGGGGTTCGGCTTAGGGCTAGGACTTTTAAAATCAGGAAGCCCTGAGTTCCAGGCACACTGGAGCTGTGAAAGGCATCCAAAAGGGAGTGCAAAAGTGCCACAACATGGTTGCTTTCACGCCTTTTTCCTTGGCAAGAAGCTTAACACCCGGCTGATTTCCCTTCCCTTGGTTACTGTGAGGCTTAGGCCTAGGGCTAGGATTTTTAAAACTAGGAAGCCCTTAGATCCAGGCACACTGCAGCTGTTCAAGGCATCCCAAGGGGAGTACAAAAGTGCAACAACATGGCAGCTTTCACAGCTTTTTCCTTGGCACCATCCCTATACCTTGGCTGTTTTATCTGCCTAGGGTTAGGGTTAGGGTTCAGCCTAGGGCTTGGAGTTTTTTACCCAGGAAGCCCTGAGTTCCAGGCTTACTGCATCTGCCAAAGGCATCCCAAAGGGAGTGCAGAAGTGCCACAACATGGCTGCTTTCACGGCTTTTCCCTTAGGAAGAACCCTAATACGCGGCTGATTTACCTTCCTAGGGTTACTGTTAGGCTTAGGCCTAGGACTTTTAAAACCAGGAAGCCCTGGGCTCCAGGCACATGCAGCTGCGAAAGGCATCCCAAGGGGAGCGCAAAAGTGACACAACTTGGCTGCTTTCACTGCTTTTCTTTTAGGAAGAACCCTAATACGCGGCTGATTTACCTTCCTAGGGTTACTGTTAGGCTTAGGCCTAGGACTTTTAAAACCAGGAAGCCCTGGGCTCCAGGCACACTGCAGCTGCGAAAGGCATCCCAAGGGGAGCGCAAAAGTGACACAACTTGGCTGCCTCTGCTGCTATTCTCATGAGACCATCCCGAACCATAGGCTGATTTTCCTTCCTAGGGTTAAGGTTTGAGTTACGCCTGGGGTAAGGGTTCTATTAACCAGAAAGCCCTGAGTTCCAAGAACACAGCAGCTGCGAAGGACTACCCAAGAAGAGCGCAAAAGTACCACAACATGCGTGCCTCCACAGCTTTTTCCTTGGGGACATGCCTAATTCCTGGCTGATTTGCCTTTCTCGTCTTAGGGTTGGGGTTCGGCCTAGGGCTAGGATATTTTTAACTAGGAAGCCCTGAGTTCCAGGCTTACTTCATCTGCAAAAAGCATCCCAAAGGGAGTGCAAAAGTGCCACAACATGGCTGCTTTCACGGCTTTTTCCTTGGCAAGAAGCCTAACACCAGGCTGATTTACCTTCCTAGGGTTACTGTTAGGCTTAGGCCTAGGACTTTTAAAACCAGGAAGCCCTGGGCTCCAGGCACATGCAGCTGCGAAAGGCATCCCAAGAGGGCTGCAGAAGTGACACAACTTGGCTGCCTCTGCTTCTATTCTCATGAGACCATCCTGAAGCATAGGCTGATTTTCCTTCCTAGGGTTAAGGTTTGAGTTACGCCTAGGGTAAGGGTTCTATTAACCAGAAAGCCCTGAGTTCCAAGAACACAGCAGCTGCGAAGGACTAGCCAAGAAGAGCGCAAAAGTACCACAACATGCCTGCCTCCACAGCTTTTTCCTTGGGGACATGCCTAATTCCTGGCTGATTTGCCTTTCTCGTCTTAGGGTTGGGGTTCGGCCTAGGGCTAGGACTTTTAAAATCAGGAAGCCCTGAGTTCCAGGCACACTGGAGCTGTGAAAGGCATCCAAAAGGGAGTGCAAAAGTGCCACAACATGGTTGCTTTCACGGCTTTTTCCTTGGCAAGAAGCCTAACACCAGGCTGATTTCCCTTCCCAGGGTTACTGTGAGGCTTAGGCCTAGGGCTAGGATTTTTAAAACTAGGAAGCCCTGGGCTCCAGGCACACTGCAGCTGTTCAAGGCATCCCAAGGGGAGTACAAAAGTGCAACAACATGGCAGCTTTCACAGCTTTTTCCTTGTCACCATCCCTATACCTAGGCTGATTTATCTGCCTAGGGTTAGGGTTAGGGTTCAGCCTAGGTCTTGGAGTTTTTTAACCAGGAAGCCCTGAGTTCCAGGCTTACTGCATCTGCCAAAGGCATCCCAAAGGGAGTGCAAAAGTGCCACAAGATGGCTGCTTTCACGGCTTTTCCCTTAGGAAGAACCCTAATACGCGGCTGATTTACCTTCCTAGGGTTACTGTTAGGCTTAGACCTAGGACTTTTAAAACCAGGAAGCCCTGGGCTCCAGGCACACTGCAGCTGCGAAAGGCATCCCAAGAGGGCTGCAGAAGTGACACAACTTGGCTGCCTCTGCTTCTATTCTCATGAGACCATCCCAAATCATAGGCTGATTTTCCTTCCTAGGGTTAAGGTTTGAGTTACGCCTAGGGTAAGAGTTCTATTAACCAGAAAGCCCTGAGTTCCAAGAACACAGCAGCTGCGAAGGACTTCCCAAGAAGAGCGCAAAAGTACCACAACGTGCCTGCCTCCACAGCTTTTTCCTTGGGGACATGCCTAATTCCTGGCTGATTTGCCTTTCTCGTCTTAGGCTTGGGGTTCGGCTTAGGGCTAGGACTTTTAAAATCAGGAAGCCCTGAGTTCCAGGCACACTGGAGCTGTGAAAGGCATCCCAAAGGGAGTGCAAAAGTGCCACAACATGGTTGCTTTCACGCCTTTTTCCTTGGCAAGAAGCTTAACACCCGGCTGATTTCCCTTCCCTTGGTTACTGTGAGGCTTAGGCCTAGGGCTAGGATTTTTAAAACTAGGAAGCCCTTAGATCCAGGCACACTGCAGCTGTTCAAGGCATCCCAAGGGGAGTACAAAAGTGCAACAACATGGCAGCTTTCACAGCTTTTTCCTTGGCACCATCCCTATACCTTGGCTGTTTTATC
Source organism: Ammospiza maritima maritima (assembly GCA_036010785.1). Lineage (NCBI taxonomy): Eukaryota > Metazoa > Chordata > Aves > Passeriformes > Passerellidae > Ammospiza > Ammospiza maritima. Next base: position 588,245 of record JAYKTQ010000495.1, read on the forward strand.
TGCCTAGGGTTAGGGTTAGGGTTCAGCCTAGGGCTTGGAGTTTTTTACCCAGGAAGCCCTGAGTTCCAGGCTTACTGCATCTGCCAAAGGCATCCCAAAGGGAGTGCAGAAGTGCCACAACATGGCTGCTTTCACGGCTTTTCCCTTAGGAAGAACCCTAATACGCGGCTGATTTACCTTCCTAGGGTTACTGTTAGGCTTAGGCCTAGGACTTTTAAAACCAGGAAGCCCTGGGCTCCAGGCACATGCAGCTGCGAAAGGCATCCCAAGGGGAGCGCAAAAGTGACACAACTTGGCTGCTTTCACTGCTTTTCTTTTAGGAAGAACCCTAATACGCGGCTGATTTACCTTCCTAGGGTTACTGTTAGGCTTAGGCCTAGGACTTTTAAAACCAGGAAGCCCTGGGCTCCAGGCACACTGCAGCTGCGAAAGGCATCCCAAGGGGAGCGCAAAAGTGACACAACTTGGCTGCCTCTGCTGCTATTCTCATGAGACCATCCCGAACCATAGGCTGATTTTCCTTCCTAGGGTTAAGGTTTGAGTTACGCCTGGGGTAAGGGTTCTATTAACCAGAAAGCCCTGAGTTCCAAGAACACAGCAGCTGCGAAGGACTACCCAAGAAGAGCGCAAAAGTACCACAACATGCGTGCCTCCACAGCTTTTTCCTTGGGGACATGCCTAATTCCTGGCTGATTTGCCTTTCTCGTCTTAGGGTTGGGGTTCGGCCTAGGGCTAGGATATTTTTAACTAGGAAGCCCTGAGTTCCAGGCTTACTTCATCTGCAAAAAGCATCCCAAAGGGAGTGCAAAAGTGCCACAACATGGCTGCTTTCACGGCTTTTTCCTTGGCAAGAAGCCTAACACCAGGCTGATTTACCTTCCTAGGGTTACTGTTAGGCTTAGGCCTAGGACTTTTAAAACCAGGAAGCCCTGGGCTCCAGGCACATGCAGCTGCGAAAGGCATCCCAAGAGGGCTGCAGAAGTGACACAACTTGGCTGCCTCTGCTTCTATTCTCATGAGACCATCCTGAAGCATAGGCTGATTTTCCTTCCTAGGGTTAAGGTTTGAGTTACGCCTAGGGTAAGGGTTCTATTAACCAGAAAGCCCTGAGTTCCAAGAACACAGCAGCTGCGAAGGACAACCCAAGAAGAGCGCAAAAGTACCACAACGTGCCTGCCTCCACAGCTTTTTCCTTGGGGACATGCCTAATTCCTGGCTGATTTGCCTTTCTCGTCTTAGGGTTGGGGTTCGGCCTAGGGCTAGGACTTTTAAAATCAGGAAGCCCTGAGTTCCAGGCACACTGGAGCTGTGAAAGGCATCCAAAAGGGAGTGCAAAAGTGCCACAACATGGTTGCTTTCACGGCTTTTTCCTTGGCAAGAAGCCTAACACCAGGCTGATTTCCCTTCCCAGGGTTACTGTGAGGCTTAGGCCTAGGGCTAGGATTTTTAAAACTAGGAAGCCCTGGGCTCCAGGCACACTGCAGCTGTTCAAGGCATCCCAAGGGGAGTACAAAAGTGCAACAACATGGCAGCTTTCACAGCTTTTTCCTTGTCACCATCCCTATACCTAGGCTGATTTATCTGCCTAGGGTTAGGGTTAGGGTTCAGCCTAGGTCTTGGAGTTTTTTAACCAGGAAGCCCTGAGTTCCAGGCTTACTGCATCTGCCAAAGGCATCCCAAAGGGAGTGCAAAAGTGCCACAAGATGGCTGCTTTCACGGCTTTTCCCTTAGGAAGAACCCTAATACGCGGCTGATTTACCTTCCTAGGGTTACTGTTAGGCTTAGACCTAGGACTTTTAAAACCAGGAAGCCCTGGGCTCCAGGCACACTGCAGCTGCGAAAGGCATCCCAAGAGGGCTGCAGAAGTGACACAACTTGGCTGCCTCTGCTTCTATTCTCATGAGACCATCCCAAATCATAGGCTGATTTTCCTTCCTAGGGTTAAGGTTTGAGTTACGCCTAGGGTAAGAGTTCTATTAACCAGAAAGCCCTGAGTTCCAAGAACACAGCAGCTGCGAAGGACTTCCCAAGAAGAGCGCAAAAGTACCACAACGTGCCTGCCTCCACAGCTTTTTCCTTGGGGACATGCCTAATTCCTGGCTGATTTGCCTTTCTCGTCTTAGGCTTGGGGTTCGGCTTAGGGCTAGGACTTTTAAAATCAGGAAGCCCTGAGTTCCAGGCACACTGGAGCTGTGAAAGGCATCCAAAAGGGAGTGCAAAAGTGCCACAACATGGTTGCTTTCACGCCTTTTTCCTTGGCAAGAAGCTTAACACCCGGCTGATTTCCCTTCCCTTGGTTACTGTGAGGCTTAGGCCTAGGGCTAGGATTTTTAAAACTAGGAAGCCCTTAGATCCAGGCACACTGCAGCTGTTCAAGGCATCCCAAGGGGAGTACAAAAGTGCAACAACATGGCAGCTTTCACAGCTTTTTCCTTGGCACCATCCCTATACCTTGGCTGTTTTATCTGCCTAGGGTTAGGGTTAGGGTTCAGCCTAGGGCTTGGAGTTTTTTACCCAGGAAGCCCTGAGTTCCAGGCTTACTGCATCTGCCAAAGGCATCCCAAAGGGAGTGCAGAAGTGCCACAACATGGCTGCTTTCACGGCTTTTCCCTTAGGAAGAACCCTAATACGCGGCTGATTTACCTTCCTAGGGTTACTGTTAGGCTTAGGCCTAGGACTTTTAAAACCAGGAAGCCCTGGGCTCCAGGCACATGCAGCTGCGAAAGGCATCCCAAGGGGAGCGCAAAAGTGACACAACTTGGCTGCTTTCACTGCTTTTCTTTTAGGAAGAACCCTAATACGCGGCTGATTTACCTTCCTAGGGTTACTGTTAGGCTTAGGCCTAGGACTTTTAAAACCAGGAAGCCCTGGGCTCCAGGCACACTGCAGCTGCGAAAGGCATCCCAAGGGGAGCGCAAAAGTGACACAACTTGGCTGCCTCTGCTGCTATTCTCATGAGACCATCCCGAACCATAGGCTGATTTTCCTTCCTAGGGTTAAGGTTTGAGTTACGCCTGGGGTAAGGGTTCTATTAACCAGAAAGCCCTGAGTTCCAAGAACACAGCAGCTGCGAAGGACTACCCAAGAAGAGCGCAAAAGTACCACAACATGCGTGCCTCCACAGCTTTTTCCTTGGGGACATGCCTAATTCCTGGCTGATTTGCCTTTCTCGTCTTAGGGTTGGGGTTCGGCCTAGGGCTAGGATATTTTTAACTAGGAAGCCCTGAGTTCCAGGCTTACTTCATCTGCAAAAAGCATCCCAAAGGGAGTGCAAAAGTGCCACAACATGGCTGCTTTCACGGCTTTTTCCTTGGCAAGAAGCCTAACACCAGGCTGATTTACCTTCCTAGGGTTACTGTTAGGCTTAGGCCTAGGACTTTTAAAACCAGGAAGCCCTGGGCTCCAGGCACATGCAGCTGCGAAAGGCATCCCAAGAGGGCTGCAGAAGTGACACAACTTGGCTGCCTCTGCTTCTATTCTCATGAGACCATCCTGAAGCATAGGCTGATTTTCCTTCCTAGGGTTAAGGTTTGAGTTACGCCTAGGGTAAGGGTTCTATTAACCAGAAAGCCCTGAGTTCCAAGAACACAGCAGCTGCGAAGGACAACCCAAGAAGAGCGCAAAAGTACCACAACGTGCCTGCCTCCACAGCTTTTTCCTTGGGGACATGCCTAATTCCTGGCTGATTTGCCTTTCTCGTCTTAGGGTTGGGGTTCGGCCTAGGGCTAGGACTTTTAAAATCAGGAAGCCCTGAGTTCCAGGCACACTGGAGCTGTGAAAGGCATCCAAAAGGGAGTGCAAAAGTGCCACAACATGGTTGCTTTCACGGCTTTTTCCTTGGCAAGAAGCCTAACACCAGGCTGATTTCCCTTCCCAGGGTTACTGTGAGGCTTAGGCCTAGGGCTAGGATTTTTAAAACTAGGAAGCCCTGGGCTCCAGGCACACTGCAGCTGTTCAAGGCATCCCAAGGGGAGTACAAAAGTGCAACAACATGGCAGCTTTCACAGCTTTTTCCTTGTCACCATCCCTATACCTAGGCTGATTTATCTGCCTAGGGTTAGGGTTAGGGTTCAGCCTAGGTCTTGGAGTTTTTTAACCAGGAAGCCCTGAGTTCCAGGCTTACTGCATCTGCCAAAGGCATCCCAAAGGGAGTGCAAAAGTGCCACAAGATGGCTGCTTTCACGGCTTTTCCCTTAGGAAGAACCCTAATACGCGGCTGATTTACCTTCCTAGGGTTACTGTTAGGCTTAGACCTAGGACTTTTAAAACCAGGAAGCCCTGGGCTCCAGGCACACTGCAGCTGCGAAAGGCATCCCAAGAGGGCTGCAGAAGTGACACAACTTGGCTGCCTCTGCTTCTATTCTCATGAGACCATCCCAAATCATAGGCTGATTTTCCTTCCTAGGGTTAAGGTTTGAGTTACGCCTAGGGTAAGAGTTCTATTAACCAGAAAGCCCTGAGTTCCAAGAACACAGCAGCTGCGAAGGACTTCCCAAGAAGAGCGCAAAAGTACCACAACGTGCCTGCCTCCACAGCTTTTTCCTTGGGGACATGCCTAATTCCTGGCTGATTTGCCTTTCTCGTCTTAGGCTTGGGGTTCGGCTTAGGGCTAGGACTTTTAAAATCAGGAAGCCCTGAGTTCCAGGCACACTGGAGCTGTGAAAGGCATCCAAAAGGGAGTGCAAAAGTGCCACAACATGGTTGCTTTCACGCCTTTTTCCTTGGCAAGAAGCTTAACACCCGGCTGATTTCCCTTCCCTTGGTTACTGTGAGGCTTAGGCCTAGGGCTAGGATTTTTAAAACTAGGAAGCCCTTAGATCCAGGCACACTGCAGCTGTTCAAGGCATCCCAAGGGGAGTACAAAAGTGCAACAACATGGCAGCTTTCACAGCTTTTTCCTTGGCACCATCCCTATACCTTGGCTGTTTTATCTGCCTAGGGTTAGGGTTAGGGTTCAGCCTAGGGCTTGGAGTTTTTTACCCAGGAAGCCCTGAGTTCCAGGCTTACTGCATCTGCCAAAGGCATCCCAAAGGGAGTGCAGAAGTGCCACAACATGGCTGCTTTCACGGCTTTTCCCTTAGGAAGAACCCTAATACGCGGCTGATTTACCTTCCTAGGGTTACTGTTAGGCTTAGGCCTAGGACTTTTAAAACCAGGAAGCCCTGGGCTCCAGGCACATGCAGCTGCGAAAGGCATCCCAAGGGGAGCGCAAAAGTGACACAACTTGGCTGCTTTCACTGCTTTTCTTTTAGGAAGAACCCTAATACGCGGCTGATTTACCTTCCTAGGGTTACTGTTAGGCTTAGGCCTAGGACTTTTAAAACCAGGAAGCCCTGGGCTCCAGGCACACTGCAGCTGCGAAAGGCATCCCAAGGGGAGCGCAAAAGTGACACAACTTGGCTGCCTCTGCTGCTATTCTCATGAGACCATCCCGAACCATAGGCTGATTTTCCTTCCTAGGGTTAAGGTTTGAGTTACGCCTGGGGTAAGGGTTCTATTAACCAGAAAGCCCTGAGTTCCAAGAACACAGCAGCTGCGAAGGACTACCCAAGAAGAGCGCAAAAGTACCACAACATGCGTGCCTCCACAGCTTTTTCCTTGGGGACATGCCTAATTCCTGGCTGATTTGCCTTTCTCGTCTTAGGGTTGGGGTTCGGCCTAGGGCTAGGATATTTTTAACTAGGAAGCCCTGAGTTCCAGGCTTACTTCATCTGCAAAAAGCATCCCAAAGGGAGTGCAAAAGTGCCACAACATGGCTGCTTTCACGGCTTTTTCCTTGGCAAGAAGCCTAACACCAGGCTGATTTACCTTCCTAGGGTTACTGTTAGGCTTAGGCCTAGGACTTTTAAAACCAGGAAGCCCTGGGCTCCAGGCACATGCAGCTGCGAAAGGCATCCCAAGAGGGCCGCAGAAGTGACACAACTTGGCTGCCTCTGCTTCTATTCTCATGAGACCATCCTGAACCATAGGCTGATTTTCCTTCCTAGGGTTAAGGTTTGAGTTACGCCTAGGGTAAGGGTTCTATTAACCAGAAAGCCCTGAGTTCCAAGAACACAGCAGCTGCGAAGGACAACCCAAGAAGAGCGCAAAAGTACCACAACGTGCCTGCCTCCACAGCTTTTTCCTTGGGGACATGCCTAATTCCTGGCTGATTTGCCTTTCTCGTCTTAGGGTTGGGGTTCGGCCTAGGGCTAGGACTTTTAGAATCAGGAAGCCCTGAGTTCCAGGCACACTGGAGCTGTGAAAGGCATCCAAAAGGGAGTGCAAAAGTGCCACAACATGGTTGCTTTCACGGCTTTTTCCTTGGCAAGAAGCCTAACACCAGGCTGATTTCCCTTCCCAGGGTTACTGTGAGGCTTAGGCCTAGGGCTAGGATTTTTAAAACTAGGAAGCCCTGGGCTCCAGGCACACTGCAGCTGTTCAAGGCATCCCAAGGGGAGTACAAAAGTGCAACAACATGGCAGCTTTCACAGCTTTTTCCTTGGCACCATCCCTATACCTAGGCTGATTTATCTGCCTAGGGTTAGGGTTAGGGTTCAGCCTAGGGCTTGGAGTTTTTTAACCAGGAAGCCCTGAGTTCCAGGCTTACTGCATCTGCCAAAGGCATCCCAAAGGGAGTGCAGAAGTGCCACAACATGGCTGCTTTCACGGCTTTTCCCTTAGGAAGAACCCTAATACGCGGCTGATTTACCTTCCTAGGGTTACTGTTAGGCTTAGGCCTAGGACTTTTAAAACCAGGAAGCCCTGGGCTCCAGGCACATGCAGCTGCGAAAGGCATCCCAAGGGGAGCGCAAAAGTGACACAACTTGGCTGCTTTCACTGCTTTTCTTTTAGGAAGAACCCTAATACGCGGCTGATTTACCTTCCTAGGGTTACTGTTAGGCTTAGGCCTAGGACTTTTAAAACCAGGAAGCCCTGGGCTCCAGGCACACTGCAGCTGCGAAAGGCATCCCAAGGGGAGCGCAAAAGTGACACAACTTGGCTGCCTCTGCTGCTATTCTCATGAGACCATCCCGAACCATAGGCTGATTTTCCTTCCTAGGGTTAAGGTTTGAGTTACGCCTAGGGTAAGGGTTCTATTAACCAGAAAGCCCTGAGTTCCAAGAACACAGCAGCTGCGAAGGACTACCCAAGAAGAGCGCAAAAGTACCACAACATGCGTGCCTCCACAGCTTTTTCCTTGGGGACATGCCTAATTCCTGGCTGATTTGCCTTTCTCGTCTTAGGCTTGGGGTTCGGCCTAGGGCTAGGATATTTTTAACTAGGAAGCCCTGAGTTCCAGGCTTACTTCATCTGCAAAAAGCATCCCAAAGGGAGTGCAGAAGTGCCACAACATGGCTGCTTTCACGGCTTTTTCCTTGGCAAGAAGCCTAACACCAGGCTGATTTACCTTCCTAGGGTTACTGTTAGGCTTAGGCCTAGGACTTTTAAAACCAGGAAGCCCTGGGCTCCAGGCACATGCAGCTGCGAAAGGCATCCCAAGAGGGCTGCAGAAGTGACACAACTTGGCTGCCTCTGCTTCTATTCTCATGAGACCATCCTGAAGCATAGGCTGATTTTCCTTCCTAGGGTTAAGGTTTGAGTTACGCCTAGGGTAAGGGTTCTATTAACCAGAAAGCCCTGAGTTCCAAGAACACAGCAGCTGCGAAGGACTACCCAAGAAGAGCGCAAAAGTACCACAACGTGCCTGCCTCCACAGCTTTTTCCTTGGGGACATGCCTAATTCCTGGCTGATTTGCCTTTCTCGTCTTAGGGTTGGGGTTCGGCCTAGGGCTAGGACTTTTAAAATCAGGAAGCCCTGAGTTCCAGGCACACTGGAGCTGTGAAAGGCATCCAAAAGGGAGTGCAAAAGTGCCACAACATGTTTGCTTTCACGGCTTTTTCCTTGGCAAGAAGCCTAACACCAGGCTGATTTCCCTTCCCAGGGTTACTGTGAGGCTTAGGCCTAGGGCTAGGATTTTTAAAACTAGGAAGCCCTGGGCTCCAGGCACACTGCAGCTGTTCAAGGCATCCCAAGGGGAGTACAAAAGTGCAACAACATGGCAGCTTTCACAGCTTTTTCCTTGGCACCATCCCTATACCTAGGCTGATTTATCTGCCTAGGGTTAGGGTTAGGGTTCAGCCTAGGTCTTGGAGTTTTTTAACCAGGAAGCCCTGAGTTCCAGGCTTACTGCATCTGCCAAAGGCATCCCAAAGGGAGTGCAAAAGTGCCACAACATGGCTGCTTTCACGGCTTTTCCCTTAGGAAGAACCCTAATACGCGGCTGATTTACCTTCCTAGGGTTACTGTTAGGCTTAGGCCTAGGACTTTTAAAACCAGGAAGCCCTGGGCTCCAGGCACATGCAGCTGCGAAAGGCATCCCAAGGGGAGCGCAAAAGTGACACAACTTGGCTGCTTTCACTGCTTTTCTTTTAGGAAGAACCCTAATACGCGGCTGATTTACCTTCCTAGGGTTACTGTTAGGCTTAGGCCTAGGACTTTTAAAACCAGGAAGCCCTGGGCTCCAGGCACACTGCAGCTGCGAAAGGCATCCCAAGGGGAGCGCAAAAGTGACACAACTTGGCTGCCTCTGCTGCTATTCTCATGAGACCATCCCGAACCATAGGCTGATTTTCCTTCCTAGGGTTAAGGTTTGAGTTACGCCTGGGGTAAGGGTTCTATTAACCAGAAAGCCCTGAGTTCCAAGAACACAGCAGCTGCGAAGGACTACCCAAGAAGAGCGCAAAAGTACCACAACATGCGTGCCTCCACAGCTTTTTCCTTGGGGACATGCCTAATTCCTGGCTGATTTGCCTTTCTCGTCTTAGGGTTGGGGTTCGGCCTAGGGCTAGGATATTTTTAACTAGGAAGCCCTGAGTTCCAGGCTTACTTCATCTACCAAAGGCATCCCAAAGGGAGTGCAAAAGTGCCACAACATGGTTGCTTTCACGGCTTTTTCCTTGGGAAGAAGCCTAACACCAGGCTGATTTCCCTTCCCAGGGTTACTGTGAGGCTTAGGCCTAGGGCTAGGATTTTTAAAACTAGGAAGCCCTGGGCTCCAGGCACACTGCAGCTGTTCAAGGCATCCCAAGGGGAGTACAAAAGTGCAACAACATGGCTGCTTTCACAGCTTTTTCCTTGGCACCATCCCTATAACTAGGCTGATTTATCTGCCTAGGGTTAGGGTTAGGGTTCAGCCTAGGGCTTGGAGTTTTTTAACCAGGAAGCCCTGAGTTCCAGGCTTACTGCATCTGCCAAAGGCATCCCAAAGGGAGTGCAAAAGTGCCACAAGATGGCTGCTTTCACAGCCTTTCCCTTAGGAAGAACCCTAATACGCGGCTGATTTACCTTCCTAGGGTTACTGTTAGGCTTAGGCCTAGGACTTTTAAAACCAGGAAGCCCTGGGCTCCAGGCACACTGCAGCTGCGAAAGGCATCCCAAGGGGAGCGCAAAAGTGACACAACTTGTCTGCCACCACTGATATTTCCATGAGACCATCCCGAACCATAGGCTGATTTTCCTTCCTAGGGTTAAGGTTTGAGTTTCGCCTGGGGTAAGGGGTCTATTAACCAGAAAGCCCTGAGTTCCAAGAACACAGCAGCTGCGAAGGACTACCCAAGAAGAGCGCAAAAGTACCACAACGTGCCTGCCTCCACAGCTTTTTCCTTGGGGACATGCCTAATTCCTGGCTGATTTGCCTTTCTCGTCTTAGGGTTGGGGTTCGGCCTAGGGCTAGGATTTTTAAAATCAGGAAGCCCTGAGTTCCAGGCACACTGGAGCTGTGAAAGGCATCCAAAAGGGAGTGCAAAAGTGCCACAACATGGCTACTTTCACGGCTTTTTCCTTGGCAAGAAGCCTAACACAAGGCTGATTTCCCTTCCCAGGGTTACTGTAAGGCTTAGGCCTACGGCTAGGATTTTTAAAACTAGGAAGCCCTTAGCTCCAGGCACACTGCAGCTGTTCAAGGCATCCCAAGGGGAGTACAAAAGTGCAACAACATGGCAGCTTTCACAGCTTTTTCCTTGGCACCATCCCTATACCTAGGCTGATTTATCTGCCTAGGGTTAGGGTTAGGGTTCAGCCTAGGGCTTGGAGATTTTAACCCGGAAGCCCTGAGTTCCAGGCTTACTGCATCTGCCAAAGGCATCCCAAAGGGAGTGCAAAAGTGCCACAACATGGCTGCTTTCACGGCTCTTCCCTTAGGAAGAACCCTAATACTCGGCTGATTTACCTTCCTAGGGTTACTGTTAGGCTTAGGCCTAGGACTTTTAAAACCAGGAAGCCCTGGGCTCCAGGCACACTGCAGCTGCGAAAGGCATCCCAAGGGGAGCGCAAAAGTGACACAACTTGGCTGCCACCACTGATATTTCCATGAGACCATCCTGAACCATAGGCTGATTTTCCTTCCTAGGGTTAAGGTTTGAGTTACGCCTAGGGTAAGGGTTCTATTAACCAGAAAGACCTGAGTTCCAAGAACACAGCAGCTGCGAAGGACTTCCCAAGAAGAGCGCAAAAGTACCACAACATGCCTGCCTCCACAGCTTTTTCCTTGGGGACATGCCTAATTCCTGGCTGATTTGCCTTTCTCGTCTTAGGGTTGGGGTTCGGCCTAGGGCAAGGATTTTTTTAACTAGGAAGCCCTGAGTTCCAGGCTTACTTCATCTGCAAAAGGCATCCCAAAGGGAGTGCAGAAGTGTCACAACATGGCTGCTTTCACGGCTTTTCCCTTAGGAAGAACCCTAATACGCGGCTGATTTACCTTCCTAGGGTTACTGTTAGGCTTAGGCCTAGGACTTTTAAAACCAGGAAGCCCTGGGCTCCAGGCACACTGCAGCTGTGAAAGGCATCCCAAGGGGAGCGCAAAAGTGACGCAACTTGGCTGCCACCACTGATATTTCCATGAGACCATCCCGAACCATAGGCTGATTTTCCTTCCTAGGGTTAAGGTTTGAGTTACGCCTAGGGTAAGGGTTCTATTAACCAGAAAGCCCTGAGTTCCAAGAACACAGCAGCTGCGAAGGACTACCCAAGAAGAGCGCAAAAGTACCACAACATGCGTGCCTCCACAGCTTTTTCCTTGGGGACATGCCTAATTCCTGGCTGATTTGCCTTTCTCGTCTTAGGGTTGGGGTTCGGCCTAGGGCTAGGATTTTTAAAGTCAGGAAGCCCTGAGTTCCAGGCACACTGGAGCTGTGAAAGGCATCCAAAAGGGAGTGCAAAAGTGCCACAACATGGCTGCTTTCCCGGCTTTTTCCTTGGCAAGAAGCCTAACACCAGGCTGATTTACCTTCCTAGGGTTACTGTAAGGCTTAGGCCTAGGGCTAGGATTTTTAAAACTAGGAAGCCCTTAGCTCCAGGCACACTGCAGCTGTTCAAGGCATCCCAAGAGGGCCGCAGAAGTGACACAACTTGGCTGCCTCTGCTGCTATTCTCATGAGTCCATCCCGAACCATAGGCTGATTTTCCTTCCTAGGGTGAGGGTTAGAGTTACGCCTAGGGTTAGTGTTTTTTTAACCAGAAAGCCCTGAGTTCCAAGAACACAGCAGCTGCGAAGGACTACCCAAGAGGAGGGGAAAAGTGCCACAACATGGCTGCCTCCAGCGCTTTTTCCTTGGGACCATCATTGAACCTAGGCTGATTTACTTGCCTCCAGTTGCACCTATGGTCACGCCAAGAGATAGGGATTTTAAATCAGTAAACCCTGAGCTCCAGACCCAGTGCAGCTGCAAAAGGCTTCCCAAGGGCAGCCAAAAATTGCCTCAACATGCTCCTTCCA